>JADLZK010000403.1:0-600000 GCA_015847255.1 Hyparrhenia diplandra | reverse complement strand
GCGCCGTCTCTGCTCGGGGTTAACTCTCTTCCTCTTCTTCGTTCAGGTAGCAGAGGAGGTGTCTTTGCTTGTTTAGCTCATGGTTCTGTTCTGGTTGGGTGCCGTGCGTGCAGGGGTTCACCAAGTCGCTGGCCATGACGGTGCTCTCCGAGATCGGGGACAAGACCTTCTTCGCCGCCGCGGTACGTACGCCTCTTCCGCTCACACGCCCTCACGGCGCCTGCTCTGCTCTTCCTCCTGTCCTTTTGCTTGCCGTGCCGTGCCGTGCCTGCCTCTGCTTGGCTTGCGTTGACGGGCCGGCTGCACTGACTCCCGCCAGGTGTTCGACGGTATGCCGCCGCCGCCGTGGCGCGCCTCTTTGCTCCGCTGCTGTGTGGGACCGTCGCGGAGGTACAATTGGCGCTGCCTGCTGGCTCGATCCCGTCATGAGATCGTGCGGACCCTGTAGATTTGGGAGCTCGGATTTGTTTACGCTCCTCCTCCACTGTGCCAACTAATTTGTGCGCTCGATTTGCTGCGGCCACAAATTTTTACCCCATTCAGCTCGGTGCGCGTGGGTTCCACTTCCTCCACGCATGTGGCCATGTGGGTGCCGACTGTGCCTGCAATTTCCTGTATCTTCGTGCACTTGCCGAATTCGCGAGCCTCTGCCATATCTGTAGGATCCTCTGTATCACCAATTCCGGTAATATGCTTGCCCTCTTCGACAAGAATGGTTCAGCAAACTAGTTGACTTGAAATAACATAGCTTCAGGATTGCGTCTTCAGAGGATTTGATGGGGTCCGGGCCTTAGCAAGACAAACATACCCGTCAATATTTTCAATATTTTCCAATGCCTGCTTTTACACGCTTCTTTTTTTAATATGGCCCTTGTTTCGAGCACTGGATTTACTCATGCTCTGTGTTCATCTTTGCTAGATTCTGGCTATGCGCCATCCCAGGAAACTCGTCCTGGCAGGCTGTTTGAGTGCACTAATAGTGAGTATATTCGCAATTTTACATGCTGACCTATGGTATGGTATCCTTTTCTTTATCTGTTCATTTTTTAACAAATAGTTTAATTGATTTAGTTACTAATTTTAGGTGATGACTGCTCTATCAGCTTCTCTAGGTTGGGCTGCACCAAATCTGGTAAGTTACTATAATGATTTTTGGGGTGTTTACTATGTCAAGAAGGCAAAGAATCTTCTTCTTTTGTGTGTGTCTGTTTACTTTGAGGACTCAAGCATATGACACCAACATGGACATTGTTGTCAATGCCTGGCAATGTATGCTATTTCAGGCATTATATGCCCAGTTTTTATTCCATCGTACAGACATGCAATTTTAGACTAAGTGCTGATTGTATTGTGCTTTGCATTGATCTGGTGCAGCTATAATCTTTTGATTGTATTCTTAATAAACTGCTGCATCTATAATCCTTACACTTGTTCAGTATGGTAACTTTTCTCGAAAACGCAGGAGACCTGCGTTTCATTATATTAAGAAGAATGAAAAGGGGCAAGAGCCCTACAACACATGCCACACAGAACCCCTTACACAAATAAAGTTACATTTGCGCCTGAAAAACAAAAAGGTGGCAACCAAAAAAAACTCTAGCAATAGGCTAACCACCAGGGAGAGGGGCTGTCAAGAGGATAGGCCCTTAGCCCCTGCTAGACTCCACAGCCGGCGCTCTTCTCCAGCAAGGGTGAGAGCAGCACCAAGGCTGGGGACAATACCATAAAAAACACAACGATTCCGATGATTCCAAAGAGTCCATGCCCCAAGCACAATGAGAGTATTGAGACCTTTCTTGATCAATCCGCATGTTGTACGGATAGCCTTTTTCCACCAACTATCAAAAGAAGTGTCTGATGGCTGCGGTGCCAAGGAATGGAGACCGACCTGCCTTAACAAGTGGTACCAGAATTGCCTTAACAAGGGATTAGACGGTGGTTGATAGTCTCATCTTCTTGGTCACAAAGAGGGCACTGCTCCGGATGTGGCAGCCCACGTCACCGGGAGGCGATCTGCCGTCCAGCACCGATTATGGGCCACCAACCACAGGAAAAAACGGCATTTGGGCGGTGCCCAGGTTCTCCAAATCCTCTCATACGGTCCAAACTGAGTAGATCCCAGGAAGAAGTATTCATAAGCCGACTTGGCCTAATATCGCCCACTATTTTATAGTCTCCAGATGTGTACATCTTCGACATCAGGCTGTAACTCGAAGTTGTTAGCATTTCCCAGACATGGAGGCTTCTTGGGACAGTAGGACCGTACGGCGTCTCACTGTTCTCTTTGGGATGGCTTCTAGAAGTCTAGGTGCAAGATCAGCATTTCCCAGAGATTATAACATGGCAAGAGGATTTTAGTCAACATGACACACTCTAATGTTGAAACAGTGATTTGCATTTTCCTCAACAGTTGGGGTGGGCCTTAGTGTTAGATGCACATTTGTTATCATATTTTTCTTGAATCATTCTCATTTTTGTAATTTTTCTGTTAGCTTATATCGACATTGCCTTGCCTAAAAGAATACCCGACAATTCTGCAAAATGCTATGACTGACTGTATTATGTTGAACAGATTTCGCGTAAAATGGACTCATCATGTGACGACTCTGTTGTTCTTTGTATTTGGCATTTGGTCATTGTGGGAAGGCTTCAAGGAAGATGGGTACTGCTCTGCTGTTGCCTTTCAATTAACTTTTTGTGTTGTGTGTTTTGGTGTTTTTGTTATCAACTTAGCTAAAGGATGCAATTCTCATTTCAGAGATTCGGAAGAATTGGCTGAAGTTGAAGCAGAGCTGGTTGGCGACTTTCATATTATATTATGTTATTTTTTGGTCTGCATTTTAAATTACTTATTGACAAGTTCTACCCAATTTACAGGATGCTGCTTTTAAGGGTAGTAAAGGTGAAGCTAAAAGTAAATCTAAGGTCAGTATATCAATCATATTCTCTTTCAGAATGTTTTTCTTTCATAATTATATGACTATCCATTTGGAAATTGGAATGATGTGAAAAATAGAAATCATGAATGAGAAAGAAAATAGGTTTACATTTCATCTACTATATCCTCCAAAATATTAATTTTTTATGCACTCAATGTTCCTTTACAAAAGACCTCCCAATTTATATGATTTTGGACTTTTGGTGTTTATCCAGCTTATGGTTTCTTTTCGTTCTTTGTATTTTCAAAAAAAAAAAAAAAATATCTGAGTAGTCCTATTTTTATTCGTATAGTTTTGGAATAGTGGTGGGAACTATATGATGTTATCATCAGCTATGACTATCTAACAGTTCAAGTACAGTTGATATAGTTGAAGCACAGTCCAAATATGTGTCCTTTTTATGGAACCTTTAGAATCAGCCTAGAAGTTTTCTAGTTTTTCTAACGTCTTCTTTGGTAGACTGAAAGATGGCATCTTTTTCCATCTAAAATTGGAAAAGAAAAGAAAATAAATAAATTAAGCAATTTCTGATTGCTCTCTGCACATGTCTTTTCTTTTCTATTGCTGTGTAGAGAAGACATATTTTAAAAGACTGGGAAGCTAAGAAACCTTTGGTTATTTGGGGCAATTTCCTTGTTACTTTTGGTGTTGTAACTATAAATTAATACAAATTTAATTCATTTGGATTTGCAACTAAACCTTTTTTTTTTAACGTATATAGGCAAATGATGATACGAAGAAACAGCAAAGACCATTTCTCATGCAGTTCTTCTCACCAATTTTCATAAAGGTAGCAACTTCTTATAATATGCAAGAAATGGTTGGCAAAGGTGCCATTCTGTGTTTTATCTGAATGCTAACATTTCTTTTAATTTGTATGTTGTAGGCATTTTCTATTACATTCTTTGGTGAGTGGGGTGACAAGAGCCAGGTAAGTTGTATAAAAGTACTGTTTATCTTCTAACTCTGCAAATCTCCTATTGAGTCATAAATAGGTAATGTTTTCGCCACATCGATGAACCTCTTGTCAGATTGCTACTATTGGCTTGGCTGCTGATGAAAACCCATTTGGTGTTGTCCTGGGTGGAATTATGTACGAGCTGCTTCTTTTACTGACCTGGCTGCTCTATTTAAATGGCTTATTGTGGGTTCCCTGATAAAAACTTCTTTCTTTGCTTAGAGCGCAAGCACTCTGCACTACTGCTGCTGTTCTTGGTGGAAAGAGCCTAGCCTCCCAGATATCTGAGAAGATGGTTGGGACTAAACTCATTCATTTTCATGCTCCTGTAAAATGTCCAACATCTAATTCAGACGCTTGTCTTGTTGTAGGTTGAACTGTCAAGTGGAGTGCTCTTCCTGCTGTTCGGTATCATGTCCTTGCTCTCTGGACCAGAAGGAGAATTGTAATCCCTGCTCGAAGCCTTTTTCAGCTGGCTGATTAACATATCTGTCCTTAGATCTATCTTATCAGTAGATGAGTGATGGCGGCGAAAGCCAGCCATCCATGGCAAACCGGATGGTGATTCAATAGTTAGCCGACACATTGTAAACATTTCACTCGTCCTTCATAAATGACTACATATTACAGAAGTATGTAGCGATTGCATTCTGTTGAGCCCAGCTCGTGAAAGTCAATCTTTAGTAGAAGCTGCCTACAATATGATGAATATGATGTAAGATTCTTGTTGCTGAAATTTATTGTCGCAATTACATGTGTTAACAAATGTTCGTGAATCAAGTACGGAGGCAAATAATATGGGGCTTATACTGGGTTCCTGTTCGCTTATCAGTCATGGTGCAGTGTTTTTTTTTCACAACAAAAACATCAGCCGAATAGGGTGATACTCCTTTAATATTAAACGTTGGCCTAGTTTTCTTTGGAACTTTTATTGTGGTAAAGGCAACAAGGAAGACCAATCTTATTGGAGGTTTTATTGATTTTTTCATGGGCACTAAATATGCGAATGGAGAGAGATGATAAAAATTTTGTAAGATAAAATAAGTTTCATGAGGATAAACTTGTCTACACTGTTTCTAAGGTGGTGTAGACACTACACTTTTAGCTTACGCCTAACTATTCTAACTAATGTTCTCTTTGGCGGTATTTCTGGAGGGGCTTTAGTTTGGTTTCTTGGCTAAGGCCCTACTAAAGAAAAGGGTTCTTCAAAAATAATAATTCATGGTTGCACACATGATATGCTCAAGCAAATAAAGAAATATTTGAGGGATGTAGTTATTCCATGACCACCATTTACAGGGGGACGATCCACTTTTTTGCGGAGAGTGAGTGTGGTGGCGGCTGGTGGCGAAACTCCGGTCCTCGCCGTGCACCGTCGCCGGCCTGCAGCCCCGCAGCCGCCCGGCGAGAGCACCGGCGGTGACCTCGGTCTATGCTTGGCATTGGTCATCTTGGCGGTGGCGAGGTGGATTCCTCGTCGCCGTTCGTTCAGTTCGTGAGGCCATCGGTGTGTTTGAGGAAGGGTTGAGCGGTGGTGTCAAGAGGCCGGAGATCGTCCTCGGTGACCACTTCGGTTGCGATGGTGCGGCGACCACTTCGGTTGCCGATGGAAGGAGTGTCGGTCCCGCTGACGGCTTGCCCGTCTCACCTCTTGCGCCCTCTCGGGCGTTGGTGGGAGACCGGTCGCGGGCGAGGTCGTCGGTTGACTCTTGCTCCAAATCTGAAGAAGGCGCTCCATCCCAAATCGAAGCCAGAAGCGGAGAGGGAAGATGTGAAGAATGAAGAACGTCGCTGCAAGGAAGGCCGTCGCCTTATCGTCATTCGTCGAGATGGTGGCTGGAGCGTGTCGGCGACCAAAGCCCCCCACGCCCGAACGTCCAGATGAAGGATTTGGATCCAAGTTCGGCAAAACCGGTGATGATTCTTCCGACGATTCTTGACGACGGCGAGCCGGAGGATGATATCTCTACCCCGTAGTTCATCAACGACGCCAAGATCGTGGGCTTCTCAGTTGATCAACTGATTAGGGCGGAGAAGGTCCTTCAAGGTACCGTTCCTAACTCTGTCGATGCAGAGCTCCCAAAGACTATAGTGGAGACAATGGCAAATAGGAAGATAAACGCCATAGCTCCATGGCAAGGGCGGCCGCCACCGCATCGTGTGTCTCCTCGAGAGAACATTGGGCGGCTTGTTTAGCGGCGGCATCCATCCATGTGGGTCATCGGCGAAATCAAAAACCTTCCCGTTGTTCTCCGACCTCGCTAGTCGGCGGTCACCGGTGATTGTGTCGTCTTCTCGACCTACGATCTCGGAGCGCGTGGGATTTTGAGTTCGAATTTTTTGAAAGTTTGAAAGAGGGCGAGTTGGATGCGGTCTTTCCGCGCCGACGGGAGGCAAGTACGATCGAGCGTAACGTTTGCCGAACAATCGTAACGACGTCACCACCGCGAATAACGTCGCATTCTCCTTCCAAAAGTCCATCTCGGGCGGGTCTTATCTTCGGGCCCACAAAGGGGTTATCCTTTCTTTTTTTCCGCCTTGACCAACCCTAAACCCTTTTCGCCCGGCAGACTGTTCGGCCGCCACCGAGTTCTCTCAAACCAACATTCGTGGAGGTAGCGAGAAGACCAATGGCGGCGCAAGGTGGTGCTTCCGGTGGTGGTTTTGGTGGTCGCGGTGGTGGAAGGTGGCCAGGGTTACAACCCCGGTTTTTGTTCCCGACTTTGATCCGGGATTCGAGGAGGAAGAGGTGGTCGCGGATTCGGGAATCGCGGGCCGTGGTCGCGCCTATGGTTTTGGCGGTGGCGAGAGGGCTGCGGGCGCCCATGGCTATACCCCCCACGGTGGCTATAACGACCATGGTCACGGGTACTATGCCCATGGCCGTGGACGTCGTGCACCGGGTGGACGCTTTGGCCACGGGCGTGGAGGAGATCGGGGTGGCTACCGCTTTCATCGGCGGCGGTGGCTCACAATGGCGGAATGGTCGGCAACCAGGCCGGCTACGTGCATCAGGAAGCGGCGCCTAGGGCTCATGCTATGCCCATGGGGCGGGCGTTCAAGAGCCGGCTCCGGCACCCAACGGCGGCGCATATGGAGGGAACCAAGCCCACCCATGAACCAAACCAGGCCGGCTCGATGATCCTTCCCCAGGGCAAGGGCAGCCCGATCCAAGAGACGGTACCGTCCGGCAGGCCAGCCTCAAGGTGCGCCTGTCCCACAGCATGGGGGGTTGCCCCTCATTGGCCAGCAGAAGGGGGCCATAGGGGGCGCTGCCATGGCGGCTGCTTCTGGGGTTAACCACCCTGGCCAGCAGGCGGTCATGGGTGGGGCGCCGATGGAGATCGCCGCCCGGCAACCATGTGCGCGAGGGGCCCGTGGCGAAGGTGGCGAGTGCATCCGCGCCTGGGGCGAGTACGTCTTCGACCAGCTTGATGGAGACCTCGGCGCAAGGCGGGGTTGTCAAGCAGACGATGCAAGGTGGACAAGAGATGGCTGCTGGTGCAGCGTTCTTGGAGACTGCCATGAATCCAGCACAAGGTAACAAAGAGGGTCACACTGACATCCTAGAATCAGCAATTCAAGGGGCAAAAAAAAGTAAAGGGAAACCATACTGCTATCGTTGTCACACGAAGGGTCATACTATACATGAATGTACTGTAGTTATATGTTGTGAAATATGTTTCGGGGATCATCCACCAAAGTCTTGCCCAAACAGCAAAAAAAACTAATACAAGTGCTATTCCTTGTGGTTATGCTTTGTTGAGGGTCTTGGGTTTTATTATATTCCAAAGGTTGATAACCCAAAAGATAACTTGCATGAAACTAGAGCCGTGATGCGTGTTCTTGAAGGTTCCCTTTCGTCAATCACCGGCAGTGGAACTAGAAAGACTTCGCCCTGGCAAGACTCACAAGTGGGAAATTAAGACAACGAGAAACGGTGCATTTATTGTCAATTTTCCCTCGGTGACTTCTTTGGAGACAATGTCAAACTGGGGTCCTATGGATGCTAAAGAAGTAGAAGGAAAAAAATCAGATTTGAGAAGGGGATTGATAATGAAGTTTTTAAGAGAGAAATTCTAAAAGTTTGGGTTCAATTCGAGGTTTACCCCATGAGTTCAAACAATTTCCTATCATTTGGGCAATTGGAACAATCTTGGGCGTGCCTAGAGTCATTGACACCGTCTTTACAAACAACACCGGAAGAGCAAGAATGAGAGTAGGCTGTGCTAGATCCATCACTTATTCCAGAATTTGTGGATGTAGTGATTGGGGATTTTGTATACGAGCTACGGTTTGCAATTGAAAGAGAGAACCTTGATGGTGAACCTCAAGTGATCGATATGGACTCTACCAAAAAGAAGGTGACCCAAAGGAGGATGATCCAAAGGGGGATAAAGCAAAAAAAAAGATAACGAAGGTGGTGCGAGTGTGGGGGAAAATATGGACATTGATGGCAATTTAGGTGATGCTCCACCTTCTCGTGGGTGGGATCGGGGGGGGCGCAGTACAGCCGGGGGCGACATTGTCGCTGGTTTTGAGCAGTCCAAACCCCCTAGACAGGTGACAAGCCGAGAGCAAAGGTTTCCCGGTCGGTAGCGGGAGAGTGGAAAGCTTTGGTGCTGCCTCATCAAAGCCGATTCGGGATTGTTAGTAATAAGCTCCCTACCGAGACAGTCTCACCGATGAGGGTTAGCAAGAGGAACGCTACTACAACGGATCAAGATTCGTTGAGAAGGCGGCCAAGCTCAAGGCAAAGAAGAACTTGGAGGTGGTCGATGAAAAAGGTACAACACAAATTCCCCATCTTTTCTTGATAGAGATAATTTTTCTTTGCTAGATTCAGATGAATGCTCTAGGTGTGGTTTTAGGAAAAAATGATAAAGATTGTTTTAATTCTATCAAACGCTTGAAGGATTTAGAACATAAAAGGATGTTAGATAGTGCTAGTTTAAATGATGGTAATTCGGCTTTGGACTTAGATGGAGCAACCGATTGCTCTAATGAAGAGGGGGTTGATCTAGAAGTTTTAAATCTTATATGTTCCGAAGTAATGGAGGGGCTAGGTGATGGGAGCTGTGATCCTTTGATTTTACTGAGACTCCTTTATCATCATCTAATAACAAGAGGCGCCCCCGAGGTCTTAAAAAATAATAATAAAAGTTGTTAGAAATGAAAGGAATTTTACGGATTTGCAACGGTTTTTCGCGGATACTAAAAATATAGATTCTTGTCCGATCTAACAAAAGAGAAAGATCTAGATTTCATTGCCTTATCGAAAAACAGGTAGAGCTAGCTTTCCACAAAAAACTCTTAATACCATCCGTGGCCGGTAGAGATTTTATTTGGCATTGCATGGCTCCACGAGGTAGATCTGGTGGCATGATTCTAGGAGTTCATTTTGCGCACTTTTGACGTTGGTCAAATTGAGGAGGGTGACTTTTATATCCGTTTCAAGGTGCGTCATAAAGAGAGTGATTTTAAATTTAATTTAATATCGGTTTCTGACCCAGCTCAAGTAGATCTTAAATCAAAATTTTTATCGAACCGGTGCGAGTATGTTCTAAAGAAACCGTACTGTCATTATAGGTGGGGACTTTAATATTATTCGCGAGGCGGATATGAGAAAAATAATGATAATTTTAATGACGATGACCGTTTATGTTTAATGCTGTAATTGACTCTCTAAACCTTAGGGAAATAGATTTGTCCGGCCGAATTTCACTTGGGCTAATAATTTGCCAAATCAAACTTTCAAAAAATTGGACAGAGTTTTAACATGCACAGATTTTTGAGTCTCAATATCCTAATACTACAATCCATTCTCTTTCCGAGAAATTTCGATCATACTCCTCTACTACTATCTACTCATAGCGCCGTCTACAACGTATCAACCTCAATTCAAATTTGAATTAGGTTGATTGTTAAGAGACGACTTACGTGAATGGTGTCACAAGTATGGCGTAACACGGCGGTAGTAGGATCACCCATTGAGCGTTAGCGGGCCAAAATTAGAAAACTCCGTCAATACCTAAGGGGTTGGCCTAAACATGTTAGTGGGATATATAAAAAAGAGAAAGCAAAGTTACTAAATAAATTGGATGAGTTAGACAAAAAAGTCAACTTACTATGCTAAGTGACACCGAGAGAGATCTAAAACATGTGCTGAGTGAAAGGTTGGGTCAAACTTCTTAGAGAAGAGGAGCTCAAGTGGTACCAAAGGGCAAAGGTGAAAGATCTTTTAGAAGGTGATGCTAATACTAAATATTATCACCTTGTAGCCAATGGTAGACACGAGAAAAACTTCGTATCTTTCTACTTGAGGATGAGAATAATATTATAACCGTGATGCTCGGTTAAAAGAGCATATCACTAGCTATTATAAAAATCTTTTGGTCTATCCGAAGAATCGCTAATTTCTTTAGACGAATCTCGGATTTAATGACATTCCCCAAGTTTTGGTTCAAGAGAATGAGTTCCTGGTTGATACGTTCACTCAAGAGGAAGTTAGAGCGGCAATTTTTCAAATGGAACATAATAAAGCTCCTGGTCCGGATGGGTTCCCACCTGAATTTTATCAAGTTTTTTGGGATCTAATTAAGGAAGATTTGATGGCATTGTTCGATGATTTCCATCAAGGAACTTTACATCTTAATCGTCTTAATTTTGGTAATATTATTCTACGTTACCCAAAAAAAGAAGGGCGCGAAAGTTGTTCAACAATACGCACCTATCTGTTTGTTGAATGTATCTTTCAAAATCTTCACTAAAGTGGCAACTAATCGTTTAACTACCATTGCTCAAAAATTGATAAGACCTACCTGCATGCCTTCCCTACCGGAAGGAATATCATGGAGGGAGCGGTTATTTTACATGAGACTATTCATGAATTGCACACTAAGAAACAATATGGAGTAATTTTTAAAATAGATTTTGAAAAGGCCTATGATAAAGTTAAATGGAATTTCCTACAACAAACACTAAGAATGAAAGGTTTTTCGCGAAGTGGTGTAAATGGATAAAAAAATTTACACAAGGTGGGAATGTAAACATCAAGTTTAATGACCAACTTCGGCCAATATTTCCAAACTAAAAAGGCTTGAGACAAGGTGACCCATGTCTCCTATACTATTTAATATAGTAGCGGACATGTTGGCTATACTAATTGCAAGAGCAAAGGAAGCCGGTCGATAGAAGGGGTCGTCATTCCTCACTTGATCCAAGATGGATTGTCTATCCTCCAATTATGCGGATGACACGCTGATTTTTTAAGTCATGATGTTGAAAAGGCAGTCAATATGAAATTGTTATTAAGCACCTTTGAACAACTATCCGCTTTAAAAATTAACTTCCATAAAAGTGAGATTTTTTGTTTTGGTCAAGCTAAGAACCATGAGTAGTTTTATTCGCGGCTCTTTGGGTGTTCCATTGGCAAGTACCCATTTAGATATCTTGGCCTCCCAATGCATTTTAGAAAATTGTCTAACAAGGATTGGAAATTTATTGAAGAAAGGATAGAGAAAAGGCTTAGTAGTTGGAAAGGTAAGTCTCACGGTAGGGGGGCGTCTAGTGCTCATAAACTCGGTGCTTTCTAGCTTATCGATGTTTATAATGTCTTTTTCGAAGTACCGAAAAGGGGTGCTTGAAAAAATTGAGTGCTTTAGGTCTCGTTTTTTTGGCAAAATGACCAACACAAGAGAAAATATAGATTGGTCAAATGGGATGTTATACGTCAACCTAAAGATCAAGGTGGGCTAGGTATCCATAATTTGAAAATTCAAAACAAATGTTTGCTTAGTAAATGGTTGTTCAAATTACTTGAATCAAGAAGGGATTTGGCAAGAATTACTAAGGAACAAGTATATTAAAAATAAGACTTTAGGCGTTGTGTGAAAAAACCCACAGTTATTCGCATTTACGGAAAAGTTTGATGAATGTGAAAGATACTTTTTTCAAGTTGGGGCATTTTATTATCAATGATGGGACACAAACGCTTTTTTGGTTTGATACTTGGTTAGGGAATAAACCACTCAAAGATAAATTTCGAGGCTTGTTTAATATTGTAAGAAGGAAGCAAGATACGATAGCTAACATTCTAAATTCTCCCGTACTAAATATTTCCTTTAGGAGAAATCTAGTGGGGGCAAACTTAGCAAATTGACTCCGTATTATGTCATCCTTACAACAAATTCAATTAAGCTAGGAAAGAGATCGTTTTGTTTGGGATTTGAAGGCATCTGGAACTTTCACAGTCAAGTCCATGTATGCTTCTTTAATTAACAACGGGGTGAGAGTGTCACAAGATATTTGGAAGACGAAGCTACCAATGAAAATAAAAGTTTTTATGTGGTATATTTAAAAAGGTGTTGTTTTAACCAAAGATAATTTGGCACGAAGAAACTGGAATGGGGGTCAAGACTGCTCATTCTGTCATCTTCGAAAACAATTCAACACCTCTTTTTTTGATTGTTCCTATGCCAAATTTTTGTGGCGCTCGTACATTTATTTTTGGACTAACACGACCTTCGAGTACAAATGATTTGTTTTACAATTGGTCTAAAATGGGGAACCAAAAGTTTAATTCGTTGTTATTAACAAAGAAAGACATCGGCAATTTTATGGGCAATTTGGCTAACAAGAAATGAAGTTGTTTTTGACAAATGCAAACCGAAATCTCTTTTGCGTGGTTACGTTCGAGGAACTCATTGGCTACGTCGATGGGCAAGTTTGCGGCCGGAATGAAGATCTTCAAGATGAACTCATCGGCTGCGCACGCATACCTAGAAGTGTCGGCTTTATCTTTCTTCAGGTCCGGTGGTTGGGCGTCCCGGAGACACGTTGGTTATGTTTAGTCAAAAACAATTCTTCGCTTGTTTAGTTGGTTTTGAGTATGGTGGAGTTTGTTTCCGGCAAAAAACTCTTTTTTGCTTGAGCGTTGTAATAAGTGGTCCGATTCTATCTTCGGATAGATGAAGCCGGATTTTATATCCTTTATCTAAAAAAATATAGTTATTCCAATCAGTTTGACAGTGATAGTGTTAAGATACAAATTGACATTAGGTTGATTTTTATTCACATTATTACAATTAAGTTTAATAAATGATTCAATCGTCTGATTTATTTTTTGCTGAGCTTTAAAACATGATTTTCCACTAAAATTTCTTTTCTTATAAGGTTCTTGCATTTCAAGAAGAAAGTTACAAGTTCTATTTATTGGAGTTCTTGTCTCAAAAAATGTATGCCTAACAAACTATCCAACCACATAGACATGGCGTGCAACCAGTCGAACTTCGTGATGATATAGCTTTGCTAACGTTACATTAGAAAAGTTTAGAACATATTTCGGAAATTTGTCGATCCACGTGATATGTTACTTTAATTTTTTTGGTCCTTAAGAACTTTTGGTCAACGTGACATGTATCGACCTTTATTTATTTATCTAATGTATTGCATTATTTTATTTTGTTTAAATGTATTGAGTCCATAGAAATGCATGGGTCAATGCCTAGTTTGATTAAATTAAACTAATTTGTTTGTTTCAAAAAAATAAACTAATTTGTATTTTACATGTTTATGTATTTTTTCTAGTATAAACCTGATCAGAGTTGTTAGAAAGTTTGACTGAGTGTTAATTCATAAGAATTGATCGAAAAAATGTGTTAATTCATAAGAAGAGGTGTAGTTTATTACCCTTTATTTATTATTCATTTTTGTGCTTTGAATGACATGACAAACGTTTTACGCAGTAAAACGGAGCAGTTTAAATGGGCCTCGCAATGTATTATTAGCAAGAAGAAACATTTTTTTGTGATCGTACATGGGCTTGCTTTGAGTATGTAACCAGGCCATATTTGAAGGCAGGAGTTTGTTGGGTTGTGTAACCCACGAACTCAATCTACTGATCGATTGTGGCCCATTTTTGAAGGCAGGAGTAAATTTCTTCATTATATTCGGCCCAAACGCAATAGATACACAGAGCCACCACCATCCACCTTGCCATGTCTGACACGTGGGTCCTCTTACGTCATGTCCGTTTTTTTCATCTTACCTTCATTTGTACACCACAAGCAACACCCCCGATAGGCACCTTGATTATTTATTAGTCTGCAAGAACATCAACGGTGTATCTTGTGAGTATATTTATTTATTATATATTACTATTTCCAAACATATATATTGTTGTAACTTACGATACTTCTTACTTTGAATCGACGTGCTACTTTGAAAATTTTCCTTGCACGGCAAAAGAACCTCAGATCTGCATCACATAACGGAACGTAAATTGATATTATCTTATATAGGCCAAGGCCACATAATCTTGAGTTAAACTCATGTGATGATGATGCAAAATCAGTCTCATAGTCCTAATTTTTAGTTTGTGTGATACTATCACGAAACAATGATCTCTCGCCTTACCCTCTCCTCCCCTCTCTCTCTCTCTCTCTTGTCCACCGTCTCTTTTGCTTTTTAGCCCACTTTTAAAAAAGTTTCTCTCAAATACGGCCCTTTAATATGCTTTCATAATCTAGACCCTTTTCTCGGCGCCATGAGTCACGGCGTCGAGAGATTCATAGCATGGGAACGGTAAGTTAACGGTTGTGGCATGGGATAGCTCGGCGCCATGATCCACGACACACCGACCTGCTTGCCATGCCAAATATATCAAATATCCTCCTCGTTCCGACATTTCACCGAACACCTGCGCGTCGGATGATATGTTAGAGTACAACAATTTAAAAGTAGAAAACAAAGACTAAAATGACCTTACTTGTTCATAGAATTCCTCAACTGTTTTTGTTGACAATGCCTGCTCCGCCCCCCCACCCACCCACCCAATGCCAAATTCTTGGTTCTATTCCCTGTATATCTAAATAGTTAAAAGTGTTCACATGCCTTTCAACTACGAGTCTACGGTAGCATAGTATTGAATATTAGAAAAAAATAATGCATGTAAAGTAGTTATTTTGGGTTGGATATATCACTTCAACAGGAATCGTTTTGCATGGCAGGCACACGAGCCCGTCACACAACTATGGTCACTGTAAAAATCCGTGGAGCTCGGTGGCGGAACAAAAACGTCCGCCACGCCACGTTAATCGCCAAAAAAAGAAAAAAAAGCACATACGGGCTTGGATCCGGGTGCCCCGGACCTGGATCCCGATGCCATTGTCGATCCGTTGTAGCTCCAACCCATCGCACCACCGAGGGAGAAGGAGGAATGGGGAGGCCGCCACACCCACCGTTGGATCGAGTCATCGCCGTTGTGGATCTGGCGCTGAGCTCGCCGCCGTCGATCCTTCTTTGTAACACCCGTGTTTTTGCATCATTTTAAAATTCACTAAAAATTTGAACTTTTTATAATTACAACTGAAACTTGATTTATTTTTCCGCTAAACCAAAACCCTGTCTTGAAAACCCTGCATTCTAACTTTCACCATATAGAAAACTAGGAATCTTGTTTGTTGCTTGTCAAGCTTTATGGTCGGAAAGGATGCAAGGTAAGTGCTAGATTTTAATTATGGAAGATGTTGCATGGGAAATGGTTTACAAATTTTTCTCTGGGAATAAAATATCAAAACTTCGTGTGTACCAAAAATATATATGAATATTTTATGAGCATAATAAATAAATATTCTCGGCAATAGAAGTCGAGAAATATAAATGTGCTCGTATAAATATTCATAATATATCCACTACACATGAAATAATGGAATGGGGAAAGTGTGTGTACACAAATATATTTATTGGTATGAGCACAACTAAATAAATGTTCTCCCGAATGAGTCCAGAGAATATCATGAGCTTGTACCAATATTTACAAAATATATAATTACACACATAAGGGGAAAAAAAAGGAGAAAGAATAAGAGAGAAAGGGGGAAATAGGAAAAGAGAAAGGGAATAAAAAATTAGAAAAGAGCTCTCGGGCTCAATCCCCTCTCCTTCCCTTACGGCCCGGCCCACCGAGCCCTCCTCTTCCCTTCCCTTCTCAAGAATGCGAGCAGGCGGGCCGGCCCGGCATCGAGTCGATCCAAAGACCAAGCCTCGCCGCCATCCCTTCCTCCTCTCCCTCGGCGACAGACGGACCTCGTGGTAGTCGCCGTCTTCCTCCCGACCGGGCCGGCACGGCGCGGGGACAACTTCGGTCCCTCCTCGCCGCTGCCGACGGCGACGCCGCCTGAGGGCCCTGGTGTCCCCGCCAAGGCGCCCGGCGGGAAGCCGGCCAAGCACCCGGCTTGCAATCGGCCGCCGCGGGGACGCCGGTCAACCGCCGCGACAAATACGCCCACACGACCACCTTGCCGCCATGACCGCCGGCAAGGGCGCCGCCGAGACGTGACCACGCGGCCCGGTGGATCACCCGAGCATGGCACACGCGTCGTCGTCAAACCCATACGCTGGGAGCTACCAATCCCGCGCCCACGCCCGTGGTCGGAAGAGGTCGGGGCGGAGGTCAGCCCGGCCCGCCTATAAAATAGGCCTCCGGCCCTCAATCGACCTCGCACCTCTCACGACGAGCTCCGCCTCGATTCCGGAACGCGGATGCTCACCTCAAGCCCCTTCCTCCTCCTTTCCCTCGCCACGACGGTGAGTTTTCCCCAATTCGGAGATTCCCGCGCCCGCCGCGTCGGAACACGAGGCACCGATTTGGTCGTCGTCGGCAGGGAATTGGTGGTCCGCACGCCCTTCCAACCCCTCCCCTTTTTTTGCCTCACGGGGTTTGCACCATGGTGCAAGTAGACGCTACCCGAGCGCCGCCGCCGCCGGAAGTCCGCCGGCCGCCGCCGCCGTCGGAGGCGAGATACCCCCGCCGCCCCGACTACGCCAACCGGTCCGGGACATCACGGGATACCCACGAGCCCCTCACGGCGGGGATTAGGCCAGGCTTGGCCACTCCGGCGAGGCCTCCGGTGGAGCGCCGCCGTGGGAGATGCTTTGGACGTGGAAAACCCACGACGCCGCTACTCGGGTCCAACGCCGCCACAAGCCGGGCGAATGAGGAGTCGCCACGCCACCGTCCGGTCCCCCTTCCGTCTCCCTCCGTCAAACACCGTCACCCATCACCGGCCGGCCCCACGGCCCACGTGGCGCGTCCACGAGGCGCCACCTGACCCACGTGGCTCCCACGCATGTGGGGACGTTTCGTACACACACAAGTGTAATTGCTACGGCTACCCCATAAGTGTACACACGCGATTTTAGAAATCATACTTCCCGTGTCGAAAAAATTCCCGAAAATTTGTAAATTCATTATTTGATTTATAGAATTTTATCATGTAATTAGTTCCAATTTTATTACATGATAAAATTATATTATAATATTACCCTAATGATTAATTAGGGATTAATATTATAAAATCCATATCTCATGCATACTAACTCCGTTTCGCGTGAAACGACTTCCATAATTCATCTAAAATCTAGCTCTATGCATCTAACCCATTGCCACCATAATGTTCTATGTTTGTTTTGAATGTTCTAGTTCAAGCTAGGGTTTATCGCCAGCGTAAAGTAGGTTCATCGACCCGATTAGGAATTTCCGTCCGGCAAAGCTAGAGACGCGTCCGACGCCGTGCCGATTCGTAAGAACCTCCCAGGCAAGTCCTTACCCCCCCCTAATCATGACCTTAATATGATGATGAATGATGATATAACATGACTAAATAAGATCGATGTAACCTAAGTAAGAATGTGAACCCTCCAACAAAAAGGTGAGTGGTGATTGTCTACATGGAGGTGGACTAATCACAATCGGGGATGAATCCCGCGGAGAGATGCTCGCCTCCCTAAGGACCGGTTCATAGACCTTCTACCTAGTGAGATCTTTTCGCACGGCCACACGTCGTTTATGGGGCGGCTTGATTCCACACCCGTTGGGTTGAGGTATAATTGGAGCCAAGGTGGCCTGAGTAGGCAAACGATCTATTAGGAGCGTACATGGGGAGAGGGCCCCATGGTCCCGTTGGCGTGGATCTTTGAAAGTGGTCTTCCACGGAAGTGTTTGGGCGCTTGATGGGCGCGTGCTAGAGGCACATATTGATGATTTGAGATTGAGAGTGGTGTTGACAGTATAGGTTGGGTAATAAGGTATTACCTGTAAAGCCGTGGGTGATTTGGTATCACCATATTGTCTAGGGTGATGCGTCATCTTAGGGTGACGTGTTATCCTTCCAACCCCTGAGAAGTCGTGGTAAAGATTATACCGATATACCTTGGAGGCATCCAAGCGGGTGCGGAATCTCGTGGGACCACCTTCGACCCGGCATGCGTGGGAGAAGATGGCCCCTCGTGTGTGGGGAAAAGTGTACAACCTCTGCGAGTTAATTAAATCTATTCGAATAGCCACGTCCTTGGAATGGGCAAGTGCTAGGCCCGAACATCTATGATTAGATATAACTAACCAGTTGTGATAGGTGAAGGTGATGACCGTATAAGATAACCCCTGAACTAGCGAGAGCAGTTTTTAGAGACTCTGCTAGGGCCCAAACCCTTAATAATTACAACCCCCTGGTTGGGACTTGCCGAGCACGTTTGTACTCACCCCTCTATTTTTACGATATCGGCACATATGAAGGTAAGATCGGCGACAAGGTAGAGGATAGCGTATCGTAGGAGTTCGAGAGATGTTTGCTTAGGAAAAGGACGTTGAAGCCCAGATTTCATCCATGCACAAGTCTGCTTGTGGAGATGCGGGCAAAGTCATAGTTAATCCACCGCTTCTTGGTTGGCCAACTCGATATTGAAACCCGACTTGGTGACCCTTCGCCGCCATTTGTAAAGCCCTTTCTATCCTATATTTCTATAGCCCGGTTTACTATTAATTCTGCTTACCATAATCATTTACTAATAGACGTGTTTGTGGCGTGATCCCGGCGCAAACACGTGTGATTAACGACCCATTAAAAGTGGGGCGTGACAGAATGGTATCAGAGCCGAGCTTGTCCATAGGATGAAATTTGGGTTAACTGAAATTATAACTCCACATAAGGATAACTACTTTTAAACTTGTTGCTACGAGTACACCTTACTACAATAGTTTGTATGTTGCGGAATTGATGGCAACATCAAAACTCTTGCAGCAATGGACTAGTAAGGATAATCTCAATCGGACAGCCTGACTAAAGGAGAGTTTCTACAACTCCCCTCGGAGATACTAAAGTGCCCCGGATACTTGGGCTTTCCTCGATATTAAAATCGAGAGTTTTATGAAGACCAAGTACCGAAGTACGTAACAAACTTGTATGTATCCAAAGCCCCAACAGGAAGGATTCAAATGCTATACAGTTGCGCGAACTGGAAATGCATGAAACATCCGATCACCTAAGTGGGCGCTAATGTAATGTGCAACAAGAGTCTCCATAAGGCATATAGTCCAAGCAACACCAAAAGTTGGAGTAGTACTATCCCTGAGCAAGCTTGTTGTGCAAGCGATGTCTTAGCATTAGTAGCTAAGCATTTGCTCGCTGATCATAGATGTCTAGGCATCAAGGCCTTTATTAGGTGAAAAGTCGCGCAATAATCATCATGGCGTCGCTATGCGTGATGCGACCCTGTATCATCTATGAAACTGACCTGTGATGAGACCTATTGTCGTGCTTGTTTGTTTAATATAATACCTTATTCTTTCCAATCCTATGGGAAATTTCTCCATTTCTACTACTCATAGTGATCAATGGAAGGAAGATTCCGATAGGATCCGTGAACGCATCTTGAAAATCCCCCGGTCACAAGTAATAAAGACAAGTTCCACGTAAACTTAGATCACCGTGACACACCTTTTCATACGTTTCACACCAGGTAAGTTTGTGAGTTTCCCAACACCAGTGTTACTAGGATACCCCAAAGTCTATCCCATCCAAAATGCTTGCTTTCTTCTAATCCTTAGTTAGGTAGATCCCTATCGTACCTTGTGCTTTTCCCTCCCACTCCCTTTCTAGTTCAAATAGATTAGGAGCTAACCTGCAAGAACGTGATGACAACAAGTGGACTTCATGACTGTAGCCGTTGAACCACACTAGCGTTCTTCCCTATAGCCGTCACACGCTGTCGCCTCAGTGTTACTGTGACCGACGACTGTGCAACATTGCCGACGTCTTTGTCACCTCAATGCTTAGGAAGAGGCTGCCGATCTTCTTTGTTACCGACCCCAAACCCCAACCGAAGCCTTGGTTGTTGAAGACCTCGTGCAACGGATTAGGCGACGACCAATGCCAGAATGCAAGCCAGAGCCGAAGATTGGAACCGCAAGCTGGAGATGGACAGAAGACCACAGTGATTGAAGGGAGTCATCAAGCCCATAAAGGATATTATGCCCCGGAGCAAACAGATATCCCAGAAGCATACAGAAATGCTATGAAGCAGTATGCCGACCATAGAGAGGACATACAGTTTCCGCTACAGGGAATCCACCGGCCAAGACCACACAGTCCCCTGACAACGCCACTATAGCAAGGTCAAGGAATACCGGAAACTCACTCCCGTTCCTTCCACCACACACCGCAACACACCCTCGTTACAATACCAGTCAACCAAGCTTCTCCCATAAGCCTTTACCCACAACCCACTGTAAAAGAGCACCCCGTCGCCCTCATCACCATCCCATTCCAACCATCCCACTGCTAGCCTCCAAATTTTCCTCCTCGGCCATCACGCTCCTTACCGTCCATTCACCAATAGCCATCATCAAACACCACCACAAGTGGCCGACACTTGGGTTAGCAGCCAGTGCACCGACACCCTCGGATTTCCCTAACCTCTCTATGCCACCATGTGGAACCTTGGCACCCAATACCGCCCTATGTATGAGGATAGCGGGTATGAAGAGCAGGGCACCCATCGTTGCAGTCACCATCCACAAGAGCCGGGACTACCCCACCATCACCGGCGTAAGACCGATAGGAAGGACCACCCCTGCCACTCAGTCAAGCACAACCAAGAGAAGAAGCCCCAAAGACATGAGCCGAGCACCGGACCCGACGAAGCCGAAGCCACCATGTCCGGCGGTAGCGGGACCACCACTCCCAAGGGAGGTGCAACCGTAGAGTAGCAATTCCTTTATGCTCTCTTTGTTATAACCTTCCCTGGAGTAATCAAGATCCCCGTACTTGACCCACTACTGACAAAGATAATTTTGACGGGTGCCCAAGCATACAGGCCACAAAGCAAATAATGAGCAACAAATTTTTCTAAGTGGGGTAGCGCTATGTGCAAAAGAAAGAAAATATGAGTCGAAATTTTTGAGAACGAGGGAGAAATGAGGAAATATGGAAATGGGCTAAGAGGATAAGATAAAGAATAGCAGAAAACTTAGGGTTCCAATCGAGAAATGGAATCCCAAGTTCACGATGACTGTTACCCAGAAGAATCCCGACAGTGAGATACACCACAGAAGACCACGAAGGAGCAAGCCGGAGGACAGGCACCAAAAGACATTAGAAGACCGGGAGACACTAGAGGAATAAATCCTCTAAGTGGGGTAGCCGCCGAAGAGGACCCGAAGACTACGAAGACAGAGGCAAGACCAAGAAGATGGGGTAAAAGCAGCAGTGATCGTCAAATAGCAGAAGGCATACCCTCCACAGTGTCGTGTTGCCCTAGAAGCAGAGTAGCACGATAATGGTAGAGGTTCGGTAACGACAGCACTGTAAGCAATGGAAGTTTTCCTCTCTCTTTCTCTCTCTACCTTTAGGCCTCAAATTAGGACCTTCACTCTGTAGACTAGGAATCTCGGGGGGCGAGATTCATCTAAGTGGGGTAGATTTGTAACACCCGTGTTTTTTGCATCATTTTAAAATTCACTAAAAATTTGAACTTTTTATAATTACAACTAAAACTTGATTTATTTTTCCGCTAAACCAAAACCCTGTCTTGAAAACCCTGCATTCTAACTTTCACCATATAGAAAACTAGGAATCTTGTTTGTTGCTTGTCAAGCTTTATGGTCGCAAAGGATGCAAGGTAAGTGCTAGATTTTAATTATGGAAGATGTTGCATGGGAAATGGTTTACAAATTTTTCTCTCGGGAATAAAATATCAAAACTTCGTGTGTACCAAAAATATATATGAATATTTTATGAGCATAATAAATAAATATTCTCGGCAATAGAAGTCGAGAAATATAAATGTGCTCGTATAAATATTCATAATATATCCACTACACATGAAATAATGGAATGGGGAAAGTGTGTGTACACAAATATATTTATTGGTATGAGCACAACTAAATAAATGTTCTCCCGAATGAGTCCAGAGAATATCATGAGCTTGTACCAATATTTACAAAATATATAATTACACACATAAGGGGAAAAAAGGAGAAAGAATAAGAGAGAAAGGGGAAATAGGAAAAGAGAAAGGGAATAAAAATTAGAAAAGAGCTCTCGGGGCTCAATCCCCTCTCCTTCCCTTCCCTTCCCGGCCCACCGAGCCCTCCTCTTCCCTTCCTTCTCGATGCGCGAGCAGGCGGCCCGAAAGATCGAGTCCAGATCCAGCACCAAGCCTGCTGCCATCCCTTCCTCCTCTCCCCGGTGACAGACGGACCTCGTAGGTCGCCGTCTTCCTCCCCGGCCGGGGCGCGGCACGACGGGGGGACAACTTCGGTCCCTCCCTAGCTGCCGTCGGCGACCGCCGCGACAAAATACACAGGCCCCCCTGCGGCGCCCGCCCGTGAAGCCGCCAAGCACCCGGCTGCCTGTCGGCCGCCACAGGGGCCTTCCGGTCAACCCCGCACGGCCGCGCCACGACCACCTTGCCGCCATGACCGCCCGGCAAGCGCCGCCGAGACGTGACCACACGGCCAGGGCGGATCACCGAAGCATGGCACACGTCGCGTCGTCGAAGCACGACCGGGAGCCGCCCGGGAATCCCCGCGCCACGCCCGTGGTCGGAAGAGGTCGGCGGGAGGTCCGGCGCCAGCCGGCCTATAAATAGGCCCCTCCGGCCCTCAATCGACCTCGCACCTCTCACGACGAGCTCCGCCTCGTTACGGAACACGGATGCTCGCCTCGATCCCCTTCCCTCCTCCTTTCCCCTCGCCACGACGGTGAGTTTTCCCCAATTCGGGATTTCGCCGCCGTGCGTCGGAAACACGAGGCACCCCGACCGGTCGTCGTCGGCCAGAATTGGTGGTCCGTACGCCCTTCCAACCCCTCCCCTTTCTTTTGCCTCACGGGGTTTGCACCATGGTGCAGTGTAGACGCTACCCGAGCGCTGCCGCCGTCGGAAGTCCGCCGAAGCCGCCGCCGTCGAGGGAGGCGAGATACCCCCGCCCCGGACTACGCCAACCGATCCCGGGACATCACGGGGATACCCACGAGGCCCCTCACGGCGAGGATTAGGCGAGCTTGGCCATTACCGGCGGGTCTCCTGTGGGAGCGCCGCCGTGGGAGATGCTTCAGACGGGGAAAAACCCACGACGCCGTTACTCGGGTCCAACGCCGGCCTGGCCGGCGAATGAGGAGCCGCCACGTCGCCGTCGGGTCCCCTTCCTCCCTCCGGTCAAACACCGTCACCGGCCACCGCCGGCCCCACGGCCCACGTGGCGCCACCGTGGCGCCCACCTGACCCACGTGGCTCCCACGCATGGGGGACGTTTACGGTACACAAGTGTAATTGCTACGACTACCCGATAAGTGTACACGTACTTTAGAAATCATACTTCCGTGTCGAAAAAATTCCCGAGAAAATTTGTAAATTCATTATTTGATTTATAGAATTTTATCATGTAATTAGTTCCAATTTTATTACATGATAAAATTATATTATAATATTACCCTAATGATTAATTAGGGATTAATATTATAAAATCCATATCTCATGCATACTAACTCCGTTTTAGCGTGAAAACGACTTCCATAATTCATCTAAAATCTAGCTCTATGCATCTAACCCATTGCCACCATAATGTTCTATGTTTGTTTTGAATGTTCTAGTTCAAGCTAGGGTTTATCGCCAGCGTAAAGTAGGTTCATCGACCCGATTAGGAATTTCCGTCCGAAGTAAAGCTAGAGACGTCCGGCGCCGTGCCGATTCGTAAGAACCTCCCGTGCAAGTCCTTACCCCCTAATCATGACCTTAATATGATGATGAATGATGATATAACATGACTAAATAAGATCGATGTAACCTAAGTAAGAATGTGAACCCTCCAACAAAAGGTGAGTGGTGATTGTCTACATGGAGGTGGACTAATCACAATCGGGGATGAATCCCGCGGAGAGATGCTCGCCTCCCTAAGGCGGTTCATAGACCTTCTACCTAGTGAGATCTTTTCGTGCGACCACACGTCGTTTATGGGATTCGGCTTGATTCCACACCCCCGTTGGGTTGAGGTATAATTGGAGCCAAGGTGGCCTGAGTAGGCAAACGATCTATTAGGAGCGTACATGGGGAGAGTGGCCCCATGGTCCTGTTAGGCGTGGATGCCGAGTGGTCTTCCACGGAAGTGTTTGGGCGCGATGGGCGCAAAGGCTAGAGGCACATATTGATGATTTGAGATTGAGAGTGGTGTTGACAAGATAGGTTGGGTAATAAGGTATTACACAGTAAGCCGTGGGTGATTTGGTATCACCATATTGTCTAGGTGATGCGTCATCTTAGGGTGACGTGTTATCCTTCCAACCCCCGAGAAGTCGTGGTAAAGATTATACCGATATACCTAGGAGGCATCCAAGCGGTACGGAATCTCGTGGGACCACCTTCACCGGTAGTGCGTGGGAGAAGATGGCCCCTCGTGTGGGGAAAAGTGTACAACCTCTCGCAGAGTTAATTAAATCTATTCGAATAGCCACGTCCCTTAGAATGGGCAAGTGCTAGGCACGAACATCTATGATTAGATATAACTAACCGGTTGTGATAGGTGAAGGTGATGACCGAGATAAGATAACCCCGGAACTAGCGAGAGCGCTTTAGAGACTCCGCTAGGGCCCAAACCCTTAATAATTACAACCCCACGGTTGGGACTTGCTTTGAGCACGTTTGTACTCACCCCTCTATTTTTACGGATATCGGCACATGTGAAGGTAAGATCGGCGACAAGGTAGAGGATAGCGTATCGTAGGAGTTCGAGAGATGTTTGCTTAGGAAAAGGACGTTGAAGCCCGATTTCATCCATGCACAAGTCTGCGCTTGTGGAGTGCGGGCAAAGTGTCATAGTTAATCCACCGCTTCTTGGTTGGCCAACTCGATATTGAAACCCGACTTGGTGACCCTTCGTCGCCACTTTGTAAGCCCTTTCTATCCTATATTTCTATAGCCCGGTTTACTATTAATTACGCTTACCATAATCATTTACTAATAGACGTGTTTGTGGCGTGATCCCGGGCGCAAACGCAGTGATTAACGACCCATTAAAAGTGGGGCGTGACAGCCGCAGCTCCAACTCGTCGCATCCTAATGTGTCCGCCGCCACACCTCGTGCCATCGCCGGATCCGCTCTCCCCGAGCTCGAGGGCGATGGATCCGAGCCTGTGGCCGGATCCGCCACGGGGTCCATTGTCGCCGCCCAGCGAAACCACGTCGGGGAAGCTAGATCCGCGTTAGGGTGCATTTGTCGATCTTTGTGGAGCCACGCCGGGAAGCCGGATCTACACCTTTGTGGAGGTCGTCCCCTCCATGGAGGGCCGCCGGTGCCACCTCTTTGGGCCGCCCCCTCTATGGATCCGCGGCCGCCGCAGGTTCCTTGTGGAGCCCCGATGTGGATCTGCGCCGTTGCAACCTCCTTGCACCGCCCGCACCTTGTGCCTCGCGACTAGAGGGCTTTCGCGGCCACCCACCACCGGCTTGGAGGGAGAGCGAGGGAGGATGGGTTGGGAGGAGAGGGGTGGTCGCTGCAGATGGCCAGTGGGGAGGGAGAGGGATCGGTGGGGAGATGGAGCGTCGAAGGAGGGAGGGATCGGTGCGGTTGTGTGGAGACGGGGAGGGATGTGGGGAGTGGCTGAAACCTAGCTAAGAGTTGTATATATTGTGGCCTGATAGGAACCCGATTTGGGCTTTCGTTGTGGGCCTCGTATATTTTCCAAGGCCGGCCTTTGTAAGCTGACCGCCTCCGAAAATAGTAGTATTTTTCCGTGTGGGCCTATATAAAGGCCCGCCACGGTTAATCGATTTTTTATGACGGACACATGTTGCCACCACGATAAATAAAAATAAGCCGCCACGATTAATCAAAGTATTAACCGTGGTGGACAAAAGTTGTGCCCGCCACGGTTAAAATTGGGGGTGTGGGGAGAGTGGTCGAAACCTAGCTAAGAGTTGTATATATTGTGGCCCGATAGGAACCCAATTTGGGCTTTCGCTGTGGGCCTCGTATATTTTCCAAGGACGGCCTTTGTAAGCTGGCCGCCTCCGAAAATAGTAGTATTTTCCGTGCGGGCCTATATAAAGGGCCGCCACAGTTAATCGAATTTTTATGGCGGACAAATGTGCCCGCTACGGTAAATAAAAATAAGCTGCCACGATTGAAGTATTAACCGTGGTGAACAAAAGTTGTGCCCGCCACGGTTTAGATTGGGGGTGTCACACAAAATAAATTTTGTAGTAGTGTATCCTTTAACAAATAATCTTTTGTCTTTGCAAGGAAAATAATGATTCCTTTTCTCTCTTCTGTATTGTTACTCCCTCAAAGAGTGCCTTAATTTCTGACATCATCATCATACTGTCTATAGAAGCACATCTTAACTAGAGTACTGGACCCACCAGGGCTGGGACCCACCAAGTAAAGTATAATTTCATACAGAATTGCAACCAAACCACGATGAGTAATTACGATTACAGTGTTGAGTTATCCAACTAGCTAGAGTGAACGGGTGTTTCCTTTGCCATGCAATCCTCCTATAGCTCTTCCACAAAAGATAAAAAAAATGATTCGATCGTCTTTGTGCTTAAAGTCTGCCAGAGTTGCTCACTTTTGCAATGTGTTATATGTGTTCGATATGATTGGTTTATTACAAAGTTACTACACCCATGATTTGAAGCTAACTATCACCTTACACACACTAAGTACTGCTATTAATTCCTCCAAAGCTAAACCGAGATAATTAAGGTCAGCATGCAGAACGTAATCAGTAGGATGCTGCATTCTTACAAGATTCTTGATGTGTTACTACTGTTGGGTCCAAATAAATTCTTGGTGTGTAGGCTTTTTCAACTTTTGAAGCCATGCCTGAACAAAGAACAGATTTTATCAGGATCTAGTGAATGAATGCATTGCATGCTGCTGCTTCGATCGCATACGAAAGGACAAAAAATTGGAATGAATGCTGGTTCCCATAAGTGAGCAAGCATAATGAAAGGTTTCCGTGTTCTTTTTTGAGCTGTGTTGTTTTCATAGTATAAGGTTAAAACAGGGCTCCTTTCCTTGCCGTACAAGGGAAACATGAATTTGGCGGTGGAGATCCTATAGTCCGGCCAAGAGAATGCTAAGAAAGCGCTTTTGTCTTGTTTTCGTTGCCTTTCTAGAGACCGGGCAGCTTTGTCTACTTTTGCTTTAGAATGATACTCCTATAAGATAAATATGGACCAATGAGTTTGAGTCGAAAATGGTTGGCAGAGGTAGACACCCACCCTACAGCTAGCTCCATGAACAGAGCTCTTACAATGTGTTTATTTGTTAGAGTATCTCCAGCAGGCTACCTAAACCCACTACTTATCCTATATTTAGGTAGTGACGGTAAAAAAACAGCAGTCCAACAGGCTACCTACCTGGCTACCTAAATCTGTTGTCTACCTAAATCTCTTATCCAACTCTACCTATTGTTTGTTGGGCCAACAGACCGGCAGCTATCCCTTCTCTCTCCTCCCCCACGCGATTCCAACCATGCCCGCCCTCCCGATTCCTCAACCACGCTTGACTGGAAGCACCCGGCACCCAGCACCCGACGGAGCTCCTCCCGGAGCGGCTTCCCGGCGGAGGTCATCCCCTGCGTGGCAGCTCCCTCGGCGGGCCTCCCGCCCGCGGCGGCGGCTCCCCCGGCGGACGGTCCAGTCCGGCAAGCCAGCGCGGCGGGGATGGCCCTGGCCCGACGTGGCGGCTCTTGACGGCGCTGGTGGCCTGCCCCGCTTCCACGACTCGTGGCCTTGGCGGGCGAGCACGCTCCTCGCCGGTGCGGCGCTTGCCTCGCTCGTCCCCTGTCCGGCGTGAGCACGCCGGCCGAGAGAAGAACATCCAGAGAATGACATATGGGACCCGCATGGCATAGACTGTTAAAATAAATTTAAGAGCCATGTTTTAGGTAGTATTGTTGGAGTTGGAAGCAAAATATAGGTAGAATGGAAATAGCTGGCTACTTAAATCTGGTTTTAGGTAGTCTGATTTAGGTAGCACTGCTGGAGTTGCTTTTACCATAAATATTTGTGTTTGTTCTATGAATTTAGTCAAGTATAGGAAAGTTTGAACTTAAAGACAAATCTAAAATTGGTTTATACTCCATCAATCAACGTACGGAATCCAAGTACGTAGCAAACTAACAAGCAAACGAGTACGTAGGAGGAAAAAAAAACAAAGAGAGGGAAGTAGATGAAAAGGCATGCAAAAAGGTGACTTTGTTCCGGAGGAGTGAAGCAAGAGCAAGGCCGGTAGTAGGCCCACGGAAACGATCGCGTGCGCCGCTATGCGGGCCCACCAACGTCATGATGGCGTGGCGATGATATCAAGAGCACGCGGGCCCTGGCGTCGTCGTCCCCGAGCCACGTCTAGCATATCATGGGTGCCTGGTGGTGGCGTCGTCGTCATCATCACATCCGGCAGCTTCCGGCCGGCCGATCCTTTGGCGACCGAGATCCATCCATCCAACCACGGCGGTGCGCATCACCACCCGCGCGCGGATATTGGCCATTGCCGCGCACTCATCTCCCTAGCAAGTAGTAGTCCTACTCGTTTTGCTTTACTAGTCGGT
This sequence comes from Hyparrhenia diplandra, assembly GCA_015847255.1. Classification (NCBI taxonomy): domain Eukaryota; kingdom Viridiplantae; phylum Streptophyta; class Magnoliopsida; order Poales; family Poaceae; genus Hyparrhenia; species Hyparrhenia diplandra. Next base: position 571,210 of record JADLZK010000403.1, on the reverse strand, counting down.
AGCAAATGGTAAACATGTCGCAGCCGCTAAACTAAGCGCATGTTTGGACGAGAAAAAAAAATAGATCGGGCTAAATGTTTTTGATCTTGATCTTAATCTTAGTATTAGGGCCTGTTTGGTTTCTATAAGTCGGGTGACTTATAAGTCAAAAAATTCAAAATAAGTGACTTATTTTTCTGCCAAATAGTAGGGACTTATAAGTCACTTGCAACCATTTTTCTTTCTTTTCACCCCGACTTATAAGTCACCCATTTTCTCTTCTTTTTTTCCTTGACTTATAAGTCAGTTGCAACCAAACAGGCATGACTTATAAGTCACTGATTTTTAGTCACCGACTTATGGAAACCAAATAGGGTCTTAGTCCCTCTTAATCTATATAATTATAGGCTTAGAGGGGCTCTACGTTCATGACATCAATAGGTAGAGCTTCAGCCCGGGTTGCCCGGCTGGTAGCTTCGTCGCTGACTATACATTTGAGCTAAGCTCCTCAGTGTTGACCTAAGTCGTTGCCACTACTACACACAAAAAAAAATTAACTGAGGTGAAAAAGGGTTAACCAAGGTGGGCAGCGCAACCGCCTCGGATTGAAGGTCATAACTATTCTTGACCTTAACCCAAACCGCCTCGGTTAATTGATTAAAAATATAGAAAAGCCACCCACCGATGAGCCTGTTTTGGACCCACCACTGAGCCCGTTCTAGCCCACGGGGCAGAACTGTTGGGACGAGGAGCCGCCGCCGCCACGTTGTTTGTCCACCGAGGCAGTTACATTATAATGCCCACCTCAGTTAATGTGTAACCAAGGCGGTCGTTGGACCTGTGTAGTATCCCAACAACAATTAATTGAGGCGGACCACATGCCCAACCGCCTCAGAAGAGTTTTTGGAAAGGTCGCGGTTAATCTTTTTTCTAGTAGTGTGCGATTGTGGGCGTCTAGACGGCAGCACGGCCGGAGATGCAGTTACTCGACGACATGATGGGCTTCAAGTCACGGCGGATATTCAGTTCCTCGATGAGGTTAGGGGATTCAACTTTGCGACAATGGAGAGAGACCCGGAGGTGGGGCAGAGGAAGAAGAGGAGTCGAACAATTAAATCAGATAGGGTCATATGGGAAGGGGTTATGAGTGTTGTGTTTTTTCCCTGATCGAGTAAAACTTTAGCCCCTAGGTTACATGGACTAGCTAGTGAGCTAACAACCAGTTGGATTTTAAGGTCGTCCGCAATGGTTAGCTATTTGACTGTTTAGATGTGACGAGGTAAGGAAAAAATAGGAGAGAAGAGTCACTGCTACATGCAAATAACTATACTATTTCACATAACCCAAGAACATGTAAGAAGAGTATGTGGATCCAATAATATAAAATAGTGTATGTTGTTGTCACTCACCTCCACGTCATCCGATTAGGTAGCTAGCATTAAAGTTTAGCCCATAGATTAGCTAAACTTTAATTAGCAACTACCAGTCGTTAGTCTAGGATCAAGGAGCCTCTAAATTAATCGTACTTGGGGCCTTAGATCGGGGCTCGTGCCTGCCGCGCCCATGATCAAGATCGAGAGCTAGCGCAGCTGGAGCCGGTACGGTGGGGGTCGTCACACGCCGGCCGGCCGCCGGCCGCCGGTCGCGCACCGGATTTTTGCACGGTGCATATGATGATATGGTCTGGTCCAGCGCCGTCCAGCCACAGCCAGCGCGTGCTTCGCTTGGACGCGCGCGTCGACCGATGACGAAGACACGGCAGGCAGACGTCGGGGAGAGTGCAGCCAGAAGGGCACAATCATTCGGTCGTTCTTGAATGGAATGGATCGGAGTCGGAGAGATGAGATGAGCCGGGGAAGGCTCCGACAAAAGCTAGCGTCCCGCCATGCATCCTCCTCGATCGATCGCGCGCGCGAAACGAGAGGACGGCTGGATCGACGCTGGACGCAGGCACGAGGCCCGGCAGCGATACGGAGTAGCTAGCTAGGGTATGTGAGACAAAGACACGCGTGATCGTTCTTGATCAGATCATGCTGGGCTGCCCTGCTGCCCTCCACCGGCTGGTTCGTGATCAATGCCTCCTCTTCACTTCCCAATCTCTAGCTCTCTCTCTAGGCGTTTCCCTTTCGGCCGGCAGCGATGGTCGGCTCGGTGCGCGGGCTCTTGCGATCCGGCCCCTGCCTTGCCTCCAGCTTGCCTGCCCGGCGAGCTGCGGCGGCCGTACGTCGTGATCGATCGCCGTCAACGCCGGCGGACCCTGTGCATGCCCGCAGTATGGGTTGTTGCTGCCAGCACTGCATGCCTCCAGTAGCTACTGAACCCTGCGCTTCGAATTTAATTTCTCCAAGCTGAGGATCCATTTACGCGATCGACCCTTACAGTTTATATTAAGCTCACTAAGCGTTAGGCTAAAAATATGCGTGGTCAACCCTAGTTATATTTGTGTATAATATGAAACATCCCTTGATGGATACACCGGCCACTATGATTTGTAAACAAGTATACGCGCGCTGCTCGTTCATATATATATAGTTCATTTTTATCCTACGTCTAACTTCCGGATTTTTACTATATTGATGAATATTGAAAAACTCTATTTGCTTGAATTTATCAGCCCGGGTTATCATAACATTGTTTTTTTGTCATAACAAAATAGCATCAGCCAACTTAATTATCAGCCGCAGAAATCATCGGCCGAACAGCCCGCACATAAATGTATGATGATCAATGTATATTTCAAGTTTGATTTAACAAAAGTACTTTGACACGCTAGATGTTGATGAATCAATGCTCGTCGTTTGCTCAAAGTTAAATTAGCCAACTTAAGATATATAAAACTAAAACAAGCCTACGATTTAGAAAAAGAAGGGTGTGTATATATAGACTCTAAAGTCATTTAATACACGATGCTACTAATATCCAATTACTGCATATATTGTTTTATACATAACACTGGAATACCTAGATTATTGCATATCATTTGATACATGACGTTGGGATAGCCAAGTTACTCCTTCCATTTCGAAACGTAGGCCATATATTAGGTTTTGAAAACGCCATACTTTATAGATTTGGGCCACGTTTAGATGGCAAAAAATTTGCAAAAGTAACTGTTCCAACTCCTGTAGCACTCCTGTAGCACGTTTCGTTTGTTTGTGGTAAATATTATCCTACCATAGCGTAACTAGGCTCAAAAGATTCGTCTTGTGATGTACAACAGAACTGTGTAATTAGTTCTTTTTTTACCTACATTTACTGCTCGAATATATGTCTTTTGGTGTATTTAATGTGATGTGATGGAGAGAGAGTTGAAAAAAAGTAGCAAATTTTTGGCAAAAATTTGCCATCTAAACGAGGCCTTGGCCAATAATTACTTAAACCATATATGCATGCTCAATGCGTTAAAGTAATCCAAATTGAATGTGAAATGATATATTGTAAGAGTAGTGATTCAAAAGTATGCTTCTAAAGACTTTTTTATAAGCCGTATATTACGTCTTATTAATAAAACAAGAAAATGATGTAACAAAACTATACTTAATTCCCCACGGCCGGGCCACAGGCAAGAGAAAAATAAGAAGAAAACAAAATGATTCTCAGAATGACCACCTGCCGTGCATGGTCAATGGTCGCCCAAACTGAGATGATACAGTGCTACACCAACAACTGTTACTCTGCCCTCTGTTTCCTGTGTGAACTCTGAATCTCTGTTCTTCTGTACACACCCACACACACAACAGATTATCAACTTTCGAGTCAGTAGACCAGCTTTGGTCGGCTCTACATTCTGCTCTCCAGGTGTAGAGGTAGTGGTGGGGTCGTCCCGTCCATGGAACGAGCTAGAGATCACGTGGAATCCAAGCTACATATACAGATCGGTCACATCAATCTTTACGTATTTACTGATAATCCTGCGCATTCATGCATGCATCGCTGAACAGTAGTATTTCCAGTCACAAAAATGTTACATGTAAGACAGAAAATGAGTTTGTACTATTCGATTTAGTTATAAATAGATTTTTTTTTGGTAGGGATAATTTCGATCTCAGGAATACAAGCCTGTTTATTTGAAAGAAGTTTTTCTTCGGTGGTGGTGTTGCACTTTTTTTCTCTCTATTGTACAAAGTTTTCTGCAAAAGCATGTGCTTTGTGTGCCTTGACCACGTACGTGCGCATAATAAAGTATAAACATTGCATCTTACTCAAGAGATAGATTTTAGTGTGATGGATATACTTTTGATGGCATATATATTTGGAAGAAGAGAAAACGAAGATTATAAACTAGAAAGGTTGCGGACAAAGATATCTATGGAGTGTTGCCACATGACTATCTCAGCTTCGTGTTTTGTCGAGCTGCTTCGTTATCATGCGGTTTTTCTTAGCTCTAGAGTATGTCGTTCTAGAGATGGATATACTCCGTCCGTCCCATAGAGATGGTCGTTCTAGCATTTGAAGTTTGTCTTAGAGAGATGATCATCGTTTTAGGTCCATAGGCTACCTAGGAAGTCTAGCACCTCTACTTACTAGTATCCTGATACCTTTGTCGCCCACTGGGCCTTCAACTCCTCCCTCACACTTCTGGTACTAGTACTCTGCCCTGAACATGTGCATGTTTGAGTAGGTGTTCTAGCTAGCTCTCCTTGGTACTCATGATCATACCTAGAACGACATACTCAATGGGACGGAGGGAGTAAATATGTGTATGAGCTGCGGGGTGAAACCTTCACCTTTTGAGCTGGTCTATGGTTGTTTTGATTTTTTTGTTAATATTGTTCTTTTTATTTTTCTTGTATAATATTTATTTTTTCAAAAAAAGAATCTCTTGTTGTCCTTTTCTATCCCTAATATTGAAGAGCAATGTTTCTTTGGCCTTCATCATTAACAACTGTTCGATACCCGACCCAATCACCCAATGTGCAAGTTATTCATGCTTAGAACCTAACACTACAACCCACTCATGCAAAGATTGTTCATACATGAAAGAAGTTTAAAGCAAGATGCTCACTTGGAGTAGTAACTCTAGAGCCTTAATATCATTTGACAAAGGGGTCATTCTATAGGTGGTGGTGAAAATGTTGGTTTCAACAAGGCTCAAGAGAAAAATGTTGAACTACTTTTGGTGTTATATTTGGAAAGAAAGAAACTAACAGAGAAGCATCAGAGGAAGCTAGCTATTGAGTGTTGCTCTATTGTTCTCATCTGCCTATTTTGTCGAGTTGCTTCCGTTATCATGCGGTTTTTTCTTGGCTCTCACTATTTGAGCTAGACTATGTTTGTTTTTTTTTTAAAAAAACTTTTTGTATTGTTGCTCCTTTTCTTTTTCTTGTATGACAATATCATCAAAAAGGCAAAATGTTTCTTCGCTTGTCATCGTTCACAGCCGTTTGATGGGATCCAACGGGCTCAATGTTTCCCGTGCCTATACATGTTAGAGTAACGTGTTCAAACACGATGCGGATCAGGCCATCCTAAAATGAATTGAAATACGAAGTGTTTCCATAATCCGACATTCCCTCTTATATCAATATGAGTTAAATACTTAAATGTTTAGACATGGTGACGAATTTGTGCAGCACTCGTTTAGGATAATTAATGATACAGAGTTTTGATCCGCAGATAAAGTGAAGTACATGTCCTCTTAATAAAACACGGGTGAATGGCTCGATCGAGAAAAAAAAAAAATAAAGTGAAGCGCATCATATAATTGCTAAACAATTCTTCAAGCTGCTGCAAACCATCCGATTTACCACGCAATAAGCTGAATATCCCATTGCTACTTACGGGTATGTTTGCTAGTAAAAGACGAAACTAATCTGCAAGGATATGCGCCTCTCTGATCACTTAACTGGTCAAGTAGTTGCCTAGTGCCGTGGGCGAGTGATGAGCCCTAGCCGTGTCGATCGACCACTAGCCGACCAGCTCATCCCCTCCCTTCGCCGGTGCGAAAAGGCCACACGACACATCGCAAAAAGCTATGGCGGACTGCCTAAAGCCACACACGGATGTCGCCCGGCGCAGTGGGCAGGTCGACACAGCCAAGAGTTTAAAAGCCACCACCCGGCCGGCCGTCCCACGCTTTCCTTTGACCGGCCAAGAAGCAAGCAAGAGCCACACGAGGAGAACGAAAAGAAGCCGCCGTCCCAAGAAGAAGAATCCACCAGCCAGCAACAGCAAGCTACCGTTACTCTACCTCCAACTCCAAGTAGCTAGCTGCTGGCGAGAGGTCGGCGGGGGGCGGCGGCGCCGATCGATCCATCCATCACCCATCCACCGATCGGGATGTGGGACGAAGGCGGCGGCGGTGGCATCCACGGCAGCCACGGCCACGAGGCGCTCCTGCTGCAGGCCTCCGGATCAGGAGCGGCAGATTACGGGCACGCCGTTGGCGGCCCGGCGTCGTCGCTCCTGCCGCCGTGGCTCGGCCCGGCCACCGCCGCGCCGGGGTTCTCCTACATGGCTCCACATCACCACGCGCATCAGCCGGCGGGGCCCTTGATAGGCGGCACCGAGAGCCCTTTTGGCTTCGGCGGAGGCGGGTACAGCGACAGCGATGGCGGCGGTGGGGTGGGGCAATTCGGGGTGTTCGGCCCGCCGGAGACCCCGCTGATGCCGTTTCCGCCGCACGGTATGCTTCTGGCTGCCGGAGGCGGCGGCGGTGGTGGGACGACGTCGTCGTCGGCGCTGCCGCACGGGCCGAGTATCATGTCCGGCCTTCTCGGGACCTTGCAGGCGGAGCTGGGGCGGATGACGGCCAAGGAGATCATGGACGCCAAGGCGCTGGCGGCGTCGCGCAGCCACAGCGAGGCCGAGCGCCGCCGCCGCCAGCGCATCAACAGCCACCTCGCCAGGCTCCGCAGCCTGCTCCCCAACACCACCAAGGTGATCGATCGATCATGCATCACTACCTACCTGCATCTGCATGTACACATGCATCCCCAGCCTAACTGCGTGCAGATCCATGATCTTCCATGGCCAAACCCTAGAACGACCATGACCCTGCCAACAGCTTTGGTGGCCCTGCAGAGATGCAATCGCGAGATCAATCCGGCTTGGCTGGGTTGATCGCCCACTGTTCAATTGAGATCCAGACGAGACAAGGAAACTAATCGCTCTTGATTATTACAGGAGCACACAGCTAACAGTAACAGCCCACAGGGTGTAGTAACACACAAGATGTAGCTGAGCTACCTACATAGATTAGATAGCTTAGCCAGTTTGTGTCGACACCCGCCAGTGGCACAGGCCTGCCGGCTCTACAACCTCACCACTCATAGCATAATTACATGCTTGAAATCAAAAGGAACTTCCAATTAATTCCAAGCCCCAATTTCTTAAACTTCATTAGTCTCCTATATATATTGCTCCCTGCTGACTAATGTCATAACCATACAATGATCATATATACTTTGAGACAGGAATTTGGTTTCATCCTTGGCCAGAGATAGTAGATAGAAATTTGGATTCCTACACAAATAAAGTCCAGCAAATTTTCTACCCCGAGTACTGTACTATGTTCCAACCAAAGGTAGGGCCTCTAGAGGACAAACAAACTACAAACAAAGACAAGGTGAGATGGTCATAGGTTAGACCATCAAGTGAAAAAAATGGTCTAGGTAGCAGCAGCTGACATGGCAATGGCAGGCAGCAAAGATGACGACGACGACGCAGAGGGCGCTTTGGGCTCGTCTCGTGGGAGACCGCGCTCGGGCAACCTGCCTCCCCTGCTGCGCTCCTGCGGGGAGATCGAGCGGCCGTGCAAGACAAGCGCGCACGCTCGTGTCAGAGCTCATCAGGCCCGGCGACCCAAAAGCGATTGAGGACGCGCATGCAAAGGCTGCACCCACGCGCGCCATTTTTGTAGCTTTTCCTCCATGCTCGCATGCACTCGCACCACTCACCTCAATCGCCACTGCTGCGGCTGCTGCTCGGCCTCTCCTCTCCTACCGCCACTACACCTGCAGCCACCGCGCCTACTCGCACAATGGCCACTTAGCCACTAGCTAGAGCCACTACTGTAGCTGTACTCCTCGATCTCTTGCCATAGTATGCGCAATCATATTTGCATGCATGCGAGCGAAGCTAGTTCCATTGGTTGATTTTCAAGCGCCTAATCATAGTCTGGAATGGATCGCTCGATCGCTTAATTGCAGACGGACAAGGCGTCGCTGCTGGCGGAGGTGATCGAGCACGTCAAGGAGCTGAAGCGGCAGACGTCGGCGGTGCTCGAGGCCGGCGGTGAGGAGGCGGCGGCGGCGCGGCAGCACCTGCTGCTGCCGACGGAGGCGGACGACCTGGCGGTGGACGCCGCGGAGGACGGCGACGGCAGGCTCGTCGTGCGGGCGTCGCTGTGCTGCGAGGACCGCGTGGGGCTTATCCCCGACATCGCCCGCGCGCTCGCCGCGCTCCGCCTGCCTGGCGGGCGCACCGCGCGGAGATCGCCACGCTCGGCGGACGCGTCCGCAACGTGCTCCTCATCACCACAGCCGACGACGACGAGGACGAGGAGGGGGGGAAGAGATCAGGGGCAACAAGGGGACGACGACCACGACGACTGCGGCGCCTCCTCGTCCAACCGGAGGCACGAGCTCGTCGCGTCGATCCAGGAGGCGCTGCGCGGCGTCATGGACCGCAAGACGGCGAGCAGCGGCGACACGTCCTCGTCTAGCGGCGGCGGCGGCGGGAGCATCAAGAGGCAGCGCATGAACGGTGCGCATGAGCAAGGTTCGCTTTAGCGTGCTTGCTTAAACTAGCTATAGCTAGTACTCGATCCGTAGCTACCTAGCTAGCTCCATGCCTCCGTTATGCTAGCATGAAATATGCAAGAATGCTTGCATGACTAGCTACCTAGCTTCTGAAACTCTCAAGTTAATTAGTATAGTTATAAACCTATATAGTCACTTCAAACTTGGAACGAGCTGGCTAGCTCTTTCTTTCCTTTTTGTTGCTATATGATAATGGTGTGTGTGCATGAGGGAAAGTTCCATGGAAACATGCATGGACATGCAAGTTAGCAGAGGTTGGGAGAGTTTTATGTGTATCCCTATATAGATCTTTTGTGGTGCTTTGTTTTTTTATACTTAGTTCGCGCGTATGTATTGGGGTGAGATTTGAGGGGGGGAATTTGAGAGGTTATTCATAAACCACTCGTAAAATGGGGGTGATGATAACGGTGTACACATGTATAATCTCTGGGTTAATATAGTGGAAATGGAATTGGTGGGGTTGCTCATTTCTTCAGTGTGTGCCATGGATGGAGCTAGCTTCACTCTTTTTCACCTTTCATCATCTTGTCGTTTGCATGCATCGTCCCATTGCCAATAGTACATTTGCGCATGCTAATGTTATCCATTTGTTGATCTTTTTGCCGACCGGCCTCACATGTTCTGATCTCATGATTAGTTTTCTTCTTAAGTATTAATTTGCTAATTGGTATTATTGTTGGTGTGTATGTATTTATCTTGTATGGACGAATCAGTCTTCTACTTTATTCCGTACATATATATGTAATGTAATCCAACACCACAGAGCCAGTGGTATGTATGCATGTGTAGTATATATGTACATTACCATGATGGTGAACTATCCCAATAATATGCCTTGTCAATTAAATTTGCATGTCATCGATCAATTAAAAAAAATAAATATATGAATGGCGCACCACCAGCATGACAAAACATAATGCGTTGAGTCTGTATGAAAGAGGGCGAAAACAGGAGGGAAGCCCTACATACTGAACTCATTTTATAACGAGTTAAGTCTGTATGAAAGAGGAAGAAAAAAAATTGTACCAAACATGACCTATAAAATGGGATCATACCCTTTTCAATATTTGGGCCTTCCTATGCATTATAGGAAGTTAAATAATAAGGACTGAAAATTAGTTGAAGAAAGAATTGAAAAGAAGTTAAGTGGGTGGAAAGGAAAACATTTATCATATGGTGGTAGATTGGTGTTAATCAATTCTATTTTTCAAGCTTACCAATGTTCATGATGTCTTTCTTTGAAGTCCCGAGAGGTGTCCTAAAAAAGATTGAATATTTTAGATCAAGATTTTTTTTTGGCAAAATGACAAACACAAAAAAGAAATATAGATGGCAAAGTGGAATAATTTGTGCCAACCAAAAGAGCAAGGTGGTTTAGGTATCAAAAACCTAGATTTGCAAAATAAATGTCTTTTAAGCAAATGGCTTTTCAAACTTTGCAAAGGATGGCACTTGGCAGGATTTAATAAGGAACAAGTACCTAAAGAACAAGACTATAAGTCAATTTGAAAAGGAAAACAGATCCTCACACTTTTGGAATGGTTTGGTGGGAGTCAAAGACATTTTCTTAAGCCTTGGGAAGTTTAAATTAGAAATTAACTCAAATTATATTTTGGGAAGATAAATGGGTTAGGCTCATAAGCCGTAAAATCCAATATCCAAAATTATTTAATATATATGTCTTTTAGAAGGGCACTAGTTGGGAACAAGCTAGTGGAATGGCAAAGTCTAGTTGTGAGAGTTGTTTTTATAACTCTAATGAGGGTCGGGATACATTCACCTGGAACTTAAATAATAATGGCTTGTTTTCTATTATATCCATTAACAAATACCTAATCAATAACAAAATTAAAGATATGCAGGAAATTTGGCATATGAAAGTATCCTGGAAGATTAAGATTTTTCTTTGGTTATTAAAGAAAGGGGATATCGACAAAAAGACAATCTTGCCAAAAGGAATTGGAATGGTAGTAAGTCCTGTTCTTTAGCAAACCTGAAACTATCGAGCACTTGTTTTTGATTGCCACTATGCCAGGTTTCTTTTTGCGTGCTATGTATATTTTGTTTGGCATTAATCCACCAAGGAACACGAACAATCTTTTTAATAGTTGGTCAAAGCTAGGAGGTTCCAAACATAATTATATTTTATTGATTAGGTCTCTACGTCATTTTGCTGGGCAATATGGATCACAAGGAACAATGTGGTTTTTTTTAAAGGTCACCGAAAAACATTTTTTCAGGTTCTTTTTAGTGGGACACACTAGCTACAGTTTTGGGCTCTATTGCAGCCAGATGATGTCATGCAAGCAAACGTATTCTTGGCGCTTGCAAAGCTAATAGAATCAAGAGCCATGTAGTTCTTCGCATCACATGGATGGTCTTTCATTTATCGTCTTCGACTTTGGTTTTGAACCTGTATATGTTTGAAATGTGGATGTGCTAGTGTAGCAAGTAGAAGAAGACTATAAAAAGACTGAAGCCGGATTTTTTTCCATTATAAAAAGCTAGATTTCTCGGATGCCTTCAATGCGGTGAAGCTTCTCAACGAACAAACATAAAATCTTGTCAAAAAAAAAAAAAAAAAAACGAACAAACAACAATTTGTGTTCTCGTTTCTTTTGGACTTTCTTCCTATCAGAGCTACCAGGTTAGTAGTGCATTACGTAACGAGAAACATATATAGGACAAAACTAGAAGCCGGCAAGGCTCTAAAAGCAAAAAGCTGGTGCGTGTGCGCTGTGTTGTGCTTGTGTTGTGCTACGCTGGAGCTGGAGCATGCAGCGCGGGGGCCCGCGGCTGGGCGCATGAAGCGAGGTGGAGCATGCCTCCACTTCTATATCTGCACGCAAGCACACAAAAAGACCCACCATCCCCATATGATTACCGTCCTCTTAATGATTATGATGACAGTGGAGGTGGAGCTTTGTCTGAACCCACCTGGGAACATGGTTAATGGAGACATGTGAGGGGTTGACAAGCAATCAGTATTGACGTGAGACAGTAACGATCGAGAGCCTTTTAGAACGACAAGCGTTTGACTAATTAAATTGAGTGAATCATGAAGCAAATTAAAGAGTTAATTAAGTAGTAGTAATTAATGTTCTCCTTTTGTTTAAAAGTTGAGAAAGTCTCAAGAAGTAGGCATGCTGTTCAATACCATCCTACTTCTCCGGGATGGTATTAGAAGTCGTTTTTGGACAAGGTTTGGGTCAAACATCGGGAATATAAATCATCAATAACTTTTAAGTTATTGAGTTTCTAAATGTAAAAATTATATGAGTAGATTTGTCTAAAAAAATACTTTAATAAAAGTATATATATATCACATCTCCAAAAAAAAAAATTTATATAATAATAAGAGGTTAAAGTTATGTTTTGGAGATCGTGTCGCTGTCCTAAACGACTTCTAATACCATCCCGGAGGGAGTATGTACAAAGCAAAGAGTATAGTACTACATCAGTTACAAAAATAAATCCACTTCTAGAATCTCTCCAATTAAATCAAACTATTTCGAGTTTGGATAACTTGATGGTGAAGAATAAAATATTTGTATATGACACCGAATAAGTAGATTATAATGAAAATACATTTCATGGTGTACCTATATGTCATAAATATTGGTGCTCTATTCTATAGATTTTGTCAAACTTAAAATAATTTGACTTAGGGAAACTCGATAAGTTGATTTATTTCAGGACAAAGGAAGTATATTATTTAATAAAAAATCTTTATTGGTTATTGGACTTGTGTGACATAGATCCAACCTCTGAAATCCATGGATGATGTGGAGTTAAGTCAATTTGCATGATAAAATAAAATATCGACAATTTTGTTTGTTTAAACTCAATAACACAATTTCTCAAACAAAGGAATTTAATATACCGCCTGAATTTCTAGAGGTAGTCATAGGGGATTAGAACTCCAAGAATTCTTAGAGCTCTAGAGCCATGCCGAACAACCCACATTTCATTAAACACGTCTATTCCACTCAAAACTATAATATTTATATCATGCAAATAAAAACAGTTTCTCCAACTCTAAATTGCATCTTATTATATTGTTAAAGCACACTACACCTTGCCTCTAGCGATGGCAATGGGGAATCCACGTCTCCCCATCCCTGTCCCCATCCCTTCCACCGTCATCAAGGAGTATTTCCCCACCTAATCTTAAGCAAGAAATATATCATCGCGGGGATTCTTGTCCTCACTTCAATGACAAATAGTAAATATGAAAAATAATTAAATAACAAAGAAGGAGGACTAAGAATGAAGTGATTGATTGGTTTGCACCTTTTTTTTTCAATTTCTCAACAACAGAAGGAGCATCCCCCTCCCCTTAGTTAGCATTGGAGTGCCCTCCTCTTTCTCAACCATGGTGGTCGATTAGATTGTCCCCTCTTCTCCTCATCCGAATGAGTGGAAGCGGAGACATTGTCATCCCTTTCCTCCACGGCAAAGATCGCTCATCTCCTTCTCACCTATGGTGGTGACGATGCAACCTTCCTCTTTCTCCTTAAGCATGACATAGATAGATTCTTCCTCTTACTTGCTCCTTCATGGCGGCGGCAATGGCATGTCTGCTTGAATCAAAGTAGGCATGACCACACAAGTGTAGGAGAGAGGGGGGCAATTGTGGTTCTGTTGAGACATTGGGGGCCTTGACCCTTGAAGATTAGGGTTAGAGTGTGTTTTTAGGTTGGCGGGCTAATGGGCCAACGACAACCGGGCTATAAAGTCGGTACACATGGATGAGGGACGAGAACATCCCCACTTGGTTTTACGGAAAAGAGAGAGAGAGAGAACCATCCTCGCCCCCACCCGCACAAATCGGGGATGAATTTTCCTTGTTTCGCCCCGTTGAGACAAAAATCTTACCATCCACGATACCCCTTATTAAGGGAATTCCTTGCTAGAAATCACAAATCATGTCCTAGTTGCCAATCCTACGTGGTTGTACTTCAATGTCTTCTCCTCTCTTTCACCTATGCCTCATGTTGTTATTATGAGCCTTAGAGATCGAAGAAGAGGTAAGATACAAAGGATTTTAATTCATTACAAAATGTTTATCATAGAAAAATGAACTTATAGGCTTGATATCATGTTGTCAAACAATAGAGATTTCATTAATAGCCATATTAGAAAATATGTCATGGGGCATTAAATAAAATTGAAACAAAAAAATTATACGATGCATATTGTTTTGAAAAATATTCAGTCTGAATATTCAACATTTGATACTGTACCTATATTGAAATACTCAAATAACATGTTTATGACGTCGATATCCAATCATATCGTATATCGATATAGTTGACTATTCGTATTAGAATTTTAATCGAATAATATTAGTGATATCTATCAATATCCAATCTGATTGCATCAATGAATATAATGAACGAAAGAAGGATCTGGACTCTATCTTGGCAGAGGCAAGAGCGAAGAAGTTTCAGTTGGATGGATTGTCTAGAAACAAAAAACCTCAGAGTAGTTTGATTTTTTTCATTCCACCTTGGCCAAAACAAACTTTAATAAGTTATGTCCCTACCTTTGTCTCCTGTTGGATAATCCATAGATGGCCTAGCAGTGTCCTTTAATGATTAGTATATTTGAGAGTGACCAATGCAATCAAAATAATTGAGTGCAAGAAGTTAAAAATGTAACATTGTCTCACATAGAAATAGCTTAAAAATGAAGGCTAATTATTAATCCAAAAAAAACACGAAAATTTCTATAAAAATATGCCCCAACGTGTTGCTTCCCATAAAATTTCAACAAATAACCTTATGAGTTTGATTTTTTTAAAAAAAAATTCAAAAAATTGCTGTACTTATAGCAGCCACCAAAGTGTGAATGGAAACCCATTTGGACCAAGAGCTGCCTATTCCAACGGCCTCCACCAACCCCGAAGGGCACAATGGTAATTCAACCAAGGGCATCATCAGGTTTCAGCATCAGAACGATCAGAAAAAAAATCTGTAGAGACAAGTGGCCCAGAGGCCCGGACTGCGCGGACTGGCGCTGGCCTAACAGGTGGAGCTCCCGCCCGCGACTACCCTACGAAATTACTGGGCCACAAATAATCCGGCGCCTCCAAACCGCACGTCAACCGGCCCACGGAGCATCTCACCACCAAGGCAGCTGAGCTCGGCCCCAAGATTGCAGAATCTCCGAGGAGCGGCGACGGCCGTCGGCGACATGGAGGCTGCGGTGCCCAGCCGTGTTGCGCTCTCCGCGGCGAGCCGTCTCCCGAATCGCCACGCCGTGGCAGGTGCTGCTCCGTCTCCCTCGCTCCCGATTTTGGCTCCCGTTTGTTGGAATTTTGATGCGATTTTGGGAGTAAGTACTCGTTAGTACCTTTTCAGTGGATAAGGTCGATAGGGCTAGAACTGTCCACGCGGTTCCTGTCGAGCTAGAACTGTGGGAGATTCCACGGAGTATGAGAGCCGACTAGTGCTGTTCCGCTTTGGCAAGGCGTTACTGTCAATACTGTCAAGTGAAAATCCTTGTGTTTCCTGCCATGGAATGGCCGCGCCTTGTGTTGGGGCGGGCGTGGACCCGATCTGTGGTGAAATTGTTGCGTCTGTTATAATTAGAGTCAAAAACAAGTGTGCAAGGTGAAGTTAAGTGGTTGATTTCATTGGCATTTTCAATCAGCTAGCTGTTAGTTCCCTGTTTGATTGCTTCAGTATGCTTTAATCATGGACTGTGTTTTCCACTGCAACTCTTCCCATTTTTCTAGTCCAGGTTACATTCACATTAATTAACAACCGGTTCCAACTGCAAAGTCACCTATCCAAACAGATAGCGGTGGCAGTAGACTAGCAGTTGTTATATTGCACAGTTGCTCCATTTACAAGAAAACAAATACAGTCTGCAATGGAAGCTGAAATTTAAGATACACTTTATACTACTATTGCAGTAAACAATCAGTTGCAGCTGCCTGCCATTCTCCACAGATGCATTATTCCTTGCTGGCAGTTACTAGTTGCTGATTATGTTTGATGGTGTTCTTGAACCCCAAATGACTAAGATGATAAGATGATGGTTGAATCCACCATGTCAGACCCTCACATGAAATGCGTCAGAAATCTTGCTTTATCACCAACTAATCCTCAACCTTATAGCCCTGTTTATTGTAGCATGATCATGAGACTATTAGGCCATTTTCGTTCATTTTGTTTTCAGCCTGAGGCACAATTGTTTGATAAAGAACTGTTATGATGACTTCCAATTTACATGAAAATGTTGTTTATCATGTCATAGGTCCATGATTACTCTTGCAAACTTGCTGGTATAATCTTTCTTGTTGATTTTCTTCATACTGTGTAGGAGATAGATCTTTCATTTACAAGGGAAGATGCCAAAGTCTTGCAATTCCTATGGCTCTGTCAGCAGCTGCGCCAGGCAAAGGTGGTGTGCTTGATCGTCCAGTAGAGAAAACTACTCCTGGTCGTCAGTCTGAATTTGATGTGAAGTAAGTGTTGTCCACTATCACCTCTGTTTCAGTTCCTAGTAAGTGTAACTTCCAGAACTGTGGGGATATGAGTTTTTACATTGTCTGAGTTACGCTCTTAGTTTGAAACAGCTGATTTAGTGGTTTCAAACAGATAAAAAAAGTTGTCAGCTACTCTGTATTCTTTTCACTGTTATTACTGGAAGAACACTTAACAATTTATTTGTGCACAAAAAAGAATAACTGAGTATTCCATAAACACTGAAGGGCAGGAGATTGCCAACTGAACTTGATGACTGCACATCTATTTTCGTATTTCCATGTGCAAGTTCCTTTGCTTTTCGAGAAACCTGTTTTTGATGTTACCATCTTCAACTGGAACTCATCATGGAATCAAATGCAATGCTCTTTTTAGTCTGCGGTATGGAGGGAGAAATTTCTGGGACAGCCACAATTGGTACCTGGTAGGTATATGGTTGCTTCTAGATTGGGGTGTTCTTAGGCTTAGTTGTGTAGTTTTAATGTTGTGTGTGAGCAGATGGCCTCTTATTTAATTTTACTATGTAATAAAAGAGGTTCATGCTTCACCTCCAGAGTTTGTTTCCCCTCGAACACGCAAGAGAGCTGTGTATAATTATATTAAGAAGAAAAAAAGGGGTTAAGAAATCCCATACAGCACCAAACGCACCCCAACACACTTAGAAGACACAAACCATCTCTCTAGGCAAGAACCTGACCTTGACCACTAGAAGAAGCAGAACTCACCCATTGGCTGGTTCTAGAGTTACATTACATATACTTATTGCATTCCTTCATGTATAAGCATTAGTGAATAAATTGGCTAGTGTTGTAGGCTACCTGGTTTGTTTCAATGCTAGGGTTAATGAATGGTGCAGCATTGCAGCTTGTTCCCAATGATTGAACTAGGAAATTTGCTGCTGTTGTAGATTCCCTGTTCTCCTATAAACTCTGTAGTTCATGGTGGTTTGCCAGGAATATCAGCTCATAGAACTATAGTAGTATTTCTATTACTTTGAAACCACAATAAGATGTTTTGAACATGGTAAATTGCGCCATATAATTGTTAGAGTTGGACTCTTCAGTCCTCTCTCAAGTGCCAGTACCTGTGGGATGTAGCCTGTTCGATCATTATGTTTGTGACCTTATTTCAATGACACTTGACAACATGGTAAAATATGTAGTGCAAACCACAACTACCATGAAAATCCGTGTAAAACCACAGCATAAAAGTCGGCTAAATTCATAAAAAAAACATTGCAGTTACTATTATTGTGTTTATGCTCTATTAGCACATTGATGCTTAGTAAGAAAAGTGATCCTACACACCAGGCTACTTATTGGCAGCTTATCTCAATTTTCAGTTTTCAGGCTGTCTAAATAGATGTCATTGAGCTGTTACCATTCTAAAATGGTTGTGGTAGTATTTGGCCTGATTGTACACATGGAAGCCATGTTATGACCAAACCCTTCTGCTCTGCAGGAAATCCCGCAAAATGTCACCTCCATACCGCGTCATTCTGCACAATGATAACTACAACAGGCGCGAGTACGTTGTCCAGGTCCTGATGAAAGTGATCCCGGGGATGACCGTCGACAACGCAGTGAACATCATGCAGGAGGCGCATGTGAATGGGCTGTCAGTGGTAATTGTCACCTCCCAGTCTGAGGCTGAGGAGCACTGCACATCGCTCAGGGGCAACGGCCTCCGAAGCTCGATCGAGCCTGCGAGTGGTGGCTGCTGAGGTTCGAGAAACGGGTGTACCTTATTTTGCCACGTATAGTTTGTAAATACCCACCATATCAAGCTTAAGTTGAAACGGGTTGGTTACATGCAGTTATCAATACACCGAAGCTGAGTACTTCTTGGGTACATGTAAATCGTGCAAGGGTACTTCTAAAAAAAACGTGAAAGGGTACCACCCTGTAGAAGAAGAAACATAGTATTTTTTGGTTTTTATTATGATTCACTCCCTTGGTTCCAAACAAATGAGTGTCATTATGGGAGTTATGTTAAGTTTGACTATATTTGTAGAAAAATATTAGCAACATTTGGACGCTAAAAAAGTTTATTATGAAATATATTATGAAATTTATTTAATGATTTGAACTTTATACCATAAATATTAATATTTCTTATATATATTTGGTCAAATTTAAATTGCTTGACGTCTAGAAAGTGAGGATAACATTTTGGCCTACACTCTTTTCTTTTTAGGTTGCTCCATGAATGTTGTTATTTGTGCTAGTCTGTTTCTGCTACTAAAATACAAAAGCCAACCAAACAGATAAAATTTAAAATGGCTTTTCAAGAAGTAGTTGCTTTTGCTTTCACGTAGTACAATTTTCTTAGCACCTTGAACTTACTTTCTCTCTGTTTTTGGCATTTCCATATAAGTGGAAATTGAGAGACATTTTTACTGCTGTTTCAAGGGAGATAAAGAGAGAGATAGGTTTTATAGTTGTTTCAACCTTACAATTTTTTTTCTTAGTTTTTCTAGCTTACAACAGCTTTTCACAACTCACTGCTGAATCTAAACTAACCAAACCCTAGTTCGGAAGTTTTTGTGCTACATCGCTGAGGCCCGATGCACCGATACACACCTGTTGTTGCTATATCGGTTTTTGAAAGCACCATGTTAGGGGGTTGTTGTAAGGTCCTAGAGATGGCTAGAGGGGGTGTGAATAGCCTATAAAAATTTTCTACAAGCTCAACTAAACAAACCGATTAGTATAAAACACGGCTGTAAAGCGGTTTTGCACTAGCTCTAATGGTCAAGCAAGCCTTCTAGTGACAAGACTAAATATTTCTATGATCTCTAGTCCACACAAGGTCTATGTCACTACTCTAGCTAATGAGCAATCCTAATATGGTCCTTATGCTAGCAAGAACAACCTACACAAGCAAGTGCTACCTCTCTACTCAAGGTAAACTAGGAAAGTAATGCAAGAGTGAGAAGCTTGTTATACCGATGTGTAGAGGATGTCAACCAATCACCGGAAGAAGAAAAGCTATCAATCACACAAAGGTGATGATCCACAAGCCGAGACAATGAACAAGTCGATTTGTTCACCCGGAGTTCACTTGTACACCGACAAGCTAGTCTCCGGTTGTGCCGACCAACACAAGGATGGTGTTTGAGCTAGGCGGTGCCCTTGCTAGCCTCAACACACCACTCAACAAGTGTGGTACCCAAAGCACGAGCAATGTTTGTCTTCCCGACGAGGAGTGCGTAATCCTCTCACAAATCAACCGGAGGTGGCCAAGAAACAATCACCTCTTCTTGCCAACGCCTCCACCACTTCACCAAGCCGGCTAGGAGCGGTGCCTCCAAGAGAAACGGGAAATCCACCGTCTCACAACGATCCCCAAGTGCCTCTAGATGCAAGAACTTCGATGCAATGCACTTGGATCAACTCTTCTCTCAAGAATGAAGCTCAAATCAAGAATGAGAGAGGAGGGAGGCTTGCTTGCTTGCTCAAAAATGTTAGGAGTGATTCAAAATGGCCAAGAGAGAGAGCAAGTGGCAGCCAAGGTGGTATATATAGGCCACACCACGAAATGTGGTGGAAAGGGTGGAAAACACACTTTTACGCGGCCGACCGACGACCGACGGACTCACCAAAGAGTCCGGGCCGGTGGGCCCCTGGCCACAACCGACAAGCCGAACCGACCCGGCTTGAAGAGTTTTTACACTCTTTTGCAAAGCTTTGCATTGCTTGTCCTTAGTCTTAAGCATGATATGAGTTTGCTTAAGCATCTCTAAGAGGTCATCTCTAGTGGGTTCATCATCATCATCATCATCTTCACTATCATATTTTACTTCATTATCACTTAGTTCATCATGCTTATGCAATGATACCTTAGTGGCCTTAGCCATGAAGCATGACGGTGATGAGCCGAAGAGGGATGATGTCTTGTGTTGGCCAATTGCACTCATGGCCTTGGGCTTCTCTTCCTCTTCATCGGATGAACCATCACTATCCCAAGAGCAAACAAAAGCACCATCATTTGTCTTCTTGAAGGTCATGGTCTTGCTCTTCTTGTTTGTCTTGCCACTCTTGTATGTCTTCATCTTTTCCTTCTCTTTCTTGATTGGGCAATCGGCAAGGATGTGATAAGGACTATCACACTCAAAGCACTTTCTTGGCTCTTCATTGCCCTTGGATGAATCATTTCTTCTTTTAGAACCTTGCCCAAACTTTTTGCTCTTCAAGACTTTGCTAAACTTCTTCATAAACATAGCAAACTCTTGATCTATCTCTTCAAGATTGATTTCCACATCATCCTCTTCTTGAGCCTTGGACTTGCCCTTAGCCTTGATGAGGTGGTGGCGGCCTTGAATGCCACAACCTTCTTGTTCTTGTCATCTTCCTTCTCTTCCTCATCTTCCATGCCATCAACCTTCTCATCGGTTAGCACTTCACCGAGCAAGTCACTAGGTGTCATGGTGTCCAAAGCACCCCGAAAGAGAATCTTTCTTAGCATGGCAAATCTCTTGGGCAAGCACATCAAGAACTTGTGCCCAAAGTCACGATCTAGGGTCTTCACACCCAATGCCTTGAGATCATTCACAATCACTTGGAGCCTATGAAATGTCTCCGGAATGGTCTCATCTTTCTTCATCTTGAAGTTCTCAAATTCACTCTTGAGAACATATAATTTGGCACTTTTTACCACCTTTGTGCCCTCATAGGTCTCACACAACTTCTCCCAAACCTCACTTGCCTTCTCAAGGTCTTTGATGCCTTCAAACACCTTGACATCCATGCCATTGTACAATGTGTTCAATGTTATGGTGTTGCATTGCTTGTTGGACTTGTCGGTGGGAGTGAGGTTGGTTGGATCAAGGATGACATAATCCTTTTCGGTCACCTTCCATACTTGGTCATTGATTGATCCCAAGTACATTCTCATGCATCTCTTCCAATAGTCAAAATTCTTGACTCCATCAAAGAAAGGAGGCTTTCCCCAACATGGTTGAACACAACATTAGCCATAGCTTCACACCAAGGTTGTTAAGCCTTCAAAAATGGTGACCACGGCTCGATACCACTTGTAAGGTCCTAGATGGCTAGAGGGGGGGGGGGTGAATAGCCTATAAAAATTTCTACAACCTCAACTAAACAAACCGATTAGTATAAAACACGGCAGTTTTTCTTTGCACTAGCTCTAATGGTCAAGCAAGCCTTCTAGTGACAAGACTAAATATTTCTATGATCTCTAGTCCACACAAGGTCTATGTCACTACTCTAGCTAATGAGCAATCCTAATATGGTCCTTATGCTAGCAAGAACAACCTACACAAGTAAGTGCTACCTCTCTACTCAAGGTAAACTAGGAAAGTAATGCAAGAGTGAGAAGCTTGTTATACCGATGTGTAGAGGATGTCAACCAATCACCGGAAGAAGAAAAGCTATCAATCACACGAAGGTGATGATCCACAAGCCGAGACAATGAACAAGTCGATTTGTTCACCCGAGTTCACTTGTACAATCGACAAGCTAGTCTCCGGTTATGCCGACCAACACAAGGATGGTGTTTGAGCTAGGGCGGTGCCCTTGCTAGCCTCAACACACCACTCAACAAGTGTGGTACCCAAAGCACGAGCAATGTTTGTCTTCCGACGAGGAGTGCGTAATCCTCTCACAAATCAACCGGAGGTGGCCAAGAAACAATCACCTCTTCTTGCCAACGCCTCCACCACTTCACCAAGCCGGCTAGGAGCGGTGCCTCCAAGAGAAACGGAAATCCACCGTCTCACAACGATCCCCAAGTGCCTCTAGATGCAAGAACTCGATGCAATGCACTTGGATCACTCTTCTCTCAAGAATGAAGCTCAAATCAAGAATGAGAGAGGAGGGAGGCTTGCTTGCTTGCTCAAAAGATGTTAGGAGTGATTCAAAATGGCCAAGAGAGAGAGCAAGTGGCAGCCAAGGTGGTATATATAGGCCACACCACGAAATGTGGTGGAAAGGGTGGAAAACACACTTTCGCGGGCCTGACCGGACGCGACCGGACTCCTGAGTCCGGTCGGTGGTCCGTCACAACCGACAAAGCGAACCGACCCGCTGACCCCCCCTCCGTGGCGTCCGGTCGCAAGATCCGATCGATGCGTCCGGCCAGCACCGGATGCTTCTGGTCGGGCGCGTCCGTCACCCGTCGACGCCGACCCCTAAACATGCTCTCTGCCAGACGCGACTGACCGGACCGTCCGGTCACTTCCGACCAGCTTCCGGTCGGTGCGTCCGGCCATGCCAGAGCTGCGAAATGTCGCCATTTCGTCGCCGTTCCCTTCGCGCTTTGCTCCAAACCGACTTCCGTCACTTGTTTCCTCGCTGCCGACACGCCGAAGAACACCTCGACACCATGTGTTAGCATTTTCGAAACCATTTTCGACAAGGACGGAGTTAGCACTTTAGGTTAGAATGCATGCATATGAGACTTGAACCTAAAGGCACGTGAGGATCGATATGTACGTAAGTTTTCCCCCCTCTTTATAGTAATGGCTTATCGATCCTATAACCACCCACACCCTCTATGGTGTCTTGGGTGTGAAATCAAAAAGCCCTATGGTTATACCTTTGCCTTGGGACCTTTGATCTTCAAACTCCACCGAAGTTGCATGCTTGATCAACTTTTGGATCACCTCGATCCATCCTCTATGATCACCTTGCACCAACTCCTCCTGCACGACCAATCTCCAATCATGTCAAACACTTAGCATTGAGAGATTAGTCCTTAAGTGTCACTAATTAGCCAAAACCAAACAAGAGATCTTCATTGTCCAAAGGTGGGCTGACATATACAACCCATGACCTAAGGTGACAAATGCAGACGACCGCTGCAAAGGGAGAGAGAACAGGAGTACTACAAAGGAAGGAAGGTAGCAACAGTTCAAGGCATCGATGTAGAGAATAGCAAAACAACCTACTCTTACCTCTATCCGGGTTCTCCCTCCTTTGAACTCTCCTCTCTATTGCTCGGTGCATTTCTCTAGATACTATTGATTACCACTTGTATATCTAATCATCGACCTTTGCTTGTTTCTCCATCCCAAATTCTAATTCCTTCCATATTGGATGGGAGGCATCCACATGTGTGGGAGGTCCCTTTGGTGGCTATATCTCCTCGTGCTACGCCTTTGACGCACCCCACGGGCGGCCATCGCCATGGCGCAAGCGTCGGTGCCACAATCATGATAAGTACAACATTAACTTTGCTCCAAGCGTCGATGAAACAAGACATCATGAGGAAAAACGTCACCAACACAGCGTTAACACTACAACAGCTTTGGCCATCAATGTGGCAAACAATAGACAAAAAACTCTACAGGGTGGACCCCGTAATAAAAAAAAAAAATACTATGTTTCTTCTTTGGGGGTGGGTGGGGGGGGTGGGTGGGTTCATCTATCCAAACAAAAAAAACTCCTATTGGCTAATAGAATAGCGACGAACTCTGAACCTAGGTGAAATACAATTATCCCAAGGTGTCATGACCCAAAAACAAGTGTCACAACCCAAAAAAACAAACCAAATTAAAATTTTGAACCCCTACTTGTGAAGCCAAAGTTGAGGCTTACCTAGGTGAATTGAAACACAAGGAGAACCTTCTTTATCCCGCCTTTGTTGGATATGCTCTCTAGTTCTCTTGTGAGTGTCTCCTAATCGACATACTTGCTATCCTAAATTGTTAACACCAATGTTTATATTAAATATTTTTGGATCGATTGCTTAAGCTTCAAATGCTAGAATCCTAATCGTCTCCATGTGATCAACCACCTTCAACTCAAGTCCTCCAAATCCAGAGCTCCACCACCAACCGTCACTTAAACTAAAGGAAGCAAAACTTATATTGGCAAAAGTAGGACAAAGATATAGGATGAGAGGTTCCACTAAGGACTAGTGGCCCATGATGTAAGGTGAAGTGCCACTAAATTAATCTCTCTAAGGAACTTGACAACAAATCAAGACTTTAAGTGTTTCGGTAGGCTACCATGATCTCCCTACACGGACTTTCTATTGTTCAATGGTCAACTAGGTTGGCTAGTTAGCCTATCGGAGTCCATGAGGCCTGAAAGGACTATCTGTCATGACCGACATGACTATGCGTTAGGACTCCAAATGACTTGGTAGCATGCAATTATTTGGTGATGGAATTAAGTATAATGTAGGTTATGTTGATGGTTTATGATGAATGTTAGTGACGGTCAACAACTCTCATGCTTGAGAAGAAATGGACAATGAACCTAATCATCTCAAACCGTCCTAACTAATTTCAAGTGTAAGATCCCCTCAACCTATCTCTTGTATGAAGCTAGAACTTGTCCCTCAAATTGTTATCCCCAACCTCTCTAATGTTAAAGGTCTCTCTCTTATGGTAAAGGGAGTTATGGAGACAAGCTTGAGCATAATGATCTTAACATCAAGGTCCCCAAGGTAAGTTCGTCATCTCACCTCTCCCAATCTTGTTCCAAAATTCAAGCCTACAACAGCATGCCCACTTAATATTTATGAAGTTTGATGAAACCCTAGGTTATCCTACACCTAAGTCATACATAAGAACTCTTAAAAAGTCCTAGACACACCCCTAATCAAACAACACAAATCCCAAAATTTAACACCGATAAACACCCAAGCACCAACACAAACATAGTTTATGTTGACACCCCATGCATTGTCCATTCACTACTACAAGATTGATTTTGCGTGGTGTTTTGTTTTGATTTTCCGTGGCGGGCATTTGAGAAACCGCCACGGAAAATAGATGGCCCGGCACCCTCCCCGGCCAGGAAAAAAACCGCCACGGTTAATCGATTTTCCGTGGCGGTTTTTTTAAAATAACCGCCACGGTTAATATGGATTAACCGTGGCGGGCATTGTTAAATCAATTAACCGTGGCGGTTTTCATAACAGGCCCGCCATGGAAAATCAGGCCCAACCGGTCCCCCAAAGAGGCCCATTTCAGAAGCACTTCATATATATAGCGAGTCTAAGATTTTTTTTCTACCCTAATCCATTCACTCCCGTCCACCACACACGGCTGCCACCCTCTCTCTCACCCCGTCCCTTTCTCTCCCTCGCGACATCCAGGACGCGGAGCGAGCCGCGCTGGGAAGAGGTGCTCCGTCACGCGAGGGCGAGGTGGCTCGTGCATCCTCCGGCGGGCGGATCCCGACGGCGAAGCGGACGTGGATCCCGGCGGCGGGCGTGCGGCGCTGGATCCCGGCCGGCGGGCGTGCGGTGCGTGGATCCCGGCAAGCAGCCTTTGGCGCGTGGATCCGACTTTCGAGTGGCGCTTGGATCCCGGCGGCGACGGACGTGCGGCGCGCTGTGGATCCGGGGCCCTCCTCCTCCCGGCGGGCGGGATCCGGCGGGCGAAGCGTGTGGAGGAGGCGCCGGCGGCTCTTCCTTCTCCTCCAGCGGGCGGCCGACCTCCTCCCCTCCATGGCGGCCGCGGGCGGCACATATGAAACCCTAATGGCCGGCGGCCCAGATGCGGGCCCGTTAGGGTTTCGGATCGGGTTTTTTCTTTTTTATTATTTTTTTATTTATTTACCATGGCGGGCCTAGATCCGGGCCCGTTAGGGTTCAGATCGGGTACTTTATCTAGTCCAATATTAGAATGATGTAGTGTCATATGGCACATTGTCACATGACAGTCACCATGGATTGTTGGCACTTAGCCCTAGACATATGAGTCCAACAGACCATCAATGGACTATTCATGGACTTTGAGGCAATCAGACCGGTCAAAAGAGAAACCTAAGTGCACAATAATAATGGGATTGATGGACTGTCCATAACGTAATGGACTATCCATCCATCAATCCATGTCATAGTTGCTCTTAGGATTTGGGTTTCGTTTTAATTGAACCACACATCATGGATCCAGGTTAGCGTTATAGCCTATTATTAACAAGATTAATTAGACTAAATCAAAATTCATCCAAAAGAATAGCAAATGCACGATCAGATCGGTATAGCTTCTACATAGAAGGAACAACGCATTGAGAGGCTTCCAGAATCGATGGAATTGAAAGACCTTTATTTCTAACGAGCTATCTTTATCTACATGGGTTGTATACTGATTTTTTAAATCTTTACATGCACAATGATTTTTGTTCTACTAAAATAATCATAAAACAATATTGGTCAAAGTGTATTTTCAATCTAACTTGTATGAGAGTTTGATTTTCATCGCTAAACTACGAAACTAGGTACTTTTAAACACCGTCCAACTATCGAAAACCAAACAAATTTGACCTAGCTAATTTCAAGGTGGTTCTCTTTTTTTATAGAATAATACAAATTGCTTTAATATGTAAAAATCCATAACTTATGTATTTTATAAACAAAAATACACTAATATTTTTTCTAAAAATATTACCTAACATTTAGTAATATATTTATAGTTATTTGGAACTTATTTATTATTAATTGTTTATTGCTTATGGTCTGGTTGATTGGAAACATGAACAAATACGATTCAAATAACTCCAAATAGAAATAGAATGAATAAATATAATTTTTAAGGAAAAAATGGTATTGATTTCACATTTTTTTATTGAAAACAAATTAGTCATTATTTTTTAGAGATTAAAATATGTTTAATATTCTAGAGAATAGAAACCACCTTTGAAACTAGATAAAGTACCAAATATATCCGGTTTTGATAGTTGAATGGTGTCCAATACCTCTCTAACAAGTTGAATGTTGAAAAATGTCCCATACTCAAATCAAATAGATATCCGGAAGGCAAATCTGAATTTGAACTCTCTTTTCTTATTCACATCTAATAAATAGTTGTATTTGCACTATGATCTGAATTAAAATGTAGGAAACAGTGGAATGAATTGTATGGCGACTAGCGTCGGCAGCTAGCTATAATGTCATCCAAATTCAATTATATGACTATTAGAGCATCTCCAATAGTCCTCCATTTCCTCTGGAATGAGAAAAACTATAATTTGAGAGCTCCAATCTTACCCCGGCCCAAATGCTGTCGGTGCTCTTATGCAGCCTGGGGCCTGAGGCGGCTAGCGTTCAGCAGCCAGCTAATTAGCGTCCGTACGACTACATTCGCAATCAATCCGTGTATATAATCCATCGACGCGGTGTTGACATATTGATAAATTGGTTCCCAAAATGTCATTTCAAGATCCATCGTCTGAGACGACGGTGTTTCTATCTGACGCCAGGCGTACACGTCATATCGGTTGTACTGTATGCGTGAGAGATCGTGTTGAAGATCAATGCACGTCAGTGCCGGGATCCATCCGCAGCTCTCCTGCGTACGTACATACTGTAGAATTAATGCACAGACACGCGGTTGTTGGCGATGGATAAAACACCGTGTGCGAGATGCGCACGTCGCGATGTCGACCACCCTAGCCCCTAGGCTAGAGCTGGCGGCGGCGGGGGGCCGTCGGGACGGCCTGTGGCGGGATCGCCAGCTCCAACACACGTCGCCAATGCAACTGCCGCCTCCATCCCCGGGCCTGTGCACGACGCCTTGACAAGCACACAGATCTGTCTCTTCTTTCTCTCATCAAGATCTGCCCACGATCCTACCATGCATTTGATTAAACGACCTGCCTCCTAGCCAGGTACTGTGTACTTAGAAGTACATCGCCCAATAGAATATATACACGGCTTGCACAAGAGTAGCTGCATTGCCTGTGCTTGATTATGCATAATCTATACTCTCTCTATGCCTATGAGAGTGTCGTCCAGGAAGCGTATTTGTGAAAAGGATATATTTCTCAAACGACATTTTTAAAGGGACGGAAGGAGTATATATCCCCAGATTTCGGCAAAACCCCATGATCTACTCCACAGATTTTGACGTAACCCCATGATCAGATATCTGACGGCGGCTAACAAGCGTGCTCGACAGGCCAACCATGTCTATGTGGTGTAGACGTGTAGCAGCTCATACTCATTTACGCTTTTGCCTGCAAGCCTGTGGGGCTGTGAGGTACTATTTCTAGAGAGTTCTAGGTACACCGAATACTAACTCAACTGTACTTCATATTTTTTTCCTAATCTAACAAAAGAGATACTGATTATATTAGAAAGAAGTTTAAATTAATTAAAGCACAATGAAATAACAATAACCTAAAAAGGATGCAAGACACACCGATGAAACAACTATCGACAATAGCCAACCGGAATAATGGAGCCTTGGCCTCTCCAAAAAAAAAAAAAAACACTAAAAAAAGAGGGAATAATGTAGCCTTAACATGTGTCGTACAATTCACCTATTTTGAGATCTACCATTGCAACTTTGTGTTTCATTGAGATATGTCATTTTCTACGTATGCAACCGGCTTGGACCCATTGTCAGGTGTATGAGAACCATATGTACACATCTCTGTATGAACAATTTTGCCCTTCTGTGGAGAGAGAATAGGCAGCGCTGACATTGCTCTGTTCCTCCTGTCCTGTCCCTCTTCTTCTCTCTTGTTCTCGACACCCCGAGTCATCCCAACGCCGCTGACGCTGTTCATCCCCTGCCACCTGTAACACCCTAGGTGTTAAGCATCTTGAAAGCATGATCATTTGCATAGCATCATCATCATTTCATGCATGAGCAAGTTCATAATAGCATTTAGTTTGAGTTGCTCTCATTTCAGGCTTGTTTGATCTAGCTACTATAAGATCTTTGCTATAATGGTGTTTTGGACCTAGATTGTGCCTAGATATATTTTTGACATAATTTAGGACCATGCTTGAGCTTGTGTTTCAATTTAGAAAATTTTTTATAAAATAGCCCTAGAGTGTCAAACCTCTTTGACCCATTTTGAAACTCATTTCAAAAGTGCTTGATAGAAGTGTTTTTAGCAAAAAGTTTCTATAGATGAAATGAAGTACTTTTATGTGGAGCAAATTATCTGTTGTAAGTTTCTTGTGAAAAGGTTTGGAAAGGGTTCAAATAGTGCCCAACAGTTTGGGTCAAATTTGAGTCAAATTCAAACTCTGTTTTGACTAGTTCAAATTGACCTTGCTGTTTTTAATTTTTATTTTCAAATCTAGGCCGAATTAGAAAAAGTTCATATTGAGTGTTTTGTAGCTTATGAAATTCTCTACAAAGTTGATGTTTTGACTTTTTTCCAAATTCTGCACAGATCTCGATGTACAGGCCAAAAACCAGGACTGTTTTCAGAAAGCAGAGTAGGGGGATCGGCCGGCCGTCGGCCAACAGCGCGGGAGCGACGTGGCGCAGCGCAGCCGCCGATGTACGGCCTGGACAGCTGCGCCCACGCTTAAAAAAAAGCGTCCGCGCCCGCGCCCCTAACCCTAGCTTCACTCCCAACGCCGCCCGCCAGCCCCCGGCCGCGCAGACGCCGCCCGCCGAGCGCCATTGCCGTCGATCCGAGCTCCGCCGCCCGCGTTCGCCGTCACCACCGCACCAATCCACCTCAAAACGAATCCCTAGCATCGCCATGAGCTGCTCTACCTAAAGCCGTCGTCGATTTGAGGTAAAACCCGAGGTTTCGAACCCTAATCCGCAGCGCCGCCGCCCGCCGGCGAGTCCGCCATGGCCGCCGTTGGGGCAAGCTCACGCCCCAGCTCGTAGATCGAGTTTAGGTCGTTCTTTTTACGTGTTCTAGGATCGCCTAGAGGTGCTTGAGGTCTAGAGCTAGATGGTTGAGTGTGAGTCGCCGTCGTTTCGCCGGGACGCGCCGTCGCCGACGCGTTGCCCGTGGCGCCGCCGCCGTTCGTCGTTTCGCCGTCGTTGCGCCGTTAAGCTTCTAGGTTGCTTGCATGTCTTAGTTGAGTCAAGAGGAGTCGAAACGGGTCTTGGTTCGTCCCCCGTCGCACACTGGAGCAGCTGGTCCGCCGCCGTCCGCGCCGCCCGCCGCCGCCGCCGCCGTAGGTCGCGCTAGAGTCGATTTCTTTTGGGGAAAATGGTATGGATCGATAGCTCTTGTCGAGAGGAAGCCGTAGGTGCCCTTGGTTCGTCGGGAAACTCACCGCCGGCGGAGATCCGTCGCCGACCCGCCGCCGCGCCGCCGTGCCCCCTGCTTCGTCTCGGCTGACAGATGGGCCGCGCTCTTTTCCCTTTCTTTTCTCTTTTCTGTTTTCCGATTTGAATGAAATGCTTTAGAAATTCATATCTTGGTCATTTTGAGTCCATTTTGAGTGAAACAAATTTTGCCATGCTTGTTAGAAGATAGGCTACAGTATAAAAATATGAAATCCTATTTTCTGAGAACTTTTAAATGGAGTTTTATTTATGGCTAGAAATGCGTGGAAATTGAGGAAAATCTTATCTTTTAATTGGTGCAAGATAAAAATATGCTTTCTGTATGAAAAGTGCTTGTTTTTGTGAGTAGAGTCTAGGAAAAATACCATGCATGGTATGTTCTGTAGAAGAAATGTGATTTTCTATTTATGTGCTTTTTGCTATGTGATCTTTAGAAATTCATAGAAAAATAAATATTAGGGTTTTGAGTGTGAAACTTGGTATGCTTATTTTTGATAGGTTTTAGAAGCTTTTCATACTCAGAAATCTGTTGTCTGGCATTTTTCATAGTACAAAGTATTTTCATGCCTAGGTTTAGTGTAAACTTGTCATTTTTGTGTAGGGCTGTAGGAGCATGATCTTGCCATGATATTTTTATGGTAGCTGTTATATTCCAGTAAGATGCTCTGGTAATTTTTGTAGAATGTTCTGAAGTAATTATGTATTTATCATATTTGTGATGCATGGGAAATAGGCTAGAAATATATGTTTATATGAAGATGATGTGTATTGGTATTTTTATTATGTGTTCCTAGCATGATTATGATCTGCTAGTAAGCTTGGTTTGGTCAGCTTAGCAGTTTTGACATTTTCTTGTTCTAGCATTTTATTTAATTATAGGGTGCAAGTGCAGTGTTTGCTAGGGTATGTCATTTCATGTGCTTTAAATTATCTTTTGAAATGTCCAGTAGGTTTATTTGATAGATGATTACTTGATTCACTTGCTGGTTAAGTTGGAGATAGTTTGCATGAATAGTTTGTGAGTTATGGAGGTTGCATGGGATGTTTGGGCTGAAAATAGAGCCTCTGTTTTTCCCAATTTCGAGGCTGATAAGTACAGATTCAGCTCTGGATGCTATGGAATGTTTTGTAGGAAATTTTGTTAGCTTTCCGTAGAGTCCTAGTTCACTGAATTTGGAGTTATAGAACTCCCCTGTGTGACTGTTTTAGTGACAGCCTGTCAAGCTGCCATTTTCTTGTCATTAGAGAGATAAGGTGTTGCTTGATGTAGCTTGTTAGTGTTTCTTGTGTAAATTAAGTTATGTTCTGCAGAAGAGATATGCACTTACTAATAGCTTGCATCATGAAGCATCCATCCATCATACATATTGTTACTCATTGCAAGTTGATATTCATGTTATAGTAATTATATCTTTTCTCCATCATATGCATCATCTCGGGATCGGGGAAGTTCCGGAGGAGTTGATCGAGGAGTCGGGGAGCTGTTCCAGTGAGAGTGCAGTCCGGAGGAGTCACAGGAGACGAAGGGTCGATCGACGAGCTGACCGAGTGTCCGGCGCACATTCCGCAACGTTCTGCGAGGCAAGCCCCTGAGCATTCTGCCCTTTCCTAATTCTTCCAATTAATTTGGCTTGAGTCTTTTATATGTTTCCTGCATTAAGTTTAGGAAATGGTTGAAACCGTTGATGCATTATGATCCTTGTTGAAAGTTGCCCTATCCTATATAGAGGTCTAGGTTAATGCTCAGTACCATGTTTGCAGTAGACAGTGATTCCGGTCACTTGAGGAAATGTTGTGTACAATCACATGGGTGATTGTCAAGCTGCTGTTGAGAACCTGATAAAGTAAAACATGTTAGATTGGGTGGAACTTGTGGTCTTTTCCACCTGATTGATTAAGGACTCATACTTTGTCGGAATGTGGTCGGAAGTTGAACGTACCTGGCATTTAGTAGGCTCCGCCGGGTCGTGAGCCACGAAGCTCGTGGGAATGTTAGGGGCCGGCCATGCTCGCTTTATCTCCCTCCTTTGGTGATGGTTGGTGTGGTTAATCGGGCACAAGAAGATGCGCACGAGGGGTTGTACTCGTTGCTTACGCTCACTTGGGTGCTCGAGAAGGAGGGGTAGCCGGCAAGACCGAGACTTTACGTCCCGTAACGTCCCCGGGAGTGATTGGGTCCGCCTTTGCAAAGTAGACCTGGTTTGTGTCGGGGTATTCGCCAGCTGGTTTGCAAATCGATTCGAATCGCCATCGCTCCTGGTTAGTGAGAGCCCAGGTTGCGTTCACGGCAATGTAGTCTTAATCACTACAATATATGTTATTTACCGTGTTGCAGCTGATATAATTCTGATCAAGTTACTTATGCTGTTATTTATTCCACTGAGCAATGATTAATCTTGACTATACAGGATCTATGTTATATAATTAATTAAGTACCCTGTTAACTTGGAAAAATATACAAGTAGTATGCATAGGCTCACTAAATAACCTTATTTGCGAAATTACTGTGAGTCAGCTGAACCCCAGATAAAGCCTAGCATGATCCTTGGAGTCTTTTATTTTATTTTGGACGGGTAAGTCTAGCTAAGTATTTTGTACTCGTGGTTTTATTCCCGTTGTTGCGGGTGAGCATGTTTACCATGGTTCTTGTAAGACTTGTCTGCTTTTCTGTTGATGAAGAATAGGGCCGGGGCAAGGCAAATCTATATCCCCATCTCATCTTCTTTTGTAGGGATGACTATTTACTTGGCACTATCTTATATTTGTTTTCATTAAAAGACTATTTGGTTTTCGCAAACCATCGCTTCCGCACTTGAACTTAGTCTCGTAATAATTTTATGCTCGCACTCGATGTTTAATATATCGAATTTGGTTTGAAATACCTGCGGATTTTACTACCAAGCTCAACGATCCTGTTGTATGTTGTTGATGAGTTAGAAATCACTCTAAGATTTCTCGGAATACCGGGTTTATATGGACTCAAGTGTAGATTGCGATTATTTCGGTGATTGCGAATTATACTTGATTTCTTATAAATTGGTCGGCTCTGTCACCCGGTGGCATCGGTGCTTAGTTTGGTAATTACAAGTCCGATCTGGTATTTAAATTAAAATGAATCACTAATCAATTGCGAAAAGTTTGCGAAACAAAATCTTTTAAGTGGTGTGAGTAAAAGGTTTGCAAAATTTAGTAGTGCCTTGGTCATACCCTCTATGCCCAATTAAGGACAGTCAATGGCTTGGCTAACTGGGATTGGGCTAATGCATCATATTTTGTTGTTTGTGCTTGGTTGCCGTGCGGCCAGGTGAGTGCGGGGCTACTCACTTGAGTAGTCATGAATGGATAGAAATACCTTTACGCCCCGGGTAATAGTTGTTCAATGCCTCTACGCCCAAGGTAAAAGTGTGAGCTGTGAGAGCATGATCGGATGTGTGCCGGTCTAGGGGGAAATAAAATGATTTTGAGAGCTCTGCGGTCGGGTAGTGCCCCCGTAGACTTGTGTATGGGTACACAGTGTCTTTGGGTGTAAATGTGATTTTTCCGCATGGTATGCGATGCCGTTGGGTGGACCTGACGAAGCAGGTATATGCAATTTAAATTCTTGCATTGCATGATATATTGTGGGCTGAAATAAATTGCAGGTACACTAACAGCGCAATGCGTTAGATCGTCTAGACACGTCTTATTTCTTTTGAGAGATCGTAGGTTGCCACCATTAAAACGAATAGAGAAATCTCTTTCCTATTCCGTGAGATACGTTGGTAACGTGCATGCATCATGTTTAAAATTTTACATCATAACATTCATGCATTTTTCATCTTTTCCCCTAATTAGTACTTGTCCTAATTCGGTTAAACTGGACTATTGTTTCTCAATCTCACATTATCTCCTAAATCTTGCTACAGATGGCTCCAACCCCCGCTTCCGGTAGTGGCACGATAGCAGACAAGAAGTTTGGCATGCCCACAGTGTTGTGGCGTGTACTCCAGCAGATTGGCTACACAGAGGCACCTATGTACACTTGGGAGACAGCCCCACAGGCAGAGCAGATAGTCACCAGGATTCACCTTGTGATTCCTGCCCTTGCAGACAGTGCTGTATGGGTAGGATGGGATATCACGGAGTACAGACTGTCACCTGAGGTTGCAGCCGACAATGCTGCGTTCCGTGTGCTAAGGAATTTGATGGTGGACCACCCTGAGGTGTTGGTTGGGACGGCTGCTTCTAGCTTTCCCCGGGCCGACCCCCTTTTCACTGCTTGGGAGCAGGGTGGCGTGGACCCTTTACAGAGGGGACGAGACGAGGAGTGGGATAGCGCTTGTGACGCCATGAGTGCTATGTTCTCCATGATGCAGATGACAGTTGGTGCAGAGGATAAGGCACAGGGAGCTATGGCAGTTGTAGTTCGTCAGAGGAGTGAGATAGACCAGTTGATCCGAGATCGCAGGAGGCTGCGTGGCATGCTGAGGCGTGCTATAGAGGAGAAGGATGCCGCTTGTCAGTCCCAAGAGCAAGGAAGAAACCCCCGCAGAACGAGAGTTGGCAAAAATGAAGAAACAGTGTTGAGTCTTCTAACGTAATTGGCGCTTAGCGGGAAGGCGAATGAATCTTTAAGCATGCATCTTCAGAATGCTTAGTTGGCAAGAGAGAGAGCCGAGGCCGCCTACAAGGAGATCAAGGAGAGGCTTGAGTACGTGGAGTGTGAGTACACTAACGTGCGAGAGAGTACTACCGTTTGTACCACGCCTACCACTACCCCATGGGTGCGGGCGACAAGGACCTTCGGATAGTGAGTGCGGCGGAAATAAAATGAGGAGGACCGGGACGGAGACCCTACTTCTCGCGCACCACGGGGAGTAGATGACTGTGATGCCATGTTTAGATTTCAGTAGATGCTACCACGTAGACCTTGATTTAGATGAGACACCCTTGTAGCCAAGCGGTGTAGTGCCACTAATGCCATGTAATTTCCCTTTTATTCGTGAGACTATCGGCATGTAAGACTTGGATTCGTAATGTTCGAGACCTTATGTATCGGTTGTGACCTTAATTTAGTTCGTGCCCCATGTTTGTGATCGGTTTTATGGTAATTGCGACCCTTTATCGAATGCGAGATCATGTCGGTGGTGCAACATTTTGTTGCCATTTTGTTGCGAAATCTTGGTACACATATTGCGTTGACATAACCGCGATGTTGATGAAAGACCGTATTGAGTTTATTGTTACCTGTTATTGTGGATGAATTATTCTCTCAATAAATTCCGCGTAACCTAAATTCAATATCTATGCTTTGGACAACATCATCTAATGGTTATTGTTGATTCAAATGTGCGGATGCCGCAAACTTGATCAGTGCTTTGGGGAGATCGACGGCTGACCACCACCTCCGTGAATCGGGAGCAGGTTCTTTGATCGGGTTCTCGAGAGGGTTGCGAAAATATCGCACACAACACCGGCGAGGGAGGCCGTGGTGGTGCTGATGGTGATGGATTCCGGGCATACAAGAACTTTTTCGGGCCACGTAACCACCAAAGTTTATCGTGGCAAATGAACCTATGGAGGCCGAGGAATG
Source organism: Hyparrhenia diplandra (assembly GCA_015847255.1). Lineage (NCBI taxonomy): Eukaryota > Viridiplantae > Streptophyta > Magnoliopsida > Poales > Poaceae > Hyparrhenia > Hyparrhenia diplandra. The sequence goes on along the minus strand of JADLZK010000403.1, from coordinate 535,429 downwards.
GGTGACCTCGATAGAAGATAAATTCCGGTTGGTGAATCCGTCCCGAAATCCGAAGGCAGAATTTTGCAACGCACTTGCCGGAGGACCCGCAGGGGATATGGTGGAAGAATTACCGTGCTACTTTACCCGCCAATGTTCCTGTCACTTGGGTTCGGTTTCACAAAGGCTTTTAATCGGACATACATACCTGGTGGTGCTCGGCGAGAGAAATTGGGAGAGTTTATTAAGCTCGGTCGGGACAGCAAGACCATGAATGAGTACCTACAGGCTTTCAACAGATGTCTAGGTCACCGAACCCCGGATAAAGCCTAGCATGATCCTTGGAGTCTTTTATTTTATTTTGGACGGGTAAGTCTAGCCGAGTATTTTGTACTCGGGGTTTTATTCCCGTTGTTGCGGGTGAGCATGTTTACCATGGTTCTTGTAAGACTTATGTCTGTTTCTGTTGATGAAGAATAGGGCCGGGGCAAGGCAAATCTATATCCCCGTCTCATGCTTTGCTGCAGGGATGACTATTTACTTGGCACTATCTTATATTTGTTTTCGTTAAAAGACTATTTGGTTTTCGCAAACTACCGCTTCCACACTTGAACTTAGTCTCGTAATAATTTTATACTCGCACTTTGATGTTTAATATATCGAATTTGGTTTGAAATACCTGCGGATTTTACTACCAAGCTCAACGATCCTGTTGTATGTTGTTGATGAGTTAGAAATCACTCTGAGATTTCCGGAATACCGGGTTTATATGGACTCAAGTGTAGACTGCGATTACTTCGGTGATTGCGAATTATACTTGATTTCTTATAAATTGGTCGGCTCTGTCACACCACCATCCCACTTTGCCATTGTTCATTCCACACAACATCCCGACGCCAACAACATTGTTCCATCCCCGCCGTGAACCGGAGGTTGACCACGCCCCCACTTCTTCCCTCAACGCAGCCTCGCAATGGGGATGGGTTGAGCGCCATGGCGACCCCACGGACATGGAGCACGGTGAGGAAAGGTATGGATCTGCATCCTTCAAGCTTGAATCTCTTCGATTTGATGCGTGTAGGTAGAGAACTTTTCACTAACAAGTAGTGTGTTTTTGCGATTTGTTCAATGCTAGGGTTCACTTGCTTTCTCTGGATGGTTGGCCATCCACAATCGCAGAATGTTGATGCTTTTCAATCCCTAGAGCCTATTTGTGTGGTTCCTCCGGATGCTAGACAAGATCCACATCCAAATTCCTTTCAAGATTCACAACCAAATCCCACTGACCATGTTGAGCAGGCTACTCCTGTTAGCCCTTCTACCAATCCAACTGCTCAGCCAGATGGAGGAGCAGAGTATCCCAAAGAGCCTAAGCTAGAGTGTGACAAGGAGCCGGACATGTAGATAATGAGGAGAAATATGTGGGTGTCGATGATGAGGCAATGTACATGCCTGCCTCCACCTCGCTTCACTAACAATGCATAGGCTGCTAACCATGTTCCTCTAGAGCCATGTGTTCATTTTGTTGCAATTGATGATGAGGCGAGGTTGATGATGCAGATCCACTTGGAGGTCCATGTAATCCATGATCCGCAGAATCCCAACATTGTCAAGGGTGCATAGTTTCCTAATATTGTTTCATTCAGGGAAGGCAATGAGGCATATTATGCAGTGAAGAAAGGATTTGAGTTTGCTGATTTGCAAACCGACCCAACAAGATTTATTACCAAGTGTAAAGCACAAGGGTGTTCTTGGCACATCCATGCTTCTAGGATTTTTGATAGCAATACAATAGAGGTATTTAGTCAATTTTGAGATATGGAATTCACACCTTATTTTTGCTGATTTGCAAAATGACATCAATGTACGTTGTTTGTGTAGATCAAAAGACTACCTTTCGACCACAAGTGTACTACCACTAAATACCAAATAACAAAGATGGCTAACCAAGGTTGGTGTGTAGACAATTTGGTAGATTGGTTGAAGAAAAATCCAACCAAGGTGCATTTGAATGAAGGAGAAGTTAGAGACCGACTATTCCATCAAATTGAAGTACTCCAAGGCATGGTCATGTATGAAGGTGGCTTTAGACCACATACATGGTAAATATGAGGAGAGCTTTCGGTTGCTTTATAATTGGGTTGCTCAAATTGTGCAAGTTTCTCCGATACCTTAGTGGAGATTGAGGTGGAGAAAAATGATGACAAACACATGTTCAAGAGGATCTTTGTAGGTCTTGGATGGACATAATTGGCTGTACCATATAGCATATGGAATTTTTGACTTTGAAATTAAAGATAATTGAAAATGGTTTTTGGAGCAACTGAAAAGAAAGATAGGAGGTGTGCCAAATCTAGCAAAATACGGCTCTACAATTTCAAGGGCCTATGGGCAAGCAAGACGGTAAGAGTCTGTTGAACTAGTCTATACTCTTATATATGTATAGCATGAATAACATGTTCTTTGCAGTACACGTTTAGGCCATGAAATATAACAATAATCTATCTATACAAACTAAGAAAGAGAGAAAAAAATTGTCCACATTTTTTTTTTTTTTTCTGCGTCCATCCATCTCTCCCTCTCTGGGCCTAAAGCTACACGTATCCAAATAGGAATCCAAATCCACCCTATCCTTAGCTTCGCATCACCCACGCATCCCGAGTTTCACCGTAAATCCTCCTTCCCGTGGCAACATAGTCCACATCCGCATCGTACCTACAACGACCGGCAAGGAGGGCTCCATGCTGCACGGCCACGTTTGCTAGTGTAATAAAAAAAAACTAAAAAATAGCAACCATTATAATTTTCTCAAATAAGATGTAGTGTTTAGTTCATTGATAAAAACAATCTACGAGCATTTATTGATGCAAAATCTTCTTGCGACTTGCTGCTTGCCGTGTGATGATCCGTGATTGCCATCCGCCCGGTGAGCACCGCTAGCGGGTGAGGTAGGGCACTAGCGCCAGGAGCGGCGGCGGAAAAACCAAGTTACCATCGATGGAATAGGCAAGCAAAAATGTCGTGGAGCTCCCCTACGTACAGGACCAAGGAACCTACAGTTTGAGATTTTTGCTTTGTCAATTGTGATGGGCCTCAAATCAAAAGGCTTATTAATTAATTATGCATAGATATTATATGTACTAAATACTTATATCATCATGGGCCCCCAGTGAGCACCCTGGCTACCCTCCCCCTAGAGCCGGTACTGAATCTATTTATATGTTCAGATGCACAGTGGAGGTTGTTTTTCTACAAACTAAGAATAGGGAGTGCATGAGGCACTTATATCATAACTTTATGAAGAAATACTCTAGTAATGTGTTTACTGATCACTTGTATCCTACAGCTAGAAGCTAGACAAAGGGGCTATTTAGTGGAATATGAAGAAAATTTTTGAGTTTAAACCTAATGCAATTGATTACCTTGAGAAGCACCATAGTAGGATCTGGTATAGGTGTAGCTTTTTAGAGAATAGCAAGTGTGACTACTTGACAAATAATGTATATTAGAGAGCTTCAATGCACATATAAAAAAGTTTAAAGGATTGTTGTTGCATGAGTTGGTTGACAGAATTAGAGAACTCATAATGGAGAAGAGATATGCAGGAATTAATGCTTGCTATGCAATGGGAAGATGGAATCCTACCAAATGTGATGAAGGAGCTCAACTTGATCAGCCATAATATCAGGGTTGTGAAGATTGCTGTTAGTGATGTGCATATGGCTGAAGTAACCATTTTAGATGATTGGAATGATCGAAAAGGAAACAATTGACCTACTTGAACCATAGTTGTGACTGTAGACGATGGCGGGTGACAAGGAAGCCATGCAAACATGCATTGGCATGGATATTGTCAAACAGAGGGATGAGAATTGAAGATTATGTCCATGATTAATACTCAGTGGCTAGGTTCAAGGAACCCTATTAGCAAAGAATTGAAGCGATCCTAGATAGGTCTATGTGACAGTTATGGAACTGCCATTCAAAGTGTATAAACCCCCTGTTAGATAGAGATCTAGGAAGGCCAAAGGTTCAAAGGATCAGAGCATGTATGGAGAAAAGGGCTACCAAAAAGAAAGTCAAATGTAAGAGATGTGGAATAGACCTTTTGAGAAAACTTGTATACTTGGGCAGAGGTTGGACAAGATGGTGAGAGAGCTCCACCAAAGAGCAAGGGAAATAAAAGGTATGTTTTTTTTCAACACTTTCTATTTTCAATGTTTGCCCATTTACAATGTAGGAAAAGAGACCAAACAAATCAAGCTGTCCAAACAAATGAAGTTGTCCAAAAGAATGAAGCTGGATCCTCCCAAGCCAACAAAACTCAGAAAAAGAAGTGCACCACCAAGAAGACACCAATCAAGAAAAAGCTCGCAAAAGGCTACTGCGAACCCTCCTGCCGCTCAAATTAGTAGCCTCAAGAGGCTGGTGTACGACGACTAGAGCCACTTGTATGTTGCACATGTGATTTTTACTTTTGTAATAAATTGAAGTTAGTAAGTTGTGAACCTTGTATGGCATGATTTTGCTGGAACCATGTATGGATGGCATGCTCTTAATGGAACCTGTATTTGTGGACTAAGGGATGTGAACCTCGTATTAGTTGTTTGAAACTTGCATATGCAAGCTTAGAACCTTCTAGTCAATTGTTTTATGAATTTGTTGGTAAATGATATGCTATTGTGGCATACATATATGTGACCCAATTTGTTATGAATTTGTGACTGCATATATATTGCATTGATATGTCATACATGAGAAACTACATATATATTGCATAGATATTTATTGTAAATGTTTACGTAACTCTAACACAGTTCCTTTAATGATTTTTTTTTTTTTTTTTACGCATACTAGCCACAAGGACTGCAACAAAGGCTCCTAAGAACACTAAAGCAACAGTAGCTATGTCGACGACAATTGGCCTCTTCCCCTTCTTAACCTCATCTTTCAGCTCTCGACTTCATTCTTCAAGTTCACAATCTCTAGTTTGATGTCGACAAGTTGCATCTTCAAATCAAGCCCTTCAACGGCCGTGGTAGTAAGCTAGACGACTTCACTAGCCCCAATTAGATTGAGATTGGCATGACTCTGCCTCAAGTAGAGCTCATATGCAATCTCTAACCACCATTTACCACATCTATTTGGGCACTTGTCGTACATGTTACCATTCTTGCTCAAGCGCTTCACAACGGTGACCAAACAGTTTGGGGCGGTCGACGAGCCGCAAATTTTCCTACCGAAGTGGTCGAATCTGTGGTGTCCATGGACATGAGCAGCAAAGTAGCTGGGCGAGGGAAGCAAAGATCTAGGCGTGCGCAGTAGGGAGTAGTTGGGCGTGGGTAGCAGCGCACGTGAAATGGCGCAGCGGCGCATGCGAGCAACGACGCATCAGCTCCCACAAGCTGGGTGCAGCGGGCGTGAGGGGGCGCGGGCACCTACAGCAGATGCGAGCTGGCCATGAGCTGTGATAGCTAGGGTTAGGGGTTTGGTTTGGTGTCGTCAAGTGAGAAGAATGGGAGGCAGAGGAGAAGAAGTAGGTCAAGAGAGACGATGAAGAGGAGATGGACTGGGAGCTGTGGCCTCTTTCAGCATCACACAGGGGCAAAATCATTCGTATGGAAATGTGTATGGTGCTCATACACCTCACAATGGGCCCAAGCCTGTTACATATGTAGAAAATGGCATATCTCAATGATAGATCTCCGAATAGGTGAAATGTAATGGTATATCTCAAAGTTTGGAAAATTGCAATGGTACCAAACCAAATAACTCAAATGGTTATCCCCACCCTCTCTAATCTAAGGTCTCTCTCTTATGGTGAAAGGGAGTTATGGAGACAAGCTTGAGCCTAGTGATCTCAACATCAATGTCCCCAATGGATAAGTTCATCATCTCACCTCTCCCAAACTTGTTCCAAAATTCAACCCTACTATAGCAAGCCCACTTAATAGGTAAGAAGTTCGATGAACCCCTAGCATATCCTGCACATAACTCATACACAAGAACTCTTAAAAAGTCCTAGGCACACCTCTAACCAACCAACACAAATCCCGAAACTTAGCACCTATATATAAACACCCGGCACCCACACAAACAATGCAACACAGGAAGAGGAGGAGCGGGGTAACCCTGTTGAGTCTCAATGTTTTGCCTGACAACTTAGAAGAGCAGGGGTGGGATCGATTGACTTAAACCAACCTCTCATGAATCAAGACTTGGATCCCGTGATAATCAATCCAGTTGAAAATGGTCCTTTTGGACAAGGTGAAAAAAAATTCAATACATCTTTGTAGCGAGAATGAGGTTGAGGTTTTCCAGTTAAACTGTTTGAACCCGCTAGGCTCATACCAGAAGTAGGAAATAGAAGAGCAGCTACCCATACAAAATAATAATCAACCAGCTCTTGCCCCCTTCAAGTGAATCTCCACTCAATTTCCTTGTTGAAGAAATTCAGCCTGGTCACTTTTAGGCTCTAATGATCTAAACACATCTAATCAAGAGATTAGCCAAATCATGGGTTATCACTACAAATCACAATGATGTACAAGATGGAGAACATAGTCTGCAGCTCAATAACTCTCAATTGGTCAGGCAGGTTGGGCCAGATGGGCCATCTCTTACCTTACTAGGCTCCCAAGGTATTCAAGCCCAACATATTCAAATAAATGTTTAGGCCATGGGGCAAGAAGCTATTGGGCCAGGACAAGCTCAAAATGTCATAGAGGCACAAAATGATAACATATCGAAGACAATGATGTTTTTTGAAGCCATGGTTGCTCATAATTTCCTCAAAGGTTCTCTCTCACAAGAAAATAAATTTTGAATCTGATAAAACCGAGAGTACGATTTCTAGGCTAAAAACATAATTGCCGATTACGCTAAGGATAGTGGTGGATACACTAAATGGCTCCTTTCTGCAAAAAGGTCGTTGTTAGAGTAATGTCAAAAAAAGAGAAAGATTTAATCCTAGCTAGAGGCTTCAACCCAGACTAAAGGTTGACCTTTACTCTCGGTTGGAACCTCGAGCCAGGAGTAAACCTTTAATCCCTGCTGGAGTCTCGAGTCGGGACTAAAGGTCACCCTTCACTCCTGGTTGAAGCCTCCAGCCGGGAGTAAAGGGTTCCTCTTGGCGCTTTAGTAGTTGGGCGGGGGACTCTACTCCCGGCTGGAGACACCAACCACACTAGTATAGAATTTATTTTAGGTGACACCCCCCAAACATTCTGTGGTGGGTATACCTTTTGCTCGCCATGATTAATGCTAGCCAGCCACCCTCTAGACTACCCCACCACGGTAAATAGATTTTTCGTAGCGCGCAACTTAAAAAGCCCGCCACGAAAAAGGTCGAGGCTCATCTGGCCAAACCAAGGCCCGATCGTCTTAGCATATATATAGCTAGAGTTAGGGTTTGGGGCGAACCTCATTGAACCTTCCTTCGGCTGAGTCGCACCCGTCTCCCTTCACTCCCACCCGATGAAGTCAGACCCGATATCCGCCTCCCTCCCCAACTCCCCTCGTGACCTCATCTCCCTTCCCCCTACCCGTCTGCCTCCCCTCCTGCTCCCTCGCCAACTCCCCCCTTCAACACATCAGCACGCAACACCCTTCTCTATAGTGGCGCGCGCGGAGGGAGTCGAACACGGTGGGCGGTACTCAGGCGCGGTGGGTGGCGCGGATGGGCGCGTCGAAGGAGCTGCAGTAGCTAGGCGGCGGATCTGGGGCGTCGTCCCCTCCGGTCCACTCCGGCGGCTAGATCCGTCGCGACGCCCTCACCTCCACAACGGCGGCCGGGCGCGTGGGGCGGCTGGATCCACCGCGGCGCTCCCCCTTCTCCCATTCTAGTGCCCAAGTGTGAGGGGCGGTTGGATCCGCCGCGGTGCGCCCCTCCCCCCCCCCGGTGGCCGGTGGTGGGCGACCAGATTTGCGATGGCGCCCCTCCCACTCGGTGGCCAAGGAGGTGATCGCGGGGTCACCCGACGGCCGGCGTGGCGGTGCTCCAGCGGCGGCGGCGGCGCATCTAGATCTAGGGTTTGGAATAGGCTCACCGGCGGGCTCGGATGGACTCGCTGGTGGGCTCATGGGTTTTTCTTATTTCTTTATTTATTAACCGTGGCAAGTGTTCCTAATGTGTCGCCATGGTTAATCGATTATGCGTGGCGGGCATCGGAGACCGCCACGGTTAATCTTGTATTAACCATGACCTCATTACCGTGACAGGCTCTAATGCCCGTCTCGAAAAATCTAAAACGCTCGTCACTGAAAAGATTTTCTATACTAGTGCTAGGACTAAAATTCCTTTTACTCCCAAGCAATAAAAATATCGGAGTAGCCCAGAAAATGGTATCGAGAGCGGAGGTAGATTCTCTGCTAGTGTCTGACGTCTGTGGTTATTGATGACCAGTGGCGGATCCAGGGGGCTGCCCCCCTGGTGAGGTTAGTTTCCCTTCTAATTACTGTAAGCATTTTATTCTCCATTATATCACTTGATTTTCGTCAAACCTCCACTAATTAGCCCCGTGCTCATCCTGCCCCGCCCCTGTTGATGACGCACAGTGTAGTGGCGAGTTGCTACAGAATTGCATCATACACGTCATATTGGTTGTCAACCGTGACTGCGTGAGATCGTGTTGACGATCAATGCACATCTGTGCCGGGATCAAGATCCGCAGCTCACCTGCGTATCCAGACACTTTTTTTTTGACAACTAAATCTACAGACACGGTTGTTGGCGATCGATAAAACACGCACGAACAAGAACACGGCCGGTGCGGGATGCGCACGTCGCGAGCGAGGTCGACCACCCTAGCCCCTAGGCTGCAGCTGGCGGCGGCGGGATCCGCCGCATGGCCTGTGGGCTGTGGCGCGGGATCACTCCTACTCCTACGCGCGTTGCCTGTGCACGACGCCCTGACAAGCACATAGATCTGTCTCTTCTTTCTCTCATCAAGATCTGCCGTGCGATCCTACCATATCCATTTGATTAAACGACCTGCCTAGGCGCCTAGCCAGGTACGGTACGTAGAAGTACATCCCCAATAGAATATGCACGGCTTGCACAGTTATATAGTAGATGCATTGCCTGTGCTTGATTATGTATAATCTATATATATCATCCATAGATTTCGCCGGCACATATTAAATATGATCAGTTATCTAGCGGCCATTTGACCGGCCAACCATGTATATGTGGTGTAGACGTGTAGCACACTTAGGCCTTGTTTAGATTGATAAAATTTGCAATCTAAACAAGGCCTATTTGCGCTTTGCCTGCAAGCCTGTGAGGCTGTGAGATACTCCGTACTATTTATAGAGTTCTAGGTATACCGAATATATTAACTCATCTGGCAAGAGAGATACTGATTATCTTAGAAAGAAGTTTAAAAGAAGGATGCAAGACACCAAATGAATTAACTATCGATAATGGCCAATCAGAATAATGGAGCCTTCGTCGCTACAAAAAGGACTAATGGAGCCTTGACACGTGCCGCGCACACAAGACCAATATTCTCATGCTTGCCAACTGTTGACCACCACTATGCATGTGAGTATATTGACGCACTCCACCGTCACTGGACGATAACGTTAATATGTCACATTGTCACTTCTTGCACTGTCATAAAAACCCACAAACACATTAGTATTTGCAGCGGCCCGCTGTCGGTGCCGGGGCACCATTCGCCGTCACCCCCAAGGTCCTTCCTTTCTCGGGACGTGGCCCCCTTCAGCCCGGCTTCGGGAGGGCGCTCGAAACTGCATCGGTGGACAGGTGACGATGACGGAGCGTCCCGGCGATGGCGGCACTTATCCTATCCGGAGCCCAGCCCATCGCCCGTAGAAGTCTATTTCGGTGCCCTAAGGAGCCCAGCTGCCGGCTGTAGCGGTGGCTTCGCGCCATGGCCTGTCGGACGGCGGGCGGCGCAAGCCTCGAAGAGGACGGAGGACGCGCATGTGGCCGCACCCCCAGTTGGTGCACGGCTTGCCTGCTCGGCTTTCGGATGGTTGTATCCCTACCCGCCATCGTCTTAGCCGCCGCGGACAAGTCTCTGTCCCCAACATTGATGGGTGGTGGGAGATCCTCACGACGAGGAGACAAATCCTCTGGGCGCCTCGGTTGAGCATAGCTAAAAACAACTCCCTTAAGCCAGTAGGATCCTGGAGGCACCGTGGCAGATACTTCAACTGCCTCTCCTACTCACACCATGTAGCGACCTGTCGATTGCCACGACATTGCCTGCGTTGCCATGCCCTCCACCATTTAACCTCGTGTGCGCTGCTTGTGCATTTATTCTCTAGTCTCCTTATTAGTATATGCTGGAGTAGCTCCGGATCTTAAAAAAAAAACAACTATCAGGAACAGGATGGACCCATCTTTATTTCTTGAGCTTGCATATATGCCAATGCCACATGCAAAATGCTCTCTTAAAATGCCCAGATTTCAGGTCCAACAAAACCTAGTACTACTTGGATTTGCAAATATCCGCCAGCTAACGGTGTGCCGTGTATTTTTAATTAAGATAACCGAATATTATAGGGTGTGTTTAGCACCCTAAATTTTGGTCAAAATTTTGGACCGATGGGACATGTATGTCACATCGTACACTGTAGCATGTTTCGTTTGTTAGTGGTAAATATTATCCTACTATGGCGTAACTAGGCTCAAAAGAATCGTCTCGCAATATGCATCTAAACTGTGTAATTAGTTTATTTTTTTACCTACATTTCGTACTCAATACATATGCCGGCATTTTGATGTGATGGAGAATCTTCTTTTTGCATAGTAGAATTTGAGAGGAAATCTGGGCTCTAAACACACCATATACGCATATACTCCCTCTGTCCCGTTATATTAGTCGTCGGGGAACGGGCACGAAGAACAACGCACGACGTAAAAGACCTGATACCCCTAGGCCAGGACAGCGTCGCTCTGCAGCAGAAAAATTAATTGCAAGCTCGTGGACGAATGGCAGCCGGCCAGCAGTAGTAGTACTAGTACTCCAAGTAGTATTTTGATGACTGCATGCCGACAGCTGACTGCATGCGCTGCTCTGTTTGATGGTGGTGTAGGCCTGCGACGTCTAGCGGACGTGCGAACGACTAATATTCCGGGACAGCGCACTGTAGCTTCGGCGACTATTAAATCGGGACGGAGGGAGTATACTAGCGTGTCAATATCAAGATTCAACATTGACACTGGAATCCTGACGAGTACGCGACAAATGTTAGCAGCCTATGCAGAGAGAAGATGCAAACAGTATATCTGAACTGGCAGAAATAGGCACGCGCCATGCCCCGCCCCCAATTAACGAAGACACATGCTCTCGCAGCTCGCGCGCGCAACTATCACCTTTGCTGATGGACGTGGCGACAAAATACACAACAGCGCCCAACCAGAAGACGGGGTATCTTGCTGTACTCCGTACTTCCTCTCTGTTCGATGTAGCCTATATGTAGGAACGTAGCAAAAGCCATAGATCTAGAAAACTCAAAATATCTTAAAATTTGAAATAAAGGAAGTAAAAGTCTGTTTTTAACATATAAGTTTTTCTACGAATCTGAATATATCATATCTATTTTCAAAATGTTAGAACAAGTTATCATATCTATTTTCAAAATGTTAGAACAAGTTATAATTCAAAATAGAGAAAGTATGCAATATAGAATGTCCTAATACATCCCCTCCATACACATCAAACAATCAAATAGAGTAGTAGGAAATGCTATATATTTGTTCAATGATAGATCAAACTCCGTAGTCTGTGGACTATGTGCAGTTGTGCCGCTCAAATGATCAAACGGATTGGCATGAAAACAGGTCCTATATTTTGGTCTCACTTGGCACAGCTCCACCACTCGCTTTTGTAGCTATTTGGTTCTATTTTTGTGACAAACTAGGTAAAATCACGACACCACTCTACCCAAGAAGCCTATGAATTTTTTTTTTTTCACAAGGCATGAAGGAGAGCTAGAGTCCTTGTGGGACCACCATGCTTACGTGTCAAATTTGCTCCCGAGGAAAGGCATACGGATGCTTGTGGCATGGCCACTGGGCACATATAGCTCGCTGCCGAGCCAGGGTGCGGGTCCACCAGAACGCGTACCCACCTCAGTGTGGTTGCCTAGTGCACTTCAGCTGGGGGCGCGGCCACCGGGAGGGCACGTGGGTGGCTCTGAGAGGCGCATGACCGGCCACCGGAGAGACAAGGTGAGGGTGGGTATCAAAACAAAGAAAGAGGGAAAATATAATGTGACAAAATTAGGAGGGTGTTATGGACCTTTTAACATTTTCGTCTATTAGGAACTTTTAAAATTTTACAAACAATTCACCAAAGCAGATTCTCAACCATCGAAAGAACAGTTCATGGAGCTAATAAAGCAACAAAAAAAAAAAAAAAACAACTCAAGCGGTGAAGTAGCCTTAGTGCCAAATGTTCAGTTTCATCCCAAATCTTTCTTCGATGATTGAATCAGCCGGCAGCGTTTAAGTTGTAACGCAATTACATACATATATAGTACCTACGTACGTTACAGTGGAACGTTCAAACTTCAGACGGAATAAAACCCACCATCCTGGCCGTCCGGCACCGAGCAATCAGGCAGTGAGCGAACGACAGCTAGCCCAGAGCGAGACAGAAAGTACACTGTAGACATGTATATACGCATGGCCATCCAATCAAGCAAAAGAAGCGGAGACCTCTAGCTCTAGATAGTGAAAGAGTGAGAGGAGGCGTGTCAGCTAGGCTCGTTGCTCCGGCCCCCGGCAGGTAGCGGCGTGCTGGCTGGAGCTGGAACTGGATGCTGTGGTCACACTCTTCCACTTTCTTTCATGCCCCGTCTCTCACCGAAGTTGCGTGTGCCATCTGATAATGGCCCTATATAGCTACCACACCTTTAGAGAAATAGCACACATGCACATGCAGCAGCATGGCTACAAAGCTCCGAATGAAGCCGCTATATATCCACAAGGAGGCCCTGGCAAATCCACTCCCAAATGCATACAAGTTGCCTGATAGCTAGGTAGTACATGCATACTCTGCTGGGCGTACGTGCAGCGCGGAAGAACTCAAATACAGGTATATTTTATCTCTCTAAATATATACATACATATATGTTACCACATCATTATACTGACCCTTTGTGCATGTGTGTGTGCTTATATTTATGTTTGAATGAAACATAACAAGGTACACACACTATCCTTTTTTTAGGGGAACAAGGCACTGTCCTGCTACAACTAGTCTATATATATTATTATTTCCTGCCCATTTGTTACTGTGTCTTGCCCAAATATAAATAAATGCAAGTGTCTTTAGGACGATGATCTATTTTCAAGTAAATAATGAATAAATATATATGCTGAGTTCCTGCTATCACACTTTTAATCATCGAACATTCAACATAATGATATGTACATACTTATTATTACCCTTTTTTTGTATTTTTGATTAGTTAGTTTATTATGACCATTAGACAATGAATGATAATAAACTTTTAAAAAGGCGATGTGCATGACCATTACAATTAATCTTCCAGTATATCTGATCCAACTATATTGGGTTACTCTTGCTGCTTAAAAATTAATGTGTATTAACAACTGAGATAACATTCATGTTTCCATGAACATTTATATTATACTAGAAGACTTATGACAGTTATAAATCACTTAAATTGTTTCTCTCTATATATAGATATCAGTTTGGGTAAATTATTCAATAGATGCAATCAATATAATGGACTATTGGATAAATTGTTAGAAATCCCTATTGCACATAGAATAGTTCAAGTTCACCAAAACTCAGAACACAGGGAAACATACAATTTTCTGTTAATGATATCATCTTGAAGTTAAAAGATAAAATTATATCATCATTTACTAACATATAAAGCAGGATGCATATATATGTGGCATTATCTTGATTAATTAGTTTGGACAGTGCTTATTAGGCCTTTCAAAGCCAAGAATTTCAAAACTTCAATCCTGACAATCAATAAATCTAAAACAAATTTTATATTTCTTAACTGATATACCTAGGACTGCATAAGGACTAATTATTCGAATTAAATGTCTCCGCTCAAGTATATGCACTCAACTTCGTTATCTTCTGAGTATAACCCTGCCTTGTTTCCCCAGTATCTGTATATATTTATGTCGATCTCAGTTACCCAGCTAATCTATATATATCACATGATCAGAATGAACATCATCTATTAGGATTTTTGTGGATACATGTGCTCAAATCATGCAAAACATGTCATGCTAGATGATGAAACATGTTGTGAATCAATCAAAAGATCAAAGAGCATGCATACACTGCAGAAAAGAAAATAATAAAACACAGCCAATACATGAAACCATGGAACAATCAAACGTGCAGTGTATTTGACACGACAAGTACATAGAGAACGCCTTTCATAAACGTCAAACGTGCATGACATGACAAGTATCCTTTATTTGTACTATAGAAACACAGGAAACAAAAGTATACATAGGGTGTGTTTGGAGCCCCGAATTTGGGGCTGAAATTTGGATGGATGTGACAGGTATGTCACATCGTACACTGTAGTACGTTTCGTTTGTTAGTGGTAAATATTATCCTACCATGGCGTAACTAGGCTCAAAAGAATCGTCTCGCAATGTACATCTAAACTGTGTAATTAGTTTTTGATTTCATCTACATTTAGTACTCGATATCTGTGCCGGCATTTTGATGTGATGGGGAATTTTTTTTTGCATAGTGAATTTGGAGAGGAAGTTGGGTGTTAAACACACCCATAAAATTATAAGACACATCAATCATACACACATTATATTATTATACTAGTATACTAGCTGTCCAAGTTCTTCAAACAATCTGGATTTGGCTATGTTTCGGCTGTGGATGGCTTTGACATTTAAAACTGTTGACTTTCTCATGTTCCCTTTCATCAATTACATATGCCATAACCTCTAGCTGAGTTGTTCTTTTTTAATGCAGATACTATGTATAAGGTTTGTCCTCATCATTTTTTACTATAGTTTTTCTGTAGCTGAGACTACGATTTGAGTAAAATAAAGAGCAAGAGGTAGCTGAATTTTGGCTTGCTACCAGCGTATCCTTGAGCATGCATGCTGCTAGATATTAGATAACATATGTGACACAGAACAAATCAATCTAACTTCAAATTTCATTTGCAGAGTGGTCTGTATTGTACAAAAACATAGCCAAATCTGCAAATGAAATCATTGCTTCAAGCTCGAGGTTTGGTTGGGTAATTTAGTTTAGTCTTTTACCACTGCTAGCACAACTCAACTATTATAAGTATCATCAAATATTCTTAGCTCACTCTCCAAGTGGTAGAAATAATCAAATAAATATTGTCTAGCTATACAGCGTATACTGATGGACTAAAATTGGCAATGCAGTATGTAGAATCTTGGACAAGCATGTAATACCCACGTGTTTTTTTTCTTCATATGCAACTTCCTACATGCCGTACGTTCAATGATTGAATGCACAACTTCTTCTTTACATGCTGTCAATCAAACAGTACTATTTCCCTCTACCATCTTTTCTCTTATGCATCTGACAAACTAATTGACGATTCTAAATTCTGAATCGCCAGGATTTTCATGCTCATAAACAGTTGAACTTAACAATTTTGAAGATCATGATTCAGGGGATTACTACTTTTGTTTGAATAATAGTTACGTACATTCCAATTTCAGTTAGTTTCTCAGTTAGAAGTTTGAACATCATATATATAAACAAGGATAACATCACACACTGAAGCTGGGCAATTTTAATTTCTGCCCTATATATAAGGGAAAGATTTGATCTTGATGAAGCTCTATTATAATTAATCGGTCAAAATGATAACTGCATTGAATTTTTCTTGATAACAATAGTGGCTCGTCTTTTTAAATAGGTGAAGCAACAGAGTGAAGCATATGATAGTGCTGTGCTGCATATGAGTAGACATGCATGTTCTTGAGACATATATAGGTGTATGTGAAAAGAAGATGCATGGCATCCCATATTCCTATATACATAGGAACACCGTGCAATATTTAGTACTTTCTGTTACAGCTTTGGCTGAATTTTATGCAATGTTCTGAAGAATAATATCATTTAAATATAACAGGTATTGAGGTAAGAGGTATGGAACTCAAATGTGGCGACACACGGATTACCATAAACCATGTAAATTGCTGATTTTCTTGTATACCACATAAACTGTTCAACGACGCATTATTAATTGCAAAGTTGGGATATTTATGATAAGGAACTAGTAATATAAGTAAAGTGTACATTCTCAGGTACTCCAAATCGTGTGATTCAAAAGACCTGAAATCACCGATTTAGCAATAGTTCCAGATAAATCGTTTGAGTTTAAGAAAATTGTCCATATTCAAGCACTACTTTACCATTGGTTAATATTTGACACTAGTGTTCAAATTGTTTTTATTTCATCTGATAATTGATTGCTGAAATCCCGTGTTCAAATTGTGTTTGAAGGATCATATATGGACATGGAGTTTTATACAAAACTCAGAACATGCAACTTCATAAACCTCAAAGTCAAGGAATCATCAGTACACACTAAATAAAAGTAACAAATATCATTAGCACGATTATGTATATGAATAAATGATGACAAACAGCTAGCAATAGCTAATCATAAGATTGCCATTAACCAAAAGTCGATAACACAAACCGGGCTAATGGGGTCTTGATTGACAGAGAACCCCAGCGGGTGATTTATATGTACTATGTAGCAACGGATCATGGCAGAAGAAGCCTAATTATGTAATGGATGGAAGCCCTCACACGTTAGAGTTTATAGAACGTATAATAATGTTTGCATACCACACAAGAAATCACCTTGGCGTTCCTCCGTTGAATCTCATCATCTCCTCGAGCTGCTGGCAGTACTGGTAGTAGTAGTAATCCAGCCCGTCCGTCTGCGGCGGCTGCTCCGTCGTTGCCGCTGCCGCTGCCGCTGTGGCCTCCGTCATGATCCAGCCCAGCTCGCCGCAGCCGTGTTCCCCCATAAGCGCCGGTGGTCCATCAGGACCGCCGCCGCCTCTGCTTCTTGCCTTCTCCGTCGCCTCCTCCCTCGAGTGCCCCGACAAACAGCAAGTGCTTGAGGAGCTCCCCTCCCCTCTCCCCATCACCACCGTCCGCGGTGGTCCTCCTGGGCCTACAGCCGCCGGCTCGGCGGCGTCGACGAGGCGGTCGATGGCCGGCTTGGACTGGGTGAGGAGCCAGTTCACCGTCTTGCTGGGCTTGTCGAACCCAAGCCGGTCCTGCAGCGCGAAGAACTCTCGCGCGACCCCGACCGAGAGGCGCATCCGCCGGTCGCGCACGCCCTGCGCCGTGCGGATCTTGCTGTGCCGATCCGTCCGGAACGGCCGCTTCCGCGGTGCGGCCGTTGGATGGACGACATGGACGCCGGCGGCATCCACCACCACCGGTACGGGCGACTCGTTCCTCAGCAGCAGCTCCCTCTCCCCCGCTGCTGCCGGCGCCTGAAGGGGCCCGTACTCTCAGGCTGCTGGAACACCGCCTCCAGGGTATCCTGGTGGTGGTGGAACGACATGCTGTCGGCGGTGAAGATCTGCCCGCCGTACCCGTCCCACGACATGGAGGTCGACGGCATAAGAAAACAAGCAGCTGCAGTAGGGTTCGGTAAATGACTGATCTTGCTGGTAGACACGCAATGATGATGATGGTGATTGAAGCCGGCTGTTAGGGTAATGAGGTAGCGTTTGTGCGTTGTGCACTCTGCGCACCATGTGTCGTCTTATGGCTAGTGCGCTAGTGTGTTTAGCACCCTAACTTTCTCTCCAAATTCCACTATGCAAAAAGAAGATTCCCCATCACATCAAAATGCCGCACATTTATCGAAAGACGAAATATAGGTAAAAAAATAAACTAATTACACAGTTTAGATGTATATTGCGAGACGATTCTTTTGAGCCTAGTTACGTTATGATAGGATAATATTTACCACTAACAAACGAAACGTGCTACAGTGCTCGATGTGACATTCCTTCAAAATTTTGCACCAAATTTTAGGATCTAAACACACCCTAAGCCAATTGATTCGTCACTGACAGGGGTGGTACAAGTACAAGCTAAGCTACTCCTAGCTTCTAGCCGCAGTGGTATATATATAAAGGCGATACACAGCGACCTTTCGTTAGTGCAATGAGGCATCATGTACGGTGCACCTAGATAGCTAGTTTTACTTCTACTGCTGATTTTTTATACAAGAACAAAACACTGTATGAGTGTACGTAGCAATGTGTACATTGTTACAGAGGGAAAAGAGAAACTAAAACAAATACTATAGTAGGGTCTAGCTAAAAGCAGGAGGACAGGGTAAGGCAGGTAGCTAGAGATGGAGAAAGCTGCACACAGTAAGTTACTGGATAAGAAATGCATATACAAGTGCTAGCTCACGGGTCAGGGTCATTCTGAATAAGCTACGGCGAGCTATGCATATATTATTGCGGTTCGCGCGCGATGTAGATCATGCATGTACAGTACTCTTCCATCTCAAATTAAATCAACTTCAGGTACCCTCAATAGTACCCTCTCACATCTCAAATTAAATCAAGGTACACTCAACAGTACCCTCAACAGGATGAGCCAGTATGTAAGCTTTAAGAGCAGCTCTAGCAATAGAGCCCTCAAACAAAACATCTCTTTTTTATTTCATGGCCTTCTACTTTTGAGGATTCTATTTTCTAGGATATACTCTAGCAGAAGCCCTCAAATATAGGGCCTCTTCGGCCGGGCTCCGAGTGCTCGGCTCCTGCACAGTGGCGGCACTGTAGCGTGCCGGGGAGCCGGAGCCCGGGAGCCTCGAAAACGAGCTTTGCCGGCTCCTCGCTACAGTGATGGCGATGTCGGTGAGAGAGAGGGGAGGGAGAAAGAATACCGGCTTCGCTAAGGTAACGTTACGGTGCCGAGGCGAGGATCCGGAGCCGGTGGCTCCTGGCCGCCAAAGAGGCCCATAATCTTGGAAGTTGATTCTAGTATAGGGAATAACAAGTGAGACATGTTTGCCATCGTCATTCTTATCTTCGCCGTCATTTACTAACTTAATTTGCCATGTCATAAAGCCGGGGCTCGCAACTCACGGCGAGGGTCGCACCACTGGAGAGTCGGATCAGGGTCGTGCTGCTGGATCATGGGCGAGGATCGCGCCACCAGGAAAGGGAGCTGGATTTCGCGAAAAGGGATCTGCCAAGGAGACATGTTCGCCAGATCCGAAAGGGGATCGTACCACTACGAAAGGTAGCTGCAAAGGAAAGGGATTGGAGAAGAGGGGCTCCGGATCCGGGCCGGGACACGATAGGGCGGCCGGGGATGAGGTCGGGCGAAGGGCGAGCATAGAGCGGCAACGTGCCATGCTCGATGAGAGGATTCCAAATAGGGCGAGGTGACGAAACGTCAAAATAGAAAAAAATAGGGCTCTGTCCCGGACCTGCTAGTAACGAGGGCTTGAGGGAGAAATTTGAGGGCCTCCTACTTTTGAAGGTCGAGGGCATGTTGGAGTGATTTTGTCCCCAAAACCTCAAAAAAAAAAAAAAGACAGATGCCTGCATAGGGACCCTACTTGCGTTGCCCTAAGACAACTTCTTCAGTAGTACTAACTTTTAGCAAATAACTTATAATATCAATATGCCAACATAATAAGCTCACATGATCTTGAAGTGTGCATAATACTATAGTTGTTTTTTTTTTTTGAGATTAATACTATAGTTATTTTTATTAGAATATGAAATGACATGTTATGAGCTACTCCATCCCCATTCCAAAGAAAGAGTGTCGCTACAGGGCTCATGTTGGTGAAGCTTTTTTAAATTTGATTAGGTTTGTAGAAAATATTAGCAATATTTGTATCCAAAAATAAGTTTATTATGAAAAATATACTTAGAGATTTATTTAATGATATTAATTATCCACAATTAATGTTAATATTTTTCATATATATATTTGGTTGAAGTTTAAAATGGTTGATCTCTTAGATGTAAAAAATGACACTCTTTGAGTAGCTCATATAACTCACCATTGCCTTATAAAATTATTCTAAGTTAATCCATTTTAAGTTCGACTAAATTTAATACCAATATTAGAACAACTAAATTATTATACATCATGAAACATACTTTTATTATATATTATCATGATACATAATTTTGTGTAATAGATGTTTTATCTATTTCTATGAAGTTGAATAAGCTTAAGATAATTTGACTTGGAATGACTTTAAGAATCGGTTTATTTTAAGTGGGAGGCATGCATGTGCACTGTGCACTATGGTACTTTCTTGTTAATTTCTCTCTCATTTTCGCTCACAGTGACCCTCCGTAAGGCCCGACCAGATTGGCAGAGTCGTCCAAGCGCTTTCAAAGTACTGGCGGCAGTGGGGGCTCAGCAAAGGTATGGCTGCCTGCCTATGCATGCTACCGCTACGTAAAGCCAGCCTAGTGGTGGAGTACGTACTCCTACAGACTACGGTTAACAGTTCTATACGTACGGAGTACTACTGGTACGTGCTTTTGCTGGTGTGGCCTAATGATAAAGCCATTATTAGTATTCAGAGGCCTATATGCGCACTGTATGACCACGTGGGGAGGCGTTTATGCGCATCTCGCCATAGCGCAGTCCTGGCTCCTGGGGTGGGGCAGACCAGACAGAGGACAGCGGGCAGCCGTTCTGGCCAGGGCCTCGAAACCAAAGGTGCTCCTAATAAACCGGTAAATAGAGTAAAATGCAGAAACAGTTTTTAAATTTGTTTTGTGCATGTTATGTAATTCCTTACATTCTCAAAATATATTTTTAAATACTCGAACTTAACTCGGATGCCATCCAAGTTTTGAACTCCTAAATTTTCCTTTTTAAGGCAAACTTGGTCACAAGTTATCGTCTAGTTCTAAACAAGTTCTAACTAGCCACTTTGTCCCTCTTTTTTCTAGTTGAATCTCCATGCTCTCTATTTCTTCTGCATGCTCTCCCCCTTATCTCCCATGATGCTCCACCCTAAGTGCCCCTATGCAACACCAAATCCTGAGGGAAACTAGCAAATGGATCTAACCCAACAAGAGGAACATAAAAAAGGTGTGTGTTTGATGTAGATTAATCCTTCCCCGTCTCTCCCCCAGTCCTAGGGTTTGGGGTGGGTGTGATGACCAACATGAGTTGGATTTCATCCTTCACTACACATGTAGGATGTTTTGGGTGGAGTTTAGCATGGGACTAAAATTGTTTAGATGTTGTTTCACGATTTTCAGATCAATACTTATATATGTAGCTTTGCTTGGAGGAGTGATTAGGGATACAATACATAGAGGCAAAAATAAGTGTTGTGATCAAGCTATAGAGGACCTTGAGATCTATTAGCTCGTGTAATTTCATGATTTTTTTACCAAGTTGTGTCCTGATGAAGTTCTAGATAGAACTAGATCGTGGAGAATTTTAAACCTTTATGTATTATTAGACTTTTAAAATATGATAATTTAGTACTACTTTGCAATATATTTATAGAATGTTAAAGATCATAATTTTTTGATAAGGGGAAATCTAGGTGCTGGAAGTATTTACTCCGACAATACTGACCAACATATTCATGTACAGAGAATTAGATGGGTAGCTAAAAGGTCACAATATGGCTAGAGGGGTTGAATAGCCTATGTGAAATTTTACAAATTCAGTAGAGCAAATGTGTTATAAAAATAAATAGCTAATTACGGTTTACTCTAGCTCTAATGGATAGGCAAGCCACCTATTTGCACGATTCTAGTGGTTATGATCTCTATGTCATGCAATGCTATGTTATACTTGAACTGCTAGACAAAGCATAACTTATATATCAATTGAACTGCTAGAAGGGAATTGAGCTTGTTATACCGACGTGTAGAGGCAATGATCCAATCAATCAAGACAATGAACAATCAATAAAGAAATGAAGTCAATCACCAAGAGACAATTGATTTTTTCACCCGAGTTCACTTGTGCACCGACAAGCTAGCCTATGGTTTTGTCAACCAATACCTCTATGGTTCTTCGGTGAGACCCTCAAGCCACACCCCCAAGGCACCGCAAGTCACCACTAGCAAGTGTGGTAGCTCAACGACATGAGCATTCCACTAAAGTGGCAATTCATCACTATGATGGAGACGCCCAAGAACCCCGGTGGTGGCCAAGAACAATCAACTTCTCTAACCAACGCCTCTAACAATCTTCAAGACGGCAAAAAATTAGCTGGCCACAAATGATCTCTAAGTGACACTAGATAAAATCAAGCAAAAAATACACGAAGATCACTCCCAATCTCAACAAAGATGCACAATCAAGCACAAGAGTGAGATGGAGAGGTTTGATCGGCTTCAAAGGAATGTCAAATGAATCAAAATTGCAAGAGAGCTCCCTCCTAGCTGGCCAATCCATATATATATATAGGCAGCCCTTGGCTACCATAGTCGTTAGGCTCGAGATGCATGCATCGAGACACCCATTTTGTTATCGATCCTATTTTGTTTTTATCTTTCTTATTTTCCAAGCATGAGCACTTGATCATCTTTTTGTTCATTTTGCCATGTGCTTGTTTTGTTCCTTTCTTCTTTTCCAAGCATGAGCACTTGATCATCTTTTGGACCATCTCCATGCATCCACCATGACCTTCTAGCTCCATCACTTGGCTAGGACCGTCTCAATCTTAGCCTTATTACTTATATCTTTGCCTTGTGCCCATTTTGTTTTTATCTTTCTTATTTTCCAAGCATGAGCACTTAATCATCTTTTGGACCATCTCCATGCATCCACCATGACCTTCTACAACACTTGACTAGGACCATCTCAAGCTAATTCACACTTTGCTTAAGCATAGAGATTAGTCCTAGGGTTTCATCTATTAGCTAAAACCAAACTAGCACACAAGACACAAGAAATATACTAGTGCAGATAAATGGGGTCTATTTTGAAGTGGATCTCTCTATGTTCCTATGCTCAATTACAAGGGTTGTTGATTGTTAATGCAATATACGTGATAGAATGGAATGGATTGGTTCCTAATCATCAGGTCATAATATATCGATAAGCAAATTAACAGATGTGTTTCATGTTTTGTTACATGAAAAGTACTATAGATTGTTCAATCATACCTTGAGATATCAAAGTATCGAGATATCTACAAAATAATAACTTGGTCACCATATCTGTTGATGCGCCCGATGTATGTGGGCCTCATTCCTCGTCATCTTTGACCCGGTCGCCCGGGGCTTGGGTCGAAATACAGTGGTGAGGTACCTTGATCCAATATATACAAGCACCAAGTGCGTATTTTTAAAATGTCGGGTGTATTTTTTTTCTGCACATGTTAAGACTAGGTCATGCATTAGGCCATTTAATTGGATCTTTTTGTAAAAAGCATAATACTAAAGTTCTAGATTATTGAATTATATGCTCTCCTGTCAATTTTATATTTTTTTGACATAAGGATTTGGTGATGTGAAATGTGAAGTTTGTTTTATCAATTTTGCACTAGTTTCTGGAATTTCTTTTCCGTGATTGTATAGGCCATTCAAAAGATATGATTAAAATGTTGTGAAATTGGATTCTAAAATTATTTTGTTGGTACTATATCCTTTATGAAATAAAAGATATAAAAGAAGGGAAGTCGCACCGCTGCATTTGGCTTGGTGCTATGTTCACTATTTTGCTTTGATGTTAGGTTGGGGACATAGGAGTGCTTTACCTAATGTTTGTATTTGTTAGAATGAGTTTTCTATCTTATATTATACTCCCCGCCGTATCACATTTGGATGATGTTTAGTACAACGACATAGTCTTGAAAGCACAACTTTGATTTCTCTTTACTATAAAAAATATTTGTTGAAAATTTATATATGTATATTTTATGAAAGTAACTTCAAGACAAATCTAATGATATAATTTTACATTTCCAAACTCAACGACTTAAAAGTTATTCATGATTTATATTCCCAGTGTTTGAACACCTTGTAATTGTGATACGAAGGAAGTACTACTTAAGCGGTGGTAGTGCTTTGATGACACAAGAGTGATCATCACTTCATTGAAGGCAAGTGAACGTAGTGGTTGTTTGCTACAAGGTTTAACTAGTTATTTATTCTATCTTCAATCAAGGGATTTGTGGCGCCTAAGAGGGGGTGAATTAGGCAACTTAAAAATTCTACTTCTAATTACGACCTCTAACTTCACCTAGTCAAAACCTATTGCAAGAAAGTAAACTATCTATATGTGCAACTATGATTTTGCTAGGTGTATTGTTATCTCTACCACAAAAAGAGTTATGCAACCTAGGTTCCAATCCTATCAACCAACCTATCTACTAAGCTAGGAAAGGTAAGTCACACAACTAAGGTAATACATATAAATTCGGAATGAAAAGGCGATAGAGATACAAACTCCTGTCGATGACTCTTGCAATTTTATTGAGTTATCGAGAAGCGTATAAGCTTCCCCTAATCCTTATTGGACCCCTCACAAGGAATCCCTCACAAGGGCCAAGCTCCCTGTTGGGTAATTGATGACACCCTAGGACTAATCTCTCTATGCTAAGTGTTTGTTTAGATTGGAGATTGGTCTAACCAAGTGTGAAGCATGGTGGTCATGGTGGATGGATTGAGATGATCCAAAAGATGATCAAGTGTTTGCTTGGTGTGGATTTGAGAGGATCAAAATGGGCTTAAGGAAAAGGTATATTGTTAGGGTCATTTTGATTTCACAATCAAGACACCATAGAAGGTGTGAGTAGTTTAGGATTGATAGCCAAACTATCAAGAGGGGAAAACGTTGGGAACATCAACCCTCATGTGCCTCTAGGTACAACAATCATGTGCATGCATTCTTAACCTAGAGAGCTAACCAAATCTTTGAAATTGATTGTGAAAATGCTAACCCACAAGCACATGGTGATGTACACTTGGTGGTGTTGTCATATTTGCAAAGGTGGTGTTGTTCGTAGGGTTAAGATGGGATTCAACACTTTTGGGAAAATGAAATACTTATTTTCTATTGCGTCAGATGCATTTTATTGGTGAAAACATGCTATCTCTGGAGCACAAGTTGGTTTACTTGTTGGCTAGCATGTATGTGCAAAGGTGGAGAAGTTTGTGTCAACGACGGGCTATAAAACGAGGTTTTACATGCGATGGACGCTGAGGTTGTGGGCATCGGATGCTGGTGGTGCGTCTGGCGCATGGTGGTGCTAAGCGGATCGGCTGGTTCCACGTCGGAGAGTCCAATGGTTTTACCTCAAACACGGGGTGGCGCATGGCCAGCGTCTAACGCTGCTGGAAATGTTGGATGACCAAGCGAGTGTAGAACGTGTGAAAGGTCCCTTGTGGTTTTTGGTAATTGAGTGTCAACATTAGGTGAACTAATATGTGTGATTAAGATAATACACAGGAGATTAGTTCACGTGTGGTGACGCAATGAAGGAGCTTTATTGCATATGAAACATGACATGGAGTCATGTGACCAAGGTGGTGAAGATCAAGACAAGGCTTGGCTTGATGGACCGGTTGCAAGTGTGAAGGGCAAGTCGAGGCAGTGAAGCGATGGACCGCGAGGCGGTGAAGCTTGGGCAAGACTTGGCGCCGACGACCGACGCAAAGCGGTGAAGAGCAAGTGAGGTCAAGATCGATGGACCAAGAAGATCATGTGATGATATGAAGTGGATCATATCATTTGGTGATCGTGTTGGTGCATGTATTGCATCGGCACTTGGAGATGGAGCGGAATGGAAATGCGCAAGGCAAAGGTATAACCTATAGGGCATTTCATTTCGTCGGTCATTGGTGCTTAGAGAAGTTTATGACCGGATTTAGGATAGATGGCCGTACTATCAAGAGGGGCAAACTTGTTTGCATATCGGTCATCTAGTGCCACTTGAGCGATCTAACTTTGCAATGTGTTAGGATCGAGTGGGCGTGGTAAGAGCAAGAGAAAATCCTTTGAAAATGATTGTGAAAATGCTAACACACATGCACATGGTGATGTACACTTGGTGGTGTTGGCACATTTGCAAAGGAGAAGTTGTTTCGGTGTTTCTCGGACACTTGGACTGCTCTTAGAGTGGAATACTGCTTTGATCCATTGTGAGCTGAATCAAGTAACCATGTGGGTTGTGTAGCCCTCTGAGTAAGCTTTCCATAGAGTCCAAGATCATCGAAAACGGAGTTCGGATGAAGGAGACATCGCCGTTTTACCGGCGGTGGGTCCGACCGGACGCCGCGGACCGGACGCACGATGGCGCGACCGGGCGCGCACCAACCGGAGGCTCCGGTCGGTGGCCCAGCAGAGAGAACTCGCAGCCTGAATTTTGTCGGACGCGTCGACCGGGCGCTATGACCGGACTCGCGACCAGGACTCGCTGGTGAGTTCGGTCGGCGCGTCCGTCAGCCTTGCAAGCCGTGGTTTTAGACCCCAATGGCTCTATTTGGCTTGGGGGCTATAAATAGAGGATGTGGTCGGCCATGGCAGGTGCTTAGCACCTTGGGGACTTTGTGTCCATGCTTGAGAGTGCTTGAGAGCCCTCTCACTCACTTGTGATTGATAGTGTTCATCCAAATCAAAGTGAGGAGTGATTCTAGTGCATTCGCGTTGAGAGATCGCATTCGTGGCACTAGGTGATCGTGTTGCATGCCGGTGTGCTTGTTGCTCTTGGAGGTTGCCACCTCCTAGACGCGGCTTGGTGGCAAGAGACTTCGTGAAGCACGCAACGGAGATTGTGCGGTGCTCGGAAGGAGGATTTGTGAGAGGTTCGTGCTCACCTCGCGGGGATCGCGAAGAGCGACACTACTAGGCGTGTCGGTGAGTACCTCCCTTGTGCATGTGGTGTCTTGCGATGCCTTGAGAGGCTCACTTGAGAGTGGTGTCTTGCGGTGCCTTGCGGGGCGTGCCTTGAGGGGCAAGTGATCGGAGAATCACACCGAAGAACCATCTAGGTGAAACACCAAAGGAACCACCCAAGGTGTTGGTCGACACAACGAGGAGTAGGGGGAAGTTGGCAAGCTTCCCGATACGATCGGTAAAAAATCACCGGTGTCAACTTGTCTACTCTTCTCGGTGGTTTGCATTCTCCAAATCACAAGCTTTGTATTTATATTCATATATACCTTGTGCTTGTGCTTGTGGAGTAGCTCTTGCAATTACTAGCTTGTGTAGCTTGTTAGTTGCTTTGCTTAGTTTATGTAGCTAAGTAATTTGAGCCTTTGGGTTAGGCGTGTGTCGCCTTGTCCTTAGTGCATCTAGTGAGCTTAGGTTTGGCTTTGCGCTTTTGCTCATTAGAATTGTGTAGGAGCTCACCGTTGTTTGAAGCACTAGTGCATAGGTTTGTGTGACCTTGCAATAGAAACGGTTAGGAGCTCAAGCTAGGCTTTGTCACCTCATTTGCTTTGTGTGGGATCTTTTGTGAGGTGATATAGAGTCATAGTTAGAGGGGTGAAGTCTTGGCTAAGCGAATAGTTTTAATTCCGCATTATATTCGGTTAGCCATCGCAATTAGTTTTAGAAAGGACTATTCACCCCCCCTCTAGTCCCCATCTCGACCCTACAAGTGGTATCAAAGCCGTGGTCTCTCTTTTAGTGGTCTTAACCGACCCGAGAGGATGGAAACTAGAGGGTTTTATGATGATTGTTTGAGTGACACACATATTTTTGATGGCACACACTTTGCACGGTGGAAACACCATATGCTTGATCATTTTCGTGCCATGGGACCTAAAGCATGGTGGGTTGTCACAAGTGGTCTTACCTTCATGATGGACCATAAGAATCTCACTGAAGCTCAAAGGCTTCTTTTTGAACTTGATGCAAATGCTTTATTGTATCTAATCAAATCTTTGAGCTTTAATGTGTTTGAGAAGGTGAACACTAGGGTGTCCACACATATGTTGTGGGAGGACATCAAGCACACCTATGGCGATGCCTCAACATGGGATGATGGCAAGTTTGAGGATGAGGCGCCAAAGGAGGTGGTGCATGAGGATGTTGAGCAAGGTTGCTCCTCCCCATGGTCAAGTGAAGATGATGAAAGACCTACCTCAAGTTCACTTGACAAGGATGATGATGATGGTTCATGCTTGGTTGATGATGCTACTACAAGTCCATCGACTACATCAACATATTGTCTCATGTCACAAGGTGACACAAAGGTATCTAATGACAATGTGGTTGATCATGTTGATTCTTATGATAAGCTTGTTAGTAGACTTGCTAGCATGACCATATCTTTAGAAAATGAGAAGGCAAAAACATTGAACTTGGAAAATGAAATCTCTTTTCTAAAGAAAATATGTGAACAACAAGAGCATCTACTTTATGTTACTACTTGTTCACATGATGTGCTAAAATTGACTCATGAGGAACTTAGTGTTACTCATGATAACTTGGTACAAGACCATGCTTTACTCACTAAGATGCTTTCAAATGAAAAATCTAAAACTAGTGAGAGCTCATCACTTGGGTCAATTGATCAATCACATACTTGTGCTAACCCTTGTGATGTAGGCAAGAAGCATGTATCCACCTCTTGTGATAATTCATTGGATATGCCATGTTCTTCTTCTTTAGATGATTGTTCTACTTCTATGTCTTGTGAGACTAACCTTTTGAAGGAGAACAATAAGCTCAAAAGAGAATTGAAGAATTTGCTTGCCAAGCTACAAAGGTGCTACAACTCACAAGTCACCTTTGAGCACATATTGAAGACTCAAAGAAGCTATGGCAAGAGGCATGAACTTGGTTTCAAGGGTGGATTGACCAAGGATGAAAGAAAGAAGAAAAGTAAAGAAGCCAAGAAGATAGAAAAGCTATCTCATGTCATGTGCTATCGATGCCATGAAATGGGACATCTAGCTAAGGCTTGTCTAAATGAAGAAAAGCTCAAGTTGAAGCAACAAGAAGAGCTTCAACCGAAACCCCATGATCAAGTCAAGATCAATCATGAAGTTAAAGTTGATGACTTGAAGATGAAGAAGAAAACAAGAAGGGGTGGAAGAGCTTATGCAAGGCATCCAACTCATATCCAAGATGCCAAGATGATGAGCAAGATTCAAGCTAAGAAAATAAAGTTTGCTCGCATCAAGTGCCGTGAATGTGAAGACATGGGACACTTTACCTCGGAGTGTCTTAACAAGCTTGAAAAGAAGGATCAAGCAATTCATGAGAGGCAAGGCAAGAAGAAGCATCAAATGAGCAAGAAAGAATTGGCTCAACAAAAGAGAAGATGCTACTTATGCCGGGAAAGAGGACACATGGCTCATTCATGTCCCCTAGGTAACGA
This sequence comes from Hyparrhenia diplandra, assembly GCA_015847255.1. Taxonomy (NCBI): domain Eukaryota; kingdom Viridiplantae; phylum Streptophyta; class Magnoliopsida; order Poales; family Poaceae; genus Hyparrhenia; species Hyparrhenia diplandra. The sequence continues at coordinate 506,128 of JADLZK010000403.1, read as the reverse complement.
TTCTAAGCCTATTTCAATTGATGATAATGAGCTTAGAAAGGATGACAATGGTACCTCATCGGTTACTATTGCAAAACATCCCGCTATTCATACTAAGGCTTTGCCTAAGTATGTTGCACCTAACTTGAGAGGACCCAAACAAGTTTGGGTACCATCAAAAAGTGGATGATTGTTTGTAGGTACCATGGCATTGGAGGCTTGATTCAATTAAGTTCATATTGTTCATCATTTCATTGAGTCAAGTATTGAAGCTTATTGCTATCTCATCCCAATGTCAAGTCATGACAAGTGAAGTCCAAATGAGCTACAACATACAAGTGCAATGATCCTAGTTGTGGTGTTTCATTAGAATTATTTGATGGCTTGCAAATAATTTGAGATGAAGCTTGCTATTGGATGATCATGAGCTATAAAGGTATACTCCTTGTTGATCACATATATTTGGGTGCATATGAGTTGATTGAATTGGATATATATGCATATGTTGCTTGATATGAGATGTTTGAATGGATTAAATGCTTAGTAGTCAAATTTGAGTTGGTTTGAATGGATATGATCATGAGATGACATTTAGTAAGTGATTTGAATGGATATATGTCTTGTGAGAGTATTCAAACAAGTTAGCATCAATTTTGATTCAAATTGGTGAAGCATAGCTCAATTGCTCAAATCTGTCCACTATTGTAAAATCTGAGTGAGCTGTGATCTTAGTCATGTTTGGATGATCAAATCTTATTGGAATGATTTGAAATTTGATATGCATGCTCTATACTTATGGTACAAGATGCTGTAAAAATTTCATGATGATTGAACAAGGGATACTTCGGTTTTGGAGTGGAACTTGTGAGCTATGTTGCAGCAGTTTTCAGCATGTAGTAGTGTGGAAAGGTGTGAAATCTGGTAGCAATCCATAAGGACTTTGAAGCTCAAATTTTTATGGCTGCTAGATGACTTAGTGTTGAACATCTCCACCAAATTTCATGGCATTTCAACATGTACATTGTGAGATATGGTTTATTCTTTGAGATGTACAAAATCTGCCAGAAAAAGTGACAATTATTGGATTGATCAAGAGCCACTTTAATTGAAAGGTCCTCAAGTTGGATTCATATTTATAAGTGATTGAGGCACCTAAGTTTGGTTTTGGATTGAGTAAGAGGCATGACAAACAATGAGTACAAAGGCCATTGATTTGGGGGAGTGCACTTTGCACACATCTAGTACTCAAGTTGAAGATCAAGACCAAACTCAAAATGGAGAGACAAGTTTGAGTTCAAATGATCATCATATCTCTTCAAGAAGAAAGAAAAGGACTTAAAGAAGATCTCAAGATTACTCATCATATCAAGTCCAACACTTGGTTCAATCAATCAAATTCAATTCAAGTGAGTGTCAAGGATAGTTCTTGATGAGATCACTTTTCCCTAGAGAGGGGCGTGCCGCCCATGAGTGGGATTGACAAGTTGGGATGCTTGGAGGGGCCAACATGGAAGTGATGATCTAGGGATATTCAAGATGCTTAGTTGAAGAAATCAAAAGGGTTGATCAAGAAGAAGCAAGCAACACCCAAATAGAGAGATAATTTATGCAAGATTCAAGTAGTATTCTCTCATGCAAGCAAAGAGGATCAAAAAGAAAGCAAGTCAACCACAATATGAAGATAGTGCACTTGATCTTTAGTGGTTCTCATTTCATATGGGTGAAGCATAGAATTCAAATTGGTTTATATTGACTTCACCAAGCTATTCAATTGGACTTCACATTGCTATTGTGGAGAGAAATTGGAATCATATTGACTATCCTCTACTCCAAGATAGCAAAGGTATCATTGTAATGTGCATGATCATTTCATCCCTTACTAGTATGCGGTTAGTGCATATAGTACATGCTTAATAGGGTCATGCATAACAAATGAAAGTTTTAATTCATTGCTACCACTATTGCTTGAATGATTATATGATCTAGTGGTTTGTATATGAATTTGTTCATGAGCTAGTGATCCCAAGTACTTGATCTATTTTGGATTGCTCACAAGTGACAAGTACAACATTGGCAAGATAACCCTTATACTTTATGAGGTGTGAAGAAGCTTGTCATTGGATCAAACCGGACTTGGAAGCTATGGCAAATCATTTTAGTTCAAGTCAACAAGAAGAGGCTCATGGAAACAATCTAGTTCAAGAAGTGGTCACCATATTGCAAGATATATCATATCCCTACAAGTGGTATTTTTCATTCATGTGGTATTCTTGCTCACACACAAGTGGTACTTAGCGTATCAATGGTGGTTCCACAAGTGATCCTCAACTTTATGTGATCAATTCAACTCAAGGAAGCTACCCTCAAGAACTCAAGTGGATTGACATATGCTTTGACATAAGGGGAGGTGCCCCACCTCAAGATCAAGGTCAAGGATCCTACGAGTGACCTACATGTGGTATTTCTAGGTGGCTTTCATGCTTCCACATGTGAGAGTTACAAGTGGTGTCATTCCATCATATGGTGTGTCCATAAAAAAATGATGATTCAAGACTCGATCATCTATCCTAGTCACACCCTTTGTATCAAAAGAGGCATACCCTTTATGGAAATTGATGACAAAGGGGAGAGATTGGAACAAAGATATGAATATAGGGAGAGATTGAAATATGGATTGAGGACATGGACCGAGAGGGGAGCAACATTGAAGAATTGAGAAGGATCAAAATTCTTGGACATATGAGAAGCACACAAGTTGGGGGAGCAAGCTCATGAACTTGTTTGATTGCATTTGATATGTGCATATTCATGTACTTGCTTGCATTTGCATAAGTTTTTAAATTTTATATGCAATGCTTGTGTGGTGTATGCTAGTTATAGAACTTGCTTGATGGTATGGTAACTAGCATGCATAGGTTGTAGCTAGACATATATATGCTTCATGAAAATCAAGTGCCATTACATATAATGTTGATCTCACATGGTATCTTGAGTTTTGATGTACGTCTAGTTACATGGATGATGCTAAGGATGAACTTTAAATTTGCAACTCCGATTGGTATCACGCTTCAAAGGTTTATCCTATATACCTTAGCATCACTTTGTAGTGTTAACCCTCCCAAAATTTCCATATTTATGTATGTGTGCAAACCTTGAATACAAATCAATTGGGCACACATATATAGGGGGTTACCACTACCAAGTCGGGTTTTATGGAGCTTATCCAAATCTTGACTTTGAGCTTAAATGTTGGATAAGTGACATAAAATCCAAACCAAGTTAGCAATTGATACTTGTATGAAGTGCTAGCTTGGAATTTAATCTTCAATTCCATATCTTTGTAGTGTTGCCATCAATTACCAAAAAAGGGGAGATTGAAAGGTCCCTTGTGGTTTTTGTAATTGAGTGTCAACATTAGGTGAACTAATATGTGTGATTGAGATAATACACGGGAGAGATTAGTTCACGTGTGGTGACGCAATGAAGGAGCTTTATTGCATATGAAACATAACATGGAGTCATGTGACCAAGGTGGTGAAGATCAAGACAAGGCTTGGCTTGATGGACCGGTTGCAAGTGTGAAGGGCAAGTCGAGGCGGTGAGGCGATGGACCGCGAGGCGGTGAAGCTTGGGCAAGACTTGGCGCCCGACGGACCAACGCAAGCGGTGAAGAGCAAGTGAGGTCAAGATCGATGGACCAAGAAGGTCATGTGATGATATGAAGTGGATCATATCATTTGGTGATCGTGTTGGTGCATGTATTGCATCGGCACTTGGAGATGGAGCGGAATGGAAATACGCAAGGCAAAGGTATAACCTATAGGGCATTTCATTTCGCCGGTCATTGGTGCTTAGAGAAGTTTATGACCGGATTTAGGATAGATGGCCGTACTATCAAGAGGGGCAAACTTGTTTGCATATCGGTCATCTAGTGCCACTTGAGCGATCTAACTTTGCAATGTGTTAGGATCGAGTGGCGTGGTAAGAGCAAGATAAAATCCTTTGAAAATGATTGTGAAAATGCTAACACACATGCACATGGTGATGTACACTTGGTGGTGTTGGCACATTTGCAAAGGAGAAGTTGTTTCGGTGTTTCTCGGACACTTGGACTGCTCTTAGAGTGGAATACTGCTTTGATCCATTATGAGCTGGATCAAGTAACCATGTGGGTTGTGTAGCCCTCTGAGTAAGCTTTCCATAGAGTCCAAGATCATCGAAAACGGATTTCGGATGAAGGAGATATCGCCGTTTTACCGAGCAGTGGTGTGACCGGACGCGGTGACCGGACGCACGATGGCGCGACCGGAGGCCGTCGATGCGTCCCGAGAGAACTCTGCAGCCTGAATTTTGCCGGACGCGTCGACCGGACGCTATGACCGGACTCGCGACCGGACTCGCTGGTGAGTCCGGTCGGCGCGTCCGGTCAGCGCGCAGAAGCTGTGGTTTGGACCCCAACGGCTCTATTTGGCTTGGGGGCTATAAATAGAGGATGTGGTCGGCCATGGCAGGTGCTTAGCACCTTGGGGACTTTGTGTCCATGCTTGAGAGTGCTTGAGAGCCCTCCCACTCACTTGTGATTGATAGTGTTCATCCAAATCAAAGTGAGGAGTGATTCTAGTGCATTCGTGTTGAGAGATCGCATTCGTGGCACTAGGTGATCGTGTTGCAAGCCGGTGTGCTTGTTGCTCTTGGAGGTTGCCACCTCCTAGACGGCTTGGTGGCAAGAGACTTCGTGAAGCACGCAACGGAGATTGTGCGGTGCTCCGAAGGAGGATTTGTGAGAGGTTCGTGCTCACCTCGCGGGGATCGCGAAGAGCGACACTACTAGAGCGTGTCGGTGAGTACCTCCCTTGTGCATGTGGTGTCTTGCGGTGCCTTGAAAGGCTCACTTGAGAGTGGTGTCTTGCGGTGCCTTGCGGGGCGTGCCTTGAGGGGCAAGTGATCGGAGAATCACACCGAAGAACCAGCTAGGTGAAACACCAAAGGAACCACCCAAGGTGTTGGTCGACACAACGAGGAGTAGGGGAAGTTGGCAAGCTTCCCGATACCTCGGTAAAAAATCACCGGTGTCAACTTGTCTACTCTTCTCGGTGGTTTGCATTCTCCAAATCACAAACTTTGTATTTACATTCATATATACCTTGTGCTTGTGCTTGTGCAGTAGCTCTTGTAATTACTAGCTTGTGTAGCTTGTTAGTTGCTTTGCTTAGTTTGTGTAGCTAAGTAATTTGAGCCTTTGGGTTAGGCGTGTGTCGCCTTGTCCTTAGTGCATCTAGTGAGCTTAGGTTTGGCTTTGCGCTTTTGCTCATGAGAATTGTGTAGGAGCTCACCGTTGTTTGAAGTACTAGTGCATAGGTTTGTGTGACCTTGCAATAGAAACGGTTAGGAGCTCAAGCTAGGCTTTGTCACCTCATTTGCTTTGTGTAGGATCTTTTGTGAGGTGATATAGAGTCATAGTTAGAGGGGTGAAGTCTTGGCTAAGCGAATAGTTTTAATTTCGCATTATATTCGGTTAGCCATCGCAATTAGTTTTAGAAAGGACTATTCACCCCCCCTCTAGTCCCCATCTCGACCCTACAACGTGTCGGACGACGAGCTGGCGTATTTGACGGTTTGGCTCTGGAGTGTTTGATGGTGGTAGTATTTGACATCATCTCTGGACTGTGTCTGACACAGAGGAGCTACGTCCGACGCATGGCGTAGGACGCGTCTGACGCGTGGTTCTACTGGTGCGTCAGACGCTCATGTTTTCAGCATTGCGTGAGGTAACGATTGGGGGAGGTTTCCCCTCCCCTATTAAGTATTGGGCTAGTCTTGGGGCTCTTTCTCTTGGACGTTTGAATCATTTCCATCCCCTAGAGCTGAGCCAACTCCTCTCCCTCTCTCCCTACTTGCTTGAGAGCACAACTTTGAGAGATTTTGTGAGATTGAAGTGCATTGCTTTGAGAGTTGCATTTAGGGGCACTTAAGCATCGTCGTTGCTGGTGATTTCTTGTTGCTCTTGGAGAGCACCACTCCTAGACTAGCTTGGTGATTGTTGGAGGCGTTGGCAAGCGAAGGTGATTGTTCTTGCCCTCCTCCCAGTGATTTGTAAGGGGTTTGTGATCTTTCCCGATGGAGTAGCGAATTGATACTCTAGTGGATTGCGCCCCGTCGTTGAGTTATCCCTCAATAGCGTGGTGTCAAGAGGGCCTAGTGAGGCAAGACGTGCGCGCCACCTTGATCCACCGTTGAGACGGTCGACACAACCGGAGAGTAGCTTGAGGGTGCTCAAGTGAACTCTAGGTGAACAAATCAATTGTCTCCATCTTGTGTGATTGATTGTCTCTCGGTGATTGGCTTCATATTGTGATACCATCTTCCGATCATTGGTTCATTGCCTCAACACATTGGTATATCACCTGTACACAACTCTTGCAATTACATTGTGATATTCATATTGTGCTTGTGTAGTTTGCTTAGCTTGTGTAGCTCGTACCTTTGTGTAGAATTGCTAGTTGCCTAGACTTGTTTAATGTAATCTAGTGTGCTCAACTAGTTGGTAAAGTACACTACAAGAGGAAACTCCCTTTAGCAATGCATACATGTGTTGCTACATGCCCAAATATGTGTTGGTGAGATCTATACCAACGCATCTTACATGCGTTGCTTAAAGTGGCGTTGCAAGGGTCTACTTGCAACACATATATATGCGTTGGTAACAGGTGTATATAAGTGTTGCAAGCTAGCAACGAATATGCTGCAATGTATATATGCGTTGCTGAAAGAATTTGCCATATGCTTCCCAGATTTGTTATGATAACAATCGTATGTATGCTGCTAAATTAATTGAGCTTGCTAAGTTGATTGAATATCTCACATCCAAGACCCACAAGCACAAAGGAATATATCTTCGAAAGACAAGATATTATTAAACAATTGATATTATGGAAACTAATTCTGTAGATACAAGATGTCTCAATCTGTAATTGTATTCTTCAATGATTCACTAACTACAAAGTTCGCAAAAAAAAAAAAAAGGTTCCATAGTAAAAATAACTATACACACCAGTGTAACGCCAGTCCTAAAATGCTAATCTTCAGGAGAAATCTATTCTTCATCCTTCAATCTTCTGAACTCCAAAATATCATATATTTATCCTGTGAAAAAAAAATATACTACTTCGTTAATTATGAACAAATTTAGAAAAAAAAAGATGTGACTTCCTTGTGAATTTATAAAATCTAAGTGTGTAGGGAAACAACTGAGCCAACGTGTATACCTGTTCTCAAATTGGAACAAGCAGTCATGCAGTGCAGATAAACCCAAGACTCATGCCTAATATCCATCTCCTGAATATTGGTCTGACTTGTCATATAGAAACAAGTCAGAAAATGTTTAGATAGCTAGAGAGACTTCGTACATAGGATTAAGGCAAAAGTTAAGAAACAAAATTGAACTACAGAGCAGTGTGCAATTATATATTAATGATGGTCTGAATCCAATGCAAAAATATAGACAACCAACTGTATATACTCGAAGAAAGGGATACCTTTCCCGCCAGATTTGTTCTTCAGTCATCTCATCACTCATAGCTGTACATCAGAGAATCACGATACAGTTCAGAAGATTTACAGTTGTCTGCACAAGTTCGAAAAAAAGATAACACTCACAGTAATCAAAAAGGAATATCCAGGATTTAATAAGACATCATGTTCAAAATATTATGGGTGAAGGAAAAATATAGAGCAAGAAAATTTCTCATTGCTTCTTCTCTACTTGGGAGAAGTAAATCTTTATGGACATTGACGTCTTCTTGTTCCGGTTATCCACCTGTCCACCTAAATGGTTACAAGAAATATTTTTGTCAGAAATTTTGAAAGCAGATATAGAATGTCTTAACAGAATATAAAAGTCATGCGTCAGTAAGCACAATTGATTATTACTGCATACATGTTAACTTCAGAACTGAGATTTATTTATTTTAATCACATTCAGAACCGAGAATTGGAAGACCCAAGTTTTTTCTTCTAACTAATTTTTTCTCAGATTCCCTGATAACCTAACTTGTTGACAGTATAAAAGGTATAAGATATGGCAAAAAAAGATTGAATCTATTTTGGTGTATCTCTGTGCAGCATTCTATCGAACACATAGTGAACAGATTTTTGTGCTAATACAAAAAGAATCCAAGGAGGGAGCTACCACGTGACCTTGTAGATCAAGGGGAATAGCATCAGGATGCTGACAGAATCCAAACATCGGAGATGAAATAGCTGTCACCATGCTCAGCTTGAACACTGCAGGCACCACGCCAGAAACTATATAGAAACAATAACCTTGTGATAAATTGAGAGGGGAGAGACTATACCTGAATGTCCATCCTCACGGGGATATATAGGATTCGAATAGGTTTTTCGATCAATAGCAACGACAGAGGTTGTGTGTAGGATCGCTGGACGCCTAGAGGGAGGGGGGGCTTTGAATAGGCCTGTTTCAAATATCAACTCGAAACTCTGTCGGTTTCCTGAGCAGCACCGCCGCTCAGACGTAGTCAGTTGAAGTGTAGAAAGAATTTGATTACTGACTAAGTATGGAGCTGGAGGTTATGTGGTGTGAAAATGAGCACTTGGTTGCACGCTTTGACACAGTGGTTCTAATCCCTCTTAATAGTACAGCGTGTCCTATACTCAAATTCAAAATGTAAAATGAATATAAGCCTCCTTTCTTGTAGTACCAGCTGTAAATCGAATCGGGGTACTCCTCCTTTAGGCTTGCAATGTCCTCTTGACTTATTGTCTGCTTGTCAACTCGATAAATCTCATTAGTTCCCTATTTAGATTGTCATCAACGCCAAGACCCACAATAGAGGTTGATTGCACTTACATTGTGCCAACTGCCATCCACACCAACAGATCCCGCCGCCTCCTTGTTCCACTGAATCGGAAGGACCTTGTTGAGGGAGCCCGTTGGAGGAAGTTATTGGAGAGAAAGGAGGATGAAAGGGTGGATCTGCACAACTACGCCCGCCGCCGCCTACGGAATAGATGAAGCCCTGGTGAATCCCTAACGAGGCGCTTGGACTACTATCTGTGATTTGTAATCTGCCTTGCACGTTCCCTGGGCTGCGGCCAAGTTATTAGGCAAGGGGCTGGGAAGTGGGATTACGTGGTCAATTAGCGAATTTTATTTCCGTTCTGCACATACGTTGGTAGAGAGGGGTTCATGTTGTAGTGCAGTGACCTAGTAAATTGAGTGAATTAGAGACTTGAGCAACTAGAATTGTCAATAGGTGGTTCTAACAAGTTGCTCTAGTGTTTTGTAGAAATTTTATTAGGCTATTCACCCCCTACTCTAGCCATTTAGGACCTTTCAGTAACTCCGTGGATATCCTTGGGCCTTCCCCACTTGCAAGCGAATCTCTGACGTGCCTTTAGGCAAGCCTCTCCTAGAGGCTCCTCGCCATCTTCACTATCAAGTTTTTGACTAAACTGCCATGGGCCTTGTTCCCTTGAGTACACGGTAGTGGCCACACCACAAACGCGGTTGGTGTGGTCTTAAGAGACTAAAAGCCCAGTCGAGTATAACAATGGTGCATGCAAGCACCGAGATAGCAAGAGGTATGCAAACCTCACTAAACACTAAGCCTAAGCCTAGAGCAAGCGCATAATTGGTGGTCTAACTAACCTAAGCACTTCACAAAGCACCTACGCTAATCACCAAATGAATCACTAAAGCACTATGCAAGTGGAGAGCTCCAACATGGTGTACCAACACCTTAGAAATGTTTCCTCACTCTCACCATCTTAAAATGGTTGGTTGGATGAGGTATATATAGGACCCAATGATGAAATAGTCGTTTGAGGCAAAATCATGCACCTATGCCATGCACCGGACACAACGGAGGTCCATACCAGACGTGTCCAAAGGCTCCCCGACCTATCGAAGCTTCACTAGTCATTGTACTTCACCGGATGCATGGACCGTTACCCTTTGGACACACCGCTTACAGAGTTTAGTGATATTCCAAAGAAGCTTCAATCTCGCGGAATCCTCATCGGACGCGTCAAGTGTCGCCCCATTGGATGCACCGGTGAATCCAGAGAGCCCTAACACGCACCAGACGCTGCTGAGACTTCACATCAAACATGTCAGGTGATAGAGTCAACATCACTCTGATTTTCTAACAGCACCAAACGAGTTGGACGCGTCTAGTGGCCCTAAAACCCTTCCTTTCGGTTGTTCTTCGTGATCTTCACTCTGGTCTCGATTCCATCTTCATGCCTTGGACTATGCTTGATCTTTGGGATCTTCTCTTAAGCTTCTAAGGTCTTGCTTGAGGTGTTAGTCATCTAAATCATCACATTGCCTTTGTCCAACTCATGTTTGCAACCTATAGAACTACAAAAAAAAATAAGCGCTAGCAAACATAATAGTCTCATTTGGTCATGTTGGTTATCAAACACCAAAATCCAAACTAAAATAGGCCGCAGTCCATTTTCCTTGCATCCACCATAAAAACTTAGAACCACAGCTAATACCTTTCAAATCATGTTCATTTCATCTTGACTCGTTATCTATGCTTTCTATGTGATATCAATATTACTCTACTTATGGTTTGATGATTATCGGCTTGATTCAATGGAATAAGGCTTCTTGTCTACATGGAGAGAAGTTCCTAGTTTTATATGTGACTACTATCCATTCTTACTATGACACTCAAGTGACTTTTGCTTGAATGTAGGAGAAGTAACAACACATTTGCACATTCATGCCATAATCATCTATTGTTAAAAATGTATATGGTAGCAATACATAATTGGAAGTGGAGCTTCTACTTTTGGTTGTTTGTTTGGTAGTATCTTGTAGACTTTTGATGTTGGTTTTTTGCCCCTTAGGATGTTATATCTTCTTATCATTGTGTTATATTTCTCTCTTCTTATGTGGTTTCTTCAGCATTACATCTATTTTAAGGGAAGTAAACGGATTTAGATGGTTAGGAGAGGGTGAATAGCCTACAAAAATTTCTACAAAGATCACATGACTAGAGGAAATTGATTAGTACTTCCTCCATTCCAAATTGTAAGTCATTTGACTTTGTTGACACCAAGTTTGACCACTGTCTTATTCAAAAATTTGAGCAAAATATCGCTTCTTTTCTCATGGTTTGCTTTTTTTTTTTTAACCAAGGGAAAACCCCATTTCTTACATTCATAATGGAAATACACATCATGTCCAAAGTTTGTTGATAACTAGAAATGATAAAGAGAAGAGAGAAAAAAAAGGCTACCACCACCGACATCTAAGAAATGACACATGCAAGTCATGGTTTGCTTTATTAATAAAATGTCATTAGGAATAACTTAAATTTGACTATGTTTGCACAAGTTTTTTTTTGAATAAGATGAGTGGTCAAACTTGAACCTAAAAAGGTAAAATAAATTAAAATTTGGGATGGAGGAAGTACAAAATATGATCCTAATAGCCACTACTAGCTCAACTCTACTTCACCCAACCAAGATCCTACATAATTCTAGTCGCAAATGAATTCTAATCTTGTTCTCACTCACCACACAAGAGCTACTAGCTAACAAAGCTACTCTAACTAGCCAAACTAGCGAGCAATTAAAAACTAGCTACTCTACTACAAAGCTACAATTAAGCTAGTCCTATAACAATCAACTATGACACAAGCAACATGTATGAATGTAAATGCATGTGAGAGTAGTAGCAAACCACCAAACATTGATGGACACAAGATTTATCCTTGTGGTTTGGTTGCTTGTAGAAACCTATGTCCATATTGTGGCAAGTCAAGTGATGATTCACGTGCTAACAAGATACTCAAGCTAGAGACCCACGACTTGGGTATAACAAGAATAAAGAACACAATGCACTCTAACCCAACCACAAGCATTCCACGAGTTACTCCTTGCGATCGCTGCAAGAATGAGTACAAGAGCCTTTTTCAATCACTTAATTAGAAACAACAACAATCACTAATAGCCTCTCAATGATCTCCATACCACCAAGATATCTAAGTGGAGGAAACCACCAAGGGTTAAAAAACCAAGGTTAGTTGATGAACTACTGCCACTAGATGCGGTTAACAAAGCCAATGTAGATCTCTGCCAATCACAATTTTGGATTAATCATAAGGAAGGAATGACTAGGAAGTGTTCGATGGTTACGCAAAAGTCCAAAGACTGGATTAATCTGGTGGCTTCCCCGCGCCCTAGCCCTAGTCAAACTAGCCATTAGGGATCCTAATTGCTAGTCTAAAGCATAGTTTGGTGCTACCAATCGGGCCCACTACGGACTAATCTAGTACTCACCGATAAGGTTCTACATTTTGGCTATCGGATTGGTCCCGTGCTTCATACTTGGCATGACCAATGCACTATGTTGAATTCACCTTCCATTGAACAAAGCATGTTATGGTTTGATGCTATCACTAGGTTACCACCGACTAATCCAGTGGCAAACCCTTGCCACAACTAAGTGTCCCCAACACCCACTCAATGTAGCACATGGTCCGGTGACCTACCTGCTTGTTGATAGCCACTAAATGGCCAATTTTACTGGCAATTATCTTGAAAATAATGGAGAGATTGCACTACTAACATGCATATTTAATTTCAAATAACATATTTCCACCTGTAGTTTGTGAGGGGTTCTTCCCACGCCTGTTTGACTAGCTCAAGTGTCGTCCTTTCAACTGACCCGTGAATTAAGTTTACATAATCAAAATTATGTTAATATATGATAGTGAAATTGTAATCAAGTGATCATTTTATTCATTAATCTCATCATCAAATTTTGTCATTAATGCTACATTGATTCTTGAAGTAAGAAGAACAAAAAAAATTAAAGGTTCGATCCCAAAGGACTTTATTAGGCTTTCGAAGATATCTCTATAGAGGTGTAAAATTGTACTAACTAGGACATTAAGGACGAACCTCTCCATAGCTCAGGGCCTTCAGTAAGGGTTGCCTTATGGTTCCGACCTATCTTTAGTGTGGCTCTCAAATTGACGAATGGTTTGAGCGGGTACCAATGTAATTCCATAGCATGTATCTGCACCACGTCTCCTGTCACACTAAATCCACGTGATAAGTGAGTCACCACCACCAAACAATTATCTTATTGTCATTACATTTGCAACATGTGATCTATGCAGGTGGTTATTCAGACTTAAGACCTCACACCCTGAGTTACCTTACCCCTTGTTTGAGTAGAAATTGGCAAGTTGATCATGCCAAGTTATCTCAATTTAGGTAGGTTCCTTAGTTACTCCGAGTAATATTTAAGTCAAGCCAAAAACCCTTGTAAGTTTTAAGTGATTAATTATCCCAGTTTAGCTCCTACACGCATGGGAGTGAGTTCCCTTCGGATGCTCGACTTCTAATGGAACTAGCGAAACTAAGCGATTACATGATCCCATCCTTTTCTTACTTAGAGGCTATGATTACTTGGGTGGATAGTTCTAGATTTAGTGAAACATCATTAGGTAGTTAATTATATTTAAATGAAATGCACAACTCATTATGAAACAAATAAATGTATATCCAAAAATAGTGTTGTTTAAGTGGGGCGCTTGCCTATCATGACGTCGATCAATGACTGAGACTAACGATGATGATCTATACAAATTCCTCACACCCAAGATTAACTTAAAAGAGAACATAGGTCTTAGTCATTGAAGAAGAGCTTTAGGAATGTGTAGAGGAGCGTAGGTCTTAGTCATTTGCAAAGCACTCACACTAACTACATTAAAGAAGAGCTTAAGGATCAGATAAATATACGGAGATAGAGATTTTATGGTTTGAAACTTGGGAAGAGATGTTTAACAATGAGTGTTACACTAATTAACATCTAGGTAAGTGTGAAAGTGGTTGTATCTTTAGCTAAGGTTCCAAATGCTTCAACATTTTTATAGCGCTCGACAAACACCTTGCCAGATGGGACAAACACTTGATGGTGTTATTTCCCAAGACTAACAGGTTATGATGAGTGATGGACAATATGTACCTCCACAGATTGTTCCATAGAACATTCTGTGGGGTTAGGCCTTATGCATTTTTAGTAATCAGTTCCTCATGGACACTTCGTACCATTTGTTGGACTCTTCGCCAGGAGCTAGGTGCTCTCAGATTCCCTGAAAATTGATTTTAGTTGTGCATGGGTAGTCCATGACATAAACACTCGGTGAGTTTAGTAAGTTTGAGGGTCATATATGAATGGCTAAGTTTAGGGGTCGACAGACTCTTAATCTCACTACCGACGAACACTCTGTTGGCGGTCATAAACGACATACTTTTAGCCTCAACATTCTACCAAAAAGGGGTAAAATTGTGTATTCTTACCCTCATATACATTTACTATTGACCTAGTTCCACTTGTACTAGAGAATTATGTGGAAAAAAACAAAAAGGTGCTATCTGGAAGGTGTATTCTAGCACATCCTTCATCCCAATGCAAATGAACCCAACACAAAGTAAACCTAGGCCAAGCACCGATGGGGGACAACTTTTCCCTATACTAGAGGCCCACCCGCTGAAGCCCGGGCCCAGCAGGGCAGGCATAGTGCGGGCGCGCTGCCTGGCGCATGTGTGCCAGCCTTGGCACCGGCCCAGCCTAGCCTCGGCGTGGCGGTGCAATAAATGTCCAAGAGGGCGGTGCGCTGTGTCGTTGCCCGCCAATGAACGTGGATGTCTGGTTGAGGTTGGTTTGAGGGGAAATTAGCACTTTGCCCCCTCTCCACCTTGTATAAATAGGGCTCCCCTCTTCCCCTCTCAACACACACCATTTGGAGCCTCCTCACTCTCACTCTTCTCTACTCTTACTCTTCTCTCTTTTAGTCTTTAGTAGTATTTGCAGAATGGCAAAGCTTCATTGGAGAGATTGTACTTTTGGAGAAGGAATATTCGGTATGAATACATATATGGTTTCTCCTAAATTCTTGCTTTCATATAGTTGTGCTATAGAACTAGAGTATAGTTTTCCTGTTATTGATGTGACATATGAATTAGCATATAGTTTGTGTGTCATGATCTTGACATGTTGTTCTTATGATATGATCATGGTGTATGAACTACACTATACTCCCTATGCTATGATGTTGTCATATAGAACTTTATGCTTAACCATTAATGCAATATATTTGAGTAGAGTTAGGGTTGTACTGAGGTGGTGGTTCGTTGTGGCTTTCGGGTGTGCCCATATTCTAGCTCGTCCATCCGTAGGGTGGGAGTCCATGGGGGATATGGGTTGTTTCTTAACATGCGAGTGCGGTGCTCGGGTGAGCAGAGACTTCTGAATATGACAACATGCTCCGGTTGTGGGGATGGCAGCAGGTGGTGACAACCCTATCCATCGTTAGTATTCCCCCCATGTTTGTATGTTGTGTAGGAGTTCGTAAATGTCTCAATGGGTGGCAGACCACCTTGGGGGGATTTCCTCATCCATCTCATACTTAGCTCTGACCCTATTACGTATCTTGTATGATCATTAACTTGTTCTTTGCATAGCTACCTTAGGAATACCTGCTCCACTTAGTGATATTCTTTATTTTTCCCTTTTATCCTTGAGGTTGGTCCAAGTGTGTGTGACACTATCTTGAAATCTATCATGACATACCCTTGTATTGAGTATTGGTCATTTAAGCGGTCACATTATCGTGTTCATGCCCCTGCTAGAGTCTTTACACCATGCCTTCCCTTGGGAAAATATAAATAACGATACCACCTGAATACTTTCCGGGTGAAATGCTACAATGGTATTTCCATGCGCTTGCGGACTTGTTCTATAAACGTTGTAGAATACCACACGGCGTTACGTGGCGGTGTTGTAGGAATATACCAATTCGGTGATGTCGTTGTGGAACGTCAACACATTCCGTACCTTGGTCGACATAACCTACATTCATTGTGTTGAGTTTGATTGAATCCTAGCTCGAGGGTGATGTTATGCATGTGTGAAATATTTTCTAGGTTGTTGGTGACATAAGAGGCTCTTACGATAGCTAGGTTTTAGGTTCTAGTTATCAAGTGCAACTATTGATTGATTTGAATCATTTTATTCATGAGAAATAGAAAGGAAATTCTTGGGATTGGGCAATGATAACTTAGCTCTGAACTTTTATGACCTCTAGGCCACTAAGAATAAAGATAGAGCTTAGAATTATGAAACTTTATTTGCATTTATGAAAGGGTTCCTTAGATTTATGAAAAGATTGTTTAGATACATGATTTATTTCTTAGTTTAAAATTTGAAAAAATGATCTCTTTATTTTATTAACTTATTGATTCGAAGTAGTATTTCTTTTGGTCCATATTATTTGATTCATATAATATATAAAAATACAAAAAAATAAAATCCTCTATACATATGAAATAATATCTATCTAAAATTAGATTAGTCGATTTGTATTTAAGTATTCTATCTATGTTCTATATATATTTAATAAGAAGTTCATACTCTCTTTGTTCTTTGGAAAGAAATCAAACACACAATGCTCATATTTCTTTTGCTTCCATATAGGTTGATTTGGCCATTCATGGTGTCTCTTGCAAAATTCCATAAAATTCATTAGAGGGAGGTTGAAGAGGCTCATGAAGACATTGAGCAATGATTTGATCTTGATCTTACGCTTGTGATCATGGAGTGATCACCACATTCTGTATTTCATCCATGCATGGAGAGATTTAGAGTTAGGGTTATGTTTGAGAGATGATTTCAAGAAATTGGTGAGAGAGCTCTTTGAGCTAACCATGGGTAGAGATTGTGATGGTGATGCTCTTGTCCTAGATTTGCAGCTGATCTCGATGCCATTGCTTCTGCCATTTTCCTTCTCTTCATCTTTCTGTCTTCTTGTCTCTATTTTTCCTTTGTGTGTGTGAGAGAGAGAGAGTGGGTGAGGAATGGGAGAGTGAGTAGAATATGTAGAAGACTATCCCTATTTCGTGCAATGACATGTCGGTCTCATAAGAGAGTGGAGGACAACCACACTTTCCACTCATTGCTCTTATTGAGTGATATGACAGACATTCGATCTGTCAAAGTCACGGCCGTCAATCTTCTACTTTGGAGAATTATTTGATTTAGAAAATGGGATTTTGACATTAAGGCCAATCTTAATGTCCAAGCTAGAGATCGATAATCATTGGTCTAGAGAGATATATTTGATGTTGGTTATGTCTTCTGGAGAATAATCTAGTCAGGTTGACTGTGGGTTGACCATGGTTGACTTGAGAGAGTTGACGGAGTTGTTTGATGAGTGCACTCACATGCACCCAGACGGCCAGACCCAGGTGTGTCGTGGAAATGCATGCATGTTTCACTGGCCGCGCCGCCCACTTAGCTTGATTGCCAATTTGCCATGCATATGGACGCGCGCCGTGGTCTGATGCTGGTGGCGAGAGCTGCTGATGAGTGCTGACGGAAGCGGCCGGCGAGCTGCTCACGGCCTCGATCGATCCGACACAGGTCCAAGAATCGATTCTTTCCTGCCCACGTTTCGGTCGACGGACGGTGGCTTCTGCATTTGGCACAACGTCACTGAAGGATCATTCCATTCATGCGTCCAATAATCACAGCTGCAAAATCTTGTCTTGTGGGCCGGCCGGGATCGGATTCCAAATGCTTGCTTTTGCGTCGTCGGTCAAACATTATGCTTGCATCGCGTCGCATGCAGTCAGTCGTCGACAAGCCGTGACCAGCTGTGTGTTGCGGACCAATAATGCTCGGTTCTCCGGTGTACTTTTGCCGCCGTGCGTACGTGCTGCGATCAATAATGATCCCGAGTTTTGGAACTTGAGCGCGTTGCAAAGGCAAAAGCAAGCGCTGCTTGGTCTGGACTGGAACTGGAACCATTGGTCTCCGAGGAAAAGCTGCCCTAGCTATATTGTCCGGCGGGGCCTAGCCGGCGGCGTCGCGTCGCCGTCGCGCTCAGGAAAACCTATCGAGCATGCAGTACTGTACGCAGCTAGGATATGGCCGGTGATCGAGTGATGAGTAGTACGTACAAATGTGACAGGGCGGCTGCTGCGACTGCATGCGATGCGAGCGAGTGAGTGCAGCATAGTAGGCAGCAGGTCTAGACGGCGACGATCGAGCAACAACCATATGCTGCTGGGACGATCGGTGTCCTCTCCTGTCGCTACGCCATAGTCTCGTCCTTGGTTGGTTCCGCCATGCGGAACACATGCGCATAAATGTCTACTGTAGTATCATGCACGGGCCGGGCCGCCAACAAGCTAAGTCGCGGTCCCCTCGCTAGTAGATCGTGATCCAGGCCATGTACGAACTGAGAACAGGGGTGGTAATAGTGGTAGGGGTAGGGAGGACGACCACGACGCAACGCAACGGCACGGCAGCATTCATGCATGTCATGTCTGGGAAAGCAGAGAGACAGATGACGAAGAAGAACAAAAGAGCACGCGCGCATTTTGTGTGTGGTTGTGGCCACGAATCTTGTTCCGGCAACCAGCCAGGATTAGTCTCTCTCGTGTTGCAAATCTGCAATGCAGGCTGTCTGGCTGGCCGTCAAAGTCCAGCCTCTGATGGGGGTATCAGGAGTATGGGCGGTGGTGAGGTGACCAACTAGCTCGATCGGGGCACCTAGGAGAATCGATATCCACTCGTTAAGCTTCTATTCCAATAGTTAATGCACTATACAATTACTACGGGTCGTGATAGGTATGCTTTCACAGTCAAATATTGCCAGCAACTTTAGTGACGAACTAAGGCCTTGTTTGGATACATTCGGTTTGACATCAATCCATGTGTGTTGAGGTGGATTGAAGTGTAATTTAGTTTAAGTTCCACCTTAATCCACTACAACATAGTTGATTAATGTCAAACCGAATACAATCAAACGAGGCCTAAAGAATACTCCCTCCATTTAAAAATCTTCATCTTCATCGTTTTAGCCTTAGGCGTAATGACCAAGGAAAGACTTGATTTCTATTTAATAGTCATGTGTGCAGCTAATGAGCAACACATGCAGGCAAGGAGTAATGAATGCTCAGTGAGTATGAGTGGTTCGTGGCGCTTGGTGACTTGCCCAACCCATGGTCCCAACCTAATACGATGGAGATTTTTGCTTAGATGATGGAGATTTATGAATGGAGAGAGTATACAATTACTACGTACCATTCATGATAGGTGGGTTTTCACAGTCAAATATTACCAGCAACTTTAGTGACAATCATCTAAAATATTGATGGTACTTGGGCCTAAAATTCTATTTGCAATAAAAGTGCAACTTCATGCAAATTCCATCTCCCTCGTGTCTCTTTCTCCCTTGCCTTCTCCTTCAGTAGATCCACCTTCTTCCTTTTCTCCCACGTGCTCTCCTCTCCTCCCCACATATACCCCGGTGACACTGCTCCCCAGCGTATGGGCCCTGCTAGAACTTTTCTGATCCCCAACATGCTAGCCTAGTAACTGTGTTCCCGCCGCATCGCAGCCACGACGACCCCAACTCACGACTGATAGGACAATGGGGTGGCAGCGAGCATGTGAATCTCTCCTTGTCTCTCTAATAGGACGATTTGATTTCTGATTTCATCTATGGTTTATTCTTGGGATTCAACAATGATGTGATGAATCAATAATTTGTGATTTGTTCATCTTCTATGATTCAATATGTGATGTGGTGATCTATCTCTCGATCTGCATGCGGCTCATGTTGGCAATGCGAGACTTGTGGCGGCAGCTACCTGGGTGGGATTTTTTTTTTTTTTTAAAACCCTGGTATCAATGCCCGGTGGAAGACCGGCAATGAAAATTCCTAGCATCATTGTTACTTGTTCCCCCACCAAACCCAAATCTAACATAGATGCGGTTTAGAACCGGCAGTAATTCACCTTCGTAGTAATGTAAGTCTCGTCGTCTCTAAATAAATTATGTTTAAAGTTGTCTTATTCGTTTTTTAGAAGTTTGACTATTATTCCTAGGAAAGGGTGTGAAGATTTATGGTACCAATTTGATATCATTAGATATGCAACAAATTATATTTCATAATGTGCCTTATATGCAAGCATAGAAGGATAGTTGTTAGATCACAAGGATGATCAGACTTTTGATTTGCTTCCAATAAAGTTTGGGCTGTATTGTGTATGTGTTTAGTCCGAAATGGTATTATCACATCGTGGTTTACGGAATCTGTAACACCCTAAAATTTTTACCATTCTGAAATAGAGAAAATTGATTTAATTATGAATTTTTGTGCTCATGAAATATAGGGGAAATAAAATTTTTCATTTAATTAAAATAATTATAAGGCTTAGCAACATTTTTGTTAATTCATGCTGGTGCATTGATTTTATTGTATTGTGTGGCTTTGATTCAAATTAAAACTGATTTAAAAACCACATTTGAAAATGGCTTTGAATCGAAAAGAAAAGAAAACCTACTTTGATTTTAAGTTCTAATATTTAAAAGAATTGAGAATAAATTTACAAAATTTCACATATTCTATTGGTTTTAAAACTTTACTTGATAAAATATTTGAAATCTGATTTAAGAAAATGAGTTCAAAATTCATTTGAAATTGCAATCGGAAAATCAAATTAGAAAAAAGAAAAAGGAAATTTATTTTCCTCTCTCCCTCCCTTTCTTGACTTTCGGCCTTCCTGGCCCAGTCGCCCAGATTAGGCTCAGGCTCTTTTCCTCTCCTTCCTCCTTTTCTTCCTCTTGGGCCGGCCCAAACCGAAGTGGGCAACAGCAGCCAGCGCCCCGCTCTCCCCTTCCTCCTGCTCTCGCCCGCGCGCTCGGCCAGCAACTGCAGCGCCGCGCCCGCAACCGCTGCTGCTGTCCGCGTTCCCCGCGCCCCGGCCTTGCTGATTGGAGCCGTGACCCGTAGCCGCCCCCCCGCTGCTCTACCCCGCTCCACTCGCCCGAAGCACAGGAGCAGCGCGCGCAACCGCCGCGGCACTGGCCGCCTGACACCGTGACCGGAGCCGCCGCGCTCGTCGGCGTCGTCCACTGCGTCTTCTCCGGATTGGGAAGGACGTCGCGCGTCTCCACGCATCGGAGAACTTCCCGAAGCATTCAGTTGGTCGAATTTCTCTCTCACGCGGTCATCGTCGTCGATTTCGCAAAAACCGCCGTCCGTCGCCCGCTGCCGCACGTGTTCCAACGGCTCCAGTCCATCTCCGCTCGATTCGTCTCATCGGTGAGCACTCCTTGGTCTCCTATTCTTTCCCGTTCTCTCAATTCTTTGAATTTCATCCGCTAGAGCCAAGTCCGCTTGCGCCGGCGACTTGCTCGCTGCCAGTTATGGCCGCCCCCGCGTCTCATGCTTTCCCCGGCTGCGATAGAGCCCTCAGTGAGTTCTCCTTGCCCTTCTCTATATCCCAGTGATAACGGTTTGCCGAACCGTTGTCCGGCGAGGTTGCCACCACCGGCGATGATAGCACCGCCGCGGCCGGTACTGTAGCTGCCGCTGTTCCCCTTTCTCCCTCCCTTGTTCTAATCGGAGCCGTCGGGATTGAGATCAACGGTTCAGAATCATAGATACCCCCTTCGCTGGTCGTCTTCTTAAAGAACCCCTGAACTTTTACAAAATTGCGACCAAGATCCTCGATTGAGTTGAAAATCCGATTTCCTTTATTTATTTTAACTAGCAAATATGCCTTTGCGCGTTGCAGGGGATCCGTCAAATGTTCATGGAAACACAACTATGGAAATGGAAATCCTACATATTTGAGGTTGTTTTGCTAATGGGTGATTTATTTACACAACTTTAGCGCATGGCGAATATCATCGTGCCACGGGCCACGGCTAGGAGCCGCAAGAAGCACGCATGGGCTCCTAGCACCTGCTCACCACAACAAAGCACCCATGACTGCCGGGGATGACATGATGACGAGTTTACCTGGCACAAAGCCCTGGCGGACAAACTCTCTCGACGACGAACCCTGCTGCAAGCCCCATCGGCGCAGGGTTCCCCTTCTTCTCTGAAACATCCAACTTTTCCTTGTCCTGGTGTCGCCTATGTGTGCCTTTGAACCGAGGTTTTTCTTGTAGTTGCAGGAAAACACGATGTAGATCGCGGTCTTACCATGATCGTGGCATGTCGTCGCGACATCACCTGCCAATGCACGCGCATCGAAGAAGCCAAAAAGGCGAATAACCTTGGCGGCGAATGTGGGCGACATAAGGGCTCGACATGTATGCCTGGTACTCGAAAAAAATGTGTCATCACCTTGGCAAAACAAAACATACGTATTCAAATCAAACTATATTCCAACAATGTGCAATATGTGGATCTCAAGGAGTCCATCGGTATGTTCGAGATTTTAAGATTTAAATTTAAACGGTCTGATTCTCATTTTGGTTGATTCATGTTATAATAATAATCTATTTATAATTAAACTCAATAATAATAGAAATATTTGTTTATTATAAATAAGGTCAACGTTAAAAAGGACTTGTAATACTATATTTACTATTTATCTTATTTTTACAATATATAAAAGTATATGGTATCGTTACCTCATTTTTCAAAAAAAAATAAAAGGGAAGCCAACTCACGGACAACATCCAGTACCGTATGTGTGCAGCACATTGGGCCGGTGTAACACCCGGAAATTTGCATGTTTTTAAAATAGTTAATTTGATTTATTTTTGCAATTAAGTGGTGCACACATGCTTGAGCATTTCATGCTGTTATTAATTTTTGTGGTGATTTGTTTAGCTGAAATCTGAATCTGTTCTCAAGTTTCTTTTAAATCATATTTGAAATCTATTTATATAAAAGCAAATGCATTTCTTTTCTCTTTCTCTAATTCGCTGGAATCCGCACGATGGCTCGGGTTTTAGCTCGGAACACGGACCTTTTCTAGCTTGTTAGCGTTACCGAAAAGGCGTTAGGGTGTCGCAGACCGAGGATTCCCTGCGGGTTGATCACCCTGACCGACGGAAGATACCTAACGGCCCTAACTTGTTAGGAGAACCTATGAAAGGCTTCACGGTGAACCCCGCCGACCGGCCCCAGGAAGAGGGTTAAGGGGTCGACGGCCTCGGGCGAAAAGAGCAATTCACGGCTCACGCGGTGAAAGTGTACACCTCTGCGCAGAGTAAAACTGGTATATCAGCCGTGCTCACGATCACGAGCGGCCTTGGAACCTTTGCATTAAAGATGATGACCTATGTTTGTTTAATAGTTCATAATTTATTATTTATGCTCTACATTATTATGTTATAGTGATCATGGTATTTGGGTAAGATATTGCCTTGCCATTCTTGTTGAGTTCGACATGGACTCACTCTTGCTATTCCCCACACCTTATATGAAGTTTAGGCTTGTGATCAACCAGGTCGGTCGTTCCCCCTCGGAGTCTACACCCACTACTACAGAATTGTCCATCACCGCCGGGCTCCAACCCCTTCACCGCCGAAAACTGAACCGGCGTAACCATAGCGGTAGTGATGTGGGGTTCAAACACTACCGGGTCAAAACACCGGCGGTGATTTGAGACAACACCGCCGGTGTCAATACGACCCCGACGTAATTACTTCAAATAACACTACGGTTGCAATGGAGCCGTGAGTGTTTAGGAACAAAACAATTTCGGTTGTGTATCGAAACCGGGCAAAGCACCATAGTAACTAACACCGCCGGCTCAGGTCAACCGACGAGAGATGTTTACGATCACACCGCCGTTGTACATTTCAACCGAAAGTGTTTGTTATGCCAACACCGCCGGGTTGTTTCAAAACCTACAAAGTGTTGTAGAAATGGCACTACCATTTTTGGGCGTCCGCAGCGATTGCTGTTGCAATAGTGCCGGTTTGTAATAGCCGGCAAGCGTTAGAAAATAAGAATGACCGGTAATTACAGCAACGTATAATGTCGGGTTTATCAACAAACCATTATCATAATCACATGTCCACATCACGGGGTCTTGGTCAGCAGACCAAGTAGTGTAACAATTACAATAGCTCACAAGTTTAGAGGGTCTTGGTCACAGCCCAAGACATCGAGTAGTTCACATGTTCAGATCTCTCACAACATCAACAACAAACTACAAGAGTCTCTTGATAAGTTGTGGTGTATTTTGGTGCTTAAACAACCTAGCCTTTGCAATGGAAAATCGTCCTGATTTTGACGATTCCTCATCTATGATGAATTTGGCCACTCCTATTACAAATCTTTTTGCAATCTCCGACGGTAGGATATTATTGGACTTGAGTTTCTTGCTTACTTGTCATTCGGAAAATATATATGAATCAAGAGATCAGTTTATTGAGTTATTGAAAAAAAAAACCCAATGAATTGGGGAGTATACACACGCTTTTGTCTTGTTTTTTTTCGTTTGCCCACGGAGGAATTTAAACATAAGCCCACATTGCATAGAAACCGCGATTGATTGTTCGCCGGTGGCTGATCTAACCGAGGCACAATATTTTCCCCCATTTTTTCAACCTTGAATGGGACATATGAAGGCCCGAGTCTTGCTTCACGGACACCGAGCCACATTAAAAAGAGTGAAAAGGGAAAAAATTAGAATGCACTATGATGATATCAAGTTCGATTAGTGGTCTAAAAGACCTAACAAAAGGGCCTATATAGAGAGAGTGGAACTTCTACCGTGGGTTAGAAAAGTTGTAGTAGTAGAATCTAGTTAGAATTCAATTGTACCAGTTGTTGGTATTTCTAATGTCACTAACTAGTAATGGCATTTAGAAAGATATCGATGTTGCTTCGGATAAAACTAAAAGAAATATTCATTGCGCTTTCATAGCATATCCGAAAAAGGTTGTCATCCCTATAGTTAAACTACTAATATGCAAGGAATAAAATATTCATGCTATGCCTTGATAACTTCTTAATAAGTAAATAAACAATTATAATGGGTATCCGCAGCGCACGTATATGAATATACCATTGTAGCATTTTAACCGGGAGTAAGAACCGGGTGTTGAATTTATATCTACCACGGGAAAGAAGTCTTCTATCATGAATTAACTATGCATAGGTGCTAAACATCTTAATCATTTAATCTAGTCATCTCTCGTGTGCAAAGTGTTAAACTTATCAAGTACTTAAACAAGGATCAAAGTTCACAATAAAGATAATGATAAAGTTCTTGATAAATAGATTCAACCATAGTCATATAGAAAGTGTCATGCAAAGGGATGATAGTAATTCATAGGCTAGCTAGCATTAGAAACTCCAATATGTAACTCTAAACTATAAGTTAGGATCTACTCAATTAGTGCAATACATTTAACAATCATCGAAGAAAGACTAATTAAATCCAAACATGAGGACGAGAATCCATGAAGACTAAGGCCTAAACTTAGAACAACTTTGAATAATAACATCCGCTAGGCCTACATACGGGGATGGATTGCAAAGGACTCAATGGTCTTTGTCACCACCACGATCTACCACACGACCCGGCACATAGGGTGCAAACGCAAGTAAATAAGATCTAATCACCACGATTACATCATCTCTACCACTCACCCTCCGAGCGAAAGGATGAGCTATACGAATCCATGCATGAACATAACAATAATTCAACTATGCTAAACGTGTAATCAAAGTAAATACTAGAACAAATAATCTCGAATATAAACATGATCAAGATATTCATATTAAGCATGTGTCTGGAACTTGAAAACTACTTACAATGAAGAACTTACAAGAACGAGGCCTGATCTTGAGCCGGCCTCCGACGATCCGGAGCGGATTTCTCCCTTCCTACTAGTTCTAATCTTGATTGCTACTCCTCCTAAAGCGATGTTTCTAATGACTTGGATCTTGAGGTATTATTGTTGTATTGAGAACTTGATGATCTAAAAAGAGGGGGTCTAGGGTCTTTATATATGGGTCTTCATCCGTCTCTTCGACCGGCAGCGTGTGGTATTAATCTTGGATCCATCCCGCACTTCTACCGACGCCCTCGGATCAAACCGACGTTAAACAACCGGTTTAGATTGCGTCTTAGAGGCGGTGGAGGAAGGTTCCTAAGATGGGATGACTTGGCGGCCAAGGGGGCGATCGGCCCCATTATTGGGCCGATCGGCCCGGGGGTATCCCTCCGGGTCCCGTCGTGACGTCGTGGGCTTCCGAGTCTTCTAGATGATGTTTTCTTCGGTGTTAAGTTTGGTCCACGCCGGGATTAATCCGGAGCCTTCTAGAGTCTTTCTCGGAGTTGGATTGCATTACGTCGCGTAGTCGCATCGGCTCGCGAACTCGCCGTTTTTCCACGTTTAGTCCCTCGCAATTCACAACATTACCAAAACTGATGGAAATATGTTAGTGACACCCTATTCTAAGTTGTTATTATTATTTATACCCCTTTCTCATGTTTAATTGATTAATAATTTTATATGATAACAAGTGTCAACAAACTCTCCCAAGCTTACCATTTGCTAGTCCCTAGCAAAGCTATATGCTTTAATAGGATCAGGAGTTGCTACTACGCTTTCATACCTCAAAAGTCTTTGTGTTACTCAAAAAAATAAATTCTCCTCTTAACCAGATTACTCTTACCTAATTACCATGGGGCGTAGCCTTTTCATGAATCATAAGCAAGATAAAACAATCAAGTTAAGTACCATGTCTCAAGTTCTTTGATCAACTATCATCCTGGGGTTTTGTAATATTTTTCAAAAAGAAAACTCGAGAGATCCTATGTATGACCCTCTTAAGTAGATGGTGGAAGTGGAGTTACACATGTGGTGGAACATACATAGTGGGATGATAGTGGTGAAGTGGATGAGGATGAAAGGTAGTAATTAGCCTTTAGCCTTTTTCTAGTATTTTTCTCAAGCATCTTGGACTATATCTCTCTTTCTAAAAATTGCTAGGACACGGGCTGTCCATTCTTGGAGAGGTGGGCTTTTCCCCTGGACTTGTGTCCATTTTTCTCTCTCCTTAGAGATGTGGGCCCTACTCACCCTCGGACACGTGTCCATTATTCATCTCTAAATTTATTATTATTAGGGAGGTAGGCCCTTCTCGCCTAGTATGACTTTTGTCCATTACTCTCCCTCTCTCGTCTCACTTTTTCTCTAGATATTTATTTTTCTTTTCTCTTTCTCTTTTTTTTTTTTTGAATGTAGCCCAGCTTTTTATAAAAATATTGAGAGAGACATATCCAAAGATTGCAAGAGTTTATTTTTATATTTATGGCTAGCGGCTTAACGGAGTATAGGGATGCGTACTTCGAGTTAAAAAGCGGCATATTTAGTGGAGTGGGATGATCTTGATGTGAATGACAAACTCTTAAGGGTCATAGCTAAGGAACTCATCATGTAATATTTTATAATTTTCAAAGATAAAAACCGAGAGTCAAGTATCTCTAAGATTATGATAAACAGCAGACTCAACTTTTCATGTACTTTTACCTTTTAATGCTAAGACTCGGATTAAGCATGTGCTTCCCACAGTGTTTAGGTTTAGAGCAAATTAAGCATTTAAAGCTTTGGGAGAATCTAAGTCCAAAGTGTAAGTACTTTTAAGAGGAATTAAGGCGGAGCAACTATTCATCATTTCCTTAGCATATATCATCAAGATCATAATTAATAGGAAGAAAGTAATCTAGCAAGTTCCAAAGATTTATTTGACTCTTTAACACTAAGACTTTTAACTAAGACTCATTAACTCTAAGCAAATATAACTAGCTAATAAATAGACATAGGATAGTGATACTTATAGTGATAAATGGGGGTGCTCTCCCCAAGCTTGATCTTGAAGTAGTCCTTTGTTTATCCTTGAAGCTTGCTCCTCTTTCGGGGTCTCCTTTTAATGTTCTCCCCTGTTAATATTAATTTCGCACATACCCAAGGAACAAAATCTTAGGATGTTTATGTGAGCCTTCATGTGCTCACGTATTTTTGGATTTTTATTATTTATATATAAAAGGTGTGGACCTTCATGTGCCCACATATTTTTTTGGAATTTTTTTATGCAATAGGGATGATAATGCAAAAACATATGAATGCAATATTTTTGTATTTTTTATTTTTATGCCGCCACAAAGAAGGAGTGCTTGCATGGGGCTTAGGAGACGATGCAAATGCAAAGCAAACATATTTTTGAGATTTTCTAAGTGCGGGTTTAGAGAAAGTAAATATGCTTAAGGAAACATGCTAATTGAAAAATGCTTTGCAAGAAAGTAAATATGCGTATAAATACCGAAGTTACCTCTCGGGCGAGTTTAGAGCACTTACTCCTATGGCGTGGTGTCATCTATGGGCCCTCTTTTTAAATGTTGTACCTGGTAAGGTTTCTTCAATGATCTCAAAGGGTGGTGTAGACGAAGTAGCCAAGGAAGTCGATTGTTCATTTGTTGTTGACGGGCTCGGGTTGGGTCTCCGAAGATGTATTCTTGTTGCTCTTCTTAGCGGCGCACTTTCTTTCTTTTTCCAAGATTGCTTCTTAGGTGGAGACCTCTCGGGTGTAGCCTGCGGCGTTCAAGATGGGTAGGAGCTGAGTGTACTTTTCCTTGATATCTTTCTCTATTCTCTCAATGTGCTCCATCTTCGAGTCCAGCTTTTGTTGTAGTTTCAAGACGCTTCGGCTCTTGGTCCTTCTTCTTGGCTGTTCATAGTTAGTATAAGTATTGAAGAAACAAATCTATCTTTTTACCTTGAATGCGGAAGTGGATTTCGCCCGTCCCGATGTAGATGATAGCTCTTGTAGTGTTCGAGAACGGTCTTCCAAGTACTATGGGAGGATCTTGTTCTTCTTCTCCCATGTCCATGACTAAAAAAGTCGGTGAGGACATAGTCGTCTCTCGATCTTGACGGGGGCGTTTTGCAATTCCTTCCGGGACTCGGTATGATTGGTCCGCCATCTGCGGATGTACATAGGTGGAACACAAAGGCGATTACCATATATTAATTGATACGTTACCTTTGACATCGTTGATGATGCGATCCCGTGTCGCGAACAACTTGCTTTGAAGTTCCATTGATTGATGGAGCAATGGATTGACGGAACTCGTGGTCGTCTAGCTTCTCTAATGGTGGTGGAATACGCCGAGTCTTGCGTTCGTTGGGACTTGATTGATCATCAAGACTCGTTCCACGTGTGGTCGAGGTTGACGGTTCTTCTTGTTCTTGCTTCTTCTTTTGTCCTCTCCTTGACGGTGATCACGTGTACTTCGAGGTGCGGTAGTGGTACGGTTGGAGCAGGGGGAGCTAGGGTCTTGTGTTTGCGGTTGAATCTCCCTCTCGCCCGTTGGCTGAAGACGATCTTCGCCGTGTCGGCGTAGATGATGGCCTTGGTAGTAGCAAGGAAAGGGGCGGCCCGAGAATGATCGGGCGTTCTTACCTTTGCCCGTATCCGGACTACGAAGTCGGTGGCCACGTGGGAGCTTACCGATGTAAAGACAAACGTCTTCTAGGATGCCTTCGGGGTAGCATAGCGGCCGATCTCGCAAGTTGTAGGCACATGGTTGTGTATACTAAATCTGAATCTGGCTCTAGGTTTACCTTAGGCATAATGTTGACACTTGAGCCAAAGTCGACGAAGCGCGTCATAGGTGCGGGCGCCTATTTCAATGGTGACGACCGGGTCTCCCCGGATCTCCTTTCTTGGCGAGGCATACCCCCCCGGCCAATTCAGTTTTCTTTGTGAATAAGTGGTCTGCGAATACCTGCATAGTACATATCGACAAGATTTGCAGATTCTAATTCTTCCGGTTGGCCCTGAATCTTACCTGGTTAGGCATAGGAGCGAGATAAAGCCGGTGAGATAACCGAGATTCTATCATTTTATTAAAGCTATACTTTGGTTCTTTATTGCGTAAGAAAAGCTTTCCATTTTAGAACTAATAGTTTCTAGCATTTTATCATTGGAAGCTAATTTCTTAGACAGTTTATCCATAAGTCTACCTTGGTTTTGTACTAACTCTCTTAAAGGTGGGAAATTATTGAAAGAGTTATTACCTTGATAGTTACCCGAGTAGTTACCTTGGTAGTTGGGTCTCTGTTGATTCCATTGTTGATTCGAGGGCGATCTTGGTTGTTGTTATTGTTGATGTAGTTCACGTCCTCTTCCAAACGGGACATTGACTGCGCCCGAGTGTCCAAAGCATTACCACATTCTTCACATGTCATGCGGGAATCGAAGAGTTGCATGACTTCCTTCTTCTCGGGAGCTTTGTCTTCAAGTTTCTTCATAATTAAATCCATTTTGGCGAGACAAAGATGTCTACCTCTTTCAACCGGTGCATTCCTCTTTCTTTCTTGTGGGGTTGACGGTCCTCATTCCAGGCTTGGTTTGAAGCCATCTTCTCCACAAGGTCGTAGCTTGATTCGGTGTAAGGGACGAGGAAAGCACCTCCAAAGAAGCGTCCATGGTCTCACGGGTATTGTTGTTGAGCCCGTGGTAGAAGGTCCGCATGAGTAGCCGCCCTCCATTCCATGGTGTGGGCATTCAAAGATGTAGTCTTGGAAGCGTTCCCACGCCTGGAACAGATTCGCCGTGTTCTTCTTTGAAAACTTGAGATTTTCCCTCGTAAGGCATTGGTTTTGCCTATAGGGAAGAACTTTGCCGAAGGCGAGAGAGCAAAGTGCCCAAGTAGTGAGTTTGTCTTTGTTGGCGTAGAACCATTTGCGCTCGTCCCAAGAGTGAGAATGGGAAATGCACGGTAGGATTGCATCACTTGAGACATCTTTGATGGTGAAGGTGCCACGCATCTCTAGGAAGTGTTGTAGGTGAGCATTGGCATCTTCATGGGTTTTTCCACGCAATGGCTAGCTTGTACCATGTTGATGAGTGCAGGCTTGAGCTCAAAAGCTTTGTCTCCCACATCGATCGCCGGTCCAAAGGCGGATGTTGGCCGTAGTCGGTCAGCAGAGTACTCGCGAAGGGTCTTGTTTGCCATGACTTCAACACGGGTGCTAAGCTTCGCCTGCTGGAGGAGTCTTCCGAGGTGGTGATCTTGAGTTGAGATTTCAACTTGGATCTTGCCTCCTTCAAAAAGTTTTTCTGGTCGGATTGAAAGTTTTCGTGAAGATTCCTTTTCATACATTACCCCAAAATAGATAGGAAGAATAATAACGAGGGTAAACTTGTTTAAGCAATTGATAAATTTAATACTTTACGATGCGTGAGAGAGATGTATGCAAGTTAATCCTATGTTTTTATTTTATTGGGCTAAAGACTTTCTTTCCCGACAACGGCGCCAAAAATGCTTGTTGGTATTTCTAATGTCACTAACTAGTAATGGCATTTAGAAAGATATCGATGTTGCTTCGAGATAAAACTAAAAGAAATATTCATTGCAGTTCATAGCATATCTCGAAAAGGTTGTCATCCCTATAGTTAAACTACTAATATGCAAGGAATAAAATATTCATGCTATGCCTTGATAACTTCTTAATAAGTAAATAAACAATTATAATCGGGTATCCGCAGCGCACAGATATGAATATACCATTGTAGCATTTTAACCGGAGTAAGAACCGTGTGTTGAATTTATATCTACCACGAGGGAAAGAAGTCTTCTATCATGAATTAACTATGCATAGGTGCTAAACATCTTAATCATTTAATCTAGTCATCTCTCGTGTGCAAAGTGTTAAACTTATCAAGTACTTAAACAAGGATCAAAGTTCACAATAAAGATAATGATAAAGTTCTTGATAAATAGATTCAACCATAGTCATATAGAAAGTGTCATGCAAAGGATGATAGTAATTCATAGGCTAGCTAGCATTAGAAACTCCAATATGTAACTCTAAACTATAAGTTAGGATCTACTCAATTAGTGCAATACATTTAACAATCATCGAAGAAAGACTAATTAAATCCAAACATGAGGACGTAATCCATGAAGACTAAGGCGAAACTTAGAACAACCTGAATAATAACATCCGCTAGGCCTACATACGGGGATGGATTGCAAAGGACTCAATGGTGCTTGTCACCACCACGATCTACCACACGACCCGGCACATAGGGTGCAAACGCAGGTAAATAAGATCTAATCACCACGATTACATCATCTCTACCACTCACCCTCCGAACGAAAGGATGAGCGCTATACGAATCCATGCATGAACATAACAGTAATTCAACTATGCTAAACGTGTAATCAAAGTAAATACTAGAACAAATAATCTCGAATATAAACATGATCAAGATATTCATATTAAGCATGTGTCCGAACTTGAAAACTACTTACAATGAAGAACTTACAAGAACGAGGCCTGATCTTGAGCCGGCCTCCGACGATCCGGAGCGGATTTCTCCCTTCCTACTAGTTCTAATCTTGATTGCTACTCCTCCTAAAGCGATGTTTCTAATGACTTGGATCTTGAGGTATTATTGTTGTATTGAGAACTTGATGATCTAAAAGAGGGGGGTCTAGGGGTCTTTATATATGGGTCTTCATCTGTCTCTTCAACCCGGCAGCGATGTGGTATTAATCTTGGATCCATCCCGCACTTCTACCGACGCCCTCGGATCAAACCGACGTTAAACAACCGGTTTAGATTGCGTCTTAGAGGCGGTGGAGGAAGGTTCCTAAGATGGGATGACTTGGCGGCCAAGGGGGGCCGATCGGCCCCATTATTGGGCGACGCCCGTGGGGTATCCCTCCGGGTCCCGTCGTGCGTCGTGGCTTCGGAGTCTTCTAGATGATGTTTTCTTCGGTGTTAAGTTTGGTCCACGTCGGGATTAATCCGAGCCTTCTAGAGTCTTTCTCGGAGTTGGATTGCATTACGTCGCGTAGTCGTCATCGCTCGCGAACTCGCTGTTTTTCGTTTTAGTCCCCGCAATTCACAACATTACCAAAACTGATGGAAATATGTTAGTGACACCCTATTCTAAGTTGTTATTATTATTTATACCCCTTTCTCATGTTTAATTGATTAATAATTTTATACGATAACCCTGAATTCCATCCAAAATTGGATCCCTTGTTTCATCTAGGTAATAGTCATGCAATTTACGCATGGTCGGGGTCAAGTTCATCACCAAATCATCCTCGAACCAAATTACGTCCCTTTACAAACTGCATTGCCATTGGTAGGGGAATGGGATCCTCTTGGGCATAATACATTTCTGCAAAGATGTTCAATACTCATGTTTTTCTCATCAGCAAGCTTCTCTATCTTCTTCTGGACTTCTTCCATTTTTTCTTCTAGTGTCGGAACTCGGCGCTGATCCATTTGGTTGCCGTGTTTTTCCACAAATGAGGTAATTAAATTGACCAATGTATTGTACGCTGCCTTCTGGGGGTCGAAAATTTTCTGTTTTTTTGGACTTCTGAACAGAATCCATCGGCCTTTTGTTGGTATGACAGGGTTGGTTCACAGAGGTATCCTTTCCCTTTGCCTTTGATCTTGTCATTGGCGCTACTTGAGGAGGAGGATCCTGCTTTGGCGGGGCTGATGAAGAGTGAGGAGGGTTATGATGTTCGAGGGGTAATGAAGAGGAAGGATGAATCTGTCTTTCTCGGGGATCTTTGGCACATGTCCGACAGGGGGAACTAGGGGTTCTATCAGGATTAGTATCATGGGAGGGATTAGACTCACAGTCCTCCTCATCATCCGATGACAACTCGCTGTCCAGCTTAATGTAGCGCTTGCGCCAAAAAACTTGTTGGTGGATGTTCTGACCAAGTTTGGGCCTGTCTTCCACTGCAGGGTGCTCAATGACTATCTTGTTATACTTCTTATCAAGTATGGTATCAATGCTGACGCGAGCATACCCCTGTGGAATTGGTTGGCCATTGATGACCCCATCTTTAGTGGTCGGCCAGGCCTGGCCGACTGCCACCTTGTCTTTCGTCCATTGCTGACGGACGTACAACTTGACATTGATAGGTTCTTTGATGTTGTCCACCGCATGAGGTGCATTCACATCTTTCTCAAACGGGGCCGATCCGCAGCTGCTGTGGCCCTTGGCATGAAGGCTCAAGGCATCATTAGGGTCTTGTACTGCTGCTTGTCTTTGAGACAAAAGTTGCTCAACTCTGACATCCATCATCCTTTCTAGACGTCTATTCAACTCTTCGTCAGTCTCCTATACACTAACCGAGCGGCGCCGATACTCTCGAGAGTAGTCCGACAATGCTAGTTTCCAAGGAACAACATCGGCTCCTCTAGTGCGACCAGGGTGCTCCTTGTTTCCGAGTGCTTGGGTGAGCACGTCATTCTCCCTCCTAGAAGCGCGAGACCCTTTCTTCACCTCCTCAGTTACTTCAAAGATCTTCTTGACGAGGTTTTTCATGGGTTGATTTTCAGTGCTAAAGCTCCCGTCTTCTCGCAGTGGCGTCGTTCCTCGCCATACAAGATAATATCGATCTTGTCTCCCAATCTTCGGTGTCAACCTTTAAACCTTGAGCGCGGCGTCTCTCCATCTCATCCAGTTCTAACCGAAAATCCGCCATCTTTTGAGCATAGCCACGAGAGCCGAGACGATGAGGATTTTCGTTTTTTGAAGTTCGCTTGTTTTTCATGCTCACTTGGATGAACTCATCGCTTAGCCTGTGTTCCTTGAATTCCTCCCAAAGTAGATCCTTTGTGAGGTGTACTCTCCTCCATCCCAATTTGGCTCTTTACCTTAGAGCACAAACTTTATATACAGCTCCCCCTTGAAAGTCGCGAAGCATCTACACATGGTTTCATAAGTTTTTTTCTGTACCAATTCCATGTCACAACCCTCTTGAAAGGAGAAATAATCTTTTAACAAGAGCCATACAAGTTTCTTCGTAGCCTCAGGAACCCTCCATTGATTTGTTTCCTTCCCAGTCCACTTCCTGTACTTAATTGGGATTTTGTCCCTTACAAGTACCCCAAAGACACTAGAGTATTTGGACACAGCTGTTGGGGGTGCGGCTGGTTCCCCATACTCATCCACCTCGGTGATATGGTAGGTTGTATTCGTCTCGGGAAGCCTTGTTTTGCCTCGCTTGGTTCTCGGGGCTTCGGGCGCATCGAACCTTCGCCGCTGGGCACTACTACGCCTCCTACGCAAAACAGCACCAAGCAAGATAAGACTCTCAATTAACTTGCGTGTGTATGGCAACCTAGCTAGTCACATGAATCCATGCAAATTAGCCGGTCACCTAGGTCACATTGATCCAGTTGCGAGACGTCGCTAGGGCTCCAAACCGGTTCCTCATTCGCAGCTTCCCGCGGTTGCCCGGTGATGCGGCTCTCCGCCCCTGGGTTATCGGCCGGTTCTATTTGAACTTGTCGATGGACTAACATGCGAGGATCGAACCATGGCTGTGATGTAACCGTGTTCACAGTTGGTACAAATGTTGTAGAAAAATAAAATAACAAGTTGCTGCCCCATCTAACACACATTTGAGCAAACAAAGGTTGGGGGAAATGGTGTCGCACTCACCTTGGACAAGATGGGCCGGAGATGCAGGCGTGGAGGTGGAGGGGCACGCGTTCGGCCGGCGTCGTGGACGAGGATGGCGCGAGGGCAGCCGGCAGGAGATGGAATATGACGAAGAATGGAGGTTGTGCTACACGAAGAGGGAGGGTGCAGTTATCATCAGCGACATACTATCGAACACGTAAGGGGTAGTGAGAGAGAGCACCTAGGGAGGGCGTAGGAGAAAGCCGCCTCCTTGCGCTCCTCCAAGTCCTCGACGGGGCGCCGTGGGACGAAAAGTGTGATGGGGCGTAACGAGACGCTGACGGACGGCGTCGAGGTTGGCGAAGGTCGGCGTCGAAGAAGGCGAAGGAGGGCGTCGAGGTGGGAGGCGTCGATGGAGGCGAAGGAGGGCGTCGAGGTGGGCGGCGTCGCGGGAGGCGGCGCCGATGAAGGCGGCACGACGCCAAGGTGGGCGGTGTCGATGGAGGCGGCGACGGTGTTGAGGTGGGCGGCGGTGCTCGCCGGTTGTCGTACGTGTGGTTGCTCAGGTTGCGTGGGGGAACTGGTGGCGCAGTGTTCAAAAGAATTGGGAAAAATTTCAAGGCCGCGCCGATTCGCATATATATATAAGCATAACACATCACTGCCGAGTCAGTTACTCCCCGACAAGGATATATGTTCACAAACCGGTGTAATTAACCCGGCAAAGGATGTGTATACAAATGGGCGCTTCATGAATTTTAAGCTTTTGTAAGAGTCAAAGGGATCATGCATGTGCCTTTGTGAAGCAAGTATCATCCACCAACGTGTAAATGGCTTGAATTTTTTTTTTTGCAGTCATTTACACCCAAAATATGCCCCCACATAAGATCTTAGGTTTTTCCAAAGTGAATATTTTCATTTTTAGGTTTTTCGTTCCTGCTAAATCCATGGAAAATGGCAAATTACATCATGCAAACACAAGAATTTAGCATGTATATGTGCATAAATTTGACTCCTAGGCCAAATGAGACCATGTGGAAAAAGTTTGGCATGGTGCCTATTCTTTTGGGGGTAGCCTCGCTTAAACCTAGAATTACTCGGCCTCGTCACGCGAAAAATCAATAAAACGCAACAACTACTAAAAATCTCAAAATTTTTGGATAACTCACCCACCGATTGTGAAAGACTTGAAAAAAAGTTTGAGACCGATAGGACACCCGAGAGCATATGAACCACGGGTAACATAAACCTAAGTGTATAGTTATGGTGAGTTGGAAAGGTGCATGTGCCTTTGTGAAGCAAGTGTCATCCACCAACGTGTAAATGGCTTGAATTTTTTTTTTTTCATTTACACCCAAAATATGCCCCCACACAAGATCTTAGGTTTTTCTCGGTGAATATTTTCATTTTTTAGGTTTTTCGTTCTGCTAAACGGAGCGGAAAATGACAAATTACATCATGCAAACACAAGAATTTAGCATGTATGTGTGCATAAATTTGACTCCTAGGCCAAATGAGACCATGTGGAAACGTTTGGCATGGTGCCTATTCTTTTGGGGGTAGCCTCGCTTAAACCTAGAATTACTTCGGCCTTGTCACGCCAGAAAAATCAATAAAACTATAAAAAAGTACCAAACCAACTCCTAAAAATCTCAAAATTTTTGGATGACTCACCCACTGATTGTGAAAGACTTGGAAAAGTTTGAGACCAATAGGACACCCGAGATCATATGAACCACGGGTAACATAGGAAACATACAAATCTTAGGCTTTTTTCCGATCCTTTGCCGGTTTAGTTATTTAACCGACAAATGAAATAACCAACAAAGTGAAACCTCCCGGTAGTGATAATGGCTATCACTCTCGGTTCTGAACCGGGCGGTGAACCTAAATTCCTCTGTTTTTTGGCTACTTGATCGGTTCACCGAAAAGCACCGTTGCAAATCGAGGCACATAGTATAGATAGACTAACTCCATAGATTACATACGTGAAGAACATTAATTTGTCCAAACATAGTGATTACATTTAGTTAACAATAATGTAACTCCATCGATTACATATAGTGAACAATATAATCTAACTTCATCGATTACAATAGTGATCGAGCTTGTACTAAGCAGGTTCACCTTCACCCTCATCTACGATCGCTTGGGCTACGTTAACGGCGAATGCAGGCATTTCGTGATACCCTTTGTAGTTTTGAGCTTCATCCGTCACTCCATCCACTCCGACAATCTTCCTTTTCCCTTCTAGTTATACGTGTAGCTTTCCATTTGTTTTGTTGTCCTAAGTGCATAGAAAACTTGCGTAACATCTTTTGCAAGGATGAATGGGTCCTCTCTATGTGCGGTCTTGCTTTGAGATCAACCGTATTGAACCCTTCGTATTGATGTTGATGGCTGATTTCGAACCCACCGGCAAATAAAAACGAGCTGCCTTCAAATTGACGTAGTCTAGTTCCCATATCTCCTCTATGAAACCATAGTAGGTATCTTCCACTCTACCGTTTTCATCTACAGATTCAAAACGAACACCACTATTTTGGTATTGGCTCTTTCCATCTTGCTTTTTTGTGTAAAATGTGTATCCATTGATCTCGTACCCTTGGTACATAACATATGTACTCTTAGGCCCCCCACCCAAGAAATCCAGTTGATTACCCAACTCTTTCCCAAGCAAGCTTACTCGCAACCAATCGCAAAATTCATCCGTATGTTTCTTATATAGCCCATTCTGTGACATGTTGGGATTTTGCTCTTTAAGCATTGCCTTGTGCCGCACAAGGTATGGCCTCGCGTCCTCAGCTTGCTGTAAAACAGTGAAATGTGCCTGACTGAAAGCAACAACGTCATTTACTATAACATATTTAGGCCCGATCGTTCCTTTGCCACATATTCTTCCCGCGTGACGGGATACTAGAAGTCCAACCCTCTCCATGTCTAGATAATATGTGCGTAACTTGATGGCTTCTTCCATTGACCATCCTTCAACCATGCTCCCTTCTCGTCCAGAACCTTTCTCGACATACCTCCTAAAAACTTTCATCAACCTTTTCGAAAGGGAACATCGATACAGTGCATTGGGCCAAGGCCTCTAATTTGTTCAACAAGATGAACCAGCCAGATGCACCGAGATATCAAAGAAAGTCGGAGGGAATTCCACCTCAAGCATGCTTAGTGCTTTGGATATCTACTCGCTGTAGGCGGTCCAAAGGTGGACATAGCAATGACCTTTTTCGAGATCGCATTGAGAAACGAGCACAACTGTATTCACGGCGGTGAGCTTTGGGGGAGCCGGAGACCACGTGATAGCAACAGGGGAGCGGTTGAGTCATAATGACATGACAATCATGGGCCTTCATGCAGCCATAGTTGAACTTGACTTCTTTCATGTTCACTAGCCTCTTCAGGCTACCACAGTAGCCTTTTGGGAGTTTGAGTTCATTGAAGAAGGAGATAAACTTTTTCTCAGCTACCCGTTCAAGGTCCATGTCGCAGCGGAAGGTACACCTGATCATTCTCTAGCCGCACTAGATGCAGACCCTTCATGATTCCCAAGTGCTCCATGTCTTCCCGTGCGGCTAGTGAATCCTTCGAGGTCCCCCCGGTGTCCATCAAATGGTTTAGGGTGCCACAACACACATTTTTAGTAAGGTGCATGGGATCAAGACAGTGGCGTACCCTCAATAGTGGCCGCCAAGGCGCTTCCAAAAAGCGTTTTTTCTTCCGGATACTCCCTTCGGGTAATGCTATCGCCCCTTCCCTTCCCAAGGACAAAATTCAGTTTGTCTAGTTCTCGAAGCATCGCTTTCTGTCTCGATAATCTGGAGCCCTCCCTTCTTCATATTCCCGAACGTTCTTTTGTTCCTTCGATGCACGAGTGTCCCTCCGGTAGGAACCTACGGTTTCTCATATAAACCATTTTATTGTTGCCCGGTAGATGTACCGCATGTGTTTCATCCAAGCACTTGACACATCCAGTATAGTCTTTTGTCTTTTCTCCAGATAAGCAACCTCGGCCCGGCAAGTCAGTGATTGTAGCGATTAGTATTCCCTTGACCGTGACATGTTCCTTTTTGTACTTGTCCCACACATCCTTCACACCCGTACTGAACATCTCTACCAGTTCATCGATCGCTGGTTCTAGAAGCGTGTCTATGTCATTCCCTGGCTGTCTTGGCCCTTGGATCAGTAGTGGCATTTGGATGAACGAACGCTTCATACAGAGGTGTGGCGGAAGATTGTATATACAGAGTGTCACTGGCCATGTGCTATGCTTGCTCCTAACCAAGTCGAAAGGATTCATCCCATCTGTGCTCAAACCAAACCAAAGGTGCCTTACCTCTCCACCGAGCTCCTTGTAGAACATAGTATTGACAGTCCTCCAGTCACGCCCGTCGGCTGGGTGCCTCATCTTGGTGTCTTTCAGACGCTCTTCGCCATGCCAGCGCAACAACTTGGCTGACTTTGCACATGCGAATAGCCTATGCACCCGGGGAGCTATTGGGAAATACCAAACGACTTTAACAGGACCTCCTCTGCTCTTGCTACCTTCATTTGATGGCCCATGCTTGTAGCGTGGTTGTTTACACTTGGGGCATGCATCCAACTTTCCATATTTTGTTCCACGGTACAATATACAATAATTGACACATGCGTGGATTTTTTTTCGACCCGAGGCCGAGGGGCGGATCATCCGCTTGGCCCGGTATGTCTTCTCTGCCAACTTATTGTCTTTTGGGAGCAATTTCCCCGATTACACTTAACAAGAAATCGAAGCCTTTGTCGCTCACCCCTTCTACGGATTTGTAGTCTAACAAAGAATATGTTGGCCTCCGCTTTGCTCACTTCACAATCCTTGTACAATGGCATTTTTCCATCTTGCCTCATTTTCTCTAGCTTTTTCATTTGTTTGGGACTAAGAAATGCGGACTCGCATTACGTAGCAACAAAGAAAGGCCATCCTCTTCGTCGTTGTCATCGGCAAGAGTATCACTAAGCAAGCCAAGAGTGCCCTCATGCTCGCTCGTGCATGGCGACGTTGTTGTTTCCCCGATCATCATTGTTTTCCTCGTGCACCCAAGAAATGGCCCGATCATCATTGTTTTCCCCGTGGAACATTCAAACCAATCTCACCATGCTCTGTCCATGTGGTATACCCCCGCATGAACCCCGTGTATACAAGTGGTTCCGGATACACTCGTGTGTTAGCATATTTCCATTCATTCTTGCAATCCAAGCATGGGCAAAAACATCCTTCCCAACCCCAAAGATGAGCTCGACAACACACAAAAAACCGGGAGACTCCATGAATGAACCCTCGGTTTGCACGGGACCCATACATCCACTCTCGATCCATCTCTACAAAAAAGGTGAAATTGAAGACTTGATCAATTCAAATCGAAAAAAATGTGGTCGGTAGGTGACACATGGACTATTTTGGTCAACAAAATTGTAAAATCTCGACTCACATACTAACAAGAAATAATTATAGCACCACAGAAAACGGCGTAATTAATTAGGCGACCAACCTTATAGATGATGGATTCTCCACAAATTGCTTGGAAGCCTAGCGTAAATTAAGTTCAATTGGAGCTCGCGGCTCTAGAATGTAGAAAGAACAAAGACAAGAATCAAGGGATGTAGCCATCATAACAAAGGTAATTAGGGAATAAAATCAAAGGAGCGTATGATTGTTACTAACCTTAAACCAAAAACCGTCAAGCCATTCTTCAAATACAAGCGATTCCTTCATGGATTAGAACGGTCGCAAAGACCGAGGGGAGGGTCTAAACGAGCGCCTCGTTCTTGGGATGGTACGCAGTAGGAAGGAGAGAACACTCCTGTCACCTTTTTGAGTTGGCGACTTATCACGCCGCATTATTTTAGAACCGAGAGTGAATCGGCACAACACTACCGGATCGGGTCGGACCATAGTTTTTCGTGACAACAACCGGCGGCTGTATGCAGAGAGATCGTTGTCGGTTCTATTTGCACCGACAAAGGATATGAGTCCATCCGATCACCGCCGGCATAATTTTCACCGGTAGAGATATAAATCATCACCGCCGGTATTGGTCGAAGTCCGTGGAGTTTCTGGTTTGTCCCGCACTAACGGTTCATCACCGCCGGCGCGGTTCATCGCCGCCGTGGACTAAATATCGACAAAGGATACCGGGCGGTAGTGATGAGCGATTCGTAGTAGTGACCGTAAGATCGAGTGTTTTTCCGCCGCTCGCTAGCCGAGGTTATGTTCTTTATATTATATTCGTTATAATTTAAGCATTGTTGACTTGATACTACCCGTAAACTATATGTGAGATTTGACTTCCGGGTTCACATATGGTGTATATTGTTTTGTCCTTAAAACCGGGTATGACAAAATCCCGGTTGAAGTTGGAGAAGGATTCTCGTGAAATTTGAACGAACGCTCTTTTTTTTTTGAGCCGATGGCCGAGGCCGAGGTGGGCAAAAGAAAAAAAAAAAAGGTGAACGGCAAATTTTCTCTTTTTATTAGTAGGTAAGATTCATTTAAAGTTCTGTCTATTTACGGTTTTGCCACTTTGCATAGATTTATAAAATCTTCATTTTAACTCCGCGATTCAATCGGTTCAACTTGTGTTAGGTTCAGAACAAAATTATACATGTTAGTAATATTGTTAAATAGGTTTACAACTCTTAAAATTCAAAGTTAGAGTTTAGTTAATTATCTTGTTATAGGAAATCTTGTTTAATTCATAGCTCTCACATTTAGCTCCAATTTTTAGTGATCTTCATACCTTCGTGATTGTAGCGAGACGTAGATCCTTTTTATAAACCTTTTATCTTGTTTTCTAGTGTTGGTGTACTTGTTCTAATCAGTCTTGTTTGCCTTGTATGATTGCAATTGGAATGCGTGTTGTTGCCTCATTGATCGAATAGACGATGAGCTTTATCTTTGGTGATCCGTAAGAAATTGACGATCAAGGAGCTACTTTGAAGGTTTGGACTTGAAGAAGGATCTAAGTTAAGGGATCATCCTTGTGTCCTATACACCTTTAATTACAATTCATATTGCATGTGTCATAATTTGTTACCCCTAAGGTTATCCTAGTAATTTGACACTACACCACAACACCCCAATTACCCTCGGATGGTCCGATGTTTGTAAGCCACATATAGCGTCGATGATCTCGACCCTAAGAACATATAGCGTCGGACTTCAGCCGACGCTGTAAGTCCCGACGCTAAAACTATTCAGCGTCGACCAGCCTTATAGCGTCG
This sequence comes from Hyparrhenia diplandra, assembly GCA_015847255.1. NCBI lineage: Eukaryota > Viridiplantae > Streptophyta > Magnoliopsida > Poales > Poaceae > Hyparrhenia > Hyparrhenia diplandra. The sequence goes on along the minus strand of JADLZK010000403.1, from coordinate 463,607 downwards.
ACAGTCCATTGCTGTGCATTTTTTTAGCGTCGACCATCCATTGCTCTTCTTTAGCGTCGGATACTCTATTAGCATACATATAGCATCAGATCATTCGACAAACTACATAAATATGCAAAAATAAAAAAAACAATTAGAAAGTAGCACAAATGATACCCAGCTTCAAACTTAAGGTCCATCACAAAAAAGATACACACACATACATCACATGGAGGTCAACTCATATACATATATACCAATACATTGTCTTGCACACATTTTTTTGTTCTCCAACAAAGGTCAGACCCCAAAAAGATTACATGAATGCACATCTCAAAAGGCTAGTAGTTTGTGTTTGAGATACTAAGGTTTGCGCACACAATCATTTCTACAAACTAAAAAACAAAATCAATGGTTGCCAACAACAGAGCACATCCATCAAGATATGTGTGGAGAACCATTTTCCAGGAACTCAAGCCAAAGACTTGTGCTCGACACTTCCTGAAAAATATAACCATATAATTAGGCAAGTAAACAAATAAATCGTGTAACAAAATCAGTCATGAATTTATATCTACAAATAAATAGGTTCAGTTTATATATCTACAAATAAATAGGTTCAGTTTATATAAACAAGTTAACAAATCGTGTAACAAAAATCAGTCATGAATTTAGGACTATACCATGGGCACAGCGCTGATCCACACCATCTTTGAGTTATCTAGCCAGCGAACAACCTGAAGATTTCATGGAACAGGCAGTGCTCGCCTCTGCATACTGCTTTCATTGCGACAGCAGGACACCTTCACATACTCCTTCCTCATCGTGGTCTTTCACTACACAAAGAAACATAAAGTTCACTAAAAAGACCACAACTCTGCTCAAGATGGATGATCTAACTGGAAAAATAAATCAACTCTCCAGTTGGTGGTTGTTACATATATATCACTACTAGCTCATACTAGTTACACCACATAAAAGCAATAATATCAGGTTGCAGATTTCACGAAATATATGTACACCTATATGCAATACAGACAAGTTAGCAGCTCAAGTTCATAGTGTTTTCACCTGAGTTGAGTGTCTGCTCATCACCTCTCCAATCTGCATAATAAGAATGAAATTTACATACAGTGAGTTAGAATGGTCAAAATATTGAGCTAGCATAGGTGCATGTATAATAATTCTCAAGATTATATTATTATGCATGCTTTTTCTTTACTTTCCAGAAGTGCACAAAATAGGAAAAGTAGAAACCTGTGATGGAATCAAGATTGTCAACTCAAATAATCATCTCAGGTTTGCATGCAACAGGGACAAACTATAATCAACCTTATTCTCTGACCACACAAATAACAAACAAAAAGTAGACCAGAATTATTTCTTAGACATCTAAAAGTAGACCATTCTATACTCTCATAACTGAAGGGCACAAAGAGAATATAGAGGTGAGTCCTGAGTATCTCAAATTCTAAGTTCTAACACGTACCGTGCATACAAATATGATGTAATGTAGTGATTAAGTTTAGACCAAATTTTCTATAGACCAATTAAAGAGCTAGTAGTGACACGAAGTTTACGCAACTAATTTTGCAATAGCTGAAGTGAGAATAAAATCATCACAGTTATCGGTGATATAAGTGAAGATATCAGAGAGGAAAAGAAATATCAGCTATTCAAAATATTTATCAATTAAGTGAAGGCTGGAAGGAGATGGGCAGATCATCACCTGGACAAATGTGAGATCGATGGTTGGAGCTCCAGAAATTATAAGTGAAGACAGCACTTCCCTTTTCCATCCTTCGGTACAATTAGGACAATTTGCTTCAGATAGACAGATTACTAGTTCTCCTCAAAGCAAAGGCTATTGCATTGCTGGTCAGCTACAAGAAAAGAAGAACAAATGTGAGCAAATACGCGTTTTGCTTCATCTTCAAGCTTCATCAAGCACTCAGTCTGAAAAATCATGTATATTCATAGACCACTACCTAAATAAACAACAAAAAGCACGAGGACTTGACCTCACAGCTATATCATTTATAAAGAATGTAACAAGCCTGACACTACACAGATTCATAATGCATTAGAATAGTTTACAACCATATAAGGTGTCATTTTCTTCTTATTATAGCAACTTGGAGAGAAGCAATCTGGTTGTAAGCTGATATCATTAGCTAAATGAGACCATTACATATTCATGAAAATCCCATGTGTTCCAATTTTCTTTCATTGTATAATTTATGTCCTAATTACAAAACTATATTATACAACTCCCCCGCCCAGTCATAGTTGCCGGCACCCTGATCTGCCGCCTGAGGGGCCCTAGGGCTCTGCGCCGCCCTCCCGCGCCGCTGCCTAGGTCGTGAGTGCTGGGGCGCCCCAGATCCCAGCATGGCGAGGGGAATGAGTCCAGTGAAGACAGGTGGGGACGGGGCGGCGGCGTCAGGAGCGGCTGTAGGAGATGGAGAATGCGGGTGTGAGATAGCACTGAGGATGGACTAGGGTTTCAGGAGCATTTATACGTGATAGTGTACATGGCTGATCTGGTGCATTCATCAAAGATCCGATGGTGGTTGCTCCAGCCAACTAAATGGGCCAGATGTAATAGATGGGCCAGCGTAGTAACATAGCTCAATCTGTATTATCTTTGTTTTCCTTTTTTTATTATGTATTTTCTAGATATACACCAAAATTATATCTAACGCTACACGCTTTTGAAAAAATAACTGCACGTCCTATCTAACAATGTCCAAAGATTATAAAAAAAAATATCTAAGAAGACTTGCTCTATTCGAGTTCACATCTAAAGATCCATGAAAAATTAATTGTTTTGTTGAACGTTGCTCAAACTCCTACAATATTTTGGTTCTCGGACAAAAAAAAAATAGTAATATCGTAAAGTTGTCTAAAATTCTTAGAATTGGTATGGAGGCGTATTTTTCTTGTAGAGGCATGCCATAAGAATTTGATCCAAGTATCACAATTAGAATTAAATAATCACACATGGTTTCATAATTGTTTATTGCAATTACATAGCTAAAAAAATATGAAACATTATTGGCCATGCTGCGAACGCCAAAATCAGCCTGATAGTGTAATCCATGCTTCGTACGACAAAAAATCAGCAACACTTCAACTAATCTATGTACACAAATCATGAAACCTAAAAGGACCTCCAACTAGTGATGGAATGCACCTCCAGCTTGCAAAAAATCAGCTACTTGGTGAAGTGACCTAGTGGGGCCTACATAGATTTGGCGTCGACAAAGCGACGCCGTAAATAGTTTTAGAGTCGAGACAGAGGACGCTAAATCCAGATATCTATAGCGTCCGACAACACATCGCTAAATAAGGATTTAGCGTCGATCGCCTCTTAGTAATCTTTAGCGTCAGATCATCCATCGATAAAGAAAAATTTTAGCGTCAGATGTTCTGATGGTGATTTGGTGTTGTGGTGTAGTGTGATACCTTGTTCCTTGACACATGTGGGATACTTGCATTGCGGGTAGTTTGTTGGAGCTCAACATAAATGAACATGATCTAATTAATGACTATGGATATGAGAATGGTGATAAAGAATGGTAATGGCAACTCGAACTATAGCGAGGGAGTGATGATGCTCGCCTCCATAAGGACTTATCTCGTCCGGTAAAAGTTGGGATTGATATTACAACCGTGAGGGCTACATGACTCGGTTTAGCTTAGTACCCGGGATCTTGTCTAGCTTGTTAGAGGTTACCCCCAGAGGGCGCCAAGGGCCTTGGCACTTTGGGTATAGAACTGCTTTTGTTCATATGTGTATAGCCAAGAGGGGAATGTGCCATGTCAAAGGGGGTTCTCTATATTTGCCTGCCGAGGAGACCTAGTGGCCCTAACTTGTTAGACAGAACTGTGAAAGGCTTCATAGGGAACCCTGCCGACTTACCTTGGAAGTGGGTTAAGAGGTCGACGGGCCTCAGGCGAAAGGGCAATTCACGGCTCACAGTGAAAGTGTACACCTCTAAGCGAGTTTGATCAAAGTGATATATCGATCGTGCTCACGGTCCATGAGTAGCCCGAAAAACTCACAGAATAGCTTGTTACTATGATGACGAATGACAGAGATGGAAATGATGATGAGAATGGTTAACCATGATGGCGATGATGGCAAGATGATGATACTTATGTTTATGATCATGTGGGATAAGGGGCTTAAGCAGAACTTAATGATATTAAATGCTAAAACTCGACTTACTAAAAGTGCTAAATATAGTACACCAGTGTCACCCTTTTGAGCTTCATAACCCCATGTGCTTGTTGAGTACGAAATGTACCCACGCTTGCCTTACTTTTCAATATTTGGAAAATCCCTGATGGGTACCAGAAGATGGAGCAACTGAGTTTGCTGAGAAGTGCTAGGCGTGTGTACCCCCAGTCAACCGTCCCTGTGGCTCTAGAGGCTTTGCTTGACGATTAGAATCTACAGTTCCACTAGTCTGATAAGTCTGTATTTCTATTATTGTTCGTTATATTTAAGCATTGTCTCTTGATACTAATAGAATTTGTTGCTATATGTGTGATTTGACTTCCTAGGCACACATATAAATAGTACTCAGGTTTGTTGTAAATCCGAGTGTGACATAATCCACCTCAAACATGCCATCGGGTAACTATATTTTGATATCATGATATGATAGATTGGCACAGGCCGTTAAAAAGCTTATTTACTATGCCGCCTATATTTTACATGCTATATTTACTATGCCCCTCCATGGCTGCCTTGACACCGATCTTCAGAGCTTCCACGTCCTTGCGCTTGCATTCCTCCGCCGGATCGGTACCGGAGAGGATGGAGACTTGATCGGCGAGCGTGTCGAGGCGGGTGGTGATCTTGTCGAATTTCCTGGCCAGTGACTCCAGCAGCTTCTTCGAGTCGGCATCCATAGTGGTGGGTGGATCGGTGGCCTCCTAATGCCACAGCCGCCTTGGGAGGGGCGGCGGCGATGGCGTGCGGGGCGGCGCTTCGGGGCGGTGGCGCTAGGGCGTGGGGCGCACGCCAGAGGAGAGGAGGGGGCGGCGGTGGCTCAGAGCGAAAGGCAGGGAAAATATTCTGTATTGTTGGTCCCTAAAAGATTACATCCTCCTTGTTTATATAGCCCTTCTATGGGACTTGTATCTCAAGCAATCTCTAAAGGTTTTCTTATAGATTATAATACCTTTTACAAGCAAGTCCTTATTCTTTTTCTAATAGGAGATTTCTTTATAAAGTGGAATATCCCCTTCACACTAAAAATCCTAATCTTATCCTAATCAAACTCTTACTTTAATTTTCGAAGAAGTCACGGAGGGGCGGCGGCGCGCCGCCAGGGGCGCCCCACCGGCCACGGGCCCCTTGGGCCGGGTCCCCCTGGGCCTCATCCTTTGGGGTGTGACATATGAATTCAATTCCAAGGATCGAAATGAAAACCGAAATGCAGGGGCATTGACATGTCAGCAAATGCGATAGCAAAATTTGAATAGTAGCCGTAGCGCTTTCGTTAAATGATAATTAATTTACTAGTACAACAAGCTTTTAAAGAATGGTCGCAGCAGGTATAATAAGTACCTTAGTTTGTTACATTACGTACATGATCATCTGCCTTGGATGCTGATTGGATCATCACTACCCATGCATGGGATTTCGATCTGCACGCTGCGGTCGCGCGCAGCGAACCACATGGTCCTCCAGCATAGTTTTTCAAGGTTTCACGTGCAGGCCGCTCTGGGTGCACGCCAAGAGATCACCAAAATCTTAGCACATGCATGGTTGTCTGGCTTTCCTAGCTCTTTTCCTAATATGACTCAAAAGCTAGTCAAATCAAACAAGAATAATACAAGATGGGAGCTGTGCAGCATGGCTTGGGTCATCGGCGTTGTTTCCATTATTTCAACCGGCCAATAAAACATTTGTTGCATCCCTAATATGTACATATATTTCAAGAATACATATAATACAAAAAAAAAGAAGTGATTTCTCCTTTCCAAATTGTAATTCATTTTGCCTTTATCCTAAAACTTCTTTAACTTTGATCTTTTTAAAATATACATATACACACTAACATTTAGAACATCAATTTTGTTTCATTAGATTTTTCATATAATTTGATAAAGAACTTATCCACGTCAATATACCCATATGTAGCGAAAAGAGTCTCTAGCATAGTGGTTAGAGCACCTCAGTAGCACCCATCAAATAGGCATAGATTTTCTGAAAATTTATAAAGATAGGACAAACCATCTAAATAAAGGTTTCAAAGCTTGTGTTTGAAAATTTGCAAAGACAGGCCTCTAAGCAGGGCTATCTCTGAAAATTAGGGATGCTTTTAGCCTTAATATAAGCCCAAAACGTCACAATAAGAACCTTAAGCCCCCCACACACACACACACACCCACCCACCTACCACCACCATTGTGCAAGCGTTCCACACAGTCCAATGTCTATTTGTCAGTCTCTTTACTCTATCTATAGTATAATCTTTCTAGCGTCGTCGCTCGACTCGCTCCTTCTGCCCCACGTAGACTCCTCCAACACTGAACCCTCCCTCCTCCACGCGACTTATGGGCCGCCACCCTTCTCCAGCATCAACCACCCCTCATGAAAGTGCCTGTGTGCTGTTAGCATGCACATCCCTTTCCGGGTCTTGCCCTCTCTAACCACCGATCGAGTAGTAGATCCACCATGGAGCAAGTGCGGGGGGGGGGGGGGGGGGGGGTGGGGGTGATCGGTGATGCATGCGTGGGTTCTCATCAAAGTTGTGACCGTCTGAAGAGTTTCTGAAGTGTGTTAGTGCAGACGACCATAGATACAAATTTATATGAAAATTAGCTAGTTATGAAAAACAAAGCAGTACATGTATGCATTTGCTGAACTGTGTAACCTAATAATTTTGGACGGTCGTTGAGAAAATAGTGGAAGAAAAGCGAACATAAAATACAAGCAGGCAAGGCAAGGCGGGACCTGTAGAGACAATACACGTATTTGCTGAACTGTATTGGACACAAGCTGAGAAAAACTAGAAGTACGCAAGTTAGCTCACATCTGGGACCAACCGTATGCTAGATGAGAAGAAATCCCTCGTTTCAAATTGTAAGTCGTCATTCATAGCTCTTTCAAATCGCTTCTATATTATCCGGCACAAATTTTTTGTTAGACAAAATATTAATTTCATAGAGCTAGATGACCCTTTCATCAGTACAAACTAATAATAATATAGGGTGAGAATTGAGATGAGCTAATATATGCTAATGAAATGTTAAATTAGTGTGTAGTTATATATGCCATTTACAACAATACTCAGTACAAAGTCTCATGTGTTCTGCATCCCTCTGTCCTAAATAAGTATGCAATTCTCATTTTTTGATGAGAGAAATTCAAGTTCAACTAAATTCATGAAAAACATTAACATCTATATAACAATAGTATTTTGTAGCATTAGATTAACTACATAATATATTTTCAGGAGAGTTTTTATCACGCTTGGGATTAATATGAGCCTTTCATTTGATCTCGATCTAATGGTTAAAAAGCTAGAGGAACCGGATAGTAAGAACCAAGTGGCAGGTAGGAACCATGGCACTTTGGAACTGAATTATAATTAATATTAAAGTGTATAATGATCTTTTAAATTTGATGAGGAGCAACTTCTCCTTAAAAATAAAAACTTGCGACCCGCAGGAGCACCAGGGCACCGCCCATGCTACGCTCTCAGAATAGCACTAGCCACCTCCGGCCATCTGACTCGCAGGTCGCGGCTGCCAGCAGCCCCGCGAGCATCCATCTTTGCACTGCACGACACCACCAACGACGCCAGGGCCGTCCGCTTGCTCCTCGCCCACCGCGAGAAGGTCGCAGCGCCCAAGGCCACGGCGGCCCAGCACCTGGTGCACTGCCTAGCGAGTGACGTCGTCCACGCCGAGGTCCGCGAGAAGCCGGTGTGTTTGTGTCCGTGTCCGCGGCGATGACGTCAGCGAGAAGCCAGACGTGCAAAGGTGCCGGCAGGCAGCAGCGAGTAATTCGCTTCGGTGGGCGTGGGCAACATCACTGCCACCAATGGATGGCTGTTAGTAAGATTCGGTCCATGGCTTGGGGCCGTGATAGGGTGGCCGCGTGCTTTGCTTGGGGCGGCTGCATGCTGTGCTGCGTCGACCCGGGAGGCGATGGGGGAGGAGATGCCGGTGAGGCGGCGTGCTGGGATTGCAATTGGAATGTGATGGAGCTGTTACCAAAAGACTAAACTACCCTTTAATTATAATTAGGGAGAGAAACCATCTAAAAATAGATTAATGGGAGGAATCACCGGTTCCTCTCAAGCACCGTAAAAATTCTCTATTTTCAGTATAAATATATTTAGAGAATAAATGTATCTATATTATTCTCTATAAACTTGGTCAAACCTAAGACAAATTGACTTGTTTCGAACATAGAATTGCATTGTTTTTGCGAGGGAGAGAGCAGGGAGCAGTAATGATCAAATTGCTAGAACTAAAACAAGGAGCAGCGTCAAATCTGATGTAGCAACTTTTATAGTCCACTTATGTCACTTTAATTATTATACTTGCTCTAGGGTTTAAGTGCGCCTTTAAATCACTACCCGGAAAAGAACAATCTGATGGAGAAAAAAAAAAAAGCCGCTGCATTTAGCTGATGGAAGTACTGAGAAGGACAGCTGGATTAAGAAATTTGCAGCGTGATGAGCATCGACACGGACGCGCACGTGTCAGGCGCTGACACGACAGAAGTGGTAAGCCGTTCAGAATTGTTTATTGTCAATGATGTAGTAGTACTAATCAACAATTAATAATGAATTATTAGGACGAGGTATAGCCAGGGAAAGCAAAAACGAGGAAGGCCCTTCCAAACGCTTTGTACTTGTATATATGGGTCTTTCCAGCTGGTCCTAGAATACTTTTTTGGGGAAGCACAGGACAGGCATCTCAAGCTATAGGTAGCAACCTGGCCATTCTCAAAAGAGGATTGGGCAGTTGCGCGCAGGAGGATCATCCAGACATCAGAGAGAGAAGAGAGCTGGGAGGGAGGGAGGGAGAGAAAGAGAGGGCTTCTCCATCAGAGGACATAGTAGCTAGTACCACCGTTCAAAAGTTTCTGCAAAACAAGGTACTCTTATATGTAGATATAGTTAGGTTTCAGCTCTTTCTCTCTCTAGATCTGTGCTGTTGGGAAGAAGGAGATGGGGAGAGGGAAGATAGAGATCAAGAGGATCGACAACGCGACGAGCCGGCAGGTGACGTTCTCGAAGCGCCGGAGCGGGCTATTCAAGAAGGCCAAGGAGCTCGCCATCCTTTGCGATGCCGAGGTCGGCCTCATCGTCTTCTCCAGCACCGGTCGCCTTTATGACTTCGCTAGCACCAGGTTTGATTGATTATTGCTCCTCCTTGGCTAGCTTAATTGCTGATTATTTGTTAGATCTAGTAACTACTCATATTATATATATAATACAGCATATATATACTCAACAAAGCAGCACCATGAAATGTTTTTTACTTCGGTTAGTGCAGAGAGAGAGATGCAAATGGCATAGAATTTTGATACCTCGTACCTAGTACTAACTTTGCGTCTCAAAAAAAAAAATAGTAACTTTGTTGGGATTTAAAAACTAAAAATGGATGCTGCACTGTTTTATTTGCTACCTTGTAGCTTCTTAAGATTTTTACTTTCAACCTTTGGTAAACTGAACCGACAGTGGCCGGATTCAGGTTTTTGTTGTCGGCCAAACACCATTATAGCTGAGGTTGCACATACAGTATATATATTTGACCAAATAAAGTTGAGTACTTGCAATTCTACCACCAAATGTTTGTATTCATTTGGGAATCAAATTAACATAAAGACTACAGAAGGAATTATGATTATAAATGTAGCTATTGGATGTGTTCCATGTGTCACATGCCCACAAGTTTTTTTTTTTTAAATGCAAAGTATAAATATATAATGCGCTAGCTGTTGGATAATACATGAACTGGCCGCTTTTTTCCTTATCCCTTTTTATTTTACAACACGTTCCTTAGTCTAAATCTAAGGAGAGGTGTATATACCTCTCTCTCCTGCACTCTATCGACTTCTGAAGCCCTGGGGCCGAGCATCACTGGGGTGGATGCGTGCTCCGACGTGCCGGTTCTGCTGTCTGTTCCCTACTACTAATTAAGGGGATTAAGTTATTACTAGATTATTAATACCCTTAATCACAATTACTTCTGTCGTTTTAAGATCAACGATTGACATAACATTTCCACATATGGGTCGTTCCTCCAAATAAAGCACCATAACATATCTCTTAGACATATGTGTTATAGCCTTACATTAAAATTTATGCTTTTAATGATAAAAATTGGCATTTTGACAAATAATAAATTAAATACTATTGGCATTAGCCCACATTTTATAGTATACAAACACAAATTTACTCGTCAAATTTTCATAGAGCTTTAAATGTTATCCAGGTGCTAGAAACTAAACCATCTTCCATTTTTATTATTTCACTTGATATGATGTGTTAATTCATAGTATACAGGGCATTAAGATTTCAGATTGCTCATATATGTTGATCGTACATGATATATTTGTGACCCCTAGCTATATATAAGACGACAGTTTTTGGGCCAAACTACGCAAAATCTAATTCTACATAAGATAAGCCAAAACCATTCGTGTAGACACTTTTTTTCTCTCTCTCAATCGAACATGTTGCACTACACATGATTTTGTACACTGTTAAAAGTTTTTACAAGAAAGAATACAACACTGAACAGAAGTTCTGCTTCGTAGATGGCTATTTTTCACTCTAGAGAGACGATCCATATCAATGCAATGACAATGAATCAACTTAAAAAGTTGGTGATTTGAAAAGAAAGAAACTGATATATTTTATTTTTGTCTATAGAACATAGAGCATTACCAGAATCTTGAATTGCCTTAGACAGCCAAAAACCGTCAAGGAAAGGGGCTAAACCACCAAGGAAATGATCCTTGACCATAAACCACCAAGCAAAGCCACTCAAGAATAGATAGCAAGGGAAATGGGTTTCCTTGGCGCTTTCGACGCTTAAGGATAATATCCTTGGAGGCTAGCCGCCAAGGAAATCAGGCCCTGACTAATTTGTTGAATGGTCAAGGAAATAATGAAGTCGCCAAGGAAAGAAGTTTCCTTGAGTGCCTACAGCCGCCAAGTAAATTAATATTCTTGAGGGTCAACAAGTTCTAAGGAAACACTCTGAACCACCAAGGTAATTGTTGTTTCCTTGGCTACTATTCACCTCAAGGAAATTATAGTTTTCCTTTATTTTCATTAACCACCAAGTTAAAAAAAATTTGACGAACTCTTTTTTATATATAAAAAAGCAGCATTACAAGATCACCTAGAGGTGAAAATACAAGTCCAGTCCCAAAGGACACATGCGGCGTACATCTTCCACGCACCCAAACACGTGTTGCGTAGAGGTGGAGGAAGACAAAAGTGTGTGTCGCCGCGTTGAACCTCGAGAATGCCGACGCAAATGCTAGTGAGGAGGACGTCGCCGTTGGCTGACGTTGAAAACGTCGGGGCGGGAAGGGCCTCATGCTTCTGAGAGCTGAGGTTGAGGAGGGGTCACCGAGACCACAAACGACGAGCATCTTTGGCGAGGTGGATGTTGATGAATAGAAGCGCCCGAAGGGTGAGAAGTTGGCTCAAGGAATCCCCATGGTGGCCAGCAACGAACTCCGAGGGCGATGGCGCGGCGGATCTCGAGGGATGTGGTGGACAACTTGCAAGGTTTGAAGCAACCGTTGCATGGAGGTGAACGGTAGTGGAGGCGGAGATGGGAATCTGAATCGAGTCGGAGCCGGTGACGACCGGTGAGCAAAGACTAGATCTCCATCACCAGGGCCAGATTTGCAACCCCGCCACCAGCATTCGCAAGAATCGCAGCGGCCGATTCCAACCAGACGATCAATCGGGGGTGGAGGAAAGCGAATCCGGCAAGCGGCAGGGATGGGTGGGGGAGGATTCTCTTTGGTGGAAGGGAAGGGAAGATTTATTTTATTACCACATATCTTGTCATCGACGATGACGGCAGAGCGGGGAGAGCCGAGGAGGGTCATGGCGACCCGGCCACCCGCATAGACGAGAGAGGCGACGAAAGAGACGGACAACGCCATATCGGACAAGCACAAAGGCATAGAAAAACTAGCTACCTTCCTAAAACTAAGGAGAATGACGCCCCCCCCCCCCCTTGCCCGCTACGGCGAGGTCGCCTGAGACGGGAGGGAGAGGCCGAGGTATCCGGATGTAGGAGCTCGGTGGGGGGACGACGAGTTGAGTTCGAGCGAGAGGATAAGCGTTGGATGTTGTGCGCGCTTCAGATGGCCAGCCCCCAAGGAAATCTATACCGGCAACAAAAAAAGATAATTGCAGATATTCAATTGGCACATGATGACATGCATATAGATATTTATTATATGGTACCCAACCATTATATATTGACATAAATATCAGTACAAATATTACAAGTGCATTTACTATTCATCTTACATAAAGTTCATACATCATAATAAAGAATCATATTTCCTGCAACTTCTAATGACTTTTAAAAAGGTGTAACAACCATTTTTAGGGACGATGGACTTAACAAAATTGACTCCAACTATTGAGTTTAGAACCATCCTTGAAAATCATTTTTTTAGGAATGGTATAGTAACGATTGAAAGCCAGCTCTAAAACTGTCCCCTGAAATTGACTTAGTTTTTACAATAGATGGTATAGCAACGATTCTTTGATTGTATAGCAATAGATTGTATAGCAACGGTTGAAAGCCAGCTTTAAAATTTATTTTTGACCATCTGTGAAAAAAAAAGATGTATCGTAGTGTTCTACAACAGCTGCTGTAGTTGTGGCTATTTGATTGTTATAAAGTAGCCGCTGACTGGTGCAGCTGTAACAAGCAGTATCGAGTGCTACAGAAACACTTTCGATCACAGCCATAGAATTTGCATAGTGAAAGGATGTTTTCAACTAATTACTCAAAGAAGATTGGGCCATTAGATCCTGGACACATAACCCTTTTGTCCCAAAATAGGTGTACATTAATTAAGAGCGGTAATTTTTTTTTTTTAACTTTGGCATGTATAATTAGTGTGACTTGGTGAACTTCAAAATTTGTTAGCTAAGTCCTTCGAAAATACTCATAAGGGTAGGATTTACGTACATGTGTTTATAGGAGTGAGTGTGCGTGCGTGTTGAACGTCTGTGTTATACTATGTAATCTAAAAAAAATAATATATTTTTATAATAAATTTATTTGAAGATATAAATATTTATTATTTTCTATAAATGTATATAATCAAAGTTAAGAAAATATAACTAGCATGTTGTAGTAACACTTATTTGGCGTGAAGGGGGGCACTAGATGATCATTCTCTACAAATAGCAAAATTGGCTCAATCTTTTAGTCCCATCTGTAGCGTAGAAAATGTACAATAATTTGGTATGAATCAGGGAACCCACGATTTCCAAAAACCAGGTGGTAAAAGGTCATGTGCTGATTCTGACTGAAGAGTTTATTTTTATGTACCAGCATGAAATCTGTGATTGAAAGATACAACGAGGCAAGAGAGGAGCAGCATCAGACTATGAGCGCAACTGCTGAGGCCAAGGTATGATATGAGCTTAATTTGTATTATCTTATATCTTAGTAGTATCTTAGTAGTTCTATCAATGAAGTAGCATTATAGACATTCTAATGGGTATACCCACATTAGCGAACCCATAACTTTCTATGAGCCCGGCGGCTCTAATGGCAATGTTAATTCAAGATTAAGCCTAATCTCTTTAGGTATAAACATGATTTTACATCTTTGGGTATAAACATGATTTTACATAGGAGAATCGACGCCGATGAGCCCACGCGACAGCCCAGAGTCGCCGGGCCCTGGGTTGGCCAGTGCCTCATCAAGCATTGGTGATAATACTACGTCTAAAGTTTTTCTGCATGGAAAGATTCTTGGCCAATCAGCTTTTTCCTCTATAAACTGTGGTAGAAATCCGCGTGCAAGAGCCAAAGTTAATTAAGGGCTTGACGGTTAAATTTCTTTGCACTATATGGAAACTTGCAAGAAAAAAAAAAAAGGCCCATAATCCAAATAAAATGCAAACCAACTTAAATCCCACTGGGCCAGGCCATGATCTTTATGATAACCAGGGCCCACTAAGCATTACCAGAACCTTATGATTTCAGTTTCATTAAAAAATTTGAACCTTATGATTTCCTACCACTTGCATGCGGCTAGATGTAATATTACATTTATATAATTATAATTAACAAAAATTCCAATCCGCTTTCTCAAAGAAATCCAAATTCATCAGCATTATGATGTACGAGCACTTCTATGTCCAACTCCGATCCGATGTGCCCTGTGCTCAACATTTGGTACACTGTACAAGATCCAATGCCCAAGAAACTGAACTAAGAAATCAGCAGCCATATTTTCCAATGTAAAGGAGTGCAGCTCAAGGTTGTTGAATGATGGCTGTAATAGACTGGAAAATGGATAGCAACATCTAGAATTTTTATCACAATTTATTCGATTACATGCATTTTCTGCTGGTATAAACAGATTGTTAACATGTTGATTCAGCCAAACTGAAACACAAGCCATAATCAACTTCTCAATTAAATATACAGCTCCAGAATCAACTTCACAGTTTAACTGAATGTTGCCTTGATCAGAACATGCTCTGGCCTCCAATATACTTGATCAGAACATGCTCTGGCCTCCAATATAGGCTTACAGTTACAGAGCTATCTAGCAATATTTGAAGAAATGGAGAATTAGCTTCTGGATGTTTGTTAATGAACAGAATAAAGCTGGAATCTGGCTTCTGAGAAGCACCATGCCATACCAATGAATAGCAAGACCTTGTTAATTCATAAACAATAATCTGAAATGATTAAACACTCTAATATCAGAACCAAACAATAACAAAGGTTGTCATATATGCAAATTATAATTTGGAATAGAGGGATTAGTTGACTAACACCGACTCCCCAATCCCCACAGGAGCAAAATTTATGGGTAGTTAAAAAAAAGCATAGCAACCCATAAAACATATATCGTCATCGATGTGGCAAATGATTCTGATCGCTGTAGCCACTAAGTGCAGTAGAGAAATTATCTAGAGGACATTTAAGTTGGTAAAGAAATATTTATGTAATTGTCAAACTGTCATTTTGAAGACAATTGTAGTCCCTCTTTGTAAATTGTGAAACTATAAAAACCATCGAACTTCAGTTGCATTGAAAAGTACACTAGTACAGCAGAGGCAACTTGCTTATTTATTTCCTTGACCAAAAGAATTGCATCCAAAACATTTTTGGTGGAGGATATATGGTTTTGAGCATATAACTCGATGTAACAAAAATACAAAGAGAAGAAATTAGTGACACAGCTGCAACAGAAGAACCATCCAACAAAAGTTCAGATCTTCTAACTGATACTATGAATCGAGTATCTCAACTATTTTCCCACATAAAGTTTCACTTCGACAATACCAGGAAATGTTGAGAACTTTCATATGCATAATGCGTAAGCGCAAAAATGCACATGAAATTAAAAGTTGAGTGATTAAGTTTACAAGTTCAATGTTAAATATCACTATATATTTTGGTGGTAGCATGTATTACTGAATCAGAGTAAGAAAAATAGATAGTGACTAAATTTACTGTGGTTTAGCTACCATATGTCATCTATCTACCTTTAGGTAGTAACTAAACACAGGTTTTCTTATAGGCAGATCTCTTGTAAAAAAGAGTTATAGGTTTTTAAGGCAACCTATTACACTGCCATTTATAGTATGAGCGTAGACCAAGCCAAAAGCACATGAAATTTGACTGGCATGTCCTATCTTTTAATTTTGATATAGGGATTTAAGCAAAACAACAGGGGCCATGAACATCATGGTAATAACTGCAAGTCTGCAAATGATTCCAACCTGCAAGCATCACCTGCTATATTCAGAGACTATGTTGACCCAAAGAAGTCAAAAACTAAAACAAACATTTCATATACTGGTTACCTTTCGTCCTCAAAAACTTCTGTTGGACACACACACAATGTTGGCTCCAGGTTCTGATCATCTCAACCACAACCAGGATGAAGGTGGTTCTAAACTAGTCAGGTTTAAGTTAAACAAACATTAACCCACAAGCACCAAGAAATGTACATTTCCATATTTTTTTTCTCACAATAGTACAAGACGGTGTACCTTTACAAAACCACCAAGAAAATTATTTTGAAAAGGTGGAAGATATTTATAACTTAGAATGATATATCTATATCGCAGTGGCATCTTGGACCCTTTTTGTTTGAGCTTTTGGCCACTTTTGGACTTAACAAAAGCCCAAAAGCTCACTTGGCTTCTTGGAGCTTTTTGGCTTTTGAAAGGTCCAAAAGCTCCCATGAAGCCTAAACAAACAGGGCGGCATTTTCGACCAACTATTCTCAACTATGCTGAGAGCAGTTTACTCAAGATGTACAACAAAAATATCACGGTGGTGTACCAATTCCTATGCTATAGATAACATTTTTCACAATTGTATAAACTTATGCTATAACATTTTCAAGATGCAACATTATAAGTTCATGTTAGATGATAACATTTTCTCATGTTTATGTATGTACGAGAAAAATATTAAAGTGAACAAAACTTAAATAAAAATGGTACATACACCATGTTTAAAGGAGCAATGAAAGTTCAGATCAAGTTATCTTGAGAGCAAACATAATTTGATAAGTAAACAAGGATGAGAAATACAGTTTGTGTTAGAGCATCTCCAGCAGGGCCCCTACTTGGCCCCTAGGCCCCTATACTACTTTTGAGAGCTGGATAGCAAAAAACCCACTCCAGCAGGACCCTACTCAGGCTCCCAACAGTAAAGGCCCTAAAATTCTCCCCTCAAGCCCCCTCATTCCTAGGGACTCTCAAAGTGGCATCTACTTTTTTCTTTCCCACCTTTCCACTCCCTCTTCAGTGCAGATCCCACCCGCGCCCACCAACAATAACATGCCCTGGGTCCTCTATCCCTACTGAGCCCCTCCCTAACAATGCCGCCTCTCCCCGTCACTGAGCCCCTCACTGCCGCCGAACCTCTCCCCACCGAGCCACTTCGATACATCGATGGAAGATGGGAGAAAAAGAAAAGAGAGCACATGTCACTGATATAAGGGTCCCAATTATCATAAAATAGTAGGGGCTCAAAATTAAAGGTTGTTACCAGAGTTGGAGCAGAAATTTGAGGGCTAGAAAAGTAAGTGTAGTCCTCAAATTCCATGTGGGGGCCAGGTTCAAGAAAACAATAATTCAAGAGATTTAGGAAGAGGGCAGTGTTTGAGATGCTCTCACTGCATAACACTTAAACAGTTACACAATATCCCAAGACCTAATTGTTCCTGAACCATATTTTCTAGAATGTGAAGGAGAGAATTTCTCTTGAACCCTTAACAGTTTCCAAACCAAAGATGCCTCCATACGAGCTTATAGCTCACAAAAATGATGCTGTGTCTACATGGCCCTGTAGGATCTGATTGCTTGTTGCATTAATATTTTCTTTCATTATTGGCTCTTTGGGTACATGGGTTACTAAAACCCAAGTTCCTTCCAAGCAAAGGTTTTGTTCTTTTTGTTGTAAGTTGTAATCCCTATGCAAAAGTAGAGATCATTTGGTTGTCCAGTCACTCTCATTTATGATAATTGAAAGCATTTCCATCTTACTAGCTCTGGCAAAGGGAGGCAGGAAGCTTGAGACAGCAACTGCATAACTTGCAAGATCACCATCGGTATGACCCTCAACCAACCTACAATAAATATTTCAAATCATTATGAGAAAAAAAGAATACTGAAATTATTTTTTTCCTAGTATGCTAACAGTACTATCATAGCAGAGACAAACACCACCAGAAAGAGAAATTGCAGTTTTATTTCATGCTCAGACAAACACCCTAGAATCAATGAGAACAAGGTCCTAAAAATAAAGACCAATAAGAGCACATGATCACGAATTGCAAGATGCAATTTGTTCAATGTTCTATGTGTATCTATTAATGCTATGCACATAATTTTTTTTTCGACCGAAAGGCAGGGAAGGCCCCTACCTGTATTTTTGTATCTTCTATATATATATAAAGTATGATATGTACAGAAGGTAAGCAGCAAGGCCTAAAATAAAAAAAAAAAAAAAAAAAATGAAGTTTGTAGTCAGCAAAACAAAGTTAAATCTTATACAGTATGGCTCCATAACTTTCAGAAACAGCAATAAGCAACAATCTGCTTCATTACTCTATTTGATTGTGTGTCCTTACTCGTCCCCACAAAGTTATGTTATGTGTTGGTTAATTCAACTGTACACTTGATGGCTACAAAAATGGTACTTCATTTTAATGTTCTCTCATAAACGCGAAATAGGATCTTACGTTAGTACAATAACATGCGCATTTTCAGAAAAGCAGAAGCTAATGTTCAATACAATTTTTCACTGTAGGCAGTTGTTGGGTCAGCAGCTTTCTGGCCTGGATGTGAGAGATTTGCAGAATATAGAGAATAAGCTGGAGACGAGCTTAAGAAATATTCGTCTGAAGAAGGTTGCATTACAGATTCTTGAGACTCCATCACATACTTAACAACATAGATACCAGTTGCTACTTTGTTTACTAACCTTCAATTCGCAGGACCAACTTATTTTTGATCAGATTCAAGAATTAAGCAGGAAGGTTTGTCAACACAACTTATTAAAAATTACTAACATATTCTAGGGTCTCGCTTGACTACACAAACTTCTTGTTTGAATTATAGGGAAGCCTCATGCACCAGGAAAACATAGAATTATACAACAAAGTCAACCTTCTTCACCAAGAGAACACTGAATTACGGAGAAAGGTAATGTGCATCTAGAAATTAGTTAGCCAAAAAAGGCAATTAGTAGAACTCATCTTTGTTTTTTTATTCCACATGTCAAGTGTATGTGAATTATTACAAAACATCATTTCTTTTTCATTTTCAGGTATATGGACAAGGTGTAAATGAGCATCCAACAAGTACTACAGTTAGACACAGTATTCTGAATACAGAGAATGAACATGTTCCAATCAATCTTGAGCTGAGTGTGCAAAGGGATAGGTCAGAAACACCAAGTATAGGGTGAGATTTTTGTCCAAACTTCAGGACAATTCAGAGTCAGTAAACCAGATGATTTAAGAAAGAGCACTGAAAGTGCCATAAGACTTCAAATGCAGTGAGAATAACTACAACTGAGACAACAGAAAACAATATCGGTTGAATTGCAAGACCTAACAGCTAAATTTTAAGCTGCTAGATGCAATATAGTTCTGTATGAAGAAGAATGTTGATTTTAATTGAGTTTTTATATAAGCATGCCATGCATGCTCTTGTGAATTGTACTCTTCTGAATTATAATTCGTCTTGGCTTTTCTACGTACATAGCTTAATCTATGCACCTAGATATACACTATCTCTTTATCCAAAACAACTTATAATTTGGAATGGAGTAACTTCAAAAGATGATAACGAGTTAAACATTGGATGATCATATACCATTACAACTTAATAGAAAACAAATCCTTTTGAACTCAAACTGAAAACATATATAGGATAGAGAATAGTAAAGAGGATTTTGGTACAATGACAACTTTAAACTTCAAACCAGAGCAGACCAATGTTCACTGTCCTATGACATAACAGTTACATCCAAATGTGAAGTAGGTCTCAAAACTGAGCTATTGCACAAATAAAATGCCCTTGTACTCTAACCACGAGACCTGCTTAGGGTGGATCCCAAGTAAGCAAGCATTGCAACTATACCCTTTAACCACATTCATATATTGAAGTATCCTACGAAAATTATTAACTTTGAACCTAGACTGAAAGCAAGCCTAGTATTGTATATTTATCACATCATAGTACATATAATAATAAGTTAGACCAACAAAAACATTTACCCAATCAGTATCATTCAATTGATGTGGGAATAATAAAAGATTAAATGATATTTCTCATAATACAGAAGAACACTTACAAGCTCTTGCAAGCTATGCAGTTGTTGTCTCGAGCTTGCTGCCCCCAAATGCATATCTAATAAAAAAAAATTGAAGGTTAGTAAAATCAAATTATAGAAGGTATGAACGTACTTATTCCCTCTGTATTGGTAAAGGAAGTCATTTTGGACAAGGTTTGAGTCAAACATTGAAAATATAAATCATTAATAACTTTTAAGTTGTTGAGTTTATAAATGTGAAAATTATATGAATAGATTTGTCTTAAAACATACTTTCATAAAAGTATACATATATCATGTTTCCATAAAGATTTTTATAATAACAAAAGGTCAAAGTTATGTTTTGGAGACCGTGTCGCTGTCCTAAACGACTTTCTTTACCGATACGGAGGGGGAGTATAGTGTATTTTTATTCTAATTTGAGAATCATCATAATACTAACAAATGACAATGTAAGAAGAATTATATATCACTGCAGAGCCATGTACATATATTAGAACTTTTGTTAAGCAAATTACTGGCAGACAACGGAAAAGGAAGCTCACAAGTCTGGCCCAGCCCACGCGCACCAAGCAGTATAAAGATGGTAAAGAAAAAAAAGGAAAAAAGAAAAAAAAAATGGAGTGGTGTAAGAAACGGTCTGGCCCAGCCCACGTGCACCAAGCAGCCCATGTGCCCCTCACCCTCATAGTCCTAGCGTGTCTTTCTCCATCCCTCCCCTGCGCTGAGCCGCCGCGACCTCTGTTTTTCACCGGAGGGAAGAGCAGAGGAAGATTGGAGGAGTGGCCCGGGTCCTGCTAGAGGGAAGACTGGAGAAGGCAGCTCATGTCCTGCTCGATGGAGGACCAGAGGAGGCAGCGGGAAACAGCAACTCACCGGGCGGCTGCTCCTCACTCAGATGGGGAAGAGGGGACGGGAGAAGGAGGCTCGGCAGCAGCAGCTTCTCGTGACGGCGCGTTCGCGTGGGCGGGAGTGCTCCATTATCTGCTCTTCGATTTCTCCCGCGTTTTCCTGCCACCCCGAACAGAGCATTCCTGTATGGCGCCCGCCTTCCTCAATTTGGGACGAATCGGGCGCCAAATCGACGCTTTTAGGATACCATGGTCGTAAAGGCGGACGCCATACAGGCGAAGTTGTCGGTCAAGTCGTCTCGCCTGCGCTAAGGCGACGCCAAAAGCGGCGCCTTAAATACATTGCTTCAGCCCATTCTGCAACCTTCAGAATGTGCATGTAAAATCTGCCATTACATTCTCACATCTACCTACTCCGAGTCTGAAAACACAAATTCTACAATCTTCGTGGGTAAAGGAACAGAAATACAAAACTGCTGTGCAACTATCTGTTGGCACCAGTAAAACCTTACAGCAACTTGTTGAGGATCCAAATATGTAGCATATAAAAGCGCAGGAAGAGACCTCATGATTCTAACAGACACCTGCACCCTAAAATGTTAGGGTAAAGGGAAGAAATGAGGATAAAATCTATATGCAGAGCCACAGTCCACCAAATGATGCTAGTTCTCCTCGCCATGAATCATATCCAGCCAGAGTAACATTTTCACTTCCCCAAGCAGGGGTGGATCTAGTATAGGTGTGTACCCCCAAAAATTTTGTAGAAACACTTAAGTATATATCTCTACAATATATTATGTGCCTAGCACACTTTATCAAATAGCAATATTTTAAGCTCAAGCGTTCATCCAAGAGGAAAAATAGCTTGTAGTCCGATACTAGCACTCTTTCATCTATACCCGGGAGCCCAAAATGATTCAATACATATGACACAAGGATAAGATAAAAATGACCGAATTAATCAGTCTTTATTTTTTTAAAAAAAAGGTTCGCTGCTTTTCATTCCAAACCATCATAATGATTTTTAATTTGTATGTTTTGTTCTTGATTTTGTTTAATATCCAAACAATGTTTTAAGATTTTTTTTTGTAAATTACTTGATAAATAAATAAGTTATTTTTGTAGAACATCATGGCGCTAAGAGAAACAATGATCTAGCTTTTTATGTACTATATACTCACTCTGAAGAAACTAATATTCTTATGAAGACTTTGGCAATAACTAACTTTGTATATTACTTGATAAACCTTGATGAATTGTATCTAGATCCATCTAGCTAACATTTTATAGAGACATTCGGTTGTCATATTACATCGTTAGTGAATTACGTCAATTAGGTCCGTACCCCCATGATTGAAATCCTAGATCCGCCACTGTCCCTAAGTCTCCCTGCCTATACGAACCCCAAAACCACAAAACTACATCCTGTTTTACCCGATCCATTGCAGTGGATGACAACAAACAAACTGCAATGCATCTATGGAATCAGTTCCAAGCAACAGTGCTACACACTACGGATATCCAAGCTCCGCAAACTATCCATCACACTGGATGACGCCAAGCAAACTGCAAATGTGCATCTATGGATCCAATTCCAAGATCCACACACTACGGATCCAGTTCCAAGCTCCGCACAGTACAAGCACCCACAAAAACAAAAACCCCAGCGGGCATGAGGGGGACAAGGACGGTGTCACCAAGACACCAACCACACAAGACATGTAAACAGAATTCAACCTATCGTGATATCGTAAGCAGGAGCGGAGTCAGTTGAGCTTACCTAGATGGATCGGCCCCTCCCCCTCGCTTCGTCGCGAGGGCACTCCGCTAAACCCTAGATCAAGTGAACTCGGCGGTCGACAGGTGGGGTGGCGACGGCCAGGATTAAATAAGCAGCGGTTGGGCGCACCGGCGCAACCGCTGCGGCGTCCGCCGCCGATTCCACTTCGAGCGAGGCGCTGCTGATTCAGAACGGCCGCCAAGCCAACTGCTGGGATTTCTTTTCTTTTTTTTTTTTTCCCTTAACAAAAAAAGGGCTGCCGACTTCTCCTGGTTTCTTCAACGCCTGGTCCAAGGCACAGCTAATTAGCTGAAACAAATCAACAGCGACGATAAATATTTATACGTAGCTAATTAGCTAACTATTCCACCCGTTTTAAACTATATAAGATGTTTTAGTCTTTCTATAAATTTATGGTTTTGTCTATGCACTTACTCCGTCGGTCTCTAAATATTTGTTATTTGCGTTTCTCAAAGAACAACTTTAATTAAATATATATTAAAAAATATTTATATATTTGTAGTACATAATTAGTACAAGGGAAAGATCTTTGAATCTTATTTTTTCTAAAAAAATATAATGACATAAATATTGCACGTATTTTCTATAAATTGAGTTAAACTTATACACGCACACTAGCCATGACAAATATTTAAGGACGGAGGGTTTAGATATAAGCTACGGTCATAAACATATATCTAGAAAGTCAAAACATCTAATAATTTAAAGTGGGTGAAGTATTAGTTAAACCTACTCCCTTCGTCTCTTAATGAGTGTCGCTTGCGCATTCCAAGAAACAAATTTGACTAAATATACATTAAAAATATAAAATATATTTATATTTATGATATGTAATTAATATCATTGCAAAGATTTTTTTAATCTAGTTTTTTATCAAATTTATTTAGAGACAAAAATGTTACACGTATTTTTAGAAATACAGTCAAACTTGGTGATCAAATCTCTTTTGTAATGATACTTTTGCCATATCAATCAAAACCAGAAAGTAAAAAAGCTTGAAGTGCTTAGGATTAATGGGTTCATGCACAACAACTATCGCCAATGCCTTGTTTTGCTCTTAAGAAATTTATCGAGAGACCCCCTCATTGATTCAGCCAAATCATCTATTCGTTTTTTTTCGCCTTTCTTTTGTCATCGCTAGAAGGATACTTTCTTGATGCCATGATACTGTTAAAAATTAGAGATTAGACAATTAGTAAAGGGATCGCGTGATCAAGGCCTCAAGGGATCAAGGGAAGGGATCAGGGAGGCATCACCTAGAATTCCACCGGCCGCCGCTGCCATTGATAAGGGAAGGGACGGGATCATGGGCGAAGTTGCTAAGTCGGCGTTGCGCGGCGCGGTCGCGATCGTATGAAGGTGGCTCTCCCGAGTCGCAGGCGTACATTGTGACCTGGAGACTAGAGACGGCCAGACAGGAGTTGGAGTCGGGACTAACCATACGTACCTCGGTAAATGTACCTAGGGGCTAGGGGAGCCATCCAAATTTTGGACCTAGGACAAGCGCGTGTAGATTTATTGATCATTGTGTTAAATTAATGAAAAACGAAAACATATCTTGGGTGTCAAAAAAAAAAAATGTCACAAGTTGCGCTTAATTTAAGTATATAAACCGCCCGACATCGACTCGAGTTGGTCGAGATGCATGTAACCTGCTCCCAATAAACAGATGGTCGACATCAACTCTGCAGCCTTCTTTCACCGTGGTTTTCGCTATGTCGTCCCGCGCTAGCTGACTCTTCAAAGTTCAAAACTGGACCCAAATCGTATAGTTTTGCCCGTCGGCCGCTGTCGGCTGTGTTTACCTTGGCCTGCCGATTAATTACGTTGGTAAAGCTCTTGCTCCATATACTGCTTTTGTTCCAAATTAGTAAGATCTTTGCAACCAGTACGTACAGTAGCGACCTATTTAAATTGAGTAATTAGGTGAGTCAATTTTGCCTATTTAATGTGCATTTTCCTATTTCTCCTCTGGCTGTAACTGTAGTACTCAGGCCTACTTCAAAGTTTCTTTAACAAAATCGAGATGGCAGCATTAGGCCAATAATTGCATTGGTTTCTCCCAGGTGGTCACGTGAGGTGTCTGATGCAGTCATGCAGATACGTGTCCAGATGCGTCTCACTGGAAGCGGATTGTTAATGGTGCATTATTGACGAATTGTTAATGCATCTGCTTCTACGTTGAGCCACGCTCCTTTGAACAAAGTGAGCAGTCTTTAACAATTTTAGTGGGATATGTTTGGGGAAAAGGCTAGGCACAGATGCATCTCGAGAGAAGTTCAGATATTTTTTCCTGCACCCGTTTGATTGCCTGGTTTCTCCGTTTGATTGCCTGGTTTCTTCAGGTTTTAATATCTTTCTGTGTGTTTGCTGCTGCTGCTGCCGCCACCGCTGAATAATGAAGTAGAAGCTAAACGATGCAAGTTGGTATACTTTGAAAAATTTTTAGCATGATTAGAGTATTGCGCACTGGGAACCTTTTGTTGCTTTAAGAATTGGTGGTGCAAGTCGGCAGCTCTTCGATACAGCCGCTGCAGTTGATTTGCCGACAGCTGGTACTACAATGGAGTATATATGAAGTTTAAGGCTTTGAACTTGTTGAGACTTGAGAGCTCCTAAACATGTCCTAAGTTATTCTTGCATTGGTTCATTAATTCGAGTTACCTATCCTCATCACTGACACAATCTTTACTATCCAAAAGAAAAGAAGAGGAAAAAAAATCACTGATACAATTTACTGTTATGTTTCCCTTTTTTCCCTTTTCAGTTTTTATGGATCTCTCATGTTTGGTTTTGTTGTAAGATCTTGTTTTCCTCACTTACATATACGGATTGACAATTTTGTTGCTGGTTTGAGGGGCAAAATTTGTATAGAACCTCAAATCAACAAATTAAGATTTAACGATTAAATGGTTATATTGCTTTAAAATAACCCTGGAATATCAAAATAAATCCATATAACACGTGAACTTGCATTGAACTTTAGGTTTGACATAACAATAACAACCAAATCCAAAAACGGGCCCTAAATGGTTGAAGTCAGACAAGATAATTTGGGCTTTGAGAGATTGGTTGATCAAAGTGGAAAAAACTGAAGCTTTATAGTGTCATTGGTAACATATTATTACATACATATATTGAAAACCACAAATTCTATAGCTATTAGTAGCCAATTTGATGTTGATTGTGCCTGAACCCATCATCTAGGACGAGCTTTTGTGAAGCATACTCCCCAATCACACACATGAACAGTGTGTCTGAACACACTAAACAAACAACCAGCCATTAGCCAATTATCAGGCAAAATGGCCATTTAATCAGGTTAAACGGCAGTTCAAATAGGTTAAACAATTATTTGAACACAGACGATTGATCCACAAACTATAAAAGGTTTGAGACAAACTACTTTTAACTACCAATCTCTATTTGTAGTTTAGATAGTTTGAATAATACCACTGTTTATCTTTTACTGAACACAGTAATAATATATATACAACAACAACAACAACAACAACAACAACAACCAAGCCTGTTAGTCCCAAACAAGTTGGGTAGGCTAGAGTTGAGACCCAACAAGCACCCTCAGTCACTGAACACACACAGTAATATTCCTGACGTAAATCTGGTAATCAATAAATCACAAAGATTTTAAATCAATCTCATCCACTGCCTTCTGCTCGTATAGAGCACAAAACTATAAACAATACTGGCTATGGAAACCTCAGCATAAGTATTTCATTATTTTTTTGGCAATGGGGAAAAACTCAATGGTACATGAGTAACTAGCTAACTTGAAGTAATAACCTGATAGATTCTACTCCCTCCGTTCCAATTTATAGGTCGTTTTTGGCTTTTCTACACACACAACTTTTATTATGTATCTAGGCGTATCTTATATCTAGGTACATAGCAAAAAGCTATGTATCTAGAAAAGCCAATATGACCTACAATTTGGAACAGAGGGGGAGATAGCATTCTTGCATCATTCCTTATGTTTGATCTCACGGTAATATACGATACATGGCTATGGAAGGTTTATATACGGTTGAAAATCTTATTCCTACAGGTTTGGCAAAGGGAGGCAGCAAGCTTGAGGCAGCAACTGCATAACTTGCGGTAAAATCATCAGTACACCATGGTCCAACCTGCAGCAAATAAATCATGCTGATCATGAATAAACACTCTCTCTTGGATATACCTTAAGAACATCATCAGTTCAAGATATATTTCTCAGGCATAGATGTATACTACATGCAAGGTTTTGACTAACCCATGGGAGTTAATGAACAACATTACCTACAGTGTGTTACTTCAATGTAATCTTTAATTTAGAGCATGGATGCTGCAACTATTCTGATAATCTGCTTAAATCGTTTACCAATAGCATCATATATCAGAGGCTCCACATCATCACAAGTTCAATGTCACTGATTTCCTCTAGTAAATATCATATCATATCATATCATATAGGAATGTGTCCTGTCACTCCTTTATGCATTGTGTTGTATATGAGATAGGTTCATGTACCCATGGTCAGCAAGAGCTCCAATACATGTAGAGATCTTCCAAATTGCCATCACATCATTATAATGAGAATCAAATCTATGGCTACCTTTGGACAATACATTGTTTGAGTATTGCATAGTTTGTTTAGTTAAGACTTAGTAATGTACTCCAGTAATTCATTAGGGATATAATAGAGAGCAAATGTTGATGCTCAGGAATTTTGAAACTTAACAAAGAAAAAAGGCTTCAGAAAAGAGCACTGCAATAATCAACAAATAGCCAAAGAAGAGATGATAAACTACGCCTAAAATCACTCTAGAAGTTCTGACAATTATTGGCACCATTTTATTTTTTTTTCATAGCTTGTCAAGAAATCTTACAAGTTTATCGCAAGTTATGCAGTTGCCGCCTCTAGCTTACTGTCCCCAAATGCAAAACCTACAAAAATAACACATAAATATTAGTTCAATGAAGTATCAACAATTGCTCATAAGAAATAAATACTGCTTGCTACGTTATCACTGGCAAAGTGCTCATCTTTTAGCGGCACCTTATTATATAAAATTTATGTAGGTATCTTCAACAGATAACAGATTGCATGCATCTGGAAGCAAGAAGATGATCAAGCACACTGCAATCAGGACAGAACCAAATCTATACTGACTCTTGTATTTTATGTTCCACAGGGATTAAAGCATTGAAATCAAACATAAAAGAAAAGCTGATAAAAAAACTAAGAGACTTTTATCCATACAGTCCCTTGCTGTGACATGGGATCTATGAGATTATCAACACAACTACACATCGTTCAACACATAAAGCTGAAAGGTTCACAGGTGAAGGTGACAAGATCATAGCGCAAACTTTATATGCTCATGCATAACAAAATGAGAAGAAAAAAAAAAGGTTCAAGATGAAACTTATGTTAAACAAGTTTAGTGAGTTACCTGCTGGGTATCTAGAATTTAGATCAGATCTTTAATTCCATGCCATAGCACTGAGATCACTTTTTCACAGCATAGCCCGATCCATTATAACTTCTAACCCTAGAAGAAGGCGGACTTAGAAAACAGAGTTGTGCTGGTGCAAAGAGGGGTGGGAGGCCAAGTCTACTTTTATAGCCAAAAGAGGCAGAGACAAGGCCACAAAAAGCGGCAGTATGTGTGGGGAGTAGGGGGTAGGGAGGGGGCAAACAAGTCAGAAAAATAATTAGGCCATGATTGTAAATTGGGTTAGTGGCAAAAAAACAATGTCACTTCACATTTACAGACAAGAAAGATTCCAACTTGCATGGAATGACTTCAACATTGATTGGGTGCCTCCCTGTTAGTAAAGTGAGTATACTATATTAATTCCCACTGTCCTTGGTTGCAAAAATAATCCCCAAGATTGAATTTCAAACAATCATGTTATCAAAAACAAATCAAAAACAGACAGAGATGGGCACATCTCATGTGGCACATAATAAAAATAAAAAATCTAGTGCCACTGAATACCTTCTCAGTTTTGGGAAGGACCCCTGATTGCTGTGCATGGTGTAATGCAGTTGTATCAAGACACCTAGCTAGCACTCATGGTTAATTGGTAATAATAGTTTGAACATGGTTAACAGGCAATAACAATTTCATCTATGTCAGACAGGCAGCTTCGCTGAAGCTGCGTGCAAGGCACCAGGCCACGAATGTTTTTTTCCTCTTGGATTCAGCAGCCCTTCAACTGGGCTCACCATCCTATGCTGTGGTTTCAAACATGAGTATCTGGGTCAGCTTCATTAGAGAAAGAAAACAGTCATTAGAGTTCTATATTGGTACCCTTGCACATCAATGACACCAGTGTGTAAGTATCACTTCAAACTAACAGCTCCTAGCTTAAGCTATTGAGTTCTATTTGCTTTCCTTATATTTAGATAATCAGATCTTTTCCTCCCGTTATTATTCGGCTAATATTAAAACATATGTTAATCTACCTGACAGCAACTTATTAGTACTCCCTCCGTCCCAAACATAGAATCAAAGGCACAAAAACAAAGTGAACCAGCAAACGCTTCCTATGGGTTTATCATTTCCCACCATCAGAAAGTTGAAACATATGTAGTTTTGTTTATCATAACGTTGTGGCTTAATTCTAAGCATCAATCAATTGCCAGTGTTCTGAGAACTGCTTTACTTTAACAAGTAAACAACTAAAGTTGTCAGCAGAAAGGCACATACACATATCAGTAAATCGCCGATAATCAGCTGGGCAACTGAGATGACAACACCAAAAAAACACCAACAAGCTATTGTTATGGTACAGTATTTTTCTCTCAAAACAAATCAACATTGGCCAGGAACCATCCAGCGAGCAGGGCTGCAGCCGCTTCACACGCCTGTTCAAATGATGTGCCAGGGTGCGTCAATATAGGGCAACTCAAATTGCATGAATTTTTAAGCATTATTGGTGGTGTGAGAGAGTGTTTGGTGCTCCCAAGACATTCTCTGTCCTCACCTTTGTTTAAACAAAGGAGGGGAGCTTTTTGACAATATGTTAAATCAAAGCTTAACTTTAGGCAGTACAGACAGACCGAGTACTAGCAATGGTTGATTGATGACTACACATGGTTCAAAGCTTCTCCTGATTTGGAATTGGAAAATAAGATGGTCTTGCTAAGCGCTTCAGAATTTTCAGAGCTATCACCTTTATTTCTACTAAATATATATGCCACCTAAATGGCTAAGCTAGTACTATACACATTTAATATTCATTTTTGTAGCAGATTTTCCAGATGAACCAACGGAACCCACCTGATTTTATTTTGCAAATTGAATAATTGGTGATGTTGTATAATTGCAGTGGAGCTGTGGAGTAACTCGATCGGGGAGGTTGCTATAGTAGGCAACAGCTAATGCACCAACAATTCTGTCCTTGTATCAGAGATCAACTGGTGATCTGCTCCTAAACAACTATTTCCCGTCGCCCTGTGACCCTGTGCCATCATCACTCAACCTGCAAAGAGGGATAAAGCTACGGGAGCATCTTGCCATCTTGGTGCATTTTCGTGCGCCCTTTCTTGTCGGCAACGCATTTCACGAGATGGGCAGAAAGTAAGTACCTATCAAGTGGGCATCAAAAGGACTTCACCCAAAAAAGAAAGGAGTGGGCATCAAAAGTGAACACTGAACAGAGGGTGTTTTTTCCCTAAAAAACGGAGGATGGTTACGAATACGAACCCTGCATTGATCCGTCGGCACAGAGACCACGCGTCCGCCCGTGCCATCTCCATGGCCGCATGGCAACCGGCAGAACCACATCGCGGTTGAAGTGGGTACAGCTCGCGGATCAGCACGCACATCGCGGCGGCTGGTGGCTGCGGCTGGCGGCTGACCCGTTGCCCTTGTGGACGGCGACAACGGGTCCAGCACATCAGCTGTCCTCGGGAGCGTTTCGTCGAACAGGACATGTGCGCGGCGGTCGACGATTCTTGGCCAGAGCTCAGTTAACACAGCCGAGCGGAAATTCCTTAGTGGGTTGGGGTTTACCGTTTACCCGACTCGCTCCATCTCCATGTGACGAACTCCAAAGCCAGTTCTGCCCGCCTCTATTTCTATCTCGATTGGCGGCGACGGCGCCACCGGCCACCGCCACCGTCGGCGCCGCAACCGAGGAGCGGTTTGTTCTGTTGGCCCGCGGAGAATTTTCCGCTTGCCATGGCCCATGTGCCATTTTAGTTTCAGCCTTTGAAGCTGGCCGCGCCGCCGAGATGTCTGGTTTAGGCCCTGTCGTTCGGCCCTAATGGCCCACTGTTTAATCAGATCTAATAAGCGGGAAAAGCCCATCTGATCTCTGCCCTCAATAGAAAAATCGGACTTGTGACTTCCTACTACAATTTTAAACTATTTTTTTGCGAGAATTTTTTAAACCATCCGATTTACCTCATGAGTGGTTTCTGTTAAACATTACATCATATCAATTATATTACATGGTACCACGTTAGCAAAGACTAAGGTAAATCGAACTACGCCAACACAGATATTAAATAGAATTTATCCAAAAATTGTTAATTCTTCAAATGTAATTAAAATATTTTTCTAGAAAATATGCAATTAAAAATTCTAAAATATAAACCAATGTTAGAAAATTAGTAGTGAATTGTTTTGATTTAGAAAAAAAAATATATGAACACAGCTCAACATTTTGAGGCCCAATTGCTACCTATTAGAATTTTACCGGTTTGGAATGCAACTTGCAAGTGATCCGCATAGAAGAGCATACAATGAACAGTGGATCTTGTGATCACTACTGATGCCCTCCACTCTAGGAATAATAAGAACCACAAATCTAATGCAATTATAAACACCTCACTGGAGTCTACAACTCACTGAATAAAAAGAAGCAAACATTAATGAGTGCAGGAACTCATTAATGTTAGCTAGATAACTAGATTAATCCAAATACCACAAATACCTTAGTAGCAATGTGTTGACACCAGAATTTTGCACGAAGAAAATGATTAGGGGTTATGCAGATAAATCCCATTTTTGAGGTGTTGGCTGGGTAATGTCGTATCGGCTAAAGTATTGAGGAACGTTGAATCAGCTAAAACCCGAAGGGTGACGGATCGACAAACTCGGAAGAAGACCCGGATCGGCTAAAGCCTGGCATAGAGATGGAGTTGGGAATTCCACATCAGATCGTGCGCCACGTCAGCTGAGGAAAGGAGCAATGCGGACTCCAACAAACAAAGAAAGATTGGAGGCCAAGTTATCATTGTTTGGAGGTATTTTCTGTTATTCTAAGTCGTATTGTAATAGGACTCGATTAAGCCCTGAGTATAAATATTGAAACCCCAGCTATTGTAAGATCTTCACACAATCAATACAAACTGGCTCCGTACCAAATCGAGTCTTGTCAAGTCATCGAATTCTTTCAAGTTTTTGAGAGGGTGTATTTGATCCGTCGACTCCTGAGTTGCTTGTAAGTACAAGACAAGATTATTTATCTTAATTATAAGGCTACATCGATCAAGTCGATCTCTTGTAGTTTCGATAATTAGCTGACGATTTGTATCTCAATTGTAAGGTTGCATCGGTTGAGCTGACCTCTTACTGTTTAGGTAGAAATCAGATTCACTGGTAGTCTGTAAGGCTGCATTGATCCAATCGACCTCTTATAAGTTGTTTGTGGATTAGTTATCTTTTGATTAATCTGAGTTTTATGAGTTTCATGCTTATTCTGTCTACCGATAACTTCGTCGGCATAAGAAGGAACCCACTGTCCGTAGTCCTTTTCTATTTCTTCTCCCACAATGTCTAGCCCATAAGGTAGCACGCATAAAAACAAAAATAAAATCCCCCCTCCCACCTAAACTAGTTGCATATTCTTTTTTCTCACGTATTCTCCGCTCCTTTCTTCGCTGCATCCGCAACTCATGTCGCCGCGGTTCCTGCCACCTCCGCTAGTTCCTTCACTTTCCAGATCGAAATTCCACAATCTCAAATCGGTCTCGTCTTCACCAATCATCTTCCTCCTCATGCACGGTGTTTAGATTGTGGGTTTGGTGGCGGGGGTGCACGAATGGCTACGGTAGTGACAGCCTCGTAGGTAGCGTTGGTGGTCGGGCAGGCGGCCTCGCGACTCGCGGCGGCGTCCTTACCGGCAACACAGATGGTTGTGGTGACGGGCGGCGTGAGAGGTGCGAGATGGAGGCGGCCCCGCGCGAGTGGCGCCGGTGGTCTGCCACGCGACCTCGCCGGCGGCATGGATGGTCGGACAAGCGGCATCGCGGGTGGCGCGTATGGTCGAGGTGGCAGCCACTTGGGCAAGCCAGGTAGAGAGATGGAGAGCGAATTAATTTTTTAATCGCTATGGGCTGTTCATAAGGCTATGAGTGATTTTCGTTATGGACTCCTCTATGGTTTCTCTCACAGTGCATATAGCACTCCATAGGAATAATTTAGTCCCTATGGACTGGTTTGGGAGCACATTGTGGCTGTAATGAATGCAGATAGACTTGACATTTTAGGCAATATTCTGAATTGCTCTAAAGGTATCTTACGTTTTACCTATTTGGGTCTACCTCTCAGGCTTCTCAGCATAACTAGATCTTCAGTATTCCCTCAAAAAAAAAAAACTAGATCTTCAGTAGCAAACCTTTGGCCTCTAGTATCTAAGTTGGTAAAGCAGAAAGGAAGAGAATGCTACACAATTGCAGCAGACTAATGATGTGTAGTTTCATGTTTAGGGTTCCACCTTTTTTTCTTCAAGAAAGGCTTATAAGTTATCTTGTGGGACATCACTCTGTGCACAGTGCTTATAGGTGGTTATGGAAATCGGCTTGCTAAAATAAAAGAAAATGGTTTTTTTTTTTTTTCTGGCTAGTGTTGAAGGATCGTTTGAGCACCCGATCAGTCCTCAACATTCAGCATACAAAACACACCATCCGCCAAATGCCTACAAAATAAGATATTTTTAGAGATGGTCAAAATTGATTTTTGAGAACGAATTTTGAAACCACGAATACGCCAAATGACTACAAAGTAAGATATTTTTAGAGATGGTTTTAGAAGCACTCCTAACAGAAAAGCCAACCTAATTTTCAACGGTAAGGCAAGCAGTTCCCCGTGGGCAGATCACACATATTCGATTTTCACTGACCATGGCTCGCCGTTGCTTTCCACCCCATCATATCTTATCTTGGCTCCTATATCGCTATATAAGAAGGCGGCAGGAGCTCAAAGTGGAACACCAACAGCATAGGCAAAACCACCAATTCTAGCAAAGCCTTGGTGGACCTTGGAGTGGTAGCCACCAGCCCATCAGCAGTAGCTAGAGCCATCATGGGGTCGCTGCCGACGGCAGAGGGGGAGAGGCGCCAGCCGCCGCCGCACGTGGTGATGGTCCCGTACCCGGCGCAGGGCCATATCACGCCGATGCTGCAGCTGGCCAAGCTACTCCACACACGCGGCTTCCACGTCACCTTCGTCAACAACGAGTTCAACCACCGGCGCCACCTGCGCGCGCGGGGGCCAGACGCGCTCGACGGCGCGCCGGGGTTCCGCTTCGCCGCCATCGACGATGGGCTTCCACGCCCGACGCCGACGCCACCCAGGACGTGCCCGCGCTCTGCTACTCCACCATGACCACCTGCCTGCCCCGGTTCAAGGACCTCGTCGCCAGGACCAATGCCGAGGCCGACGCCGAGGGCCGCCCCCGTGACGTGCGTCGTCGCCGACAGCATCATGACCTTCGCGCTCCGCGGCGCGCGGGAGCTCGGCCTCCGCTGCGCCACGTTCTGGACCGCCAGCGCATGCGGCTTCATCGGCTACTACTACTACCGCCACCTCGTCGAGCGGGGCGTCGTCCCGCTCCAGAACGAGGCGCAGCTCACCGACGGGTACCTGGACACCGTGGTCGTCGACTGGATCCCCGCCGGCGCGCCCAAGGACCTGCGGCTCCGGGACTTCCCGAGCTTCGTGCGCACCACAGACCCGGACGACATCATGCTCAACTTCTTCATCCACGAGGTGGCCGGGATGTCGCAGGCGTCGGCGGTGGTCATCAACACCTTCGACGAGCTCGACGCCACGCTGCTCCACGCCATGGCGGAGCTCCTGTCGCGGCCCGTCTACACGGTCGGCCCGCTCCCGCTGACGGTGCGAAACAACGTCCCCGCGGACAGCCCCGTCGCGGCCATCGGGTCCAACCTGTGGAAGGAGCAGGACGCGCCGCTCCGGTGGCTCGACGGCCGCGCGCCGCGCTCGGTCGTGTACATCAACTTCGGGAGTATCACGGTGATGTCCAACGAGCAGCTGGTCGAGTTCGCGTGGGGGCTGGCCAACACCGGCTACGCCTTCCTGTGAAAAACGTGCGCCCGGACCTCGTCAAGGGCAGCGGCGACGACGCTGCTGGCGCCACCGGGCTGACGCCGGAGTTCCTGGCCGCGACGGAGGGCAGGAGCATGCTGTCGACGTGGTGCCCGCAGGCGGCGGTCCTGGAGCACGAGGCTGTGGGGGTGTTCTTGACGCACTCTGGGTGGAACTCCACGCTGGAGAGCATCTGCGGCGGCGTGCCCATGGTGTGCTGGCCCTTCTTCGCCGAGCAACAGACCAACTGCCGGTACAAGTGCACTGAGTGGGGCATCGGGATGGAGATCGGCAATGACGTCCGACGGGGTGAGGTGGAGGCGCTCATACGGGAGGCCATGGAGGGGGAGAAAGGGCGGGAGATGCGCCGGCGCGTGACGGAGCTCAAGGAGAGCGCCGTGGCCGCGGCAAGGCACGAGGGACGGTCTATGCGCAATGTGGATAGGCTCATCAACGAGGTGCTCCTAGCTTGAGCATACAACATGCATCCTCCTGTGCCTTGATGATATTACTAGTATCAGGCGCGCGCCCTTGCGCGCGGAATACATATGTGAGTGATGTGGCCAGAATTTGCATCATAATATTACACACATGAAACTCATAAGCATAGGTATGTTGTTACATTAGAGTGTCTGGCACTCAGGCAATTGACAAATACGTTGGTTCTATATATATTACATATACAAGCAGATATTACATATACAAGCAGTTGACAGTTAATATTTTACATATCTAAGTACATTTGGCAGTGACATCGGCCTAAATATGAATTCTATCGTTCCTAATTGTTCCTAATTGTTCGCCAATGATTGAGCACCAATCTGATGGAGGAATTCTGATAAAGAACAGGAGTAATAGAAAACTGCCAGACATTTGGGGGCCAGAAAGCTATTAGATTTGTAGGAACTCTTATAAAGAACTCTGATGAAGGAACTCTGCTGAGTTTCAAAACTATCAGGCATTAAAAACACAAATTAGATGGTTAGCATGGCATAAAGAAATACAATGCACATATCGTATGTAAGTAACACCAGCATACCATTTTTTTTAGATTAACACCAGCATACCTTGAGCAAGTAGGCAGCCAAGGTGTGTTGTATTGCTAATAAGAGGCTGCTCAATTTAGTGTATCCATAGTACTGAAATCTGAAGACCATATGCATATGTAACAATAGTGTCATAATTAGAAGCATGAAGGGAAAATAGAAGAATCAATATGGTGAAACAAAACATGGGATATAGCCATGCAGGTACTGCAGTAGAGAAGAAACAAAGGAGATTTTCTAAAGGTACATGTATCATGTATGTCATAATTAGGCTCATGGAATTGTTATAGGCACCACTGGAATTGGGAGGAATTGAGACGGATTTTTGAAGGTAACAGCTGGATTTAGGTATCTGAATTAAACAATCCACAAAACATAATGTTCTTAGTAACCTAACTGATATGAAGAGAATAGAAATTCTAGGAGAATTGCAGAGGCATGGCAGAACCCTATAATTTGTTTTAACTATGGACTACATATATAGGATTTTTTTACTTGAATGTTATTTAACGATATCACTAAACATGCATCTGACTGCGCAAAAAAGGCAATTCATTGTTTTCTTTAATTTCAGCTATGTTTTTCAAGAAAAAGAAAATGTGCATGTTGCTGCACAGAACCCAATTACCATTGTGGATCATTTACCTAGAAACTCGGAAATAAAGTCCAATGATCCTAACATTAGAAATTAGCCAACATTAAAAACTGGTGGTGAGAGACCTTCTATAGAGGTTGGTAATCAAAAGCAATATGGGCGTGTTTGTTTGTTGGTGGCCTTTTTTTAAGACAGAGCAAGCCTGTGAGACTTAATTAGCAAATAAAAATTCTATTAGCGAAGACCATAACAATGAGCGAGGCTTCAAGAACTATGCAACCTGACATTAGTAAGAGGGGACAGAAATGGAGACCCAATTTCTTGCAGCGGAGCTCATCGGTAAGAATCAACACAGGCAATAAAAGGGAGGAGAGAACATCTGGGGACTAACCAAGCAGGAGGGGGGGAAAAAGCAACGTGAATGCATAAAGAAAAAGTAATCGAACACCACAATTATGACAGAATGAGATGCCATTGCTACCATGCTTAATAGAGGGAAATATCTAACATGGCACCTAAATCCTTAACTGGTCAGGTTTACTTAGCAAATAAAACATTGATACAAATTTTTGAAATAGATGGAAATGGTTAGGGGGGCTCCTTGATCCTTAGGAGGCAACATTTACTACATTTGAAAATTGTGAAATTGTAAAATGGGTTTTATGAGCACCCTGTGTTCAGCCGGTCTTGGCTTCTTCTCTTAATCAAAGAGACACGTGAGGACGTGTTCGAGAAAAAAATGAGCACCCTTTGTTAAAAACATAAGGTATAGTCTGGGACATGAAAAAAAATAGTTGTTGAACTTATTGCAGGGCACACATGATTTCAGAAGCACAAAAGTAGAGAAACAAAAGGCCATCTGCAGCCTGCAGAACAAAATTCGGAAGAACTAAAGTAAATAGAACCAATACATAAACTTGGCTATAAAGCAAAACCAACAGGGGAGGAAATCTCACCATAATGAGAGGGCAGCAGGTAATCACCGGTGATGACTATGTCCTTACTGCACAGGACCT
Organism: Hyparrhenia diplandra; assembly: GCA_015847255.1. NCBI lineage: Eukaryota > Viridiplantae > Streptophyta > Magnoliopsida > Poales > Poaceae > Hyparrhenia > Hyparrhenia diplandra. The sequence goes on along the minus strand of JADLZK010000403.1, from coordinate 425,896 downwards.
TGTAACTGCAGTGGCATGAGGCAAGAAAAAAGGGCGTAGATACTGAGCAAATATAACATAGGCTGTGAAATAACATAGGTTGTGAAAACAATAGAAGCAAGAGGGTGGTTACCTAGAGAAGCGGTTTATGCATTGGCGTTGTACATAGCAAGGTTGAAAAGGTAATCAAAAGTACCTACAATAGGTAGCAATTATGATTCGAAGCATGATCTGTCTACTTCTAACAACAGTGGAAGCTATGAACACCGTTTGTGGACAGAATTCCATGTCATGTTAGATGAATCCTAACTGTTGTCTCCTTCTTGTTGTCTCCAATAATCATAACGGCGGAAACAAAAAACAACGGGGAAATATGCATTTGACAACACCGGCCCAATCTATGCAAGGAATCAACAAAAGAAGACTAAACTGGTAGTAAAAATGATACTGCAAGGGAATAGTGCTTGTCAACTATTTGTGCTAGTCTCCAAAAAAAAAAAACACCGACAGGAAACCATGGGATTACTACCGCTATTCGTATTTATTATTTATACAATCACAAAGGAATAAACTCACATGAAAGATTTTTTTTTAAGAAAGTCGAGGCTTTTTTAAAAAAAAAAACTGGTAGGAAAGCATGGACTTACTATCACTGGGCTTTTGTATAGGTTGCTGTACCAAGTCAAAGCAAGTTCAGGGAGCAAGAAACAGAGAAGATCATCGATTTTTAGTTCACAACATATCAACTTTGCATCAAATGTAGAGAAGATCGTCAATTTTTAGTTCATAACATGTCATTGCATTAATTGGAGAGAAGTACATACCTCTCATTTCATGATTTTCACTTCACCTCTGGGAGACTCTCCACTTTGGAATCTTTTTTTTTAAAGATGAAACCTAAATTTGGTTCACCCAAAACAAACCGATACAACAACCAAAACAATTCAATCTATTGTAGATCTTTGATAAACTATCTCTGGGAATAGGGTGTGTGCTCAGAACCGAAAGTGTATAGCCTGGCTGCACAAGCATTGATGATAGACAATGATCACAGACGTAGAATTAAGTAGAATATATGCATCATTTCGGGGCAATAAGCGAAAGCTCGATTTGCATAAGAATGCACTTTGTTGATATGACGGGCAATGATAGTAAGCAAACATGAATGCAAACCAAAGGCAATGATCAGATTAGGCAAAGCAAAAAGCCATCGAGAGGAAATTACATCGAAGCTCTACATAATGGTGTGCTATAGCCTCATTATCACGAAGCACCAGAAAAAGGCTCCAAAGCACACAAAATAGAACAGTATACAAAGAAACACGAAAAATTGAAGCAACCAATGACCACTGCCTCGGCTATCATGGAAGGCGAAAAGAAGTGCAAAAAAAAAAAAAAAAAAAGAATCGTTATTCAGTTAGAAAGACAACAAAAAATAAATCCAACGTTCCCATGATCACTTTTTGAGACGAAAGAGGCTTGGATTTTTGTCTCTCTTTTTTGCCGAAAGAAGGGGGCGGTTATATATTTAGCGCCCGCCAAGAAAAACAGTAGGTAGAAGCAAATCGACATCCAAACCGATATCAAACGAGCAGAAACAATTACTGCTGCCGTGGACACCCCATCTTTGGGCCAAACCAAGCACAATTGTAGACAAAAGTGGAAAAAAAAATAGAATCAATGCTTCAGTTAGAAAGACGGCAAAAATAAAATCAACATCCCCATGATCACTACCTTAGTTATGAGCACAGCAGACAGACGCAAAAGGAAGAATCATCATAAGCTCATAAGCATTGCCTCGATTATGTACATAGAAAAATAAAGAGGAGTAAACGTGGAATGATGGCCCATGATCGCTGCATGAAACACTAAATATTTATATTGTGAATTCATCACAGCACCACCCTATTCCCTAAAATTAATCTAGCATCAAGAGGAGAGCGTACTCATCGTTGGACATGACTGCAGTGAGTTATAAAATATACCCATGTAGTAAAGCAGCTTACATGGTTGCTGGTTGAGAAGCCAATGCAATGGTTAACAGCTGAAGCAGCATCTCATCATAATTTGATGTTGTTGGATACTATGGCACAGGCATAGATTTAGGAAAGAAATGTCTAGATGACATGGAACCGAACACATGCCATTTTAATAGGAACCACAAAGGCTGAGCTCTTCGTTCCATTCGACACTAATAGTCTTCTTCATCACTCGTGCTTTCAATTTCTGTGATATTGTGAAAAATAATTATAGTTAGTAGCTCCATGTATATGCAAAAAAAAAAAAAAACATGGGCGACTGAATCAGAGAATTTTAAATAGGTGGTTACCTGCGTTATAACGTACAAAGTGCTTGATCTGTAAAGCAAATGTTTGAATTCCACCTGATCCTTCATGTATCTGCAAAATCGAAGATGCATGGTCATCCCAAATGCTTTCGGTTGGGTTTGGTTGGATCCTTATCACCTTGCAGTAGCTTGGTATGATTCTACAAAATCTGGTATGGACCTTTGGTCATGGATTGGAGTCGCTGAAGATGACATGGTGCGGTGTTCACAAGCAGGTAGAGCTAATAAATTCCAGGTCTCCAGACAACACCTGGAAAGCGTGTTGACATATGCAGCCTTACTTTATGCATAGAAGAACGATATAAGTAGTTGAGAAACTATCTTCGATTTTGCATGTTCATCTAAAATACAATCTAACATTCGTGGAATATAAAGTCTTGGCCATAGTGATGCCTATCGATTATTTACGCATTATGTTAGAAGACGAACCTATGTTCATAGAGAGAGGTGGCAAAAAAATGCGGATAAGTACCTAATTGGGAGGCTGCTTTTGTGCATTTCCCGAGAATTAGGAAGGTTGCTTTGCCTGTCATTCGACACTTCACCCAATTTCAGGTTTCAAATATGAAACCTCTGGTATCTTTATAGCACAAAGAATAATCTATTATTTAGTTGTTGAGGTTGCCCATAGTTACCATCCAAAGACATCCTAAACATAAATAAATAGAGTGAATATGCTATTCGTTGAAATCAGTTCAATTTCACAAAAAACAACTAACTCAAATGCGCAAAGGCATAAACATGACCACTACACATACTCTATAAGCTTGTGATTTGTAGACCACAGTGAAGTAAGCAAAGCTCATCTCTAACTGTAATAGAAATTTTAAGAAAAGCACAAATTAGAAATTTAGAATGTCGGAAGACTATGGATACCAATTAAAGGCATGTTAACTGCAGAAGACATGGTGACATAAATTTGGGCAGTAGCAAAATTAAACTTTTCGAGAACAAGCAGTGGTAGAGAAAAGCATGGATGACTTAGTATGCTAATTTTATCATTAAGCAAAATTCAGTTGTCATGTAAGCTAAAAGGCAAACCCAGGATAGGTACACTTTTGCATGTCGCAACCACAACATTGCCGCTAGTGAATTCTATATATTTTAGTTTACATGTACATAATTTAGCACAAATGAACGCACTCAACAACTAAAACTGACAAAAATCAATTTATTGGTGTAACACGCACACGGATCCAATCAACTTTAACCTAAATATAAACTGTGTGGAGGCGTAGTAATGTGGCTGAAATATAGAACAGACTGACATGGACAAAAGCGGCGAGACACTAAATTTAAGTGCAGAAGACCGAGAATCCTCAAAAAGTTAGGAACAACATTATTAGGTAGAAGTTGACCAAAAAAATGTATCCCCGTCGGTTTAGATAGAAATGTCATGACCTAAAGAATAGGAAAAACTATATCCGAAAGCTCAATTCTTTCAATTCAAACAACAAACCCTTGGAAGAAGTACATTGACATGTAACTAATAACTGCCACAAATCAAGCAAGGGGAAAAACATGAAAAAAACCCACGACCTTGCTACTGTTCCAACTAATGTTATCCCTTCTTTTTAATTTGTTAGCAAGAAGGCCTGTCATGATAGTGGTAATGCAGGTCAACGAAATGCATCCATCCAATCTGCAAGCCACGGAAATCATGTAGCTATAAATTACATTAGTAAGCTGCATTACCGAAAAGATTTAAGGAGGAATGAATTAGTAGATATTTGAAATAGTTACCTGAATCCATTTTTTAATGAAGAATCAATTTAATGCATCAATGTCATGATGCAAAATAGATTGGTCGCTTTAAAAAAGGATGAAGAGCTCCAACCATGGGTATTTCATATTTTAAAAGTATAAGCCACATGATTTGCATGGAGAACCCATGTTGTATTCGGCATGTTGGTCCACTGAGCAAGCGAAAACTGAACTGTGGACTTATCAATCACCAATAAACACCAACACAGTTTGGAACCCTCTACCGTTTAGCTAAAAAATATAGGGTAGTTTTCTTAGCAATATTAGGAGAGCAACAGTGCAGTACACAATGTATAACAGCTTTAAGTCTGTAATGAAAATAAATAGACTTGCAGCCCACAATTTAGAACAGCTCAAGAACCATGAGAAAAATCAAAAGCGATGTGCATCTGTATCTTACGACAACTAAAACTAAAAACATGTGAGGAAGGGAATCGATCCTAGATCGTCCAAACGGTGTGGAAAAGATGGGGAATGCAGCTAGGGTTTCGGTTTTGTCAAGCACGGCCCGAACAATTCATCTGCATATAGATCATGTCCACATGGAAGGGAGCGAGCCTCCACAAGCACTGGGAGAGAGATCTCATAGGGAGAAGTAAGAAGGGGAGAGAGGGGGGAAGAGATCAAACCGAGGCCGGGACGGCGCGAGGAACAACAAAGCTTGGACCGGGCGCGCGCCACGGGGCGGGAGGCGTCGGCCGCCACCGGCGCCGCTTGCCGCCGCCGCGCCATGGCGGGGGCGGCGAGCATCGGGGGCCGACCTAGGGGCTGCACGCCATACGATGGATGCGCCGCCGCCTTCCGTCGCCTTGGCCGCATCGGGGAGGGAGATGAGAGAGAGGAGGGCGGAGAGGGGAAGCGGAGGTGGAGGCGGATGCGAGGCGGGGACGGGGCGGGAGCGGCGCCTGCGGTGGCGCGCGCCGCGGCTCTCCCGTGACGCTGCCCGGTCGGGAGTGGCGGAGAGGCCGAGTCGTTTCTTTTTTTTTTTATTTAGAGACCGGGATGGTATAAATGTGGTTAGGTAACAGTAAAAGAACCAAATCAAGACGTTAAACTCAAGATCAAACGGTGAAAAAAATAAATTTACTACCGTGGATACTTTGCCAGAGCGGGGCAATGCGAGCCGCATTGTAGAGAGTAAATTAAAATCCTTGTTGTTAATGTGAGAGTGACAACGCTTTCGTTACACACACATGGGAGTATCTCTCGTAGTAGTAGATCATTAACAAAGCACTTAAGCTAAATTTGGCATGAGATCAAATTTGGTCTTATATCATAAAATTAAGGACATGACGCTCTTGTTTAGTTTAGACCATGTTTAGATACAATAGATAGCTAAAAGTAGTTCTAGTACGTGCATCTAAATATGAGAGCTAACATTTTTTTTTTCGAGACTACACGACAGTCGCTCAACACGCATGCACACTCACCCCTATGAAGACACGTGCATGACAAACCCTACCCCTATGAGCGCCTTCAAAGGTCTGAGCCGGTAGATCTGCCGGTAGATCTTAACGTTCGCGAAGTCAGTACATGCGCCTCATTGTCGACGGGGACGTCGTCTACCACTAAATGCATAGCGCCGGAAAATACTGAAATAATCTAGAAAAATGCGACCACCGGTGATGAGTTGATAACTTGAACCCTGGTGGGTAGGTTTCAGGTATGCTAATTTTTAGCCTAGTCATAAATAACTACTCTCTATGTTCAAAATTTATACCAAAATATTCTAGGTCTTTAGGTACTTTCTATCCTTTGTCTTTATTAACCGAACACCTCTTTTCTTATCAGTATGCCATGACACTCCACTCTAATTCATGGCAGGAAATAATAGCATGTAAAGGTTCCTTTTAGACTAGAAATCAACGAACTACTCACTCTCTCCTAATTGGTGTGGAGTAATGCAGTATTTTACCGAGGTCCTTATTCCATATGAAAATCTCTTCGATTCCTTATTATATTTAAAAAGATGGAGCTAGAGAATAGTTATTATCCAACTAGTTAGCCAACCATAACTAATTTATGCTAAATTTTAGCCCCCAACCAGTAACTAGCCAAATGTTGCCCTTAGTATGGGTTCACTTATAATGCAATGGTTCATGTTTCTCCGATTGAGAATTGTATTTTATTAATCTGTTGTTAATGTCGAATCAGGTCGCACACCAGCAAGGGCTGGGACGTCTGAAGGTGCCCATAACCTAGCTCGTAGTAAGAATGTAATAAATCAGCGAGGGCGACAGGATGCCAATCAAGCTGATTTGATGCTCGTTCTTCACGTGGTGTAGACACCTAAGACCCAACAGGGAGGGTTACAAAGAGGTTGTTTTAGGATCGGTAAGGTCATCTAGAACGTCACTAAATCTCATTGAAAAATTGACTTATAGGACTCTCCTATAACTTTAAAAATAATGAGGCCCCAAGCTTCAAACCTGGGTCGGACAGGGGAGTCCCGGAGCTCACTGCTCTAACCCGGTCAAACTGCGAGAAGCTTGGCCACAAAATCTCATTGACAGACGTGTTTTCTTACTGGAAGTTAGTTTCCTCAATTGATCATCATCTTCTCATTTATACAGAGGGGACGGAGTGGTCTTATTCTAGTAGAAAACATCTCCAAGATGCAATCTTTAAGTTTGTTGTGACCAAAAATAGGTCTAGACTGAGTTGGACTCAACCCAGTCTCGGAACAAGAAAATGGCCTAGCTAGTTTTGAAGATTGGGCCCAAAACCGTCTTCTTATATTTGAACTGCATTTTGTTTTCCAAAATATCTTTCTTTGTCATCTTAATGCCAGGAATTTGATGTTGGAGTCCAATACTTTTTGCACATTGGTATTGTTTTTAGTGGTAGATGACATACCCATCGCCAGTAAGGTGCTTATAATGACTTTATAAATCCAGATACCTATCTGAAAATGAAGTACCACAATGACAAGTAGGCACTTTAAATGCCCTTTCAGCCAGCTTTTGCTGGTCCACCATATCCATTTTGTGGAACTTGAGCATGCCCCACTTGACATGGTCATTGAGGCTAGAACCAGCTTTAGTGATGCAATTTTCATAGAAGTCTTTTATCACATCCTGCTGGATTATTTGGACAACGAGAAATGCAAAGTTTTCGATAATGCTCAAGTAGATATCAATACTTGGAAAAGACACTTCTGAAAGGAGCTTGGACTAGTGTGTACTAAAGCCAAGCCAAGTAAAAGTAATGCACTTAGTTTATGGAGAGATATCTATCATGTATAGCCTTTGGGCTTGTAATTAAACCTGTAATTATATGTATTTACATTCTTTCATTTAATGAAAAAGAAAAAGATGGGTAGGGACTCCCATGATGTTTTCCTCAAAATGACAAGTAGGCACTGTGCACCCTCTGATTTCTTATTTAGTTGGGGCCCTATTATTGTATTGACGGTGAAGAATAACAAAAACACTATAAGCCGTGCGTATCCGGGCCTTTGCTACTTACTCCCTCCATTCTAAAAAAGCTTGCAACTATGGGAAGCGTGTCGGTCAAACTTTCTTAACTTTAACTAGGTTTATAGAAAATACATGCAACGTTTATATCTCCAAATAAATTTATTAAAAAAACTAGACTTAAAGATCTTTTCGATAATACTAATTACTTATTATAAATATTTATATATTTTAATATATAATTGCCGATATTTGAAAAATATTGACTACCGGGAAGAGAGAATTGCATGTTTTAAGGACGGAGGGAGTACATATACGAGTGATTTCAAGATAATTGTATTATTGATGTTTTTTTTTTTTTTTTTTTTATGCTCCCTCCGTTCGCTTTAAGAGTGTCATCCGGGAAAGCGTGTTTGTGAGGATACGGTTTTCCAACGACTCTTTTAAAGGAACGGAAGAGTATATTAATAAAACTTCTTTTATCTAAAAACACGATCGATTAGGGACTGTTTTTGTCATCGTGGACAAACATTGACAAGTACGTATATACATGCATGTGGTGGCATCAAAATTGCAGCTTTCTGAACATGAACGCGACAATTGCTAAATTCAAAGTCTCTTGGGCGTACCCTACAAGCAAAGCTCGTGTGAATAATTGACGAATCCGGTGGCCTGAAAACTGTCGATTAGGCAGCGCACAGCCTACTCCCTCTGTCTCATAGAGTTCGACGTTTTTGACTTTTGAATTTAATCTTTTGACCATCCGTCTTTATTGAAAATATTTATGTAAATTATAAAATAAAATAATCAATATTCAAGTATCTTCATTGATAAAATAAGTCGTAAAAAATAAATTATATTTGTATAAAAAATTTAAATAAGGCGAAGCGTCAAATAAGATGGCGCGGAAAACAGGGGTGACAAACTCACGGAGGGAGTAGCTAGTAGAGTGTGTCTGTTATCGAACACTACAAAGAGGTCCCAATCATGTCAGCATTGTTGGACAATACAAAGAGGCAAAGCAGGCACTGGCGACACTGCCGACACTGCATCCGGCACCAGCAGTGGATGGGACGGGGCGGCGGCGATCGGCTGAATCCGATCGAGATCATATCAGAGCAAATCCGAGAGATATCAGAGCAAATCCGAGAGAATGCATGCATCCGCGATCGACTTGCTTGATTGGTTGCATGCCACTGCTTGGAGCCAAAGGGGATTCGTGACATTCGTCTCGGATGCCATCGCGGCGGAAACTCGTCGTCCGCCGGCGGGGGCACACGGCAGCATGCAGCCAGCAGGTCAATGCGTGCGGCCTGACCATGCCGGGCACAGCAGTATGCAAAGCCAGCTTAAACAAGAAAACTAATTTATAGGAAAGATAATATATGTACTATGCAGAAAAGAGGACCGTTTGGAAGGCTGAAATGTTTCAGATTCTTGCCTGGAACCCAAGCGTGTTCGGGCCGGCTGATCTGATTTCGACAGATTTTCAGCTTATTCAATAGTAATCTGTTAGGGAGAAACTAGTTCCAAGCGATCCTGGTTTTTCTGTCTCAGAATGTGAATACGTGAAAATGTTGTCTCGCAACAGCCAAACATGTACATTGATTCACCAAGAGAATTTGAATCGTTTCTGCGAGAAACTGGATCCCTACCAAATGAACCCTTATATTACATTTACTCTCGTATAATAGAGCAATTTGATAAAGAGGCGCATGTAAAGGTTTTTATAATAAAATGAACTGAAATATTTCATGTTTATATATAATCAGAATCAGAATGGCCAATATCAACTTCTTGTTCTAAAACTAATTAGCAGAGGTATCCATGAATTACAAAAGAGCATAAGACGTCTTAGAATTAGTTCATTTAAACTTATCGGCCATGGTACAATGTTCTTCTCTACCAATAGAACATCATTAGCCAACTTATCAACCAAAAAAACATCATCCAAACAGCCAGAAACTCACGCTATCATTAGAAGTGAGTTGATTTAGCTCGTATGAGTATGGATCATAAGTTCAGACCACATAGACACAAAGAACAATACAACATTTTAGTGAGTAAAAAAAAAAATAGAAGAATAACCAAACAAATATATAGTAGGCAGGAGGTTTTTATTTGGTTTGAGTTCAAGTTAATTCAAGTTTTTTCTAGATTTATTTTAGGATTCAACAACGTTATTTTTTTTTTTTTTCTAGTAACATTCTACTTGTCAACAACGAGATGCCTATAGTAACTTCACCGACCAATCTTGAAATCTAATGACTTGAATTCAGTTAGGGACGAAAATGAGCAGGAAATGTTTCTGTTTCTATGAGTTTTTGCAGAAACAGGACCGAGCTTCAAGAAAATTAGGTTCGAAAATAATATATAGAAACAACCAAAACATGTTGAAATTCAACAGAAACGGACGGAAGATGGCATCTAAACCTGAATACCACACGCCTGCACTTCATGTCTGCATCTAGTGTCCGCACTGTACAGATGCAACCACACACACCAAGCAGCAGGAAGCCTGCAAGCAAGCGGCAAGCCTACAAGTCAACAACCATCAAGCACCAAGCAAGGAAGCAACAGCAATCCGGTGGAAGTTCATTTGAATGCAGCTTGAGGCTGAGTAATCCAGTGAAAGTAAATTCATAATGAAAGCTAGCTTGACAGGGTTGAGAAAATCAATACTGTTCTAATTAAGTCATTTTGTCTTTCCTAACTACATAGTTTTTACTATGTATGTAGACATAGCATGTATTTAGATACATACCAAAAGTATGTACCTAGAAAAAACAAATAAGTTCACTTTAGAATGAAGGGAGGAACAAATAAGTTCACTGAGTGGCTGTTGCCGTAGTCATGGAACAAACAAACAAACTCAACGCAGTATTTTTTTTGTAAAAAAGATCTCAATGCAAATACTGAGATTGAACCAAGATCTCAATGCAAATACGATTGAACCAAAACTGAAATCGCACTGAAAGCGGCAGCACTACTCCCCAAATCCTGAGATTGGATGACTATAGAAACAGCGATGCGCAGGATTAGCAACCAGAAAAATCAGAGACGTTAGGTAGTCAAACTTACTCGAGTACCCCTACAGTTAGCAGCTTAAGATGGTTTCTATTAACAAGAGATTACAGCATCTGGAAACCACAGGTCTAATGTACATTGATATCAGCAGTGGAGCAGCGAAATAAAAAGTGTACGGAGGTTTTGAATAACTAGTTTTTTCTGAATTATTTGGCGAGCCATCAAAATCTGTTTATGCAAATTTCCATTGGTGCTCAACAGGTTTATCAATGTACATAAAGAGGCAACCAGGTTCCTCATTTGTTGTTAGATATGCTACTATCGGAGTCTGTTACCAGAAGTATGAAAAATGGATCCTGCCTTGGTTTTAAGTTGTAAAGGTTTAATCACCTCAATAAGAAACAATCATTGAACAAACTTGGGGGAATGGAGGCCAACACAAAGCTATCTAGCAAAATCCTAATGCAACAAAGTGTTCCCCTTCCAAAAATCGTAGATGCATTCCTCTTGTCAGAATCCTATAGTTTAAGAAGGGGCATACATCATGGATTTACAGGGAGATTCTAGGGTTCTCAGTGCTGCTATGGATGTTGATCCTGCAGAGTAAATAGCCTACCCAAAAATCGAGGCTAAGTATTTGCTCCAACCACATACAATGCAATGTTCTTCAATTATGACTACCTAGATAAGAGGTTGGTTTCTAACAGACACAGCCCACAGATACAGCACATGGAAGGGCAAGACAATTATTGTAATATTCCGTGGGACAATTATCATAAAATATTAGGCCAGAATCATGTTAAAGGCTTTCATAACTCAACCTTTTGTTGGAGATCAGCTGGTGGACACAATAATCTTTTCTTTTACAGAAATTACAAAGAAATAGCCATCAAATATGCGGACAGAAAATGAACTAAGTTTCTTCAATCGATTTCGTGCAAATATATATGAATGAAATACTATAGCGATCATACTGTGGAAGGACGCATACACATCACAGTCAGGATTTCCTTTATATACTATACTAAAGAGCACAATCCTCATCGCAGTATGAGGCAGAAAGCTAAGCGGCTAAACATATAGCTAAAGCACCAAAACCAATGTATCTATCTTATTGAGACCTATCATGGATCACCCTGCATCTGAAATGATCATGACAACTTATAACACATAACTTACCCAAGTGAGGTATCAGCCTATCTGGTAACTTAAGCTCGTCCAGATCAAGGTAATAGAATGAATACAATAATACAAACATGGGTGTTTCCATGTTGAAGGTTTAACAGAAGTGAATAAACTCTGGGAGAATAACTGACTTCATTTCAATCAACTCAATGCCTATGCCACTAACAACCATTTAGATCATAGTATATTGCACATAATTTTGTGCATTTCCCAAGTCAATGAGCAATAAATTGATGTATTCTCCCTCATAATAATATCTCCACCCCCACTCCCAAAAAACTAAATTAATTAATTCTACCATGTGCACCAAATTCAGCAATTATCGCATGCAGAAATCATATAACCAATCTTTGAAAGTTTTGCCAACCGCCAGATCCAGCCATACATACCCCAAAGGCAACAACAAGAGGTAGAATCACATCCCCTAATCCTACCAAGGTAATCACAGTTACTAAGCTTCAGGACAGGAATTACTTTCAAATACATAAATTTAATGAAAGAGACAAAATTATCAATGGTAATAAGACAAAGGGGTTAAATTATATCACCAAATCCTCACAACTGTTCGACAGAATACCAAATTCACTCAGCAAAGACCATTCGTGCTTGGATGTTGGATCAACTGAAGCTAAGATGGGGTAAGTAGAGATAGAGGAGCAAAATTGCTGCAAGAGTGGCAGAGTGGATTGGAGCTAAATCTCACTATAGTTTGACGTGCTTCACAAGACTCAAATTAAAAGGATGGCCACATGCCAATACCACAAAAAACAGGTGGATCAAATTCATTTCCACAGATTTCTATGTACTTCCTAGGCTAGACCCTGTTTGATTTAGCTTGCACATTTTAGATTGTTACAATCTGAAAGCTGGGGGAAAGCAAATTGTTGGATTGTAACAATCTGGACTATGGATGTTGCAATCTGAGACCTATTTATTTCAGCTTGTAAGTTGCAATCACAAGATAAAACAAACAGGACTTTAGTAAGCACAGATAAATTTATGTATGCTCTCTAATACCACTATCTATCTACCTCCCATGGGATTCTTAATGATAAATGTGCACCGAATTCACATGCAGAGGACACCATGTAAATCCTGATACAAAGATCGTCCTATAAGTTTTTTGTTTTTATGAAAACGTCTTATAAGATATAACAAACAAACAAACATTGAAATCTTCCCTGACAGACAGCCAATGAGGCAAACGAACCCCATTGTTTACCATGTGAGGCAACAAAGTCACGATCCCCAATATTGACAAGCTAAGAGGCACAAACGACCACACAACAAAAAAACAAGTTCAGTGCAGAAATCACTTTAATATTTCATAAATTCACCGAAATGGCGATGAAATTCTCACCAAACAACATCAAGAGGAGGTGAATTGTATCATCGAATCCTCATAACTGTGCAACACCATACAGCATTTATTCAACCAAGGCCACAGAGTGCCCAGATCAAGTACTGAAGCTAACACGAGGTCAGGAAAGGAAAAGGCGCAACGGTTGCGGAAAGAGAGACGGAGTGGAGGTGGATCCTCACTACAGCTTGTACTTGTAGCGCGCGACCTCGGCGTCGTTTGGGAAGAACCCCATTAGGCGACCGGCGGGTTCTGGTAGGCGTACATGAACCCTCCCATGACCCCGATGAGCCCGCCCGTGACCATCGACGGGCCCCGGATTCCCGGCTTGATCCCTGCACAACAAGCGCGGGTCTGAGCTACCGATTTGGGAGGATGAAGTGAGAGATAAGGTTTGGGAGTGGAGGGGAGGGGAGGCGAACCGGAGAGGTAGCCAACGGTGACGGAGACGGCGGAGATGGTGGAGAGGCGCATGTAGTCGAGCACAGAGAAGTTGCCGACCACCTTGGTGAAGGCCGGGTTCCGATCCACCACCGGGTACTCCGGCTTCGTCGACGCGGTGATGTCCGTGTTCATCGCGTGGAGCAGGGCGGCGCGCAGATCCCTCCGGTGACGCTGGCTGCGGCGGCGGCGGCGGAGACGGCAGATTTGGTCGCGAGCAGGAGCTGGATGGGAGCGTTGTGGCCTACGCGTAATCAGTGGTGGTGGAAGTTGTGGGCCTAACGAAATCAGCCGGAACAGGCCCATCATTTCAGTAAATGGGCCAAGTCCATCCGTGCAGATTGACGTAGGAACCGGCCCATAACTGAATACGGACTTGCATGGGCCAGATCCCTTGTTAATGACGTATAAGAGGCCCATAGTAAGATAAGGCCCGGCCCATTGCAGGACCATCGGAGTTTCCAAAGCCATCGTCGCCTCGCTTTCTCCGCCCTCCTCACTGCTTTCCACTCCCATATACCCAAGGCCAACCAGCCAAAGCCCCCTCTCATCGCCTCCGCCTCCGACCTCGAGCACTCCTCTCCTCCAATGGCGACGGCCCCCGCACCCCTCTCGCTCTCCGCCTCCACCCTGCCCGCCCGGCTGCGTGCCGGGGCGGTGCCGGCGTGGAGGCAGCCGCGGCGCGGGCGGATGGTGGTGCGCGCCAAGATCCGGGAGATCTTCATGCCGGCGCTCAGCTCCACCATGACGGAGGGCAAGATCGTCTCCTGGTCCGCGGGCGAGGGCGACCGCGTCTCCAAGGGCGACGCCGTCGTGGTCGTCGAGTCCGACAAGGCCGACATGGACGTCGAGACCTTCCACGACGGCATCGTGGCGGCGGTCCTCGTCCAGGCCGGCGAGTCCGCGCCGGTGGGAGCCCCATCGCGCTGCTCGCGGAGTCCGAGGAGGAGGTGCCGCTCGCGATCGCCAAGGCTCAGGAGCTCTCCAACGGGCAGCCGCAGCAGGCGCCTCCTGCTCCGGCGGAGGATGCCGCGGCGGCGCCGCCTCCTCCTCCGGCTCCGGAGGCTGCTCCCGCCCCGGTGGCCGCGGGGACCAAGGGCATCGCCAGCCCGTACGCTAAGAAGCTGGCTAAGCAGCACAGGGTGGACCTTGCCAAGGTGACTGGCACCGGGCCGTACGGTCGAATTACGCCGGAAGATGTTGAGGCGGCCGCCGGAATCCAGCCGAAGTCAAAGCCCGCTCCTGCTGCTGCTGCTGCGCCGTCACCTGCGGCTGCGCCTTCAGTGGGTGCGGTGCCTCAGGCGGCAGTGCTACCGCCGGTTCCTGGCGCCACTGTTGTTCCATTCGCTACTATGCAGGCTGCAGTGAGCAAGAACATGGTGGAGAGCCTGGCAGTGCCAGCATTCCGCGTCGGTTACCCCATTGTGACCGATAAGCTGGATGAGCTGTATGAAAAGGTGAGGACTCGAAGCAGGGCTTGATTGCACTTGAAGCTCCTTTGTTTTTCTTAGCCTGCTCCTGATCACTATTAGACTGATTTGATTTTAACAGGTTAAGCCAAAGGGAGTGACAATGACAGTGCTGCTGGCGAAGGCTGCAGCCATGGCTCTTGCACAGCACCCTGTTATCTATGCTAGCTGCAGGGATGGAAAGAGCTTCACATACAACAGTAACATCAACATTGCAGTGGCCGTGGCAATCGATGGTGGCCTTATTACACCTGTCCTTCAGGATGCTGACAAGGTATAACCTATCTTTTGTGATAAATTCAGCTTCACTACGGAGTTTTAGCAGATCACCAAACAGCTTGTTCAATATTACACTGTAGCTGGATATATATTTGCTCTCACAAAATTGGAAGGATCTAGTCAAGAAAGCACGTGCAAAACAGCTCCAACCAAATGAGTACAGCTCTGGTATGGAACTCATGGCATTGCATAGTGTATTAGATTGCCTTTGCAAATTTTATGTGGACATGCTTACCTGAAGATTTTGTTATTTGCAGGGACTTTTACACTGTCCAACCTGGGTATGTTTGGTGTAGATCGGTTTGATGCGATCCTTCCGCCTGGCCAGGTGGGGCTTAAGTCCTTTTCTTCCTTCAAGTTCCTACTCTATATAAATTGTAATATGGATGTTTCACATATGTATGAGGGTTAATATTTGAGTTCAAATGAATGCAGGGAGCTATTATGGCAGTTGGAGCCTCCAAACCTACAGTCGTGGCTGATAAGGATGGCTTCTTTAGCGTCAAGAGCAAAATGCTGGTTAGTTATGCACCTGATTGTTTAAGATATCTGTTTTTTTGCATATAATGTTTCAGTATGGTGAAATGTGAATAGTTCTACATCCTACTAATTTTAAAATGTATTCATGACATGTAGTTGTTATGTTGAAGAGTTTGTCAGATATGTCATGTGAAGCGTGTTTCATGGTTTAATTCCATGAGTTAATTACGATAATAAGATGCCCAATAATATTGCATAATTACAGTTATTGTCTGTATAACTACTCATTCTGTTTCTGAGTGTAGGTAGTTCTTGTTTTGCCCTATGTGAAACTTCTCTACATTTGACCCAAATTTGTATATTTATATTGTACTAATATCTACAACATCAATTTAATTTCATTAATCCACAATGGAATATGTATGTAGATGTTAATACATTTTTTTCTGTAAGCTCGGTCATAGTTGGAGAAGTTTGACATAAGACAATAGCAATACTAAATGACTTACATTTTGAAACAGAGGGAGTAGATGTTATTCTATGGTTCTGTCTGAATCGTAGAAATAGATTTGCTGGCCTAAAATGACTAATTTGCAAGGGAAAATATACAATTCATCAGTACCTACCAACCAAGCACCACAACTTATACCTAACTAGTCATCAAAGTTCGTTTGAGTTGTTTATGTTGCTGGTGCTGCCAGTTAGGGTTAGGACCTCTTTGGTTGGTTGCCACTTGGAGTGTGTCAGCAATAGTTATTGTGTTGAACTGATTCTTCAGGACAATACTGCCAATATTTCGCCAGAAACTGGTTATGGCATAGTGGACATAGAGTATGAAATTATAGCATCAGGGGATTTTGCATTTCACTAAGCTGTTTCAACATTTCTTTTTGTAGGTCAATGTCACTGCTGACCACAGGATTGTATATGGTGCTGATTTGGCGGCATTCCTGCAAACTTTTGCAAAGATTGTTGAGGATCCTGAGAGCTTAACTTTGTAAGATCTCTTGAAGAGTTATGATCTTATCTATATAAGTAGTCTCATTGCAGTTGGAGTTCTATTGTCGGATCTCCAATTTTTGTATCTTTGAGCATTCAACAGATTTATCTGATCTTTTTGTACGGTTCCTATCCCTCAATGTTGTGGGTCTTGTTGGAGAGATTATACTGTTGATATGGAATTGTTGGATAGCAATAAGTTATAAAACTGTAGAATAGTTCTGCAGATTTTATCTCTAAAATATGGTTTATATTCGATTTTCATTTATCTTCTGGGAAGTATATTTTCTTGAATTTTGTAAAATGGTAGAGATCCCATCTTCCCTGAATATATCTTGCGAAAATTCCTCATTGCCCTTAGACTGGCATGTAAATGGACATGTACTATTTTGACGTGTGCTGGCACAGTGACCCGGACATGCCGTCTTTGGAATTTGGAATTTTTAAAGCTTATATTAGCAAAACAAAAACATATAAGAGTACATGTTTGGCAGTTACCGTGACTACAGGAGTATATAGAATCCTCCAAAACAATAACATGGTAAGACTTGTGAGTGTATTCAACAAATTGAAAACCATGCTATCTAAACACACCCCATTCTATACAATTCTGCACGAATACAAACCCATCTCATCTCAAGCCAATAACTATACACATTCACACAAAAAGTTAATTTGTTAATGTCCAGCTGGTTAATGTAAAGTCTGATCATTGAGCGTGTTCACCTGAGCGGAAGGACTATGTTCAGAGGTTGGGTGTGCTTTGAACCCCTCATATCTCGGCACACCCTATCTAGCAAACCAAGAAAATCTCTCATGATGACAAATATATGGAGGAGGTTAGACTCATTCTTGCCGACCTCTCCGTGATAATACTCTGTGAGTTCTCTGACCTGCTGTAGGACCTCGGCCGTCAACCTTGAGTTCCTGCATGGTATTCTCTGCATGAGTTTGGAATGATCTCATGCACTGCAGGAAGTTCTGGTTCCTGTCATTGCAGGTAAGCTCCTCCCCGACAAGCCTTATCAGTTGAGCCAGTCCATGTGATAGATTTGAGATTGAGCTTTTCAAGGTATCTAAATCTATACTTGCTACCTTCTTCACATTGCCAAGCTCATTACTTAACTCTGAAACGAATTCTGTACCTATTTCTGGATACTCTTCTCTTTCTGCCATTGTGGCTTGACAAGATCCAGAAGTTCCACTAGGCTTATCTGAAGCCTTTGATCTTTGTAATCGCTCCATCTCTTGGACGACAAAATGCAGGAGGGTTGTCTTCCCGTCAGCTCCACGTATATCTGACAGTTTCAGCAGTGTGTCAAGTCTGAAAGCACTTGCTGCTCCTCTTATAGTTCCAACATTCATTCTGTTTCCAGTCTTGAGTACCGCTTCAAGTAATCTTAAAAACAATTTGCTGGACCTCAGTTCACCGCAGGCTTCCTAGTAAAGAAAGAAATAGTTGTAGCTTCAACAGAATGTTTCTATCTTCTAAATTAATAGAATAGCTCTACTTACTTTAATCAGTGCAAAGGACATCCTGAGATGAGCAACTTCATCATCAAAAGCTTCCTTATACAGCATTGCCTCAATTCTTGAAAATGACATTGGTATTGTCAGTAGCACCTTGACAAAGTTCTCTGCTGGATCCAACATGTTGATGTCCCCATCATAATCAAGTAGCTTTTTCTCCTCCTCCTCGGATGGTTTCATCTTGACCAGCGCTTCGAGTTGTTGTGTGGACAGTCCAGTGCCTGTGATTGTCAAGACAGGACAGTAGGTTCATGTGGCCATCATTTACTTGGTAAGTTTAAATACAAATGCAGCAAAGTATACCTTCCGTTATAGATCTGCAGACTTGTTCAGTGCTAGCATTTAAGGTCTTCAAGAGTATAGTAGTATTTTGAAGTTTGTGGTGCTCAATGACATGTTTGCTGGTAGCTAGAGTCTTGCTCTTGGGGTCCTCATTTTTGTTGGCCCTTGAAAGTTGTATGCAAACAATGACTTGATCATCTGTTCATCAAATCTGCATATTGTATGCTGTCGTAAGATGTAATAATAGGAAATGAAATGAAAATCTAGTAATGGGAATCATTTTTTGGCTTACTCAAATTCAAAGGAACTTGACTGAATGTCATTCCACACCATTGAGCGGTTTGGAGCTGCCCTTACTTTGTCCCAATGCAGAGGTTTCAACCTTGGAAGTGGTAACCCATCTTTGCCAACTTGTGACTGGATTGGTAATGGAGGTGGCAATGGAGGCTGGCCAGAGTTCTGCCCTTTAAGACTGGAAGTATGTTTGATTGGCGGTGGAGGGGGTGGTGGTGTTTTCGGTGTACTTGTTGCTCCGGATGCTTTGAACTTTGCTTCTTCAGTTGGGTTCCGTCTTGATTCCTTTGGATCCAAATCATTGTTTGTATTTGACTCCCTGAGTGATGATTTTGTTTCGGAGGGTGTGGTCTCTCTAGCACAGGAATTATAATTGCATCCTGATGATAGATACCTAATCTTTGCATTGACCTTCTCTACTTTTGGAGCTTCAGGGTGCCCCATGGATCCTGAATTGTTAGTACCTGTTGCAGTTTTTTGGTGGCTTGCTTCAGTTTTTCTCCTCCTTTGGGATTTCTGGAAGATGGCAAATGGCACTAGGCACATGGGTGTGATCGGGAGTTGTGAAAGTAGTCTTTAGGCAGAAAGGAGATCTACAATCTGGTGATAGTGATTGATATGATGAACTAGAAGGTGAACCATCCCTATGTCGAGAAGATGGAGAAGGGTATGCAATAGATTTATCACAATTTTGCAGTGGCGACTCTGTAATGGAGCCACCTGATGAACGAGAACAGGGCAATGAACGGAAAGAGTCAGCTTCATCAGACTGCAAGCTGGTGCTGGTTTTCACAGCATAATTGCTTATGATCAACTCTGCACTTTTTGATGGAGTGGGAAGAACAGATAAGCTCTTAGACTCTGAAGATTCTTTGAGGATCGCATAGTCCTCCACCTCGTGGCATTGCACATCAGAACCCGGGTAAAGCAGATCTGCGCCGGGATGCGAACTAACCTTGATGGTAGCACAAGTTGACCTGTGAGCTCTTGATCCATGAGAGAAGAGCCTGAGAGGCTTTTTCTGAAGCTTCCTTGATCTCCTGAGTGACGCTGCTGCCACTGCAACTCCGAGAAGAAGCAGGCATGCTCCGGCCACAGCCAGGGCAACAATGGCGGCTGTAGGGAGCTTGGGTGACCTCCACCTCCCAGTCTGCGCGCCACACTCCTCGCTGGAGCAATGCGGCTGTGGTTTCTGAGTGGCATCCTTCTGTTACTCTCATGGGGAAGAGGAGCAGGAGCAGGAGTGGGAGCAGCTTGAGCTTCATGAACCTGTACCGGCGCTGGTGCCGGTGCTAGAGCTGGAGCTGCTGAAATCTTTTGCTGGCTCCGGTGTGGGTGTCGCGGCGACCGACGATGATGATGATCCAAGCTTACCAGCATCCTGAACCTGGAGAGGAAACAAGAACCGGCATCACGTGTCACTGCCACAACACCGCCGCCGCCTTGTCTCACACGGCGGAGAGGGAGAGCCCCCTCCAGGACCTCGAAGCTAAGCAGGAGGAGCACAAGGCAGGAGGCGACGAGGAGCAAGACGCAGACGCGCTTCACCGCCACGCCCATTTTTGCTGCTGATCATGAGTCAGCAGCAGCTAGAAGGGGAGCGGTGAAGCTCTCCTTGTCGCACGGCACGACGAGCTCTCAATGGCTGTGGCAAAAGGAGCAAAACAGGACGTGTGTGGACGGACACATTTGCTACTGTCCGGGCGGCCGATGGTACCGGCCTCGTTCGTCCTTTGCTGCCCATCCACCTCTGCAGGCTTTAACGCCACTCCAAGGAAACCCTGGCTTTACCATGCGTGGCTTGGCTGGTGCTTGCCAAGAGCTACTTCTCGCCAGGGTATGTACAGCCAGTTGCCTTCTTTTCAGCTTCTTTGCATCCGCCGGCTCACTTACCACCGCCGGCTTTTTTCAGTCCGGTAGTATGGTTTGGTGGGCAGTAGTAGGCAACAATCTTTGCTTTGGTGCATCGCCGCGACCCAAATGTTTTGATGAGAGATTGCGGCAATGCTTCTCTTGCTACCACGCTGTGATTGTCAGGATATCATCATCAGCATCGCTAGGGAATCCGATATCACCTGTGTCTTGTTAATAATCTGTATAGTGGTATCTCGTTGAAGCAAGTAGGTGAGGGACGATGGATCCTTCTGTTTTTGTATGGTTGAAGCACTAGAAGGAAGTCCTGCATACTCTTTTACGTTTGCAGGGTTACCTTCTTTGGACTGGATGCCTTAGAAGGCTGGGCACCAAGCATGTGCAGCTTCTGAGACTCTAGCATGGTTGCTGCAGAGTGCAGACCGGTGTTTGTGAAACCATGAGGAGGCCAGTCCATATAAGTCCTATCTTGCCCGATCTAACAGTGGTCATCGCCTGTTCTGTGTCTGATTTCGTCCTCTTGGTTAGTTATTAGTTAGTTGAGACTTGAGAACTCAGTGCTGGTAGCGTTCTTGGTACCCGATTTTTGCTTTAAAACACTTGTAAATTACAGGTACATAAAATTTTCCAACCCAACTTGAAATTAGTTGTTTGGATGATCGGTGACCATACTAATTTTACATTCGGATTGAACCAAAACCGGTGTAAAAATAAACAGACCTACCCTGCTCTGGATTAGAAACGCGATCATTATGGTCTCCCCCTTGGTGTGGCCAGGGCACTTCTGGACTAGGCTGCTACTAGATCACTGACCGGTTGGTAGTGGCAGTGGAGATCGATCGACACTGCAGCATATGCAGCGAAACCTGAGATTATTGGATTCGTCGACCTGAAGATCTACATACATTACATGACGTTTTGAGCGCCGAGTCACTGCACAAGCAGCTACCACTATCGACTATCTCGCACTACAAAAATTGGTCCGTTGTGTTTGAGTTGCTAGGATGATATGCTAATTCAGGCATCCATTTGTTCGATTTGCTTTTCTGATTCTCTTGCGGAGGACCCAATTACCACTGTGCTTCCAAATAGCATTTTTACAAGTGGATAATTGTTGCCTGGTTTTCTTGTGCACAAGAATAAACAAGTTACAAATTTAAGTAACATCCAAAATTAACAGGGCCTAATGAGGTTTCAAGTCTGCTCTTTGCCCCGGTATAGTAGTATGGGGAAGGAAGAAATCAAGAAAGGTTAGCTTGTTATTAAGACCGTCATCAAACCGACCCAAACACTTGCTGCTCCCACCGTGTCTACTCAAGGTTAGCTTTTCATTAAGACTTTTGATAAACCATATCTTTTTCGCGCAGTGCTCTGCATGCTTCATCGTTCCAACAACTACAGGGAGTAAAGCCTCAACTGTGTGCCCGTGTCCTACGTCGACTCCTTCCCTTTTCAGGACGGCTGCTGGCTGCCGGCGCCGTCGCCGTCGGCCCCCGCCGGTGGTTGGCCCCGGCGTCGACCTCCTTGATCTCGAGGATCTCGACGCGGCGGTTGGTCCTGTTGCGGAGCTTGATGGCCACGTCCTGCGGCACGAAGGCGCCGCGGACGCTCACCCGGTGCTGCTTCCGGTCGATCAGGTGGCTCTCCAGGTCCTGCATGTGGAGGAGCGCTCTCCTGATCCTCTGGTAGCACCCGTTGCAGTCGATGTTCATCCTCACCGTCATGCAGTAGAGCTGCTGCTGCTGCATGATCTATTATTATCACAGCAGCAGACAATCTCGCGGGTACGTGCTTACCTTGCCACTCATCAATCTCTCTACTCCTCAACCACGACCACCGGCGGCGATCGGCCGGATCCGGTCGGCTTTAACGACGGCAAAGGAGGTGGACCTGCCTGATCCACAAGGGCAAGGAGATGCAGAGGTGGGGCTACGAGGAAGGAAGGATTGATACCTTAGCCTTTGTGGTGTGTACAGGCCAGGCATCGTCTTCTCTTCGATCGAGTCGAATCAGATTCTGGTCCAACCACGCAGGCGCAGGCTGCCTGGATGCCTTGCACGTATGGGAATGAATGGCCTTTCTTTTCCTCTACCCGATTTGTGACGATGCTTTGGACACAGGCAGGCTCTTCGAGATGGACACTTGCAATGGCTTTACCAGACAGCATATGGAAACGCGACGTGAACATCAATCAGCACTGCACAGCGGGAGAACACGAGAAGTTCCTAATTTGTCATGCGTGATTGCGTGTCAATAAGGTAGGCAGGAGTTGGCACCAGGAATACCAGCAAAGCCAAACCTGTCAAAGCCTATCATATCATTGCCATATATCCAAAAATGTAGAGTTTGATTCTCCAAACCAACCCATCATCACAATTTTTCAACGTTAGGCATTCATCACACCAACCAATTACCCCATTTTCCAACAGGAAACAGCATATATAAGCAGGCACAGTAAGATCCACCAAGGTGAGAAAGCAGAATCCAACAAGTAGCCTAACTGGGATTTAAAAGATAACAGAAATAGACAACAAGCAACTATCTTGTGTTGAAGATAACTTTATGTAAGAGGCGCGCCACAGCTACATGACTGGATGACAAATGAACAACAAAGACTGGATTGCCAAAAACTGAAAGCTCTTAAAACTAGACGGTGTTAACAAAGCTATCAGCCCTAGAAACTATAGGTACTAGATAAAGAAAAACTTATCTAGGTCAGTTGCACATACAAAATGTATACTCGTTCTTGGTAACACATCTAACTGACCGAACTTGATGAGCCTTCAAAAAACTGTCAAAACCTGGATCTGGGTTGTACTGGCAAAAATAACCTGGGGATGCATAAAAACCTACATCTCGCCAGGGCCGGTGTAACAACAGAAAGTAAGAAACTAACATGTTAACCCCTTCAACCGGCGCTGAATTGGCTTTCACCTGGACATCACAAGATTGGGAACCTGCACAGGAACACCTATAAAAGGCTGCTCTCCACTGCTCTTGCATGCCTCCTCGTCAGGCACTAGATTAAGTTGACCAAAGCTTCCACTGGGGCTGGACATATCCATGTCCCCACTGCTGCTTCCGCTGCTAGTGTCCGACTGCTTCCTTGAGCCAGATCTTCTACTCCTCTTTCTTGGCCTCCACCTCAAGTTATCTAACTTCAGATCATTAGTCAGGTCGGCAAGGACTCGTTTCTGATCTCGTGAGATAGTGCAGACTGAAGATTTCTCAATACCCCTCTTGTCATATCGAAGTCCCTCTGGTTGAGCTTCTGGTTTTGGAGGCACATTCGGTGGAACTTGTTTTCCTATCAAATGTTCACTTCCACAGTCTGCAGTGGAGGTCAGCTTGCTTGCGATATCTTTTCTTTCTTTCAAAGGATTCCATTTGTCACCAACCCACTCAAGGGAACACCTCAGCTCATCTTCATCAAATTCAGCGATTCGCTTTTCTCCTGTGATGAATAACAGAAAAAAAAAAAAAAAAAAAGGTACTGTGTTTTCATTAATACACTATGTGCTCACGAAAGACACAGCAAGAAGAATTGGCCATAATCATAGGAAGTGAAGTTACCTGGAAAATAAACTTGTAGACGCCCACTGCCTCCATGTCCCAACACGATTCCCTCCCACCAGCCACCATGCCACCACGCATCAACAATGGCTCCAGCATCAAAGCACGAGGCCTTGCTTTCTTCCACCTGCTGTGGACGAACCATTGGCCTTCCAAGGAAACGTATACCCAGTTGATCAGGTTTGGCAACTCGTGTAAGCATAACCCACTCCTGCAAGCATCACATTAGGTCAAACTCCAGTTCTAAAATCCAATGACATGAAACAAAAGGAAATAAGTTATAGTGAACTGTACGTAACACACCTCCAAGTTTCCAGTCTCGTCAGCATCCTGAAGTTCTTGGTAGCGCACCTTGATTTTATCTTTATGCCTCTTCAGAATCAAACATCTAAACCAACATCCTCTTATACCACTATCTTGAGATAGTACTTCCACATGGCAACCAGGACAGAAGTGTTTGATGTTCTCCCCACAAAACCTAGAAGTAGAAGCACCAGAACCAACCTTCTGCTGATTAGCATCATCGTTGAATGCATCACGCTTCCTCTTCAGCCCTCCATCTGAACTGGGTCCGGATTTAGGGACCTTGAAACGCACCTTCAGAGAGGCAGTTGCATTGAACATGGTCCTAAGTACTTCCTGGCTCCAGTAGCCTTGCAGCTGTGTGACATCAAAAGGTTTGACTTCACCATTATCAATCTGCCGACAGCAGAAATAAGGATGCCACAAGCTGGATCTGGTATCACTCTTGAACTTCTCATAGTGCTGGGCACTCAGGACTGCAGCCAATCCATCAATGCATTCTACATTGAGATCTTGACGACCCAGAGAAAAGAAAATCTCTGTGTCATCGACATCCATGGGCAAATCGAAACACCAACCTCATCAACTTTGTCGAACCATTGTACCTTGACCATGTTGCATGAATTTGTATCCTCATAGAGATCTTCCACATAAGCAATAAGTCTCTTCATGTCTTCACTCATGATGTATACAAAACTATGCACCTATAAGTACAAGTAGGAATGTATCAGCTAAGGTTCAACTTCAACCTTCAAAAGTTTACTACACGAAAATAATACTGCCACTCGATCTTCATCTACTTTTAACTATGTATTTCTATGAAGCCACAAGGTTCCTTAATATCATCTCAAAGTAGAATGAAAAAGATGTCAAAGTAATATTCAGGACACAGGCATTTTTTTTCCTGGGGGCTCAGATTCATGTCTGCCTAGGTATGGTGTTTGAAATGTAAGTGTTATATTTGATTGACAAAAAGCAAGGAATAGAGGTGCACATATCTAAAAGGAAATGGAAGTAGCAAGCGACAGCCAGTGGGCATACCGAGATAGTTATTCCTCTGCGGCAGAAAGATTTGTAGTGCTTCAATCGTTGTTGGCAATGCCAGGGAGCTCCCAGCCATGTGAAATCATTTGAAGCTTCCCTAGAAGAAACATCCTGAACAGGCGTAATGGAAAATGCGTTAGAGAAGGAGAATTATCTATGGCGCTTCCAAGACATAAGAAACACAAGATGATATATCAAAACATTTCTGTACCTTCGAAGCAGTAACTTGAGTGCAGCTAATAACACTGTCATCATATGAATTCCCATTGCACCTATTAGCCATTGAGGAGGAACCATAATTATAACCTGCAAATGAACCATCAACAATAAGCAAATCGCCAAGGAAACCTTTAAATTTCTGCCGTAGCATGGAATGATGATGTAGACAATTCTACAACTAGGCAGAAGCAACACAGCAAAAACCAAACGGAGAACTAAAAGAAACGGAACAGAAGAGAAGGAATGATGGTAATCACAAATCACAACTGCAAACAGCAAACAAGTTGGAAAACACATTTACTTGAGAATAACTTCTCATGATTTGGGTAATCTGATCCTATTTATTTACATATCCAAATATCGGATAGATTTCCCATTTCATTACATTATTATGTTAAAGCTTTGAGCACAAAGCCAAACAAATCATTTTCACTAGAATTTGCACTAGAATCTGTTGCTTTTTGAAGAAATCAAGGCTTTCTTTTTTTTTTAGAATTCAGTGTACAGTCATCGTACACACTATATATGGACTTGTGGATCTGCTCCATAGAGGATCCAGGGGATGCCATAACAAGGGAAGATCAAAACAGCACCTGATTGAGCATACATTCATGCTGCTGCTTCGTTTATCTCTATTCCCAAATGTCAAGGTTACGCAATTGGCCCAAAGGAAGCCAGCAGCTGCTTCCACTGAGACACACCTGTATTTCTCCATATTCCTATGGAAAAGGAGAAGGCATGAGTTTCGCAGGTAACCAAATTATATTACTGAACAAACCAGGTGAGATCCTAGTCATTCCTAGAAGAACCGTAAAGCAACCCAAAACCAGTTTGTCTAAACAAAAACTCAGTCAATGAACAGCTAACCAAACACACGGAAATCCCAACTCAGATTTACGTCCTGGTGAGGTGTATTCAAGATGCAGTCTTCCTGAACATCAGAAAGAGAGGGCTAAATGCCCTAACTCAGTTGCCGAACAAATTTGGTGAAGCAGAAGACCTTAGTGGAGGAAACCTCTAATGGTCTAACCGCAAACAGGAAAAATACTATGAGGACGATTTTTTCTCTCTTGCCAATCAGGCTAGGCACGGCAGAAATGGAAGTGCTACACCCATATTTCGCAGCAGCGGCTCCCTCCAACAGCCAAATGGGAAACACCTCTTCTTGCCAAATATGGCTAAACACGGTGACTCTTCTGGACAAATAAGGCTAGACACAGCAGGACATAGAAGTAAAGCATCAGTGTCTCCAGCCGTCCCATATAGCAGAATCCCCAAACAGCGAGATAGAAAAAATACGAGGAAGATTACGGTTTTTCCTTGCCCAAATCAGGTTAGACACAGCAGGAAATGAAAGCAAAGCATCCGCGTTCCTTAACCGAAACCTAATCCTAAGCTGCAAGCGCCTAAAGATGAGAAAACGTATAGTTCCGTGTAGATATCGGGTCCGTAGAACAGCAGATTCGATCAGCGCGTCATCAAGATTACATAAACAGAAACCATCCCTTCGGCATCGGGTACAAACGAGCAGATATGCAAGATAAACGCGGATTACAGCGGGAAGGAAGGCAATCCCGAACCCAGAAGAACAAATCAGGCGACGGTCCGCCAAGGAATCCCAGAAATGGGATTCTAACAAACGCAGCACGCAAATCAGCCGAAGAAAACCTTGTAAATCCCATAAACTCTGATGTTTCACGGCATGAAACGCATCCAACCATGCAGAGAAGCGGGCCAGAACATGAACAGACACCAATCGGACTAAAAACACGCAATTTCAACGCAAAACACAGCACCAAATCGAGCGAAAAAAAAGTAGGGGCCAGACGCGTCGAAGGCCGCGCAGAATCATCCAAATCTACAACCAAATCTCCAACAAGCACAGCCCTTCTTTTTTTTGACAATCCAACAAGCACAGCCCGGGCACAGAAATCTTACCGGAAACGAGGGAGGACAGCCAGTCCACGACCTCCCGCCTGGACCGCCACCTCCTCGGGGCGCCGCCGTCCGCGCCAGCAGCCGCCAGGGGCGACCGTGACGGCGAGGGCGCGACGGCGACCGCCCCCGCGGCGGCCGCGAGCGCGCGGAGGAACCGCCCCTGCACGGCGTACGACATGTGGCGCGGGCTCCGCTCCCGCCCCACCACCGCCAGCTCCTTCGCCTCGCCGTTGCCGCGGAGGTAGTAGTGCACGAGGCGGCTACCGCGGTCGTTGGACACCACCACCTCCTCCCACTGCGTCCACCGCCCCCTCGCCGCCGCCAGGGCCGCCGCCGTCGCTGCCTCGTCCATGGCCGCCGCCGCCGTGGAACGCTAACCCTAGATGGGGGCTAGGCTTGGGCTCGCGTGTGCGTCTCGCGTCGCGTCAGGGAGCAGGTGAGACCTCGCACGAGGGAGGGGGAGGGTCAGATTTGGGGAGAGAATAATGTGGGGTGGGCGAGGGAAGAGAGGACGCGGATGGGGGATTTGGTCTTATTCGGGGGAGTGAACATGTGTAGATTCACGGATTCTCAAGGGGAAAAAAAATTTAACCGAAGCCCCAAGGAAGAAGGATGGCTCTAGGTTTTTTCATCGAAAGATGGTGATATTTGCCGGAAGTTTTCCATTTTCCAGGTAAGTTGGGGGATTAGTTTTGACCTCAAGTTTTTAAAACACTTACTTTTGACGATATCTTGGCTAAACGTTTATCAACCCTAGTCGACTTGCCCATGAATTATAAGTCGGTATTCCCTTTAGTGATTCAAACTTTTAGTCATGTGTTTCTCGAGATTCCTTCCTGGTAGTTAGATCTGCAACCAACGTCTGTAGATTTGGCCTCTCATGTTCATCTTCCGATAGGCATAGAAGAGGGTTCGTGCGAGGGCGAAGGGCGGTCATGCGGTTAGGGGGGCTTAGAGGCGTTGAGGCGGTTGGGGGCGAAGCTCGCCGCAAAAGCCGAGATCAAGGAGGGGAAGGAGGAGGCCTCTGTGGTGGTGGAGGTACGTTGAAAACCTAGTCGACTTTTGGCGATGTCTTGGCTAAACGTTTATCATGAGACATTTTTACAAAACCCTAGTCGACTTGCCCATGAATTATGAGTTGGTGATTCAAACTTTTGGTCGTGTGTTTCTCGAGCTCAGCACTTGATTCCTTCCTGGTAGTTAGATTTGCAACCAACGCCTACAGATTTGGCCTTTCATGTTTGTCTTCTCCAAGTCCGATAGGCATAGAAGAGGGTTCATGCAAGGGCGAAGGGCGGTCGTGCGGTTAGGGGGCCTATAGGCGACCGAGGTGGTCGGGAGTGAAGCTCGCCGCAGAAGACAGAGATCGGGGAGGGGAAGAAGGAGGCCTCCGTGGTCGTGGAGGTACGTTGAAACCATAGCGGCCGAGGCCTGGGTGGTGGGTGGTAACAAGAGCGAGGAGGGCCGGGCGGTGGGCGCGTGAATAAGAGCGGTGAGAAAGACGAACGGTGAAAATAAGTGTTCCTCCCCCAAAAAACACTCTAACATCAGTCAATAGGCTCATTCCATTTTGTGATTGCTAATTTATTAGCTATATCCATAATAACCATCCAACAATCTATGTTTATCGTTCTCCTTTTTTCACAATTGTCTTAATAAAATCGCCGACAAAATCCCTAAACCACCATCGCTTGCCATCCTTGTCCTTGCATCCATTTGCCCCTACGCTACCTTTTTGTCTCTAGCATGTGTCCTCTTTTTATGATAGAGAGGCCTTGTTAAAATCTTGGTTCTATTAGTTTCATTTTTCGGGTGAAGGACTTAGTGGGTAAGGCACATCAAGAAGTGGTGGAGGTGGTGATGTTGGCGGCAACCACATGTCAGGTGAGCATGGCGGATTCCTAAGCACCATGGCATCAAAGATTAGTGCGACACGGGGGGGTCAATGGCGACGCCAAGGTCCGTGCGGCTATGGTGTTCGGTGACGAGGGGATGGAAAGATGAAGGTTAACACGAATCCAAGACAAGAGGGTGGATTCCTTGCTCCATCACATCCAAGATCATGATGGCGTGATGATGCCAGTGTTAATGGTGGTAGTGGCAACAACGGCGGTGGCAATGCAATCGTTGTGTATGATGATGATGATGCAACAAGCCAACAAGGAGGCGCCCAATATTGTTGAGAATCGGATCTTCTAGAAGTTATTTGTATAGCTTGCCCCTTGCTTCATCGCCAACATCGGGGACCAAGGAGCATATGTTCTTTGTTCTTAGTATCCGGTTTATGTCTTTGTAGTGTATCCTTTGTTTGACTGATTAATTTGTGTAAGAGTAGTGAAAATAGAGAAGATGAAAGATAGGGATGTGGTGGGAGAGCAAACTAGGGTTATAATTGACATGGCCTCTAAGATTGGCATGGTCATATGTGGTGCATATGGTGGTGATAGCCATGGCGACAATAGGGACAATGAAAAAGAAGAGAAACGGTGAAGCGCATCATGGCAATAATATTAAAGACAAGAATATAAAGGAAGCCAATGATGGTAGGATCGTTGTGTCTTCCAAGATCATGTGCCCATGTCAAGTGCCAGTGGCAATTGGACCATAACATTGAGGATGATGCCAAGGCAAGCATTTGCGCTAGTCATGGTAGCAAGGTTGAGAAGGGGCATAATGTGATTGATGGTAGACCCACAACATCAAGATTCGACAGTTGTCAACTCGAAGGTCATAACGCCTTCATCGGGAGGTCACAAAGACCTCAAGCACTAAGAATCACCCAAAATAGAAGGACAAAACCTCACAGCACCGAAATCTCTCAAGCTCCAAGATCGATAATCATAACGATAATGATGCACTATAGTGTCAACTTTTATATGTTCTTACAGGACTTGAAAGGATGAACAGAGTGTGGAAACACTTGCTCTAATTTGTACAACCTCAGGGTACTTAAGTGGTGACCTCTTGAATATAGCCACGTCCCCTTCAAAGAGCCGTTGCAAAAAGTCTTCAATTTTTAGTCAAAACTCAAACACCATATCCAAACAAATCCTTCCATTTAACATGGGTCAAACTAGAATCTCTTCTCTTAGAAAATTAGCAAACAACAAATTCCACTTTGTCTAAAATCTAGTTAGCCCTAGATCCACTAAAAAAAATAACATCCGAGTTCAACGTAGAGCTAAGCATGACTAATGACCATGGGAATTGGAAAAATCGTAATTTACACATTGGAAAAATATATATACTCCGTACGTGGATCACATCATTACCAGATTAATTATTAGTATTATATCAGTAAATTAAAGATGGACCTCATACAATGAATGGCTGCATTGCGATTGAACGTCATCACTTGATAAAAACGACGATGTCACGGGCGATTAATTAAGATCCTACTCCACGAGTCTAGTGGCGTGGCACGATCTCCTCACTACCACGCCTGCATTAGCACACAGCCCACCATTATCTTTTTATTTATTTCTATTTTTCCTTCAGAGAAGGCTGGGACGAGTGATCTCGTGCGTGTCGAACCGAGTGGACCATCTAGCGGCAGTACATGCTTCCAAGTGTCACCCACGGGCTCACCACAGGCCACAGGTAGTGGAAGCAGAGTGGCGCGCCGCATTAGATCCTGCGGCCAATTTTTTTTTAAGAAAAACGTAAAATGCCCGCACGTCCCAAACAAGCCGAAATAAAAAAGAAAAGAAAACGGGATCCGCCGGGGCCGGGCGTAATGATCACCCAGCGACAAAGTCGCCGCCATCGGAGCTGGATCCAGCTCACCCACCCCACCACCGCCTTCCCATCCCACAACGGCCAAAAAGGAAAACCCCACGCCCACTTCGCACGCGCAGCATGCTCAGCCGAGGTAACCGCCAGGTGGGGGCCAGAGACACCGGGCCCCGTCGCTCAGACGGTGGGCGCTGGTGGAGAGGAACGGACGGACGGAGGCCGCGATGTTATGCGATGCGAGAGCCGATGAGGAGGAATCAATCAGGCGGCGGGCGGCGGCGGCCGTGCTCTGACCCGGCTTTCGTCCGTCTCGGGGAACGCCGGGAGAGCGGACGCGGCGAGGCTTCTGGCTGAGGCTGATCCGTTTGTTGTTTGACCGGGTGGGTGGGTGGGGTGGGGGTTAACTGCGCCGCACGTGACGTATTTTATCGTGTCCTAGTCTAGAAGCGTCGTGCTAATCGGTTGATCTCAGCCGTTGGAGCTCCATCTGACGGCATCCGTGCTCGGTGACCGGGAACTGGATGACTAGACAAGTAGGAGTACGTCATGTAGAGTAACAGTAACAGTGACCGTCTAGTAGTAGTACCGTCAAAAACCCGCGTGCGCGGAGAGTCGAATCCAAACAGTGGACCGAACGAGACAGCGACGGAGACGGAGGCAGGCGCCCGGAAGCTGCTCGGCCCGGCTCATTCTTCGTGGCCTCGCATCGGGGCGGGGTGTGGTGGGCCGCTCAGCCTTGGCCCTTGTCCGCGGGCCGCAGCTTCGCGTCTCCTTCCTCCCCCTCCGCTTCTCCGTTCCGTGTCGCTCACTCCGTGTGTGCCGTTGAGCAGTCCTGTACAGTACTGTTGCCATCACGGCCTCGACGCGAAGCAAGAAACATGGCACGGATCAGGAATTCAGGATTGCCTGCCGTCTTGCCGGCTACGACACGGGCTACCCTACCCTACAGACACCGGCGGCAGAGGCGGTGAGGCCCGAGGCAGGGCACCGCCGGCCGCCCGCCTGCCCGCGGCTGACGCGCCGACGCCGTGCCCTACCCTACGTGATGACTGACGCCCATGTGGTGTGTCCGTCCGGCTCCGGGCTGGCGATATCCGGGACCCGGGGAGCCGCCGAGCAGAGACCCGGAGGTGGTCCGAGTCACCTGCACGAACAGGCTACAGGAGCATTAGTTTACCTGTTCCTGAGACAATTTCAGGCATCATCAGCACTGGTGCGATGAAACCCCTGAACGCCTCTCGCTCTCTCCTCACTTGGCACGCGTGCACGAGCACGACGGCAGCTGTTTTGGCCTTCAAAAAACGTTCCCAGCCCAATCATGAGAACAACGCTCTACAGTAAGTCAACAAGTGTGCTTATCCCAGATTTTTCTTTTCTTCAGAAAGGACGGCTTTGCCACGCCGGCCGGAACACAAACAAGGGTGCTGATCACATCACTGCCAGCCTTTTTGCGTTTCAAGTTCAACAATCACCCGCAGCTGAGCTGAACAGACAGGGCTGAGCTGAAACAATCCCCGCCCACGCGCCCACGCACGCTCCAGACTCCTATGTCGAGTCCGAACCTGATAAGCAAGCCAAGCCAGCCACAACGAAACAAAACAGCAGCACAACCCAGCCCGGAGATATTTCTTCGTTTTTCCGGCGCGTCAGAATCAAGACGAAAACGAGAAGATACTCCTCCTACAACTCTGCTCTATTTAAAGAGAACATTGGTTGTGGAGAAAGTCGTCGGCCGTCGGCCAGTGTGTCCACGGTAGCAAAAAAATTTTTTGACCGTCGCGATCTTGATCCATGGCCGGTAACGCGCTGACCTCGGGTCTGGGAAACAGGAGCGCGCAGGGCAGAAACCGTACGTGTACAGGGAGAACCGGTGTCCATCACGCATTCGCGGGCGACGCGCGTTGTCGAGTCCTGGTTAGTGCCCTTCGGTTGGGCCCACTGGTGGTATGAGCGCCTTTCCCGGCCCTTGGTCGAGTGGGCGACGTGCGTTGGCCTGCGCTGCATTCTGGTGCTGTGACCCGGTCCTGTTTGCGGATTGGTTGAAAACCATGGGGTTACAGCGACGGCGTGGGGGCGACGTGCGCCGGCCTGCGTTTGGTGAAAAATATCTACTCCTGCTCCACCCTCTCTCTCTCTCATTCCTCTCTCTCGGAGCTCTCTCTCCCTCAATGGCTAAGGCACCAACAGGGCTAGGGCACCAACGACGCCGCAATGGCTAAGGCGGGCTCCAGCGTAGCGCGGTTGGCTAGCGCGCCCCTTGGCGCCTGGCGTGGAGGCCGCTGGCGCGGGCAAGCCCCACACAGTGGCTCAGGCGCGGGCAGCCAACGAGGACTCCGGCGTGAATAGCCCCAAGTGAGGGCGGCCTCTCTCCTTGCTCCTCTCCTTCACTCGCCGGCGCCGTGGTCAACCGTTGTTTTTTTTTCTCCTCAGTCACCTTTCCTGTCGTCGAGTCGGAGCCTCCACGATGGATCCAGGCTCTCCCTTGCCGGATCCGTTCATCTCCCCGCTGGATCTGGCTTGCTGGCGTCCCGCGGAGGCGGCGTGACAGCGTTTGGCGAGCACGCCCGGTGTGTTGGCGGTGCGGTGCGGGGCGAGCGCGCAGCGCGGCGGCGCAGCATCCCATCGTCGTGGCCTCAGCAATGGCGGCCCCCCACGAGGAGGCGGTGCAGGGCGAGTGCTCTCCCCGGCACGGGCGTGTGGCGGCAGGGTGAACACCAGGGGTGGACGCGAGCTCAGGCAGGCCCCCTCTCTTCTTTACCTGCAAGACTGGACCGTAGGCTGCTCACAGGCAATTGCTTGGGCGACACCACAGGCGGACCCTGTGCCTCCATGGCCAGATCCGATGCCTCCATAGCCAGGCACATCCATGCTGGTAAGTCTCCTCTCCTTTCTTCTTGTCCGCCAGCTTCTATTTATTGAAGTTCTTGATTTGTTGGTAGTTTTCTCTCACCAAGAGATTTGTAAAATTTGGTTCCAGCTGAACCAGCCTACTAATATGTCAGGTACTTGAATTTAGTTTTCGCTATTCAGTATTCTGCTATTTATTTGCTCATTAAAGTTGTTTTTAGCATTTCACAGGAGCTCAACACACTTTGGTAACAAAGAGCACTGATCATGGATTGAACAAAGAACTTCACTCTGTAGTTTCTATCAGACTGGTATGCATTCACCTCCATATCTTATCTTCCTTTCCTTTGTTAATTTATTGTGTGTTATTTTTGCTCTTGTCCTTCCCAAAAGAACTCTACATCTGCCAGCTTGCATTACTGGATTGCAGCTTGGTTTTTATTGCTCACTCTTCAGGAATTGTCTTGCTGGATTGCCACTTTGCATAGTTCCTTATTAGCATTTGTTGCAGTGCAGGATATATGCTTCTTAAAGGTTTGTTAGCTGCTGGATTTTGAAGCTCATAAACCAATCTGAAATGGTATCCTCACATTTCTTCTACCAATACTCTGGTCATTTTTTCCTCGATGTTCATCATATATGCATTATATAAGTTACTGAATAATTTTGTGCTTACCTGTAAATAAACTGCACATGTGCTAAGTGGTTGGAGCTTTGAAATATCAGGTTTCAGTTAGGAGTTTGGGACTGTCCATATATATATTTTTTTTAAATGAACAGGTTGGAAGGCTACATATTATATTGATAAAAATAAGTTAGACCCTGAATAACTTCATATGGAAGTTTGCGATCCTGGTTTGAGTAGTCTATGGGCGAGTTGGTTGTTTTATAAATTCAATTATAAACCCAACCTAAAACCTAAACTAAGGTCCAGACTGGAGAAAAGGCAAATTTAATTTCTAAATGATCATCATTCCATGATTTATGGAGTTAATCAGCTTGATAGAGCAATACATTTCCATATACAGTACTAGATACAGCTAATTAAACACAGAGGCCATGGTGCTGAGCAAAGGGAGGGCTTGTTTCTTGTTTATCGCGCACCACCGAGCTTTGACTGTTTGTGGGATGGATTGGTTGGTTCTTACTTTCTAGACCTGGTCCATTCTGAAGGTCTAGCACATGATGCAAAAAAGCCAACTATAATTTCCAGTTTTCCACAGGGGGAATTCATGTATAGATTTCCAATCCATATGGGCCCATTGTGAAGGTTTTGAGAGGCAGTAATCTGAACAAACTGTACGCTCTAAATTAAATGCCTTCGCTTTTTATCTTGATGGTTTATATTTTTAGTTCTTAGGGAATATATTGGTACTATATGAATGAAACACCTAGAAAAATATAATAAACAGGGCTGGTCAGCTGGTCTCGTGAACAGGCTGGATATTTTAATATGTTTCCTTTCTGCATATCAACTTTGTCTGGACTGTCAGCGCTTTGGGGGTGTTAGGCAGAAGTAAGCTACACCAGCTGCTGCTGCTATTTTCTGCAGCAAACACCCCTTGGTTGGACCTTTCCATCTTCTGGTTGTTTAAGCTCCTGCACAAATGGCAAGTTAGTTTGCATCCAATGCAATTTCCTTGGTGAGTTTTTAGCCATCCAATACATGTTTCTTGTGTTTTAGATGCTTGTGCATGATATGGATATGCTTGAGTACAGAGTAGTTCTATGTTTGAGAGGATTTTTTTGGCAATTGATATGTGATGCAGCACTGATATTGACAATCCTTGCCAAATATATAAGGTGGTCTGTCAAATCTTAAGCGCCATTATGATGTGATGGAATCTTGGCAGTTGCTTAGTGAGTTCCCCCAATTTGTTCAGTCTGCATTTGATCTTTTCAGGTGGATTGCAATCACTGGATTCATCAGAGGAGCTGCCATTGCTATTGGACTGTAGCATTTGAATGGCCTACTCAGACTTATTCATCGCACAAGCAGCACTGATGTTGTATCTATCATCATCGCTGCCATCGTTGTATTTGGCATCTTGTGCTTTTCACTGTGAACAGAACACAAAATGTGTCTTCAATAGAAATTTGCAACGAGAATTATTAAGAATAGTGTACCATCTTATATAACATGTTTTGTTATCTTGGCTTATCTGTTGTAAGAAGGGATTATTTTTCCCAGACAAAGCATGTCATATTCATTCTTTGGTAACATTATTCTATTTTCCAAATATGATGGCCCATCACGTACAATCTAGAGACTATTGTGTGTATAATGCTGCCACGTTGTGTGTAGGAGTAGAACGAAGACTCTGTCATTTCCGGATTGTGTTTTTATACATCAATCCAAAACAGACGCGTTAATACCCCGCGCGTGGGCGCCGCTAAATCACTAGTTACTTTACTGGAGGCGACGTGCAGACGCGAAGGGAGCGAAAAAGACGTTTCACACATGGAGCACGAGCAACAAGCAGTCAATCGTTTGGCGCTTGGCAGGATGAATGAAGATGACGGATCTGTTTCACTTCATTTCATCTCGGCCAACGCCATTGCCTTCGTTCTCATAGCCTTGGTACCGGCGGCGGCCCCCTTATCCTCGCCGGCCGCCCAGGCTTCAGCCCCTTCGCCGCTTGATCATCCATTCAGTTCTCGTTGGTCCAGGTGCCTGATATCTTCTTCTGATCTGATCGATGCCGCGCGAGATAATTGTGTGTGCGGGTGTATCCGTATCCGTAAGATGGGCAGATGGCCAAACACGGAAAAAAGAGGGAGGCAGCGCCGCGTCCAGGAAGCGCTGCTATTGCGTCTCAAGCGTCTCTGCGTTCTCTAACGGCTTGTTCGGCTATTCCTCTGCATAAGATCAGGCCTCCGCCCCTCAACCGTGATGGCGAGAGAGGCATCATGGCTGACCGAGTTCACTGGTCCTAACTACTAGATTCTGAATTAGCGATTACATGGCGGTAAATTGTCAGCGACCAAATCAAACAAGCAACAGAAAGCGTCCCGAACCCTGCCTGAACCCGATCTTCGGCCTCACGAACAACCTTCTGGATGGCTGGGCATGCGCTCTTATCCAGGCGTAGACGTTGGCCCAGCCACCACGCAGAATGGCGTCACCATGCACCAGAACCAGTGGCGGAACTGATGAAGAAGCTAGGGCACAGAAAGACAATTCGTGAAAACTTGGGACTCTTGCCGGCCCATATCTGCAACTTGAATACATAAGCATATACTCCACTATAGGAGAATATAAGCATATATATACTCCACTATAGGAGAATATAAGCATATATATACTCCACTATAGGAGAATGACATAATAATAAGAAGTGATAAAACAGTGAAATTTCTTATCGACACACCAGTGTTGGGCTGGTGGCCCACTCAAATGGATTGTGCGGCAAAGGCCGGGCCTGTCTTTCTAGTGTTAACAGAAAAAGGCAACGCTTTGTATCATTGAAATCTTGATACATGCAGCTTCATTAGAACAAGCAACAAGTTTAGGAAAAGGATAAAAAAAAAACAAGTTTAGGGACCAAAGCGGCCGTTTTGAAAGGTTAGAGACTGGGATGATACAAAGCAACAAGTTTAGGGACTATTAGCGTACTTTCCTTATAAATAAATAAATAAATGTCGTTTTGGCCAGTAAGTTCACTGCATATATATATTACAACAAATAAAAAAATATTGGCTCATTCAAAAACAAATACAAATATGTGAACCAACAAGACTTTTTTTTCCTAAACACAATAAATAAATAAATAAATAAATGCATGATACACTAAACAACCATTAGGAAAATGGAGAAAGTGAAAAGAGAATGACCACGCGGGTTTGCTCTCCTCGTCATGATCTGCTTGGCTAGAAACCGAGCCTGAGGGCACCAACAATGAAGGCCATCAATCTTATTCTAATACAAATAAAGTGATCAACATATATGATAAAATATTAAGATTACTATTCACACAATACAAACTATCATTACTTGTGATTTACACGTAAAACCTTTTGCTTTCATCATGCCTCACCTTTATTTCCTCTTCCTCTTTTTTGTAAAGCACCTACCTTTTTTTTTATATGATCCTACATAGTACTTAAGGCTACAAGAAAAAAAAAACATAGCGATGGGAAGGCCTACAAATAACAGTAAGCACTAAAACAGTTCGTGAATATCATTTTGATCCCCAAACTATTACTCGAGGCTCGGTTTCATCCTTGAACTTTTAAAATGACTGCTTTTAGTCATCAAACTCTACTTTTAGGTTCAGTTTCATCCTAGAATTACGAAGACAATCATTTCAATCATCAAACTGCTCAACTTTATTCTAGAACTATGAAAATGATCATTTCAATTCTCAAACTTTGCCGGTCTTTAAACCTTTATTTTTAAACTCAACTTTGTATATAGTTCTATGTGGAGGTTGTGCTACTACACCTTATAATGGTACCATTTATATATCTCTGACTAAAAATGATTTTTGTGGGAGTTCAAACAGTATTTATTTCCGGATATATTGAAACAATAATAGATCTATTAGTTATTCATTAGCTACTTCTAGCGTTAAGCTCAACTAATAAACATTTGTATATAAAATAATATTTTTTTTTTATCCATTAGCTAAAAATAATCCATATTTAAGAATATTTAGATCTATATTTATATTCATATTCATATTAGAATATGAATACAAATGTTGAAAGTGTGCTATCCGATTTGGTAGTTAGAACGGCCGGTGACAATAGTATTTAACGATGTGTGTCCATCTTAAATCGCAGTTGATGCTAGACAAAGGATAAAGTTATGCCAAAATGCATTTAAATAATTCATTCATAGGTGAAATTCTACCTAAAATATTTTTTTATTTTTGATACACAAATTAAGTTAAAAATCTATATCTATACCTACTAATAAATCTATACCTACCTACTAATAAAGAGAGAAAATTTCAGTCCCACCTCTTTTTTTTCTGCCCGCCACCCCTCCCCGTACGTATCAAATAGGAATCCAATCCCTGTAATCCACCGGAAATAAACTAAGTCGGACTCCTTTGGTTGGAGCCCATCAATAAAAGCCGCGGACCCTGCCTTGCAACCGAGTAAGAAGACGGTGCTGCTGCCTCCCATCCGCAGCCATCGTCGAGACTTCTCCTGGTCCCGCAAGGACTGATCCAGAGCGAAGGCATGTGGGGTGTCGACGACATCGAGCCCGTCATTCTGCGCCACATGATGACCATGCAATCCTTGCTGGCCAACGCAGTACCACCGTGAATTGAAATGTTGAGCAATTTGTTATCTAACCTTATCTAAATAACTATATCTTCAAGTTCAACCGATAGTGCAACTTCATAATAAAAACAGTTAACTCAAATGTTTAGATGTTTGTTATCCAATATAATCTAAATAACTGTATCTTCGAAGTGTAAGCATATACCGGCCTAATATTTGACATGGGTTGGGATGTGGAAATCGATAGAGATGTCATCATAATTCATAATCATTAATTAACCTGTAGACCAACCACTAACCCTTTACCAACTATAATTAGAGATTAGGACTACATATTTTTATGGGTAAGAAATTCGCAAGACTATATTTAACTCTACCAACAAATAAATACTATAAAGATTATGATATAATTTTTTTTGTGGCTTATTATGGAAGGAAAAGTATCAAAATTGTATTTTAATTTGATTAATTATGAGATACGCATGGTCATCATAAAATAAATCATATATTTTAAATTTTATAGAAGGAAAAATATAAATAGATGTGTGGCTTATATAGGAAAAACTATCAAAATTATATATTTTAATTTGATTATTATGACCGATGCATGGTCATAAAAAAATATACTATAACTTTCAAATTTTGTGAAAAGGGTAAACATAAATACATATGTAACTTCCCGGCTTTCTCTTTTACTGACCTTGTTTTTTTTTTTTTCCCGTTGCAACGCACGGGCATGTTTTTGCTAGTACTAATAAAGCGAGTAAATTTCAGTCCACCTTTTTCGGTACAAAATTTTTTGGTCCATCGTCCGTCGTCCTGCCATCCGCCGTCCGTGTCCAGCTCGATCTCCCCTCAATCAGGGCGTCGTCGTCCGGCCTACCCAAGTCGGCATCCCTCTACGCCCGTAAAAAATTTCGTCCCGTGCCAAGCTCCCCGTCCCGCCGCACCAGCCCACGCGCTCGCCCGTCGCCGCGCTTGCCAACCGCTCACTCTCGCCCGCCGCTCGCGCCCGTCGGGCGCCACGCTCGTCGGTCCACCGATCCCGCCGGCGCTTGCACTGTTATTGTGGCTCGCCGATCCATCGCTCCCCGCCGGCGCGCTTGTCCTTGTCGGCCGTCGCGCGCCCGTCCGGTCCATCCGCGGCCGCCGCGCACCCGCGAGTTGAGGGGTAACCTGGTGCCGTTGGCGACGACACCGCTCGGGGCGAACTCCTAGGCCGGTCGCCGTCTTTGCCGCCGCTCCTCGTGGCTCGGCCCCGCTAGGCCGCCTCCGACTAGGACACTCCCTCGGTGGGCGCGCACCGACCCAAACTAGCCCTAGCGCCACCTCCTGCCGCCGGGCAAGAGCCCATCTTGCCGGACGGATTCCATTACGTCGTCGCCCTCTGTACCGCAAACGAAGAAGAAGGGCGAAAATGCAAATAGAACTTTTAGTGTGTTCACTTTGCATAAATGACATGACACATCTATTTGCATATAAGGGCTTAGCTAATGATAAAAAAGTTTTGTGTTCACTTTGTAAAAGCAAATTCCGTTTCCATAAATGCCGAACACATCTCGTGTTTATCAAGGGAAGAAACTCCCATTGTGGGATGTAGTCTGTACAATCAGATTTGCTTACATGGTACTTTTAGACTTCGTGTGTGGTTTCTACTATAGGGACTGCCCTAACATCTACTCTACTTTTACAATCAAACACTTTGTCACTAATGTAGTATAAAGCATCGTGCTAATTTATATTCATTGAGCACTTTTTAAAAATTAGCACATGAAAAAAAATAGTACAAATCATTACATAAAGGGTGAACATAAATATAGCTTATATGGATCCACAAGTTTATTCGAGATTATTGCATTTATGTTCGTGTGTCGATCTTTTGTACAAGCTATTGTTTTCTTTGATATATATTAGATATAAAACACTCTTTAGCGTCCTTAAGAAAATACATTTTTGTAATTTATAATTTTATGGTTGACTTAATTTTTTTTTCCGTTGCAACGCACGGGCAAATTTGCTATTAAATTTTTAATGACGGAAATGCACTTTGGTAGTTTATCAATGGAATTGAACTCAAATTACAAAATTTGAGGACTTAAACGATCATCTTCATAGTTTTTTTTTGAGAATTACATACGCAAACCCTACCTCTATGAGCACCTCCGAAGGACTGGGCGGCCGTGCCAGATTTGGAGATTCTTGAAGTCACCATAGGCGCCAGATCCGAGATTCGAAGTCACCATAGGCGCCTGTCGTCGACGGAACGTCGCTTACCAATGCACAACGCCGGTAAATCCCGGGAAAATCCCAAGAAAAGGTGCGAGCACTAGGATTTGAACCCCGGTAGGTAGCGTCCCCACGGACCGTACTACCATTGGACTACAAACCAATTCGCATCATCTTCATAGTTTAGGGATGTAAATGATGCTAGAAGTAAGTAGAGGACTAAAACGACAGCTTGAAATTTCAAGTATGAAACCGAGCCTTGAATAATGGTTCATGACTAGTAAAGGCTGTGTTTTAGTTGGCATGCACCAACTCAAAAAATATTATAGTTTCCTATCACATCAAATCTCTTAATGCATTTATGGAGCATTAAATGTAGGTAAATAAAAAAATTAATTACATAGTTTGGTTGAAAAGACGAGGCGAATCTTTTGAGTCTAGTTAGTCGATGATAGGACAATAATTAACCAATACTACAAACGAAAAGTGATACGACTCCCGAACCTAAAATATTTCACCAACTATTTCTGCCAAAACCGTTCTTGTCATCTTGATCACACCGTAGTGGAGCCCATATCATCTCCTCCATCACGGGCAGCCTGTAGCAGCACTACTGACAAGAATCTTTGCAGTCACTAGTGCCGAGCTGGTCACTTGCAAGCGACTCATCGAGACGTGGGTGGACCGGTGGACTCCACCTCAGGATGCCACAGATAATAATAATACTAGTAAAATAAAAAAAAAAAAACCTATTGCGCCGAGCACAAAAACCCACGACCACAGGTCAGGTCAGGTCACGGCACAGCGGACCGGACCGGACCAGACACCCGCCCAGAAAGATAGGCCTGCCCACTGCCGCCACACCCATCCTTTTCCTGCACAAATCACGCACGCGGCAGCCCAAATCACGCACGGCCACAAAAGCCACGCACGCGCACGAGGTGTCGTCCTGCGCGGCGCACGGAAACCCACCTCGCTCCACCGCCGCGTGCGTCGGGGTCGGCTGCCTGCCCCTGTCTGCCGACACCGAGCGCCGCCGCCGCCACTCCCACCGACGCCATGGCGGCCCCGCCCCGCGCCACCGCGGTCCTCGCGTGGTGCGTACGTGCCTGCGCGCACTCTCCCGCCTTCTCTTCTCTCTCTCCTCTCTCTCTCGCGCGGGCCGCGCGCGGCGTGGGGACACTCCGTTCCTCCTCGCGGCGCCGACGTGGGAGGCGGCGGCTGATTGATGCTCTCCTTCTCATTCTGTGCAGGGGGTCCGGGGAGGACGGACAGCTGGGCATGGGCGGGAACGAGGAG
Organism: Hyparrhenia diplandra; assembly: GCA_015847255.1. Classification (NCBI taxonomy): domain Eukaryota; kingdom Viridiplantae; phylum Streptophyta; class Magnoliopsida; order Poales; family Poaceae; genus Hyparrhenia; species Hyparrhenia diplandra. Next base: position 382,753 of record JADLZK010000403.1, on the reverse strand, counting down.
AAGGACTGGGCCCACTGTGTGGAGGCGCTGGGGCCCTACGCCGTCACCGCCGTCGTCGCCGGCAGCCGCAACTCCCTCGCCATCTGTGACGACGGCCGCGTGCGTCCCCTTCCCCGGCCCGCTGCCTGTTGTTCATTTCCTAGCGAGCTTCTCTTCTGTTCTGACACGGTTGCTTTGCTTTGGTTGCCGTGCGTGCGCAGCTCTTCACTTGGGGTGGAACCAGCGCGGCACGCTCGGGCACCTGCCGGAGACCAAGACGGAGAGCTCCCCGGGCCCCGTCGACGCCCTCGCGGGTGTCAAGATCGTCCAGGTGCGCCTCACTTCCGCTTTAGTACTTACCTCCGAGGCGAGGTCGTGTCTGTCTGTGCTCGCTGACGAAACAAGCTCTGCCTATGGTTTCCTTGGTTCATTCAGGCTGCGATTGGCGGGTGGCATTGCCTCGCAGTAGACGACAAGGGGCGCGCCTACGCCTGGGGTAGGGACATTCGCTTCACCGTGATTTCACCGTGATTCCCGTGACAGGTTTCTAGTTGCTTTGGTTGATGCAATGTGCGTGGATTGTGTGCAGGGGGAACGAGTACGGGCAGTGCGGTGAGGAGCCCCAGAGGACGGAGGACGGGACGAGGGCGCTCTGGAGGGACATCCCGACCCCACGGCGGTGCGCGCCCAAGCTCAAAGTCCGGCAAGTGAGTGGAATTGGATTCCTGCCTTGTGCGAGTGGGAATCTTCACGGAACTTTAGCAATTTTGGTTCGGTGCGTCGGTTGCAGGGAATCCAACAATTTTCGGATAGTGTTGTCACTTTGGCATATGCTTTGTTGCCAAACAAGTAGTCTGATCACAAACCACATATAGGATAATTCATATGATGGAACTGGAGCAGTTATAAGTTACAAGTAGTGTCTATCGCTCAAAGGAATTGTTCCTGTCGTGAAATGATGCTGCAACTTTTTGTCTGCTGCAGACATGATTTTGGTTCGTTAGCTTTGGCTTAGCTTATTCGTTTGCTAATTCTAGGTAGCAGCTGGAGGGACACATTCAGTGGTTTTGACTCAAGAAGGTCACGTCTGGTCATGGGGACAGCCATGGCCTCCTGGCGATATGTATGGTGCCTTATGATGAAATATATGTATAATATTTTTTGGTTTGTTTTTCTATTACCTCCATGATTCTAATGTTGAGCATGGGTCTTCTTTCAGCAAGCAAATATCTAAACCAGTACGTGTGCAAGGCCTTGAGAAAGTGAGGGTCATTGCTGTAGGAGCATTTCATAATTTGGCACTAACAGAGGATGGAATTTTGTGGGCATGGGGTAGTAATGAGTATGGTCAGCTGGGGACTGGAGATACCCAACCAAGATCACATCCGATACTTGTCGAAGGACTATCTGATCTCTCACTGGTGAGTCAGATTTTTTTTTTTTTCTGATACATTTTCAAATTAGTTTAGAAGGGCGTGCCTGGCGCAGTGGTAAGACTTCCACTCGTGGCCTGGCAGACCCGGGTTCGAACCAGCCTCCTTGCACAGCAAGGGTATGGCTGTCTTCAAAAACACCCGTGGCCCTTCCCCAGACCCCACCTAGCGTGGGAGCAGTAGCACTGGGTACATTTTCAAATTAGTTTGTTATGAGTGAGTTTCTCAAGCCTTTTCCAAATGAGCTTATCTAAGGACGACAGACCAAGATTAAAAAATAAAATAAAATCCAAACTTTGTTGTTTTCCCCAAGTTCGATTTCTCATTGGTTTAGCTTTCATTCATCTAACAAGCTTCATCCTTTTCGACTTCCAATTATAGTCATTGCACACTGGGAATACTATGTTTGAATGTTTGATGTTGCTTATGCATAGAATCACATCCTGATTCTTTATTGAGGACACTACTGCATGGGCATAAATCGATAATTTATCTACATATTGCTTTCCTGATTTCTCACTTGTTGCATATACTCCAATATCTTACATTTGCAGGTTGACATTGCTGCTGGAGGCTGGCATTCAACTGCACTAACTATAGAGGGAGAGGTATTTCCATTATCTTGATTTTTGAATTCAGGGTTACCATCTTATTATACCCTATTTTATCCTGCCAGGCCACCAGATGACACAAACATATTGAGGGACAGACTATTTTTTCGTGCTTAGGAAATTAACTTCATGAAAACTGTTGACATATTATGTTGGGCTGCAGATAAATTCACTTGCTTTCTATTTATTCAGGGAATGCTTTAAAGTTGTCTAGATTAGAGAGCACCAAAAATATACATACTATATGATATATGATGAAAGTAACCTAGAGGAGTGTGTTGACCATGTTGAGCTCATAACTGAATATAGAGTCAACAGTTGTTCCACCAAAAAAAAAAGGTTACAGACTAAGTTTGGCTTGATTTCCATTGATTCAGGTCCATCTTATTCTGCATTTTTCTAAAAAACAAATATCAATGCCATGGAAATATGTAATTTAACATAGTAAGACTGGCATTGATCACAATAAATGGCAAACAGAGAAATGTTAGGCACTGCAGGCTAGATATTGTATTGCATAGGGGGTAGACAGTGATTGTGAGTTTACAGGGTTTCCCTTTACATAGACGATACTGAGGGCTTCTGGTTGTTTATTTAGAAACATGGATCATGTGACAAACATGTATGCTGTACTGGGCAAAGCAGATATGCACTTAGGTGTGTCTGCTATGTATATGTCAGACTGATCAAAACTGCTTGCTGCAGTAAGCGTTGCGGCTGCTGCTGTAGCAAGCCTGCCTACATCTACTATTCTTTTTGTAGTAGAAAATAAGCAGCAGCAACTGCTGAGCTGCTTCAAAAAGCACAGCTGAGCAGGCCCCATGAGCACTACTGCCCATGAGTTGCACAAATCAACCTGATCCAGTCTCAATGCATTGTAAAATCTTCTTTTTTTGGTACTCATCATTTTGTACTTGAACACAAATATTTTGTTTTTGATTCTCTTAACCTGTACCAACTTTATTAGGACTAAAAGGCTTTGTTGCTGTTTGGTCTCTCTAGGTGTATGCTTGGGGGAGAGGAGAGCACGGGAGGCTTGGATTTGGAGATGATAAGAGTAGTCGCATGGTGCCCCTAAAGGTTGAGCTTCTAGCTGGAGAAAATATTGTTCAGGTAATAGACCTTGGTATTACTGGATTACTGGGATGTTGTTTCCTTCAGTTGCATTAGCCTTTCTGTGTACTGTGGTCCTGAAGTGGTTGGACAATTTTCTTCTCCAAACTGAGTAGCAGAGATCATTTTGCATGTTTGCAGGTATCGTGTGGAGGAACACATTCAGTTGCGCTAACTCAAGATGGCCGGATGTTTTCTGTAAGTAGAAGTTGTCTTCTACTACTTACAATCCTACCATGTGCCTTGTCATTATCTTTTCTAGCTCAGGGCTGTAACATATAAAATGAAAATCCTGGCCACTTGACCATTTTACGGCCTTTGCAGTAGAATACTACAGATAGAAAGTTAAAAGTTTTGCAAAACCTAAAATGCGGTTCCAAGGATGTCTGAAGCCATATAAGCGCGATCAAATATATATTCTGGTCAGTAGCCAAGCTGTACAGCATTCTTCCTGAGGGAGAAAACATGCCCATAGTTGAGACAAGGATGAACAGATCGTGTTTTCTTACATAATGAAATACTTGGAAGATTTTGAAAATTTGCAAAGTTGTGGTTGTGGATGTGCGCTTTAAACAACAACAATGCATTTGCAGACTAAAGAAATGTCAATGTTCTAAGAATGACTGATATCAACTGTATGTATTTTACTCAAGTTTCACTAACCCCAGTTTAGGCATTATTGATATGTACCACGTTCTCTGCATTGCACATAGTAGTTTTATCGAGTTTCGCCATGCATATTAATGGCGAGTCTCTTTTCTGTTGGCAGTATGGGAGGGGCGACCATGGCCGTCTGGGCTATGGCAGGAAGGTGACAACGGGGCAACCCATGGAAGTGCCCATCGACCTGCCGCCGCCCAAGACCAGCAGCAACCCCGACGGGCAGTGGCAGGCGAAGTACGTGGCTTGTGGCGGCCGGCACACCCTGGCTATTGCGGAGTGGACAGAGGCCACCGACTGATCACGGAGTGCTTGACTTCCTGAATCCTGATGATATGCGTGGAAATCTGAGGTTTTTTTTTTGAAGGCATTGCAAATCTGAGGTTGAGAAGCCTACTATACAATTATTATAGTGTTCGTGGAATAAGCATTGAGTTATGCAATATTAGCCATCATAAGATTCTGTATGAGCTTAATTTGGCATGGAACAAAATAGTCGGAAGCAGACTTTGTGCAGACATAGTAGATGAGAGACTTTCATATTTCTGCAGTATTTTTTGATGGACAAATTTGTGCTGTATCCCGTGCTTTCTATTTTTGACTCCTCTGTCCTTCGCTCGCTGCACGGCTACACATGAAACTGTCAAGGGTGATAAAATGGACCAAGCACTAGTGCGTCTCGAGATCACCATGCTTCAATTAGGGAGCTGCACAAGAAGTAAAGAACATAGACAAATTATCTCTGACTCTCCTAGGCGAGGAGACTCCTCGAAGTACGCGTGTGGGCTTGGCAACCATTGTAGAAGCGAAGCAAGAATCTGGGAGCACTCTCGTTTCACGCACCGTTCTGGGAACGCGAACACCGTATTCTTCTGTGTGTGTGTGTGTGTTTTTTTTTTGGCTAGCGGCGCTCGTCCGGTTGCCCTCGTTAATTTGGCACTAACATATTTGCCACCTGAGTTTAAATTGTATTACCTCCATTCCAAATTACAACACGTTTTGCCTCTAACCCTTTTAGTCCTCTCACAACCAAACTTGTCGGAGTCATCTCCAAAACGACGGTTGGAGCCATCCTAACCTACAGATCCCCCAACCAAACACACGAATCATGACCAAGAATTTAGGATTACAATCATTGCTTATGATTGTGGACACAAGACCCATAATGTTCGTCGTGGAGACGTCGGCAGAAGCAATGGAGGTGCAGAAGCAACGCTATGATGACTTCGAGGAGGACTATGACAAACTAGCCGGATTCTATACGGAAAGTACCACGTTAGTACTACTCGTATGACCTTCTTTGTATCCGACTAGAACTAGAACAACCCCTCAGCATCCATCCTCTGTATAAAGGGTAGCTAAGGGGCACCCCTGGTAACAACGAGCAATGCAATCCAATGCAAAAGCTCAAACTGAACCGAACATAAAGACTATTACTCGACCACGAGGGCCTGAACCAGTATAAAACCGACTGTCTCTTACATTCACCTTCGACTTCCAGAGTTCCGAACAAATGTCCTGTGGTACCCCCATGGCAGGCCATCGGTGTAAAACATTGACAGATGGTGCACGTGCAGGTTGGGGCTTTCTTTCGGATTCACCTTCGAGAGCTCGACGGATCTCAACACCATGAATTTTCTCTGGCAAGATACCTTCTTTTTGGATCCTTGATGTGCGAAGAGCCGCGATGGCGAGGCTCAAAGTCGCCTCCCAAGGACTCGTAACATCTTTTTCGGATCCTTGATGTGCGAAGCGAGCCGCGATGGCAGGCTCCAAAGTCGTCGCCTCAAGGATTCAGAACTCGAGAACGACATAATCAATTGGGGAAGATGAACTCGCCAAGAAGCTCGCACGCCTTTCGACTTCTGATACAAATCGGGAGAGGAAGCTGATCAATTTCGACTCCAACTCAGCTATCAAGATCGACTCAGAACCACTTTTGAGTTCTTTGACCATCTTTCATGGTTCTTTTTCCCAAATGGGCTCCAGAATGTGACATCCATCATTCAAGAATATAACTCGGACCACTCGTCTCATGCACATCTGTTTTGGGAACGCGAGCACCAAATTCTTCCGACTGAAGTGGAATGGGAAATTTAAATTTTTGCCATGGTTGCTAGCGACGCTTGTCCAGTTGCCCTCATTAATTTGGCACTAACATATTTGCCAACTGAGTTTAGATTGTATCATTTACCTTTGAGGACGTGGCACACTTGGTCACCCTGCTAGTGTGGAGGTGAGGGAAATGACAGTCTTGCCCATCTCTCCTCCCCTCTCTCCTAGGTGGTCCCTACCTGCCCCCCCCCCCACACACACACACTTGTCGTTGTTACCAGAGCTAGTGGGTCCCCTTGTCCTAGACTGCACCGCTAGAACTGGCAACTATTGTGTGCTGCCTCATCACGCAAAGGATCTGACAATGGATGGACGGAAGAGAACCGACAAGTTGGAGGTTGAGGGTGGGCCAGACAGGGGAAAGATGGTCATTTTTTAATGCCTTCTCCAAGGATGACGAGGCATGTCACGTCGTCAAAAGTGGCAAAAATGACACGATTTAAATTGTTCATGTGGCTCGTAAGTCGTAAGGATGTCAGATATTTGAGTTTCCGCATGCAAATAATAGGGCGAGGAATTGTTCTAACTATAATCTACATGCGAATATCGCGGGGGGAAATTGAATACACCACAACGGCGTGTCATGCTGGCAAGGAAGCCGGTCCGCCGATAATAATGGTGGACAATAAGCTCGCCAGCGCTCTCGCGAGGAACCTATCCTCCATGACCGGAGCAAGCACATTGACGTACTATTTCCTTCAGTGTTGCAGAGGGCAGCTCATCCTCGAGTTCTGGTGGACATCCTCTTCAAGTCACTCGGGCAGCTTCGGTTCACTCAGCTGAAGAAGATGATTGGCATGGTGGAGGTCAAGGCACTCGGTTAGCAAAGCACGGCGAAGAACAGGACAACACCCGGCCACTAACTCCATAGAAACCGCCAAGGTGGTGGGGCGAAGGTGCCGAGAGCATCACCCGGCGACTGCGGGTGGCCAAATATGCAGGTCGCATATTCATATTGGTGGGAGGGGTCCGCCGTCCACCGGTCCACGGAGCGGACGAACAACAACGGCTGTCCCAACGGAAACAGCTAGACAGCAAGAAGATTAACCACATCAGGTGGCGTGCAGGGATAAGCAACAGTCGACGAATGAACGAGAGAGCAGCATTTTATTAGTGTTTGAGAGTTAATCTTATACACACGTATACGTATGTACGTACGTACTCTGATGCCGTATCGTCAATGCAAATTTGCCCGATGGAGCATTCTAGGCATGTCTAACATACATGATCGATCCGTCCGTCCGTCCGCCTCTCTTGGTCATGTGATATTTCTATATATTTGCCGTCAAACTTCTTCCTACTCATAGGATCGTCAACTATCATCTGCGCTCGCCACCACATTCCTCTGCTTGCTAGCAATAGTAATGGCACCTTATTCACAGAGGATTGTCTCAGCAACCGCTGCCATTGTCTTTCTACTCACTATCGTGGTCATCGGTACGTAGTACTCTGTCCTTCTTGAATAACTGGGAATATGTGTGTAAAACAAGCCAAAAAAGCCAAAAAAGACTAATAACTGGAAATATGTGTGTAAAACAATGTGACAACCCAATTAGTTTGACCATATTTTATTTTATAATCTTTCTAATCAACGACCTTCTCCACTAGCCGACCGATCAACTTTTTTATGTTTGCAGATATGTCACCGGTTAGGGCAAGCCGTGCCCGTTGCAGCCACCTAAGCGGCTTATATCTTCTTTGACCATGAATGTGAGATAGATTGCAACTATGAGAGCTCAGACAATATTGGTGGCGCGTGTGACGGCTTTCCCGGTAAATGCTACTGTGAGACGCGATGCCCGCCTTGAGATTGGCGCTTCTTCGTCCGATCCAGCCATGATACGGCGATCCCCGTGGCTCCTACAAGTAATGAAACAATATTTTGTACTACTACTCCAATATAATATGGTGTTGCCTGTGTAGTTGTGTTGCCACAAAATAAAGATGTTGGACACCTGGATCCAATAAATATAGTTGGTCTTTTTTTGATATCCTGAATCGAGGAGTATTCATCCAAAGATATCGCATGTTGCCGCAGACGTCAATAAATAGCAACAGTTGAGTTTCATTTCGAATGACATTTTTTTAGGGAAACCGAAGCGTCATATGTATTAACGACCATAACTAAGAATTCAGGATTTACAATCATTGTTTATGACTAGGTTTATGCCCATGCGTGGGACAGTTAACATTTTGTGCTAAAAACACACAGATCACATACGAAAACAAGAGCATGTGCTGCAAATAAATGTTTCATGCAAGCAAGCCATGGGAATAGGCATCAAGGTACACAACCTCTCCTGTGTAAAAAAATATGAATACAGTTCATTGTCTATTTTTCAAAAAGGACGTTAGACAACGACTAACTTGATTGTAAGCAAATTGACTTGATGAACAAATTTGCAAAGAATTGTCTCTAATCTTACCTGAATCTTAGTACAGAGATATGGGAGGGTGAATTTCCGGACGCCTCTGTCCTTCATGTCTCTAAAAATGACTACATTAGATTAGTATCTGAAGAAGAGAAAATTCCAGGGGCCATTCTCCCGAGCAGGTTACGAGCACACAAGCAGTCTTCATCAAAGGTTCTCGCAGCGGGCAGGAAGGGATGAGCAGGGGTTGCGGAAAGGGAAGAGAAGGGGTTGGCACAGCTGATGGTTCTCCTCACAGCGGGTAGGAGGAGGACGGTGTCGGGGTCAGTGCCGGGCCGTAGCAGTAGTCATCGAAGGGTCTTGGGGGTTGGGGGTGGGGGTTGGGGGTGCGTTGTGGTGGCGTCGATGGAGCCAGCAGCGTTGCCGGGGCGCTGCAGCCGAGGACGAACGGACGGGGCGGCGAGGCGCCCAGGGGGAGAACGCACGGGGAGTGCCGAATGAAGGAGTGCGTGGTTGCCGCTGAAGTCTCATGGAGGCAGTCGTGTCTCCATGATTTCTTTTAATCTCTTTAATCGTGTCGACGTGTCTCTATGGTTATGTTCTTTATCCGGCAATTATTGTGTTCTTTGTTTGACAATTGATTATTTGAGTTCATTTGATGTCCATGATATCCTTGCATGCATGCATGGTGGGATTGTCATGCATGGTAAAGAGGAGACAGGAGAGGCGAGTGACCCAAAAACAATGTCACACCAAAAATGTCTACGGTTTCAAAGTGAGCACACTCATAACCTACTAGATTACAATTACTGCCAACAAAAACAAACTTGAAACCATCGAGCTTCAGCTAAGCCATCCATGAGCTGCAGAAAAGGATCAATCCCTAACTTTTGACAATATCGCTTCTCCCAAAGGTTAAAGAGGATTTGGCAGTCTGTCTAATGCTGCAGTTGCCGCACACCATGTTTCCGTGCGAGCTGCAGGACATCACAGCAGGCTAATTCTTCAGTTGCAAGTGGTTTCGGACAATGCTCATATCACTTCGCCCTGCCTCACATGCTTTTTGTTCCTTCACGATCACGGTCACGGAGCACGACACCCAACCACGCTGACCGATCCCTGGGATAGAACGCGACATCCACGTTAGTCGCCCCGTCGCCCCCCAAAAAAAAAGCAACTGTGGCAATCGTGTCGGTCAATTTAATTAAAGTTTAACCAATAGTAATTATTAATATTAATGTTTATGTCTCAAACAAAATTTATTATGAAGATATATTCCGCCACGAATCTATTAAAACTAATTTTATATTATAAGTGTTAGTAATCTTTTAGATAGATTTAGTTAAATTAGAATCAGTTGACTTCTCGAAAAAACAAGAATTACATGTTTTCTAAGACTGTGTGGGAGTACCTTTGATCCATCTAGGAGCCTTATGTTGCCAAGATTGCAACCTACGTGGTGATCTGATCACTGCCTTTGCTAGGTGTAGCAGCTGTCACAGATTTTTAGACCAAAGGCATCGACCGGCTTTATTGAAAGCTTAACGAACACCCCGGCCTGGGACTGGGGTTACCAGTTTACAATGATTACGCACTCATTAGTGCAGCACAGACCCTCTAAAGTTCATCTAAGCTTAGCTCTACCAGAAACCATTGAAATAAACGAGCATAACCTCTACTGAAGTATATCAAAGGCGGCACGAAGGCACGCACAACATAGCACAAAAGCACCACTGCGGCTCAAAGGCACGCACCACTCCACAGATTGTTACAAAGTACGCCTACAAGCAAAAGGCTGATTTCACTATCTTCTTTGATGACAGCTCCCGGTGATCGATCGGTAAGCTTGTGCCCACAGGAGTTGCATCATTTCTTCAAAGAATCGGTTCCATCTTTGTCTTCAATAGTGGGCGCCAGACTTGATCGGGATCAAGGTCTTGTGAATGATACCCCTTCGGCGACGCCATCACCTTCTTATTGATCGCCATATCATTGCGCGTCTTCCGTATTGTCCACAGGGCACCTGCACAAATGAACATTGTAATCTCTTGTGTAACTCTATGGCGCCTTCCAGGAACTCTTGAGCAAAATCAGAGCATGAGGTTGGAGAGTGCTGCCATCCAAGTGCGGTCCTTAAGAAAGACCACGATAGACAACAACCGACATTGAAACAAGATGTGGTCTCGGTCAAGTTTCGGTATATCATAGATAAAAGCAGCTGTGCCCAGCCAATTTTTTCTTTTTTAAGTTGAACTCCGACCGATGCTTTCATGCACAGCCATCCAAATGAAGATTTTTATTTTTAAAGGAATTGTACATTTCCACAAATTCATCATTTGTCTGTCCTTAACTCCTCCTGGTCTTCGAATTCTCGTATAAAGATTTTGCAAGATATTTTTTGGACTGTTCTAGAACCCAAACCATTTTATCTCTACCATCTTCCAATGAAATTGGTTGTAGCAATTCCATGAGATCATTCAGTTCAATAGCTAACCCTCCATTGATTTGTCTTCTAAAATGGATATTCCATTCTTGATCAAGGAAGAGTTTGGATACCTCTATATCGGGTTGAGTAGCAATTTGGAATAGTTGGGGAAACCCGACATTCAAAGGACAGATCTCCCACCCAAACATCTAACCAGAATCTGGTTTGATTGCCACTAATAACTTCCATAACTCTGCCCTGTTGGAACCATTTCCTTATGTCAAGCAAAGTGACTTCCAGAATTGTGACCCCTTGTTATTTTTTATTTGAAATATATTTTTCGTCCCAAATACTTTTTCCTAAGGATTGAGCAAAGATAGATTCTCTTCTTCAATTTCCGGTTTATATATCCATTTTGCCAACGTGACGGTATTCATAACTCTAACATCTAAGAAACCGAGTCCACCAAAGTCCTTAGGTCTGTTCAAAGCTTACCATTTAATCATATGATATTTCTTTTTAATTCCAGTTCCCTACTAGAAGAAGCCTGATCTGATTGAGTCTAGTTTCTGACAATTGCCTTCATAGAGTTGGTATACTCCCATAGTATACATTGGTACACTTGATAGGCGGGACTCAATGAGCATTGCTTTTCCCCCATAGGTCGGTAGTCACATTGCCAAGTCCCCAATCTCTTTTCTCGTTTTATCACCGACATAACTCATCCGAGCTTTTGTGATTTTATGATCACCGACAGGCAATCCTAGGTATTTCATAGGGAAAGTTGACAGCTTGCATTGGAATATCTCTATGATTTGTTGTTGTAGCTCGCATCCAAATCCCACAAAGTATATATCACTTTTATCAAAATTGATTGTCATTCCCGACATTGCCTCAAAGCATGTAAGAATGAACTTTGCTCTCTCAGAAATTTTCAACTGAATAACTCAAAAATAACACCAGTATCATCTGCATATTGCAGATGTGTGAGGCCTCCATCTACCAAATGAGGTACCAATCCTTGTAGCATCCCTCCCCGGCTTGCTTTGGAGAGCATTGTGGATAAAGAGTCCACAACTATGTTAAAGAGCAAAGGGGAGAGTGGGTCCCCCTGCCTCAAGCCCTTGTAGCTTCTGAAGTATTCACCCCTGGTTCCATTGATATCTATGCAGACTCTACCACCACTGACTGCTTTGTTTATCCAGGAGATCCATTTATTGTTAAAGCCTTTTCTTTGCATTACTTCTTGTAAAAAATTCCAGCTGACCTTATCATAGGCTTTTTCAAAATCCAGTTTTAGAATTACTCCACTTTGCTCTTCTTAACTCTAAGTTCATATAGTACCTCTTGAATTATAACCACTCCCTCCAAAATGTTTCTTTTTGGGATAAAAGTCTGTCCGGGGTATTGACTAATCAATTTATCTATCACTCCCTGTCAATCTGATGGTGAGAACTTTAGTGATTATTTTGTAGATCACATTCAGTAAGCATATAGGTCTAAACTGTTTGATGGATGTAGCTGGTTTGCATTTTGGTATGAGGATTATAACTCCATAATTTAGTCTCCATAGCTCTAGTTTCCCATCATGAAGGCCGTCTAACATTTCTTTTATCACCAACCTCATCTTGTCCCGGAAGGTTTTGAAGAATTCTACACTAAACCCATCCGGACCTGGTGCTGTGTTATTTTTCATCTCTCTCATAGCATAGTCTAATTCCCGCTAGAGTGAAGGGCCTTGTTAATCTAGCATTGTCCTCCACTTTGTTAATTTTTGCTCCTCATTCCACATATCATTGCATAAATGAATATTTGCGCTTTCAGCTCTTCCAAATAACTCTTTATAATAACCTGTAATATGATCTTTTAGCTCTTGTTCTGAACTCGGGGTCCTCCCATTATGTTCTAGACTAGCAATATTCATTTTTCTTTTTCTTCCATTGGCACATTTATGGAAGTAGCTTGTGTTAGCATCTCCCTCCAAAACCATTGTTCCCCCCTCCTTTTCTCGCCATTGAGTCTCTTCATCTTCTAGTATTCTTAGCGAGTATTCTTTTCAACTCATATCTGTTTTCCCACTCCTCTTGACTGAAGTCTCTTATCTCACTTTCTTCATCTAATTCAGCTATGGCTTTCATTAATTCTTTCTTATCCTTTTTCTCGCGGGCTATCTACATTTTGACCCCAACCTTTGATGGCTCTCCTTAACTTGCTCGACATGATGTGCCAATGATCTAGAGGATTATCTTTGTGCCTGTCCGCCACTTTGTTCTTACCCGGTCAGAAAGCCTTCCCCGCTTAATCCAGGTGACTACTAAATCTAAAATAATATGTTTTTGTAACTCTATTGTCCGAAGTGTCCATAATTATTGGATTATGATCAGATCCCGCCTTTGGAGCAGTCAAGACTGTTGTCAAGTTAAATCTATCTTCCCACGGGTTAGCAACTAACACTCTATCCAATACACACAAGTATGGGTGGGCTTTGTTTATTTGTCCAGTGTACCGCTCCCGATCTTTGGATTTCCCTTAATGATGTTGCATTGATCATGTCATTGAAGGCATTCATCAAAGGTATGTCAACATTTCCCGATGATTTCTCGGATATACTTCTAACCAAATTAAAATCTCCTCCAATTAGAATAGGTATCTCTATACTCGGTAGCTTCATTTGTATCTCTTCAAGGAATTCTAGTTTCCTCTCATCATGAGCAGGACCATAGATGTTTATTAGCATCCATGTAAATCCGTCATCAACCATCTGAAGTTTGATAGCTTGAAAAAAATTTCCATGTTCAATCTCCCTAACTTGAGCCAAGTTACTTTCTATTCCCATCAGCATTCCACCGTAGAGTGGCCTTCATAAGGTATCCAAATCCCATTGCATATCTCTCGTGTCCCGCAAATCTGCCTAACTCTCTTTGGCTAAAACTAGTTTTGATCGTTTCTTGCAAACAAATACAATCAAAGTCATGTAAAGCGATTAACTCTAGAAGTTGCTTTTTCCTGGCAAAGATTGCCCAAACCCCTAATATTCCAAATAAGGATCCTCATTTTAAAACATCTTGAGAATCAAGTAACATCCTCTATATTCTTTGAGAAGAATTTTCATAACTCAAGTGATTACTGATCTCTGCCTCCAAGTTACCGAATCTAGGATTCCTATCTCTCGCTAACTATTGGATTCTCTTCGCATTCATCCCTCTATCATCGATAGTTCTTTCACGAGGATCTCGTGGAAATGATATTCATAACTCTACTACTTGTTGCCGAATCCTCTGGCTTCATATCTCTATCTGTCCTATCATTGTTATTCTTATTTAAAGCAGCAATTTTTTCTTTGGCCATTAGAATAACATCTTGAGCTTCCTTATTGGCTTGAGGTAGACATATGTTAGCTATTCTAGCAATTTCACTTGGGTCTATACTAATACCACAAGTTTTTGCAATAGAATCTAAAGCAAAGAGAATTACTAAACAGGGAAGTGTTATTATTATTACCTTTGGGCATCTTTTGACTCTTTGAGAGCTTTAGCTTTGTCCTCCACCATAGCTCCTTTGTTCCTTATCCTTGTACTACCTCTAGTCTCTGGAATATGCTTCAGATTCTTGGGAATAACTGCCTCTGCATAAGTTTTTTTCTATTGCTTCCCCTGCCTTAGCTATTGAATCATCGTCTGGTGTGACTTCAATGACCAATTCAGAGGATCTGCATAACTTCTTTGTCATTCTCAATTCTGACTCAAAAACCCAAGATCAATCGATTGAGTTCCTTGTCTGTTGTAGAGTTGAGTGTATCATGAGTTGTTGGTTGGGCCTGAGGTGTTTTGTTTGCCTCCCCGGCTTTCTCAGATGGCTAACATCGGTAGGCTTCTTTTTGAACTCCCACCGCTTCTTGTTCTAATAACTCTAGCATTGTTATAGCCGTCTTCTGTTTTTTGTTTGAGCTCCCCACCGCTCATTTCTATTTCCTTTGTTTGATCCTCCAGCTTTATCCTTATTTCCAGGTGGTGGATCCTGTTTTGGTGGGCTATTGGATCCATTCCACCTAAATTCCTGGGAATCAGGCTCATCCTCCTCTGTTTGCTTCATCATCATCTTGGTCAAGGTCCTCATCATCCGGTTGGTTTGGGGGCACTTGTGGCGCTTTGTCAAAATAGAACCAGTAGATTTTCCTGCCTTTTTTGTTTATGAAAACCTCTGTTGCCCCCTTAATCTCATATGGGTTCTTGCATGAAACTTGAACCCAAACTGATTTCCATTTGAGGGAAGGCTTGTGGACTTGTTCAGGATCCCCTACTAACTTAGCAAGCTCTAACACATCATACTGCGTCCCGGCTATGTCCGGGATCTTCATGGCTTTGATCCGCATCGTTTTTAGCTCTTGAAAAGACTCAGGGGTCCATGTCGGTTTCCTCCACAACAGCCTGAATATCAGATGTTATGAACTTAATCTCTTTCATGTTGACAAGAAGATTTAAGACTGCCTTTGAGGGTATTTTGACCAGGAATTCACTATTGGATATTCTTTTGACATCCCAATTCCACGCTGAATCTGCTCTATACTGTAATTTTGTTCTGATTCTAGCCTTAGTACCTCTACCTTCTAGCACAGAAATACTAGCTCTTATCTCTTCTTTCTTCTCCAACTGAATACCTCTTTCTTTTTCTGGTAAGTTGAGTGAGTAAAACATTTGCCCAGGTATACCCATTGCACATATAGATAGACCCTTGCAGAACTTGCTGTGTTCTTTTCCATCTTTCTCTTGTTTCACTGTTTGCTCCATCTTCTCATCAACTGACTTCTTTGGAACTCTATCTGGACAGTTATTGGATTTATGACCTGTCAGCTTGCATCTATAGCAGTATGGTGGGTTTGAGCAGTCTGAGTAGTGATGACCCTCCTCATTACAATTGTAGCATTTCATTGGACCTTTAGGAGCTTTGTAATCATACCTGTACTGTCCTTGTTGGTTCTGGTATTGCTGATTTCCCCTTCTCTTGTCATCAATCTTGTAACGAAGATCTGCTTCAGTCATTTGCCTGACTTTTCTTTCGCCCTTGTAATCTCCCCCTCGCTTGCGACCTAGATTGTCCTCCCGGTCTTTCCCCTGACCTGATTGTCTTGCCCTGTTATCTTCGCGAGCTTGGGTGTACCTTGTGTTATCTCTATCGTAGTAGTTGCTGGATCTTGGTGGGTCTTGATAGTTCCCCCGTATGTACCTTCCCTCCTGGAACCTCTCTTGACGGCCTTGATTCTGATATGCTTCTCGTCCTTGCCTCATCTCTTGGATCTTGTTTTCCTCTTGATAGCTCTTCCCCTGAGATTGCTTCCTGTCCATCTCCTTGGCTACCTCTACAAATGATCTAGCGTCGATTTCTTGTGGCTAGATTCTTCGAATGTATTTTGCTTGGTGGCCTTGCTTGCGGATCTCCTTTGCTGTGGCAGGGAACCTTGGCGCCGCAGCGTCAAGAACCCTAGAAGCAGGGATCCAGTACCAACCCGACTTGGATGTCTTAGGTTTATCAGTGCTCTGTCTCCTGGGCCTTGGTGGTGTGTACGAGTGGTTTAGCAACTCCTCAATAGAAGATATTACATGGGCCGGCCCGCTTACGGCCTCCTTTGTCCTTGAGAATTCTCAGAACTCTTTTGTGACTGTCTCCTTAGTTTGCTGAGTACCCTTTCCTCTGTTTTCAGGTGCTTCTTCAGTTTGCTGTAACTTTGTTGCCTTCTCCGGATCTTGGTGTTGATCTTGCACAACTTCCTCTTCTACCCGTGCACATTCATCCTTCTTACTTTGCCAAGTCAATTGAATTGGGAGTTTTGCTATCATGATAGAATCTGACTCCACCATAGCCACTGGGGGCATATGAGAGTTTCGAACACGCTCCTGAATCAGATCCTCACTTGGTTGCGAATGTTTGGGTAAACCCACAGAAATGGAATAGCTCTTCGGATTCAGTGGAGGAAACTCTGAACTCACCCAATCATCAAATGAGATTTTCCTTGGCTCGGTTACATTGTGTCCTCTGTTACGATTCACAGTTCTAGCTCTGTATTCTTCAGATTTGCTCCTTTGTTGCATACCTCTATGATTCGGGTCTCAGATGCTGGCTCACTTTTTGGGCCTTGATTCTGCTAGATGATCATTGACTACATCCTCATCATCCCGCGAGAAGAATGTACGGGGGATTGCTAGCGTAAGCCCGCGATTCTTCATTGAAGCCACCTCCAACCCGGCGGTGATGGCAGCGTATGATTTAATTTGGATTTTGAACTCGCAAGTGATGTGGCTAGCTAGAATCGGGCGATTGAACTCCACAAGTAGCTATGTCTAGTACCCAATCAGGCGAATCTATCCGATGAACTCGGATGGAATGGACTTAGAGCAACCTAACTCCCCTGTACCGAGAAATGGTGATGGTGAGAGCGGAAAGGGAGGGGAAAATGGGAAATACCACGGTGGATCGATGTGGCGGAAGCTTGCGAGTTGATTCTCCTACTTTGCCACGGAGGGGAAGCAGTAGACACGCCGGCGAGGTCGCCGGAGTGCGCCGGCGTCTCCTTCGCCTCTGTTTCTTTGTTTTACCCCCCTTTTCCGTGACGCCCACGCCGTCTTTATGAATTTCCAGCTGTCACAGATCGAAGGCTGCTTTGCTCATTGCATTGCCTTGTGCACAGCAGTGCCTCCTCCCCATATCATCTTGTATTTCTCGCCATCCACCGCAGTGCCTCCTCTCTTCCTATTGCACAGTGGACAGAGGCCACCAACTGATCACAGAGTGCTTGACTCCCTGAATCCTGATATATGCGTGCAAATCATAGGTCGAGAAGCCTACTATACAATTATTATTATAGTTTCCGTGCAATAAGCATTAAGTTAAATGCAATATTAGTCATCATAAAATTTTCTGAATGAGCTTAATTTGGCAAGGAACAAAATAGTCGGAAGAAACTTTGTGCAGAGATAGTAGGTGAGAGACGTTCAGTATCTCTTCTCTACAACATAAAAAAAGAATAAAGAGGAGGCATTTTTTGGTGCGACATTCATTTTGAGTCTGTCCAACCATCTCTACAACATAAAAAATAATAAAGAGGAGGCATTTTTGGTGCGACATTCATTTTGAGTCTGTCCAACCATCACCCCATGCGAACTTCGAAGGGAGAAAAGAAAACAAATCATCCATGCGACCTAATAAAGAAAGAAATTAACCACGTAATAAAGGAAAGAATTAACCATGCAATAAATGAAGGAAAAGGAAACAAATGGTCTATGCTAGCTACCTGATAAAGGAAGGAATTGACCACGCAATAAAGAAAAAAATTAACCACACAATAAAGGAAGAAATTAACCATGCACGTTGTTGCGATAAAAAATAGGAAGGAAACCGTGATCGCTGCTCTTCCACCCGTGCGTAAATAGAAGGAGAAAGTCTAGGAGGAAAAGAAAAAAAAATCCTACGGCGCCCTTTCTCCTCTCGATCGAAGGGGAAAATCTCGAAGAAAAATCACCAACCCTACCTACCATGCACCCCTCCCTATGCCCAAGCGAATTTAGAAGGTGCGATCAATCACACTGTTTCCACCCGCACGTAAATTTGGAAGGTGTGATTCTCTCCACCTATGTAAACGTGGAAGGTGCGATCAATCATGCCCTCCCCACGCCCAAATTTGAAAGGTGCGACCAATCACGCCCTCCCCCACCCGCTTGTAAATTTGGAAGGTGCGATCCTCTCCCCATGTGAACGTGGAAGGTGCGATCAATCACGCCCTCCCCACCCGTACATAAATTTGAAAGGTGCGGTCTCTCTGGCCTCCCCACCCGCACCAATGGTCAAGTATGCATACACAGGTCTTTGATAATATTATCTTAGGTGAATTATGAAGGAGCCCAAAAAATAGAGTTCAAAAAACTCGCGATATCCATGATTGATTGTGTTACTTTCATAAAACTTATTTAGATTAAATGTTACTTAAATATCATTGTTTAATTTTATAGTATTGTTATCTTATCATGCGATCCATATGTTTTTATATAAAATTTAGTTATCCC
This sequence comes from Hyparrhenia diplandra, assembly GCA_015847255.1. Lineage (NCBI taxonomy): Eukaryota > Viridiplantae > Streptophyta > Magnoliopsida > Poales > Poaceae > Hyparrhenia > Hyparrhenia diplandra. The sequence goes on along the minus strand of JADLZK010000403.1, from coordinate 363,991 downwards.
GTAGAAGCGCACGGGCGTTTAACTAGTTTTAGAAATATTTTTCGATAACAAATTTGTGCTGTATCCTGTGGTTTCTATCTTTGGGTCTGTCCTTCACTCGCTGCACGGCTACACATGAAACTGTCAAGGGTGATAAAATGGATCAAACACAGTAGTGCAAATCGAAAATTGGAGACATAACATCAATTGGGCGACGAGATCATCATGCTTCAATTTTTTTTTTACCGAATCATCATGCTTCAATTAGAGGGCTGCACAAGAAGTCAAGAACATGGACAAATTAGCTCCAACTCTCAGAGCCGAGGAGGAGACTCCTCAAACTGCGCAGTGTGGGCTTGGCAACCATCGAAGAAGCGAAGCAAGAATCACGCAGCACTCTCGTCTCACGGACATCTATCCTGGGAATTCTTCCGACTAAAGTGGAATCGGAAATTTAAATTTTGCCATTGTTGCCAGTGGCTCTCGTCCAGTTACCCTAGTTAGTTTGTCTCAAACATATTTGCCAACTTAACAAATTAAAAATTACAAATTTTCCACTTTCGATGACGTGGCACACCTAGTCACCCTGCTAGGCGTGAAATGACAGTCTTGCCCATGTCAGGTCCCTTGTTGCGAGCGCGCTGACCCGACGAGGAGTGTCCGACGCGTGTTGGCGCCGGGCAACCGGCGTGCGGCGTGGCGGAGCCATGAATTATTCATAAGGGGGGCCCGAGCAAATCCAACTTATAAAAAATGTGCACATCGAATTACCTTAAATATTTCATGTTGACTATTAATTTATCGACTTGACACGAGTACTGCATTTTTAAATATACTCTTGAAGGAAAGACACTATTTTTTAGTGGTAGACAATAACCCTTAACAAGAAAGGCATCTGAGATGATTTTATAAACTTTGATGTCTATGTTTTTGATCTTTTTCTAATATGCTTCGTAATATTATGTAATTATGTTTTGTATGATTTAATTATCTAGATGGACTTATACTAGTAAAAATTAGTACACATACATCAAAGTAAATAATCTAGAAGAACTTATTTTTTTATATTAAGATGAGATAAATAAAAATCATGGACTTATACTAGTAAAAAATTTGCTTGGAAACACGGGGGGGCATGGCCCCTGCCAGCCCCCTTGGCTATGCCATTGCGTGCGGCTTGGCTCATCGGTGGCGCTTCATGATCGGAGCTCCAGCGAGAATAAACAGCGCCTTGACGCGAGGGGAGGCCATGGAGCTCGTCCGCGCTCACATCATTCGGGCATCGCTGGTACCGAAGCTAGTGCCAACAGAAGATGAGGCCTAGGAGGGGCCTCCTTGACGGCCAGAACTCGACGGAATAGTTCCCAAGGCATTGTGAGAGTTCTTTGCTACGTACTCCCCCTCCGTTGTCCTCTCGGTGCCGGGTGCGATAACGATCGATGGCCGGTCGCCCATGGTAGTAGGGGGTGCTTTGCAAAGAAATCCGCAGATACTTGTGTGATGATTGTCGCAGCTTATGGAGGATCCGATTTCCTCCAATTTGCTCGTAGGTGAGTCCGGGCGGCAATGATCGTGGATCGGCCGTGTTTCCGCAACAAGGTATTTGATGGTGAGGGCGTTGTTGGCGGTGATGGTTCCATCCGAGAACCCCATAGTTTCATTTTGAGGAGCAAAATTGGGGCTGATTTTAGTGTTGAACCTTGTGGTTGTTGGTGTAGTGGGCTCCAGTTGAGATGGATCTCAAGGCGTGGTGAACTACTATTGAAGTTGATCATTTATTGGCTAAGAATTGTCACAGCTAGCAAAGTACTCGTTGCCGAGTGTTGTGAATTGATCGATGATGTTATGGTCGTCGTTGTAGATGTCCGTGATCGACGGGGCGGAGTGCTGTTCCTGTTGGGGGTTTTCAAAGAATTTTGGGAACATTTTCTACTATAGGTGATGGCGTGGAAGTCTAACAATGTGGTCATTGCGGTGAAAGCCATGGATGTTGATTGTGGTGGTGGCCGAAAGATCGATTGGCCTCTGAATACTAGCCGTCACGGGTTACGCTAGGTAGGGGGGATTGGAGGGCGACAACTATGGTGAAGGAGGCGGCTTGTTTGGAGGATGTCGGGGCGGCGGTGTTGTGGATGGGAAAGGAGGCACGGGGAGAAGGGAGGAGAGGAGGTGGCGGTAGAGGAGAAGGAAGAGGGACATAGATAAGGGATAAACCCTAATGATTCTTGCTTAATTTTCAAAATAGACACCCGAAAGCGGACTAAATCTCAAGCAATCTCCTATTCTATTTCCTTAGGCCGGTGTCAATGGAGAGTTTCACCTCCGGTTTTTCAAGATGTGAAACTTTGGCATGAAATAGGCATCTCCCTCAATGCACGCTTCATTGCACACGCAGTTTCATAGGCTCAAGGGTCCCACAACCTCTCTCTCATTGCATGGTTTAATTGCATGGTCTAGCTCGTCCCCTCGTCCCCCGTCCGGGTTTTGCTTTGGGCTTGCTCGGTCGTCCCGGTGGTGCCGGGTCTTTGGGCGCGCAACGCAGGCGGCTCCGCCCCCTGTCGACGGTGAGGACCTAGCGCCCAACACCGACGACGAGCTTGAAGCCACGGCCGAGAACGACGACGACCTGGGTGAGGACGCCGCCGCCTTGTTCGGCATCGACATCGGTGACACTCCGGTTGGTACACGGCCGAGCACATCGATATCGATGACGATGACGACGGTGTTCATCCCTCCGGTGACACTCAAGCTATCACCGGTAAGAAGAAATCTAAGGTTTGGACCTGGTTCCATGAGATATGTGAGAACAAGATCTGTGTAGCTGCCATCTGTAAGCATTGTAGGGCTAAGTACTCTTCTAGATCCGCTGCTGGCAATGGGCATTTGATTAGGCATATGAAATCCTGTTCTCAGAAACGTGATCATGCTACTAAGACCCAGGCTAAGCTTGCTTTGAATCCTGATGGTTTGAAAAACTGGGTGTATGATGAAATGGTTGCTCGCGCCGCGGAATTGTGCATTATGATTGCAAGGCTTGACCTTCCATTAGGGATTGGTGACACCCAAGCCTTTGAAGATTACATTAAGCGTGCCCATAATCCTCTGTTTCAAAAGGTTTCTAGGACCACCACTACTAGAGACATGGCTAAACCGTTTGAGCAACAACGTAGTGTGCTTGTTAAATCTTTGTTGCCCGATACATCCTCTGTCTCTTTGACATTTGATATTTGGTCGTAATGCTAAGGAGGATTACATTTCTGTTGTTGCTCATTATGTTAATGCTGATTGGGAACTACAAAAAAAGGTTATTGGTTTGAGGCTAATTGAGGCCGCACATACCGGTGAAAATATTGCCGATAGCATTGCTAATGTGGTTGAGGAGTTTAATTTGATGAATAAGGTGTTTCTTTGTGACTTTAGATAATGCATCTTCTAATTATAAGGCTTTTGATATTTTGGCTCTGTCTTCTTTGGTTATTTGGGTTCCTATCCTGCACCTACTCGTGATGATCCTAACAAAGTTAGATACTTGCTTGTGCATCAATCTTTGTGTTTGCCATATCATTAATTTGATTGTTAAGTCCGGCTTGAAAAGGATAAAGACTTACCTTGAAGATTTTAGAAGTGCAATAAGCTTTTTAAATTTCTCTAATCGAGAATTGCATTGTTCAAAAACTATTATATTGCTAAGGGTGTGAGACCTAGAAATTTTGGGCCGGACATGGATGTTAGATGGAATTCTACTTATTTGATGCTTAAAGTGTTCTTTGACTAAAGATGAAGATACATGCCAATATGTGTATAAGGAACTGTTTTTCGTGTTCATTAATTCAAACTATGGTAAGGAGTTTTTGACTCCTTTGCATTGGCATATTGCCGAAACGATAATGAGTTTCTGGAACTTTTTTATGAGTGCACCTTTGTTGTTCTATCTGGTGTTTACTACCCTACTTCTCCATTGGTTCTCGCATAATATTCTTGACATTGCTGAGCTTTTGAAACAAGCTGAATTTGATATTAATTTTAGAAGCATTGCACTACCTATGAAGCTTAAATTACTTAAATACTTTGGGAGAAACCTCCATTGCTATTCTCTTTTGCTTTTGTTCTTGATCCTAGAGGTAAGATCTTGGGGGTTGTATTCATTGCTTGATCTACTTGGTAAGGCTTTTTAGGAGTTAATTACGATTGTATACTATGGTGATGTGAAAGATGAGTTGAGTAGACTGCTTTGCCAAGTATGTTGATAAATTTGGTGCAACAGCGAGATCTACCGGCCTGTACAGCCTTCATATCCTCCCGGTGAAAGAAAACAATCCACGAGGAAGGCTCTTTGGTAATCTTCTCACTTTTTGACTCATCTTGAAATCTTTATTAGTGACCTCCAAACTTACTTAGACAAGGTGACAAAAACTTTGATATCTTGCTCGTGGTGTGACCACAAGCAAACCTATCCTATCTTGTCTATTTTGGCCAAAGATATTATATGTCTTTCTCTTTGCATCTACTTGTTTCCTCGAGTCTTGTTTCGCCTTGGCGGGGTAGGATACTCGAAGACCGGCGGCGACGCTTGTTGCCTAAGCATGTTGAGATGCTCACATGCATCAAAGATTGGGAGCTAGGAGCAAGGAGAGAACAACATACTTGTTGAGGACTTCGACCGGTGGCGTCCTTTGAGAACCTCTGGATTGATGATGTGGGTCAAGGTAGCGGTAGCGGCCTTGGCACCGGCACCAACCGATTCTGTTGGTGGTGGCTAGAAGAAGAAGACAGCATAGGGGGTAAAGATCTTTCACTCTCCATTGCTACATTCTTTTTTGCTTTAGTTCTTAGAAAAGAAACTGATCTGGTCTTTTGCGTGGACTTTTGGTGATTTTGGTATACATCACTTAGTCATTCTCAGTGAGTGGTGTGGTCAGTGGTTCACTTTTGCTAGATGTGGATAGAAAGTTTGAACCTGATGTGAATCTGATTCACTTTTGCTTTGGATGTTGCCACCGAGATGGCTATTGTAATAGGGCTAGATGATTGACAATCGACATGTTTGAAACTTGAATAAATTTTGAGCTGCGTACTCTTTTTTTTCCTTTCTAGGGTTTCTCCCACAAGGGTGGATTTACCTAGAAAGGTTTTTAATGAGGCACATTGCACAAACAACTCTTTTGAAACACTTTGTCCTTGTCTTTCATTTTGATTTTGTCAATTGGCTATGAATAACCGTTAAATTTTCCTTGAATTTGCAAAACTGTAAAAATGTGATGTTTTTGTCCATCGGGTCATGGGCGGCCCGCACGGAAAAATCCCGTGCCCACCGGCGGCACGCGCACGCCGGTTTTTCAGCCCGTGGGCGTTGCCTCAGCACGATGGCCCGCCCCGCACGGCACGGCGCGCGCGGCGCGGCACGACACACCGTGTCGGCGCGGCATGGCACGCCGGCCAGCACGATGCACATATATAGCTGTGCGGCAGGCCTTTGGGGCCTGTTGTTGGGCCACGTCATATTGACCTATGACATACGTATGTGCATACTGTGCCCTATCGTCACCGATACAACATACAAGTCTCTCCGGTGGAGCATTCTAGGGAAGTCTGATATGAATGATCGATCGATGCGTCCGTCCGTCCGACAACCAATCAATAACAGCCAATGCAAATTTGCCGCCTCTTCGTCATGTGATGGTTCTATATATTGCCTGCCAAACTTCTTCCTGACCACTGGACTTGATCGTCTACTACCATCAGTGCTCGCTACCACATTCCTCTGCTCGCTAGCAGTAGTAATGGCACCTTATTCACGGACCACTCTCTCCGCAACCATTGTCATTGTCCTTTTTCTCGTCATTGCGGTCACCGGTAAGTAGTACTCTGTCCTTCCTAAATTGTAGATCGTTTTAGGATTTCGAGATATCTAGCGAAGGCCAAAATAACCAATAACAGGGTACTTATGTGTGTAAAACATTGTGGCAAGCCAATTGGTTTGACCATATTTCATTTTATATCTTGCTAATCAACAACCTTCTTGGCTGGCCAACCGTCCGACTTTTTCACGCATGCAGAGATGTCACCGGTTGGGGCACGCCGCGCCCATTGCAGCCACCTGAGCGACTTATATTATGGGCCGTGCTACTGGGACCATGATTGCGAGAAGATATGCATCTTGAGAGCGCAGGCAATATTGGTGGCGCGTGTGACGGCTTCCCCTCTAAATGCTATTGCCAAACGCCATCATGCCTCCCTTGAGATTGGCGCTTCTCCATTCGATCCACCCATAATACGATGATCCCTGTCGCCGTTACATATTTTGTACTACTCTAATATAATATGGTGTTGCTTATGTAGTTGTCTTGCCACAAATAAAATTGTTGGACACGTGGGTCCAATAATATATATTTGGTTTTTTCTCAAGATGCTATAGATCCTGCATGTTGCAGCAGGCGTCAATAAATAACAAGAGTTGAGTTTCATTTCGAATGTCCTTTTTTTTTACGGAAACATCAGCTTCATATATTAACCATGACGACTAGGACTTCAGGATTACAATCATTGTTTATGATATCTCATAATCACCGAAAACCGAGCGAGCAACTCATGGTCTACCAGATTACAATTACTATTAACAAAAAGAAACTTGAAAACCTTCGAAGCTTCAGCTAAGCTCGTCTCATCCATCAGCTGCAGAAAGGGATCAATCCCTAACTTTTGACCATATCGCTTGTCCCAAAGTTTAAAGAGGATTTGGCAATTTGTCTCAAGTTGCAGTTGTCTCAAGTCGCACGGATCCATGTAAACATCTCCCTGTAACGATCTCTATCCTGTTACCCGACGTCGCCGGGGAACCGTTCGACGTTGCGGATATATGCGATTCCCGAGCGGACGTCTTCGCTCCCATGGCGCCTGTTCACGGTGTATAAATTTTGGGATCATTCAATGGAAAACGAAGTTCGATTCATTCTGTTCTCTCTCGATTACATCCACTTTGAAACACGTTATCAGCACTGCTCTAGATCAAGAGGAGATCGACTCCCATCGGGAAAGGATTTAATCCGTTGGAGGAGGAAATGTGCCTAGTGAACGCTGGCACCACTAATTCTATACTTAGGGAAACTAAATATTTCCAAACTCTAACTAAGAGACAAGGAAATGTTCTAACAATGGTTGGATGCGATGTAATGATAGTCGGCTCTGGTTGTGCCACTATCACACTTCCCATGGGTACTCAAATTACAATTGTGGATGCATTACTGTTTCCGATTCAACTTCGTGCCTTACTTAGCCATAGAGATATTGAATAATGGACTTCACGTGGAAACACATGAAGAATATAAAGAGGACTTTCTTCTCTTAATCAAAGATACTGGATATGGCAAACAACTTCTTGAAAAAATCCCTCTTTACCACCTGGAATTTCTTATAAATACATCAAACTTGTACCACATATTGCCTATAAAATAATTTTTCAGAATGTCAATGCATTCCGGACTTGGCATGATCGCCTTGGTCACCCCGCATAGGGATGATGCAAAAAATATAAACAATTCCCATGGTCATAACTTAGATAATTCTAAATTTCCGAAAACTTACGACTTTACATGCACCGCATGTGCTATTGGGAAATTGATTTTAAGACCATCTTATCTTAAGATCAAAGCTGAACCACTTAAGTTTCCTGAAAAGAATTCAAGGTGATATTTGTGGTCCTATTACTCCATCATATGAACCATTCAAATATTTTATGGTTTTAATAGATGCATCCATGCGATGGACACATGTGTGCTTATTATCCACACGCACCATGCATTTGCCAAACTAATAGCATAAGTTATTAGACTTAGAGAAAATCATCCTGAAAAATCAAATAAAATTATTGTATGGCTCTAGGAATTCAATTTCAGCACTTTCGCCCCATATGTCCACACTCAAAAAATGGTTTTGCGAAGCTCTTATCAAAAGACTTAAGCTAAAAAGCAAGACCACTTTGTAATATACCAACTACATGTTGGGGTCATGCGATCTTACCGCGCTGCGGACTTACTACAATTACGACCAACCGCATATCATACTCCTTCCCCACTATAGCTATATGGAAATCCACCAAGTATTTCCCATCCTCGAAAATTCGGTTGTGTTGTATACGTGCACCGATCTCACCAAGCGTACATCTATGGGTCCACACAGAAAATTAGGGATCTATATCGGGCATCAATCATTTGTCAATCATTAAATACACAGAGCCCCTTACGGGGGGACCTATTTATGACCCGATCGCTGATTGTATCTTCAATGAACATCATGTCCCGACATTAAGGGAGATTACAAGTACCAAAAAGAATGCCCGTAATAAATTGGGATGCTAAAGATATCTCAACTCATGATCCACGTACACAAGAATCTGAACTCCAAGTCTAGAAAATTATAAACTTGCAAAATATTGCAAATAACCTTTGCTAGACGCATTTATCGATTATAAAGGTGTCACTAAATCCTACCATCCCGCTAGAAATGTGCCCGAAAAAGAATAGAGGTACCAAACAAATCTATTCAGCTCCCACCTTAGAAACCGGTTCTAGCTAAGAGGGGAGAAGTAAGGCCCCTAATCGAGAATGTGGCTCCTAAACGCTAAAGGAAACATAATAACAAAAAATCAAAATGAGTAAATGTGACACAACAACAAGTTGTGAAACACCAAGTGAATATACAAAATTCACATCCCACATCAATGGTGCGCTCAATATCCGGCGTTGGGACATCGAAACACCACGACACTATCGTATTGGGAAATAACGAAATGTCACAAGGGGTACTAGAAACTTCCATAACCTATATTGATTCTAGAGAATCATATGACGAAAGACTACAATTGTCAACGTATACTTTTGCGAAACAATTGCGAAATCATCCAAAGGGATCCGGATCCCAAGACCATGGCAAAATCGCAAAAAAGCGCGGACCGGAACAAATGGAAAGAAGCAATTGAAGCAGAGTTAGCCTCACTGAAGGTATTCTCATCAGTAATATCTACACCTTCAAAATCCTTCCCTCGCGTGGATTTAAATGAGTTTTCGTTAAGTAAAAGGAATGAAAATAACGAAGTGGTGAGATACAAAGCGAGACTTGTAGCACAAGGGTTCACCGTAGACCAGACATTGATTTCAATGAAACATACTCTCCGCTTATGAGTGGAATAACCTTTCGATATTTAATAGCATTGGCGGTTCAATATCATCTATCTATGTAGTTGATGGATGTAGTGACAACATATTTATATGGGTCACTTGATTCGAGATATTTACATGATGGTTCTCGACGGAATCCCAATTACTCAATCCTAAAGCAAGTTGCGCCACATATTGTGTAAAACTTAATAAGTCACTATATGCCTTAAAATAGTCGGGGCAAATGTGGTACAACCGACCGAGTGAATTCCTATTACAAAAGGATACACCAATAATAATGATTGCCCATGTGTCTTCATAAAGAAATCCCAAACTGGATTCTACGTTATATCTGTATATGTGGATGATTTAAATATCATTGGCAACCCGATGATATCACTGAAAGCACGCAATCTCTTAAAGACGGAATTTGAGATGAAGGATTTGGGTCAAACTAAATTTTGCTTGGGTTTACAAATCGAGCACCTTCACTTTCGGGAATTTTAGTACATCAATCTGTCTATATCCGAAAAACATTAGAAAATTTAATATGGATAAATCACGTCCATCTACAACTCCCATGATTGTTTGATCTCTAGACATGGAGAAAGATCCATTTAGACCAGTGGATGATGACGAAGAGGTACTAGGACCTGAAGTTCCACATCTCGGTGTTATTAGAGCACTTATGTATCTAGCAAATCAAACCAAACGATATTGCATTCCGCAAAGAAATTTATCTTGGCGGATGTAGTCTTTGCTCCAACCAAACAACATTGGATGGGAGCTAAAAATATCTTAAGATATCTCAATGGCATCAAAGATCTTGGATTATTTTTCCAAAGAAACCAAGATCCAACTAGGATTGGATATCGCGATCTTTGGCTATTTACGTGATCCCTATAATGGCCTATCGTAGATAGGCTTTGTATTCTTATATGGAGGTACTTTGCTATATCATGGAAGTCTTCTAAACAAACTCTAGTTACAACCTCCATAAAATCATTTTTGAAATTGTTGCATTATATGAAGTGTTGACGCTGGATAATGTCAACTTTTAATTATGAAATAATAGAACATTTGGGAACTAGAATAACTTGAAGATAGGGTTTTTTTACTAATGAATTCCATGAGTTTTGTTGCACACTAAGATTTGTAAGTGAACTCCGAAAATCGCGAGAATATCGATGAAAAGAGAAGAAATAGAGAAATAGAAGAAAATGACTAAATCAAGGTGATTAGTATAATTTCTAGAGACCTAAAGGACAAAAGAAGATAGCTCGTGAAAATCGGGGCCCACATGATGACATGTGGGGCCGGCGCCCGCCTCTGTGGTGGAGCCACATGTCCCTTCTACAATCTTCCTACACCCGCCTATGGGTAGATCTAGGTCATCCAATCAAGTCGGTTTGATTCAAGGGCTAAGATTCATCTTATGGGGCTATATAAGTAGGCAGGGTACCCCGAAAAAACCTAATTCGATTACTACGATTGAGTTCCGAGGAGATCAAGTCCGGCCGTAAACCCTAGTTCTTTGGAGTAGTTCTAGTTGTAGAGATTAGCTACATAATAGTAGATTAGAAGGAGATCCAAGTCTAGAAAGACTTGAGCTTCGAGATACATCAAGGTGTTCTAAAGGTACATTTATATCTTTTTGATATATTTACTCAAGTTTACCTAAGATATTGTTCTTTATCTTATTTATATTATCTATTGCATTGTTTATTGCTTGCTTTGATATGTCTAGTAGAGTTAGATATTTATTATGGATTTCATGCTTAGGGATTGTATAGCCTATTCTTGTAACATGCAAGAAAAGGTGTTATAACTTATGTAAGCGTGGTGCGTATATATGTTATATATGCAAATGCCCGCTATATGATGAGTTGTGGGGTAGATAGTAGGGGTAACAGCCCTATTGAGTCCTCTGTAATCCTCCCGTTGTGTATAGTGAATGGTAGGTCGTGTGTCGTGAAGAAGGTGAGTATCTCATTATTGAATCCTTCTTAGTTGATGGCCCTTGGGTATGGTATGAAGTAGTAATGCTAACCATGATAGCTAGATGTTTGCAAAGTAATTAGAGTTTAGTAATAGCATGTGTTGACAGTTACTCATTAGTAAGTTTTCCTTATATTACCCTATGTGAGTCCTTAGAGTAGAATACTCGTTGAATTGTTATCTTATATTTTATGTAGCTTGATCCCTGCATTTATCATTTTCATTATTATTCATTATATCGATCAAAAGATGCCCAAGAGGGGGGGTGAATTGGGCTAATCTAAAAATTTCTTGCAAATAATAAACCTACTAGCTCATATTCACCCACTTGTGCCTATGTGTGATTCTAGCAACTAACGCACAAAGTTTTGCACCCTAGGTTGCAATTCCTAATCTAACATGGCAATTCTAGGAATGTAAAAATATGAATTGAATTGGGGAAAGTAAATTCTACGCGATGTTTTGCTGATTCTTCGACAAGCTTGCTTGAGTCACCCACAAGCTCCACCGGGTGATCTTCAAGCCATGAACCGCCACCAAGCCGTCTAGGTGATGGCGATCACCAAGAGAAACAAGCATGAACTCTCACTTGACCTCTCAAGCCTAATGAGATGTGTGGATGCACACTTGTTTACTCCCTATCACTAATGAAGTCCTTAGCCTTGGATTATCAAATCTCTCAAGCTTCACTAGGCTCTTGAACTCCCTTGCTCTCAAAGGATTCTTTCAGGCTAAAACCATGGGCAAGAGAGAGAGCATGGAGGAGCCAAGGTTGTATTTATAGCCAAGAGCCAAAAATCCAACCGTTTCCCCCTAAACCCTCTTCTGTCGTTGGCACCAGACGCTGGAATCCTGGCCACCGGATGCGTCTGGTGCTTTATGGAATTCAAATTCTAGCGTCTCGCCAGGTACCCGACGCGCATCCTACGCCAAACCCCGGGCGTCCCGACGCGACCTTCACCTTGCATACCTCTCGTAAAGCGTCCGACGTGGCGCCGGGACGCGCTAGTTCCCGGCGTCGGCACCACGATCTTCTCTTCATCTGCGAGCGACCGCGCGGACGGACGTTGGGCCAGCGTCCGGTGCCCTTCCACGCAGCGTCCGACGCATTGTTTTAAAGTCCATTCACTTCCAATTCAATATCTTTTTGTGAAGGACTTCAAAACCTAACATATTTTCAACCATTTTGTAGCTACCTAGCGCTAAGTTTGACAAGTGTGCACCACACCAAACCCATTAGGCTTGCCTAGGCCAAGCTACTCGTCCCCCCCCCCCCTAATAGTACGGCCAAAGGAAAAACAAAGTCCTAAAGACTAATCCGATGTCACCCAACTCCGTCGACAATCGAACTAACCTTCCTTAACCCTATCGTCCATCCTTTCAAAACCGAAATGATTTCGATCGACGGAGGGCATACGAATCATTATTGTGACCTAACTCAATCCGTTTCTACAAAACACCGTTAGTCACAATAATCTTACATTGTCATTAATAACCGAAATGATTTAGGGGCCTACATGCCTTCAAGATTCATTATCTTTATTGTGACATTAACCCTGTTATTGAGTAGAAGCATTATCATTATTGGTTCATATCTATTCCATACACAAGGATATTATTAGTGTTACACATTAGTAGTTTGTGGATGTCTTCCTTGTGGATTCGATACCCTAGATACTCTAGATAAAATGCTACATTGGTATTTATTATTCCGTCTGCTTGCAGAGCCTTGTTCTATATTCTTTATATTCCTTTATTTCGCCTAGTCGTATTATTTTAAGACATGTTATACTCTCTAGTTGCATAAGATGGACTAACAACCCGCCTTTACTAGAAGTATATGTTACTCGACTAGTTTATCTCGTGGCATAGTAATTCCATAATAGCAAAGATTGTTTGGGGTCATTGCTTTTATACTAGTGTCAATGGTGCCTAGCTATATTAGTGATGCCGTTAAGCGGTATCAACAAGCGTTTTTGCGCCGTTGTCGGGAAGATTTCAAACTATTATTGCGGAAGATTTCAAACTTATGAAGTACTAGTATACCTTCATACGCATGGAATTAGTCCAAACAACCAATAATCTTCTACTCATAACAGCTACATCCTTTATTTTTTTTTTTTTTTTTGATCATTCTATTTCAGGTTAATGTGTGCAAAGTGCTAATCTGCTAGAGATTTTTCTTAGTGATCTAGAAAAGTTAATCAAGAAGCAAAGATAAAAGCTCAAAACATCCAAAAAGAAAGCTTAGAAGATCAACACACCAAGAAAAAGCTTAGCATTGGATCTTGAGGCTATGGCTAACAAGAGTCTTCCCGAGTTCTCTGCTCTAACTACCAGTAACATCCGCCTTTGGACCAACTATCAACATTGGAGAGAATGGATTCAACCTCAAGCCTGCTCTCATCACTATGGTGCAAGCTAGTCAATTCTGTGGGAAGGCACATGAAGATGCAAGTGGCCATTTGCAACATTTTCTCAAGATCTGCAGGCCAGGCGTGTGCCTAGGGGAGGGTCACACGGCGCCGCCCCCCGCGCTCTCATCATCCACATCATCATCGTTCCCAAATAGGATTAGGACTTTTTGTGTGAATGTGATATTCCACTCTATAAGAAAATATCCTATTAGGAAAAAAGAATAAGAGATTGCTTGTAAAATGTATTCCAAAATACAAGGAAACATCTAGAGATTGCTTGAGATACAAGTCTCATATGAGAGCTATATAAGCAAGGAGGATTTAATCTTTTAGGGGCAAGCAATAAAAAAAAATTCCTCGTCTCTCTCTGCTCCAACCATCGCCGCCCCTCCTCCCTCGCACGCAGCGCTTCGCCGCCTCCTCCTACCGCCCCGCCAGAGCGCCGCCGACACCGTCATCGCCGCCAACACCGTCATCGCCGCCCCTCCCAAGGCGTGCTGTGACAGAGCAGCAGCATTTTTTTTTCTTTTGAGAATTAATCTTTTTTTCCCTCCGTCCCAAAAAAATTATATAACATTTATGTCTCAAAGGAGAGATTATGAAAATATAATCTATCATTAATTTTCCCTGTGTCAGCATTTTTTTTTTAAAAAGTTTCCTCCATAAAAAAAACTGTGTTTTCTTTGCCCTATCATCACCCATACAAGCTAGCTTAAGGCGTTCGTTTCTCTAAAAATTGGCCGCCCGCGGAATGATTCCCGACAGGAACCATAAGCTATTTTATATAGAGATTGAATACTTGAGTCATTCCTGACCTCGTTCCGAACATCCGAACGAGCTATATAGATTTTTTGTGAGAGAAAGTACTTCTTTGGCGGGCCGGGCTTGGCTGATCTTTGTGAGAGAGAAAATACTTTGCTGACCGGGTCGATCGATAAGCCAAGCGAACATGGCCATATAGATTTGCTCTCTCCGGTGGAGCATTTAGACAAGTCTGATATGGATGATCGATCCGTCCATCGGTCCAACCAATCAATCACAGCAAATGCAATTTCGTCCGACCCTCCGTCATGTGATATATTAGAAGTATGAAGGCGCGCCGTCTAGGCCGCCTCTGAAGGTGTCCACGTATCCTTCGTCCTTTACGTGCGTTAGATAGAAATTCCACGACTCAGATGAAATTGTGTTTCACAGCTAACGTCCTTGCATGCATGCAGTTCACTGAAACCAACATCTTTGGATGCAAGTGGATGTACTGGATGGAACATCTTTACATGCAAGTGGGTCCATTCGATGAGACATAGAAAAAAATGAACATATGCATGCATATGCCAACAAATGGTACTTGAACATGCATGCATCTCATCTTTAGTCCTTTGGGCCAAATGTCGTAAATGTCCATGCATGCACAAGTACTCCCTCCATGTGTTTTTACCATCCACTTTTACCCCGCCCCAAAGAATAGTCCCAGATTCGTCCATAGCAAGGGCTTCTCTGTAGGCTAAGAATTTATCGGTAAGAATTTACGCATAGCTAAATCCTGTGTGATAGATTCCATGCATGCAAAGGTGTTCCGTATACTATATAATTTTTTATGTTCTTACCATATAGATTTACTATGGCCATATACAGTCCCCGGATTCATCCATAGCAAGGGTTTCTCTGCATGTTAAGAATTTACGGATAGCTAAAACACGCCTCGATAAATTTTCAACATGCACTTTGGTGTTCTCTAAGCTATATATATTTTTACGTTCTTATTATACAGATTTATATGGCTATATTTTTTATGTTCTTATTATATAGATTTTATATGGCTATATGCACCGTAGATGAAGAACTACAGAGAACCTCAGAGCATCCTTGCATGAATGCGTCGGCTTAAGCAAGAGTGGATGAATTTGATGAAGCGTAGGCTTAAGCAAGTGGATGGATTTGATGTAGCCGACGTCCTTACATGCATCACGTGCATGCATGGATAGGCTAAATCAAGTGGGCAAGTGCATGCATTTATTCAATAAGACTGTACCTTCGCATTGTAGGAAGTTACCATAGGAATTTACATTTGTCTTCCTTCTTTTACATGGAAGGCAATACTCTCATGTGATAAGGAAAGTTGTAACACCCTCGGTGTTACCACATAATCAACTTGCTAAAACATGTCATGAGCATCATGTTATCTGTAATGCATGTGTGATGAAGTGTATATAAATGTTTTTTATTTTACAAATTGATTACTCAAATGATTATTAAATAGATTTGATTTCATAAAGGAATAACTGGTTTCTATATATGGATATATGTATGCGCCTCATATGCATGTATACACGCATGCACTGCACCTTGCATGCTGCCTTGCTTTGAGCGCCGCTGCCGGCCAAAAATAGTGGCCGTGGCATGCAAACCTCTTGTATGCTGCTCCACTGGCCGGCCTCTGCACGTACGTCCTGTTGCATGTCGTTGTCTCAGCATGCCTGTTGCCACTAGCCCCGTCATCGCTGTGGCCAGCGACCAGGTTCCCTGTGTTCGCGTGAGCACGTCCGCTAGCGCCATGTCTGTGCTCATGTCTGTTGCGCCGTGGCAGGGACGGTGCCTAACTTTTGCTTCTCTCTGTCGCCCTGCAAAGTTTGGCATGTGTCGCCGCGAATCCAGCACCACCCTCTAGCTCTGCCCGGTCCCCATCCCGTCCATGCTCGAGCTCGACCCTGCTTCAATTTGGAGCCTTCCCGCGGGATCCGTCATCGATCACCGTCGAGTGGAGCCCGTTGGGTTGAACCGGTTCCCTATAAAAGCTCTCGACTCCTAGGCCTCATCAACCCACGCACCAAAAGGTAGCCATGGTAGTTGCTCGAGTTACTGACCCGACCACCTGCGCCTCCCCCATCCGCAGTCGCCGCACGAGAGGACCGGGCCGCCGAGCCTTCGGGCGCCACCTTTGCCGCTACCGTTGTCGAGGTTGTCGCAGCCACCAATTGGGCCTCCGCCCTATGCCTTCGCAGCTTTGCCGGCTGCCGCCGATCGAGCCGCTTGAGCCGACGAGCCGCCGCGACGCCGCCACGTCAACTTCGTCGTCGCCGCGGCGCGCCCGCGCGCCATCTCGAACACCTCAATCGCTTGTCACAAACTCGCTGAGTACCGCCATAGCCCGAGGGCGCCCCAAAGTGCCGCAACCACACTCGTTCAGCGGAAGTTTCCTCGCGCTGGGGAAACGCCAGCACGCCGCGCCGCCACCACCTAAGCTAAGGCCGATGTCGTCGAGGTTGCCGCCATCGTGGTTGCTCTGCTCATTCCTCCCTCCACGCCGCAGCGTACTCGCCTCCTTCTCCTCTCCCCGCTCTCTCGCCGCTCGCTATCGCCGAGTAGCCGAGCCGCGCTGCCATGGCGCCGGCCGCCGTCGTGTGCCGTGTTTTCCTCTCCCCATTTCTCTCTCTCTCTCCCTCTCATTCTCTCTCTGCTTTTCTCTCAGCGTGGGACAGGCACGGAGGGCCGAGGAGAGCCCGTGACCGAAGGAGGAAAGGGATAAGCCTGGCCCATGAAAGAGTAGGAAATTGCTATGAAAACACGTAAAAAACGTACAGTAGTTTAAAAAAAGAAAATAAATAATAGTAGAAAAATTCCGACAACTTTCTAAATAAATTATGTTCCTAGATCATATTAAAGTAGGATTTACCAATGATTTGTGGATCGGTCGTGTTTACCAAGTTACACCATCGTGGCATGCACTGGTCCAATGTGGCATGCGCTAGGTGTCGAGGTTATTGATCGGTTGTCTTTACCAAGTTACACCATCGTGTTACTCTTGCAATAAAATATTCTCCTTGGTAAAAATATTCTAGTGTTCAAGCGGAAATCCACAGTCACGACGATGGAGTAGTACTCTTTCAAAGCAACTAACAATGATAACATTGTTTTTGAAGGGTGAGAAGGATGACCCGGAAAAGTTAACCCTTGATGACCGGAGAGGCTCCACCCGTCGTCTCTCATGTCCGCAGCGCGTTGTGTCGCACTCTTCGCCGCTCTCGTGTAGTGTGCCCCTCCTTTTTCTTGTACCCGTGCCCTCGTCCCTGTACACCCCCCCCCCTCCCCGCCCCCTTCTTCTTCTCGCTTTTTGACGCAGCCTCTTGCATGCCTCATTTTCGACGAACCCATCCCTTTCCTCCTCTTTTTCCCCACTTTGGTTCAAGCCTTGTGAAGAGGCGTGCCTATCTCCTAACCCGTCGACGATTCTCCTCCACTCCGTCTTAAATTCTGACATGTTGTACCACCACCTCAGTCCACACGACTATAAGAACCCACCTACGTGCCCATTCTCCATTCCTATCCCTGGATCTGAAGTAGAGCGTGCATGACCCTTTCTCTGTCAGCGCTCGTGGTAGAGAAGCTCAGGAAGTAACTGAGTTAGAGAGAGAGAGAGCAATTGTAGGCAGCACTACGAGATCCAGTTGTTGCTCGAGGACCTTGAGTTGCAAGTTGGAGGTAGTTATGTAGCTTGAGAAGAGATCTGGTTTTCTACCAAGAAGCTCAAGACACCTTGGGTTAGTTTTGGTCTTAGGGTTCACAATGATCGAATTTCCACTCGATTGTTTCTAGCTCTGTTGGTTTTACGCCATGTTCTGGATACTTATTATCTTATTGTTTCTTCATTGTCCCCGTCTATCTCGGTTGTTCAGCTTTGCTCTTAGCGGTGTTATCCCTAAGTCTGAGTGGTTTATTTTTGAAGTCGTGTAAGCCCTATGTGTAATTTCAGATCTATGAAATGTAATCACGTTTCTTCCCCTTTTGGTCCTCGGCGGTTCTGTCATTCTTCCTGTCGTTCCTATTACGAGCACATCACCCGCATGGCGAAGCGCGGGCAAGAATGGCTAGTTTTGTATATATTGCCTGCCAAACTTCTTCCTCATCACTGGATGTCTACTACCATCCGTGCTCCCTAGCTACCATATTCCTCTGCCCGTGAGTAATAGTAATGGCACCTTATTCACGGAGGACTCTCTCAGCAAACGTTGCCATTGTCCTTTTACTGGTCATCATGGTCACTGGTACGTAGTACTAAATGTTCTTCCTAAATTGTAGATTGCTAGATATCTAGAAAAACCTAAAATAACCGATGTGACAAGTTGGTTCATGCCAGCAAGCCTAGCACCTCACATCGGTTATTTTGGGTATGGTCGAACCAATTAGCAAAGATCTTCTTGGCAGGCCTTTTCATGCCAGCAAAGAAAATACTCATATTAGCAAAGATGTCGTACCAATGCGCCTAAATTGTAGATTTTCTTTTATATCTGACCGACCTTCTTGGCAGGCCTTTTCATGCCAGCAAAGATGTCAGATTGGCCGGCCGATTGCAGGAAGCCCAGCGCCACATATCATGGGGTGTGCTTCAACTCCGACAATTGCGGATTCACGTGCCAGGCCGAGGACCCAGACAGTAATGGTGGCGAATGTTACGACTTTCCCGCTAAATGCTATTGTCACACGTGGCCATGCCATGATTGAGGTTGGTGCTTCTCCGTGCAATCCAGCTATGATACGACGATCCCTACGCCCCTACATGTAATAAAACACTACTTTGTAATACTACACCAATATAATATGGTGTTATTTGTGTAGTTGGGATGCCACAAATAAAGTTGTTGGACACGTGGATCCAATAAATATATTTGGTCTTTTTCTCGAGATGATGAACCGAGAAGTAGTCAACTGTCCAAAGATCTCACATGTTACCAGAGGCGTGATAAACAACAAGAGTTGAGTTCGATTTTGAAGATTTTTTTTAGAATACCGGAGCTTCATATATTAACCATGACCGAAAATTTAGGACTACAAACATTGCTTATGATATCTCATAATCACTAGATACCAAGCGAACACACTCATGACCTACCAGATTACAATTACTATTAACAAAAAGAAACTTGAAACCTTCGAAGCTTCATCTAAGGGCATCCCCAATGACGTGCAGGTGAGCTAGCTAGGAGGAACCCGGGCTAATGAGGAGTAGAGAGAGATAAAAAATTCACAGCGCTAGCAATAGATGAATCTCTAGCTCGCACGTTGCCAACGAAAGTCACTGACAACTTCTCACCATGAGCTCAATTGCTAGTCTTTTTTTTATTTTTTAATGTTTCCTCCCACTAGGGGTCCGAGATGTCAGAGGGGAGCCTCAAGGAGTCAAGCCTTGGGCGAGATGGGCGGCCCCAACGGCAATAGCCCTAACGTGGTCTGCCCCTGGGGCTAGAGGCATGCTCGGGCGATGTATTAGCCCATGCCTATCTAGGCAAACTAGACAGGGCGTGCCTTGGCAGGATTCCTGTTAGGGCCAGTGAGGTCAACACGCCTTGAGTAGGACACGACATAAATGCCACGACAGGTGAGGTCACATCATGCTCCAATTCAGGGCAGACAAACTTGTCCTCGCCAGTGTAGATACAACAGCCCTAAAGTGTCATATCAAGCTTTCCTTGCGTCATGGCCACACGGCAAACGGGAAAATGCAGGTAGAGTACAAAACCCGAGCGTCATGAAGGACCTAGCAAACGGTGAGCCCTCAAGACGTGGTAGGCATACCCGAAAGAATGGATGGTGTACCTCAAGAGACAACGGCGGCGTACCCGAAGGCATGGGACGCATGGGCGAGCTCACGTCATCTGACTCAGTCGTGTCGGCTACTTCCACCGCAAGACAAGTCTGACTTTTCACCACGACTCCACTTTCCTTCACGGCTGCGAAAACCACTTGTACACCTTCCCTCTCGTTGCGCTATAAAAGGAGAGGCAGGCCCTCCATCTACATAGCTAGGTTGATTCATATTCTCAACTCAGGTTGAAACCCAAGAACACAAGCCTCCTAAGCACTTCGACAGGCTCCACACCACGCGTAGTGCCCCTCTAGACTCTCTCTCTCTCACACACACCAAGTCCTAGGACCAGGCTATCATCGGCCAGGGTCAGGAACTCGTCTTCTCAGAGACTTGGGAGCGTGCTCCTTCTCTCACCCTCTTGTATACCCCTACTATAAGCAAAAGCTCATGAGCTCGACGCTCACCGCTGGACTAGGTACATCTTTGCCCGAACTAGGATAAACATTGTCTCCATTGTCTCATTTACTTTACTACAATTTCCTTTACCATTATGAGCTAGACACACTAGGCATACGATAACTCGTTGGTCAGATTTGTAAACACCGACAATGCTCCTCTCTCAGATTCTTAGAATACCTAAAATAAATAGGCTATTGTTTGTCGCAATTGACTACTCTTTTCAACTTTTTTTCCATTCACGTCATAATAGCTAGCAAAATAGTTTGCCATTGGGACACCAGCAGCTGCAGAAAGGGACACTTTTGACCATATCGCTTCTCCCATAGGTTTTTTTTTTTTTAAAGAAGCTTCTCCCATAGGTTAAAGATGATTTGGTTTCAAGCTGCAGTTACCGGACAACATGTTTCCGCGTGAGCTTCGGGCCATCACAGTTGGCTAATGCTTCAGCTGCAAGGATCTGGACAATACTCATACCACTTCTCCCTGCCGAGATAATGGCTATTATAGTACTTTAAACATGTGGTTACCGGCCGGACAACATGTTTCCGCGTGAGCTTCGGGCCATCACAGCTAGCTAATGCTTCAGCTGCAAGTGGATCTAGAGAATACTCATACCACTTCTCCCTGCCAAGAAAATGGCTATTTTCTCCTCCCTACCTCACATGCCTTTCTTTCATGATCACGCAGCACGACACCCGACGATGTTGACTGATCCCTGGGATAGAACGCGGCATCCCCATTGCCTTGGTCCATCTAGGAGCCGTACGTTTGCCAAGAATGCAGCCTACGCGGTGAGCTGACCACTGCCTTTGCTGGGTGAAGCAGCTGTCAGACCACAGATCGAAGGCTCCTTTGTCCATTGCACTGGCTTATGCACAGGCAGGGCCTCCTCGCCATGTTGTCTTTTTATTTCTCATTACTGGTATAGTGCTTGTGCTAACGCTACAGCTTATTTTAGAGATGCACATGAAAATAACCGAACGACTACATTTTTTTGTAGTTTAAGTCTCAAACATTTGTATCAGACCATGCATACTACAAATAATTTATCAATTGGTTAAGTAGATTTTGGAGTTCAATAGATGATTGAAAAAATAATCTTATAGTATTATGCATAAAAGAATTCTCATAACCGCTGACTATACACCTCACATCATGCTACCTTGGTAAGCAAAGTAGCAGATAAGAAAGGGGAATCCAGTGTCAACAGTCTTGGAACTGATCAGAAAGCAACATTTGTGAATCAAGTGATATTTCGAACCCCCCCCACCCCCCACCCAAAAAAATGTTGCTTCATGCAGAATGAGCTAGACATGTTCAAATTCTTCAGATAGCTCACAGTGAGCATCATGGTGATTGAAATAATGAGTTGCTAAAACCAATTGTGCTTACACATTATCTTTTTCAGATTCTGAATCTCCGCTTCTTTAGCTTTGATTTGAGCTCTGTGCATTCGTTTTTTTCTGCATACAGGTTTACAAGGAATCAACATACGAGTTAGCTAAAAAACAATTCTCATTAGTTGACACAAAAGAGTTTGTCAAAAACACTAGTTTTCTGCATTCATTTTTTCGTGAACTCGTGTTCTAGAAAAAACACCAGTTTAGTAGATCAGATCTCACCTCAGAAAAAATGCACGGCTCAACGCAGAAAAACTGAATACTGCCATAGATGGTGAGACAAGGTATGCACCAATTCATTCACTTGTTTGGAGACATGGTTCAACTCCCTGACATAGTTTTTGACATGTATGCAAAACAGAATCTCGTCTAGATCTAATAGTAGAAAGCTAATACGTACGCAACAATGCAGAGTAGTATGAAGGCAACATGGGATAGGAGCAAACCTTGCAGACAATTCCTCGAACATTTCATGGACGTCATCACCATAAGCGTCCTAAGCTAATGGGACATTTGTTAGCATCCATGTTCCCGCCTGCCACACATGTACACCCGGCCATGTGTTTGCCTGCAAGCGACAAGGAAGGAGCCGATCAGCAACAGAGGCCGAGGCCGGCAATATCGGCGGCTGGTTCTTACATGTTCCTGGATCAGCCGGTCCATCTCGTTCTTGTGCTGATCTACTACTATATGGATCAGCCAGTCCATCTCGTTCTTATATGGATTAGCACCCCTTTGCTAAGTTTTTGAAGGTCTTGAAGTTCCAATATACCCTATGATTTGTCTCCCAAATTTATTACCAGTTCTGGATGACAATGTAGTGCTGCCCTCTGTTTCTATGTTCCTGTATATATATTTGACAACTGCTCCTTATTAGTGCGAATAGTCAGTACAACATGCTCTATCTTCTCCAATCAGATCCACGTATCAGCTACTTCGGCGCACGTGGAGTTGTGGGCTCTGACGGCTTCATTTTTAGAAAATGGAACATGTACTGATATTCCGGCCTCTTTTTTCGATCGGTACATTAGTTGTTCATTATTACAATCACGATTAAATCCAAAAAAAAGTAACATAACTAGCAAAACACAAATTCAAGGTATCCGTAGTTCTATTCACAATTAATACTACAACACAACAAGAATATTGTAGCACTTTCTTGTAACATATTCATCAATCAGTTCCAATAAAATTTCATAGTAACATAAAACTATGTGTTACTGGTGTCCGTAGTAACACAAAAAATCTGTTTTTATGAAAAATGTGTTACTAACAATGATTATAGTAACACAAAAGTTAATTTTACAAGTAAACTGTTACAAAATGGTAATATGTTGTAACACAGAAATAGAACACATGTAATATGATGTGTGACAAGTATATTCCCTATAGTAACACAAAGCAATGTTACAATCAAAGTGTTATAGAAAAACGTATATATGTGGATCTTCCCATTCTTAGTTGGCAAAGGACGTTGTGCTAGGTGTCATTTTGGCTGATAGACAATCGTATCGATTATGTGGATTTTCTAATTAACTCTTGGTTGGCGAAGGACGTTGTGCTAGGTGTCGTCGATTATGTGGATTTTCGAACTCTTGGTTGGCCAAGGACGCTGTGCTAGGTGTTGTTCTAGATCATATCGAGGTATGTCATCCTGGTTGATAGACAATTGTATGACACCCAAGCACGACTGAATAGACAATTGAAAAGGTCACATAGATATGTTGATCCTATTTGTGAAGTAAATGGGGCAAGCTAAAGATGGTATAGGTGGAGCTTAAATCACGAAGATCGCTTATTTCATATATAATATCTTTTCATCATGCCAACCAATTAATAGAAAAAAAAATATGTGGATCTTAGACGCATTTGGCTAAGCACATCGCTAATGATAATTTGTTAAAAGAAGAAAGGAAAAAAATCTCTACCATGGTCCTTTATAAATTACACATGTTTCATTCATTTCAGCAATAAAATTCTTTACAAACTTCATATACAACTTCAGCTACAAAGGATTTGCTCATGGAGCTGCAGCCTAAAGGATTTCTAATAATACAAGTGCAGCAACATTGAAGATCTCTAACATCAGTATAAACCATCTATAATTAGTTGAAGTTCTCAACTTTTACAGCATGCATATCTCACAAATTCATGGCAGATTTGAACAAATGATATATTAGGATTTATTTTAGAGAAACTTTTTGCCCACAAATTAGATATATTCAACACTATATTCATCTCTGCTGTGAAAAAAAAATCATATGTGAAAGCTGTGTGAAAAATAAATTTCATTCACCACCAATCTCTGCATGATATAACAAGTACTCTCTCTGTTCTAAAAAGATTGTCGTTTCAGGTTTTCTAGACATCGTGTTTGACCGCTCATCTTATTTAAAAATTTATGTAAATTATGAAATTAATAAATCATTATTAAATTGTCTCTAGTGATAAAATAAGTCATCAATAAATAAATAATATTTATATAAAATTTTTTGAATAAGACGGATGGTAAAACGAGATGTCTAAAAAACCTAAAACGACACTCTCTTTTAGGATGGAGGGAGTATCATAGGAAAAATCATAGAGTATGTTCCTGTGAAAACTGCAAGGATGATCACGATATGCGGGCTTGGATGGCAAATTTACAAAAGAATTGTGAAACAACCTCTATAAGTACTACGTACAAGAAAGACAAGATTCACACCTTGTAGCCTAGCAATCCCAGAGGGGTTCGCGAAAGCACAGGAACCGTGGTTGTTCGCTAATCACTGCTGAAAGATCAGCCAAAACAGAGAACCGGAAAACGCCGCATAGCGTGACGTTGCTGCTGAAGCGGATGACTTGTGCTTCTATCTGCATGCGGAGGAAAACGCTACGGGAATCCCGTTCTTCAATTCCCGATCAAATTAATACGTATGTACTTACTCTAGATTGCCTGTCGTCACCGATACAAGCTAGAGCTTATACTTCTCTCTCCGATGGAGTATTCTTATAGGCAAGTCCGATATATATGCATGATCGATCCGCCCGCCCGTCCGTCTGGTAGTGACAGTTTTGTAGCAACCAATCAATCACAGACAATGCAAATTAGTTCGCCTCTTCGTCATGTGATACTTCTATATATTGCCTGCCAAACTTCTTCCTCTGATCACTCGATCGTCTACTACCATCTTCTCACTACCACATTCATCTGCTCGCCAGCAATAGTAATGGCACCTTATTCACTAAGGACTCTTTCAGCAAACGCTACCATCATCCTACTCGTCATATTGGTCACCGGTACGTAGTACTTTGTATATATCTAGAAAAAGGCAAAATAACCAATAACTTGGGACATGTGTGTATAAAACAAGTGGTTTGACCATATTTTCTTTTATATGGCTAATAATAAGTGACCTTCTTGGTTGGCCGACCGGCTTTATCATACCTGCAGAGATGTCGCCGGTTAGGGCAGTTCGTGCCCGCTGCAGCCACCTGAGCGCCACATTTCCTGGTGCATGCTTATTTGACGCTGATTGTGAGATGATATGCATCTACGAGAGCCCAGGCAATACTGACGGCGCATGTGACGGCTTCCCCGGTAAATGCTACTGTGAGACGCCATGCCCACCTTGAGATTGGTGTTGCTCCGTCCGATCTAGCAATTGATACGACGATCCTTGCTGCCCCTACATATAATAAAACACTACTTGTACCATCTACTAGCTTGCTTGTGTTGCCACAAACAAGGTTATTGGACTCGCGGAATAAATGTGTTTGGTTTTTTCTCGAGATGATGCTGAATCGAATCCAAAGATCCTGCGTGTTATTGTCGCAGACATCAACAAACAGCAAGAGTTTCATTTCTAATTAAGCTCCTAGAAGTGCCAATGTACAAGTGATTTGTCTCCAAAATTTTTGACCGGTTGTGTATGACAACGTCTGCCTTCTGTTTCTAGGTTCCCATTAGAATTTACATTTGACAACCGCTCTTTAGGCTAGTCGCAGTGCATAGTTTCATGACACAGCTTTCTAAGACTGCAAACTAGGTAATCGAGCCAAATGAGTTTTATAGGGATGAAACTCCTCTCATCTGCTGACACTCCATCATTTAATGACCCCGCCGAAGTTAGTAATTTTGTTAATTTGGCACCCTATCTAATGTACATGACACCCTCATTAAACATGCATTTATACCTTAGTGCAAACAGTCAGTACAACAGGCTCTATCTCTTCATTCAGATCTACAAATCAACTGCTTTGACAGGTGGAGCTTGTGGGCTCTGATGGCTTCATTTTGTTGGAAAGAAAATATTTATTAGCTAGGGTTTTGTCATCCACTACTGCGAAAAGATTAACCATGCCAGTTTTCTTCGATTAAAAACCACCATGGAGTTAAGGTTACAGTAAATGTGACCATTTACCTTGGTGATTTGTTGCCGGCCATGATTAATCCAAAAATTTAAAATAAAGAAAACAAAAGGCCCAAATACAGCCCTAAACATGCCTGAATTTGACTTGGCCGCCATCAAGCAAGACCGCCGCTACCGCGATCCACAAGCTCCATGGCGGTTTCATGGTCTATCCACTACGGTTAAGATTTTGGAAACACCTCCTAGAAGATTTTTTGAAGTAGTGATCAAGGTGGCAATTGCCTAACCACAATGTGTGGCCCAGTGGCTATAATGCAATAGATTAGATTCAAGGCTCTTTTGTGTTTTGTTGGCTCTGTTGTCCCCATATTTGTATGCAAAAGTTAGTTAGTAATGAGTTCGCACTGGTATGAGGAATTAAATCTAGTACTCCATCCGTGACTTCTCTAGATACATAGACTTTGCTATGCACTTAGATATATATTATGTCTAGATATATAGTTAAAACAATGCATCTAGAAAATCTAAAAGTCCTTATAAGTTGGTGCAAATTAAATCAGAAGACCACGAAAGAAAATAAGGATCTTTAGGCAAAAGAAGGCACACCTCCAATAGAGATGGTCAAGAAAAAAAATTAATAGAGAGCACTGAGTTCAACACGAAACAACTACGAAAAAAAAGACTGAAAAGAAAAGCATGTATAACTATGAGGAACACAACTAACATCCAAATAGCTATCCAAGCTTTTGGTAAAAAAAAAATAGCTATCAAAGCTCTATTACAAACTTCAATCATAGACACCATAGAAGTCACAACAGTGCAAAGCAGAAAGGAATATAAGAGAAATCACTCGTGGTGGTCGATCTCTATAACTAAGTGAAGACATATAATTGCACCAATAGAGAGCCTAAGCCGCGCAGAATGCTCGAAGTCACAACACTTTTGAAACAAGCAAATCTGAATATAGGTTAGATATAAGAGTTACTAGAGACTAGCTCATTGACAACACATTCTCATCTTTCACTTGTCCACCACGTGCGAGCCAAAGCGAGGGAATCACCAAACCATCCAATGAGTTAGGAGCGCCCATGAACGATTGTTCTGGACATTTTTTAGTTGCAGACTGTTCGAAATAAGTCATTGCAACTTTGTTGGGAATCAATGAAGACACTAATGATACATACGATAAATAAATGTTATTATTTTATTATATAAATTTGATTAAATTTAAGATGTTTTGACTCTTTGCGTGATTGCAAAGAAGAAGAATCAGTGCGTTGTCAACAACAAAGGTGAATGATTTATTGATTCATTATTTATGTACTCCTCCATATAGGAAATAGAAGTCGTTCTCCGTCCATGCGAGTAGAGCGTAAAAGAAGTCGCTCCGCTGCATGCTGTGGTTTTTGGCCAAAAATACCCCTCTAATTGCTTAGTCTCCCGCGCATGCATGTGTGATTAATACCGCCTCGATTTAGCTCCAGGCCGTTCGCATGCGTGAGTCTCCCGTCCACATTAAAGGCTCATCCGCCGCCGTTGCTAGCCATCGCCGAACGCCGCTCACCCACTCGCGCGCCACACTTCATCGCCGCCATGGACGCCAAGTCGCTGGACTCCGAGATGGTGCCGAGTACTTCGTCGCCGCCATGGACGCCGAAAGTCGCTGACTCCGAGATGGTGCCGGAGTCGCTGCCGCCACATGGCCGGACTCCATCGAAGTTCGCGGCCTCCTTGTCGCCGGACTCATGCATGGTCATCGCGCGGACTCGTTTGCGCCAGAGTCCGTCACGCCCAGAACGAACGAGCGCAAAAAAAAGCGCACCGTGATTGAGGAACGAACGAACGAAAAACATGGACGTAGTCAGCAGCGCCGCATGCAAAAACCAACGGAGAGCAAAAAAAAAAACAAAATTTGCGAGACTCACGAATCGATCCTGCAACCAACAGCCTGGAGTGCCTCGAGACACATCACAGAAGCCAACAGGCCTAGATAATATTAGTGCTTCAAGTGGACCCTTCGGCCGTATTTAGAGCCCTGATTGGTTGACTACCAAAATTTGCTAAACCATTGTTTTGGCAAGCCAAAAGTTGGGCATAAAAGTTGTGAAAAGATTTGGCAAGCCAAATGTGAGTAGTTGGTAAGTTTTGGTTCTTAACCAAACGCAGTTCAAAAATCACGGCTTCTGCCAAATCCTCGGGACAAGAAATTTTGGTAGCCAACCAATCGTGCCCTTAATAAGGGTAGAAACCGAAAAATTCCCCCTAATTAATCACTCCTTGGTATCACAATCACGTCTAAAAAACTTCTAATACCAGTATGGAGTGAGTATTTATCGGCAAAAGTCAGTAGCATTTGAATCGGCAACAATGGTTTTTTCCAACCACTTGCCCCTTGGGACATCCTGACCTCTGACCGGTCTCGATCTGGCTCGTTCAAACTCGACCCAACGGCAGCCATTAGCCGACGGCGCCTCGTCCTCCTTGCCGGAGCCGCCTCGCCGGCGGGTGGCGGCGACGCTGCCGCGCGCTTCAGACTGTCACATGGCTTCTCGCAGCACGTGCTGTGCTGCCTGCACCTACCCTACCCACACTCCACTCCAATCCAACCACCGGGACCTCTGACCCCAAGCTTGATCTCGTGCGCTCCTCTCCATTCCCCTCTTCCGATCTCCTAGGGTTAGCAAGCTTGGTCCCGTGCACCTGCTTGTGTGGCTGACCGCACCGGCGCCGAGATGGTAGCCGCTGCGGCGGCAGTGCGGCCGGTGTCCCTCCGCCGCCTCGGCGCTCTCGTCCGGGCTCCTGTGCCCTGCGGCCTGAGCCTGACCACCTCCCGCATCGCCGCACCCTTTCCCCGCCGCACAGGTACTGTGTGGCTCTTATCTTCTGTTGTTCCTCTGAAACGCTCATATATGCTTCAAATTTCGATACGGGATCGGCACTTGCTTGTTGCTTCAACGCTATTTTGATTGTGGTACTCAGCGAACTGTACATGAAATTTTCTAGAGCTAGGCAAAATTCCCGTGACATAAGACCCAACCTCCAAATTCTTTCACAAATATATAGTGATAGAAAAGTTATTAATTGTGATGTTGGTTCATTTCGCACGCTGTATTTTGGTGTGTCGGAGCCACAGACAATGCTAACATTTTTTGTTATGACATTAGAGTTTGGTTGGCTGCACACGAATACACCGCAAACCGCAATCCCTCGAACCCATGTGGATTGATGTGCAGCAAAATAAGCCCTTAGGGCCTGTTTGGATCCCATGAATTGAAACCAATTTTCTAGAGAATGCTTCCCATCATTATTAGATTACTTTCTAATTCCTCTCATTTCCTGGGAACCAAGCATGGCTTTAGACTTTTGGAGTAATCTAGGGGCAGGGCTTTCAAGGCCACTGGTTTCCTGGTTATTTTTACACCGTCAGGTTGCTAGGATTTCCAATTGGTGAGTAAAAATGAGACCTGGGAAGTTCATTTGGTCCAAGAACATGCAAGTTTTCTCAGATTTTATTTTCAGCGTGTTGTGTGCATACTCCCTATTTTTCTGAGTGATAGCTAGTAGTAGTAGCTGCTGCTGCTGCTGTGAAGCATACTCGTGGATTGAGATAGAAACTACACAATTACACGAACTCTATACTGCAGGTTGAAGAAGATGTTGTTCAAAGTAAACTTGAACCCCTAGCCAGTTATCAAATGGAGCACCATTTGTGAAAAAAAATTTGAAGAAACAAGAGTTCAAACGACAGACTTGTTAATTGCCATCCATTTATATTCCTCAGCCACAAATCTCAACTGACCTTTCTCCTCAATCAAGGGGGAACCATACTGGCAGCAGCAGCTGGAACTATTTGGCAAGTTCTAGACACACAGCTGACAAGACCAACTAGCAGAGCACTTCTTCCTCATTCATCAGTTTGTGATACAGTGGCATTCTCTAGAATTAATTTAATAAAAGCATTCACAACCTTGTCCATCAAGCTGGTGCATTGTGCAAGTCTGGTACCTAGCTGATGTCGCGAAGAAATGGCATGGCTGGGTTGCCACTGGCCTCGCCGGGCGGGTGGCGGCGACGTTGCCTTGGCGCTTCAGACTGTCACATGGCTTCTCGCAGCACGTGCTGTGCTGCCTGCACCTACCCCTACCCAGTACCCAAACTCCACTCCAGTCCACCCACCGGGACCTCTGACCCCAAGCTTGATCTCGTGCGCTCCTCTCCATTCCCCTCTTCCGATCTCCTAGGGTTAGCAAGCTTGGTCCCGTGCACCTGCTTGTGTGGCTGACCGCACCGGGCGCCGAGATGGTAGCCGCTGCGGCGCGCAGTGCGGCGGTGTCCCTCCGCCGCCTCGGCGCTCGTCCGGGCTCCTGTGCCCCCCGCGGCCTGAGCCTGACCACCTCCGCATCGCCGCACCCTTTCCCCGCCCGCAGGTACTGTGTGGCTCTTATCTTCTGTTGTTCCTCTGAAAACGCTCATATATGCTTCAAATTTCGATACGGGATCGGCACTTGCTTGTTGCTTCAACGCTATTTTGATTGTGGTACTCAGCTTAACTGTACATGAAATTTTCTAGAGCTAGGCAAAATTCCCTTAGGGCCTGTTTGGATCCCATGAATTGAAACCAATTTTCTAGAAAATGCTTCCCATCATTATTAGATTACTTTCTAATTCCTCTCAATTCCTGGGAACCAAGCATGGCTTTAGACTTTTGGAGTAATCTAGGGGCAGGGCTTTCAAGGCCACTGGTTTCCTGGTTATTTTTACACCGTCAGGTTGCTAGGATTTCCAATCGGTGAGTAAAAATGAGACCTGGGAAGTTCATTTGGTCCTAGAACATGCCAGTTTTCTCAGATTTTATTTTCAGCGTGTTATGTGCATACTCCCTATTTTTCTGAGTGATAGCTAGTAGTAGTAGCTGCTGCTGCTGTGAAGCATACTCGTGGATTGAGATAGAAACTATCAAACTACACAATTACACGAACTCTATACTGCAGGTTGAAGAAGATGTTGTTCAAAGTGAACTTGGACACCTAGCCAGTTATCAAATGGAGCACAACATCATTTGTGAAAAAAAACTTGAAGAAACAAGAGCTCAAATGACAGACTTGTTAATTGTCATCCATTTATGTTCCTCAGCCTTAAATCTCAACTGGCTTTTCTCCTCAATCAAGGGACGTACCATACTGGCAGTAGCAGCTGGAACTATTTGGCAAGTTCTAGACACACAGCTGGCAAGATCAACTAGCAGAGGACTTCTTCCTCATTCATCAGTTTGTGATACAGTGGTATTCCTTAAATTAATTTAATAAATAAAAGCATTCACAACCTTGTCCATCAAGCTGCTGCTGCAAAGAAATGGTCTGGCTGGGTTGCCACTGGCTGGCCACAAAGCAACTAGTCATTACAAACCCTAGTTCTGCATCATGGGGGATGTGGACAAAGTACATTTGATCAAGGAGAATGCTGTTAGAAGAGGTAGATATTGAAGACGTCACCTCGACTGGATTTGTAAAGTGATTTTTTTGATAAACATAATAGGGAATTCGATTTTAACTTCCAAACAAGTGCTACAATCATTTTTGTTTGTGCTCACCAGTTTATTGAGTTGGCTAACAAGTTTCCCTAAACAGTTATTCTTTTTCTTCTCTACAAGTTTCACACAAAACACAATCCAAGTTTTTGGTTGATATTTTTTGTTTGTGCAAATGGTTTATCATCAATTGCCTTGTTTAGGATCTTCATAAATCATTATTACCTGTAAGGGGACATGGGTTCCAAGATAATGGAGCTGCCACTGCCTGACAAGATCTGTCTATTTTCGTTTTTATTGAAAACTGACATATTCTTGGGACAAGATAACCATAGCTGACTTCTTAATTGCGATTTGGTAAAGTATACCTGTTATTGTCAGCAGACGTTGAAAAAAAAAAGGTTTCTTTAGGAAGTCATGGGCATCTTTGCTTTTGTTTGAATAAAAAGGTTCCAATCATTTAGCCCCTCCAAAGAAATAGATGGCATCAGTGCCTGCTATGTAATTGGCAAAGTTATATAAACAGAATTTGGTTGTTAGTAAAGCCAGTCTAACAAAATACCATTCTTTGTCAGCAGATTGTATGAAGATTTCTCAACTCCAATTAACAGCTACACGATTTTCAAAAGAGAACAATTCTGACGAGGATGACGGGCTCCTTTCTGAACTCAGAGATAAGGTTGCTTACAAAGTTATATACCTCTATGCTAATATTAGTCTTAGTACAAAAATTTACCATAATGTCTACTGCAGTGGGATGCAATTGACAACAAGTCCTCTCTTGCCGTGTATGGTGCTGGAGCAGTCCTCTCTATCTGGGTATCCTTGGTTGTAGTCAAATCTCTCGACTCTGTCCCATTGGTATATAGCTAGCTTATCTTGCTTTTCCATTTACTTGTGTTTGTTTGTTCTCTAAGACCATGATGCTATTCATATTGTCATTTACTTATTTTATTGTTTTTTTTGGTTCTCCTGCCATGATATGTAGCTCCCAGGCTTACTGGAGCTAGTTGGGCTCAGCTACTTTGGATGGTTTGTGTACCGATACCTGCTTTTTCAGGTAATCTTAAAAGTTAAAATCATGTAGATTGGCTGTGAGACTTCTTTTCCACTATTCAACACGAGTTTCTCAAATTCAAGTTGTCCCTTTGCTTTGCACACCTAAAAGGTTGTTGGTAGAGCCGTGGAAGATGCACAGCTTGATATTAAGTGCGTGCACATATCAAGTTGTCCGCTGTCTATGCCTAGCAGATACTCAAACAGCTGGCTAGTGTGCTTTGGCAAAGTTAGATGCAGTGTCCTTAGCATTTTTTTTAATCTGAATAAAAGTCACATTGCCTTTAAAATGCAAATAATTCACGTTGATGAATATGCTCTGCCCTAGCGCTGTGATCTGTGACACAGAGAAATGCTGATTTTGTACAAGCACTTAATATCAAGCCCCCAAAAAACCAACTTTTTGTTCTGACTTTTTCCCTGGCAGGAAAATCGGAAAGAATTGGCCGAGCTTATCGATGATATAAAGAGAAGGATTATTGGCAATGATGATTAGCTGTTTCCTGGTTTGTAATTCTATTTATCTGATGGAACCTTGTAGGCTTCTTCTACTCTTAATTAATGCCAGTCGATTTAGAAAGGTAATAAGAGATAAGAGTCATGGAACTTTACAATATTCCGACAACCAGAAACTATTCAGAGCTATGACGTATGGCCTTCCACACCTCCTGTGCTGTCTGCAGTTGAGCATATTATTTGCTGAATCTTCTTATTTATCATGGGCTAGAAAAATTCTTGTATTCTCCGTATATTCAGCTTAATATGAGGTATGGTCTTCCACACCAAGATGTACCTCCAGTTTAGCATGGTCTAGAAAAAAAAATCTTGTATTCTCCGTAATCCCGCTGTGGTGGCTCTCACAAATTCCTTTGTAATAAGATTCCGGATGCACTTTTTCCGCACTTGGTCAAAGATGATGCACCTTATACGGTTACATTCCTATATATTGAATCATTATTGATTTATTATACCAGCACGGTATGTGCAGCTGCTTTTGTTTCCATGTCTGTGTGCTTTTGTGCGTTTCGGCTAATTGTTGCGGCTAATTGTTGTGGTTAAAGTGTGCGACGTGTAAAACTCTATTTTCCTTTAATGTAATATGTGCTAATGGGTACGCTTTCAAAAAAAAAAAAAAAGTACAGCTGCTTTGCTTTCCATGTTGCTCTGAGTTTGCCGGCTGGCTGTTGGGTGTTGACACTGACAGCAACCCAGCACTAGCTGCATGCTCGAATTATCGCACGAATCAATCATGCTGTATGGTACTGTATGATATGTATGGCGCCATGCACCGGCTGATCCCATATCTTTGCCGTACGAACACTGTCAAAGACGTGCCACATCTGGATTTGCATCCCGTACCCATCACTCACCCTCCGGATTGCTTCGGCGAGATGCCATCTCTTTCTGCGCCGAGATGGAGCCAGGGTGATGTGTCACCCGTGCTTGGCTGCTTGCCCAGTTGCCCGTGTGAGTCCGCACAGCGAGATGTCACCCGTGACGGCGACCTCTGCGACGCCGATGCACTGCTGTGCTGGCTGCCGGATGCACTTGCCAGCGCCATGCGTGTATTGCGTGTTGTTTCTTTGACTGTATGGCGCGATCTTTTTAATTAATTAATCTGAATTGGGAGGCGTATGTTGGCCCTGAGAAAACAACTCATTCTCAACCGCTTTTTCACACCATTTATACGTGAGAAAGTGGCTTTTAGGCAACTAATTTCGATGTCCAAATTCAAGCTTCTCGTCAACCCGGCCTGGCAACCGAAAACATAATTGTATATCCTTTAATTAATGGGAAAAAAAGGATTGCAATCTGCATGATCTCCGGCCTTTCGCTTTCGAACAACTTTTCCTGTGCAGCACCATGTGCAGGTGCAGCTGATCCAGCTGTGCATGTTGCTCACAAGTGCTAAGATGCCCTCACTTGGAACCGTCGGATCAGGAACTCGTAATAATCTCTTGATTACCCCCCGATGAATCACAAACCTTTCTGCCGTGCATTGTGTTTCCACTTCCTAAACAGGACTTGGCTAACGAGGAGGCATGTGGAGCGGGAAAGCCATTGCGAGGTATGTGGCGATCCTGTGGAAACTCTATACCACGTCTTCTTCAAATGCCCTATGGCGAAGAGATTTTGGGAGGCGGTTAAAAGTCTGAAGGGGCTCAGTATTCCTCAGCTACATCCATGCTCGTGGGTCTCAGACGTTCTGAAAATGGCGTTCTACTCCCCGGCTATGGCGGACTTGATCGTGAGTGGCGCTGGGCCGCCCTGGATCTGCCGGAATGGCCGCCGCCACGGAGGAAAGTCCGGGAACCGGGAGCAGCGGCAAGGTATATCTCCCACCTCTTTGGAGGTACCGGGTGTCCTCGCGACCAAAACAGGAGCAGAAGGTGATCCCAAGTCGAGCACGTTAGGGGAGACCGGATGAGGGCTGGATGAAGGTAAACACCGATGCGGGTTTTCATCAGGAATCCTGCTCGGGGAGGACTGGAGTGTGCATAAGAAACCATGATGGCGTAGTGCTTTGGGAGGCTGCGACAAGATGGATGGACGATGTGGACTCTGCACTTTCATCTAAAGCGCTAGCAAAGAAAAGAAGGGCTAGAGCTTGCCGTGGAACTTGGTATTGACAAGGTAATTCTCGAGGTCAACTATCAAAGCTTGGCGCGCCTTCTACAGGACCCGGACTCGATCTACTCCTCTATTGGTAGTCTTTGCTTTGATATCATAGAGCTAAGTAAAAGTTTTTCTGATTTTCGTGTGGCTTGAGCGCCAGAGAGATGCAAATAAGGTGGCACATACGTGTGCTTCTATAATCTCTGCCACCAATCGTTCATTTTTTTTTTCTTGATGTAATTCCTGACCTGGTAGTCGAACTAAGAGCCACATATTGTATTCCTTCAAATTATGAATGAAAGCTCTATGATTCACTAAGAAAAAAACACAGGACTTGGCTTGGTGAAGAAAAACGAGCCATCGTTCACAACCAGTCCGGACCCACATGTCATAACCACGGGCTCGACTTTTTGCCAACTCGCGGAGCCCGAGGGAGACTGGGGATATTCGCACCGACCATGTACACCGAGCCCACCGCACCGGAACACCTTTCCCGTTCCAAATGACATACGGGCCCCGCTAGCGCACCGCGCCCGCATGTCAGAGGCTCCCACGCCTTGCGCGAGGGGGTGTCGGTGTGGGACCCGGCCGTCGGCGTGGCACCGTGCCACTGGCTCGCTGACCGTGGGCCTCGCGCTCGCGTCCCGCTATAAAATGTCCCCACGCTGCCTCGCCTGTCCACCAGAGCATCCGCAGTTTCCCCGACCGCACCGTCCCGCCGCGCACAGGAGCCCAGCACCCGCGCCAGGAGGTTAGGGTTCCCGATTTGTCCAGCTTTCATTTTTTGATGAGATGGGGAAATTAATCTTGCGTGCTGTTAAGAGTGCTGCTGTCCTGCTCGATCTAGTTGCGTGTTCCGTGTTCGTGGTACGGGAGATGCGGGAGCGGCGCGAGTTCTCTCCGTCCGCCCTTTTTGTTCTTCCGATTTTGTTTTGTTCAGGGTCGGTTTTGTGCGATGCGGTGTCTAGATCCGCTTTGTCTCGGGTGCTGCTCTGCTCGGTGGGTTTGTTCGAGCTCGATCCGCGAGATCTGTGGCGTGGAGCGCACGGGGCGCGTAGATCCACCTGATTTGGGCATAGTTTGGTGCGAGGACTGACTGACTGCTGAGCACCTTTTTTGGGTTTCCGTTCCCCTTTTTGGGCTTGGGCGGGGCACACGGGTGGTTGAATGTGGAATTTCTGACAGTGAAGTAGCGTGTTCAGATATTTGATCTGGATATACAGGTGCCGTCACGGTTAGGGTAGTTGTATCTGTTGCTTCTATAGGTGTTGGATGTGATTTCTCGATTTATCTGTATCTGTTAGGTCCGTCGGATTTTGGGTTATGTTTCACCTCTTTAAGGAATTAATTAGTATATATGGTTGGTGACCTGTTGATCTGGGGTTTTGAATGATGACGGATTCCTATCGAATTAAATCATTTGATAACCCTGTCAAGGCTTAGATCCGGTTGCTTCTATTCAGTGATCTGTTAGGCAGTAGTGTAATGTCTGACTGCTTAATTTAATGGTTTTGGGGATCACAACTGAATGAACAGATCATATTAGCTGCATTGTTTAGGGTCTGTTATTGCAATGTTTGAACCTGAACGTGGGTGCTGTAAGCTAGTGTTGGATTAGATGGTGTGGTGCTTCTTGGTGTGGCTGTATAACTGGTTCAATCAGGTTTCCATGACCCTTTCATATTTCACAGAAATGTTGTTAGTAAGCTTGTTGTTAGCAAGCATGAAGGGGCTTAATGGCTTACAATGTTGTTAGTAAGTTTGTTGTTAGCAAGCATGAAGGGGCTTAATGGCTTACAATGTTGTTAGTAAGTTTGTTGTTAGCAAGCATGAAGGGGCTTAATGCCTTAAGTCTAGTGGGCAGCCATGTACCTTTCCCGCATAATCATTTTTAAGTTGACATTTTTCACTTTTTTAGGCAAATGGCTCATTAGTTCCCTTTTGTTGCAGTAAGTTTGTTCTTTTGTCAATATGTCGAGGGAGGAGAATGTTTACATGGCCAAGCTGGCTGAGCAGGCCGAAAAGGTATGAGGAGATGGTTGAGTATATGGAGAAGGTGGCTAAGACTGTAGATGTGGAAGAGCTCACTGTTGAGGAGCGTAACCTCCTGTCTGTTGCATACAAGAATGTGATTGGGGCTCGCCGTGCTTCATGGCGCATTGTCTCTTCCATTGAACAGAAGGAGGAGTCCCGTAAGAATGAAGAGCATGTGAACCTTATCAAGGAATACCGCGGCAAGATTGAGGCTGAATTGAGCAATATATGTGATGGCATTCTGAAGTTGCTTGACTCCCACCTTGTTCCTTCTTCTACTGCTGCTGAATCAAAGGTCTTCTACCTGAAGATGAAGGGTGACTATCACAGGTTGGGAAGGACGAAATGCAATATTATGATGCAATCATATATTTATAATCTGAATTAACCAGTCAGATCTCTTAACCTTCCTGTTCTTAACTATGGCAGGTATCTTGCGGAATTTAAGACTGGTACTGAGAGGAAGGAATCTGCTGAGAGCACGATGGTGGCCTACAAGGCTGCTCAGGTATGTTCATTTTTTTTTGTTCTGGTAATGTGACAACTGTCTCTAGGGTGGTTGCTATATTTTCATATTGTATAGGATGACTAGTCCATTTCTTTGAATGCTTACTGTTAGTTTTTAAACTGTTTTCTTATGAAATTTTATTCTATGTATGTATTGTGTAGGACATTGCTCTGGCTGACCTGGCACCTACCCATCCGATAAGGCTTGGGCTTGCTCTTAACTTCTCAGTGTTCTATTATGAAATTCTGAACTCCCCAGACAAAGCTTGTAACCTTGCAAAGCAGGTTGGAATCACTTCTACTTTTGTACTATACACATATACATTTCATTTTACTCTGTTTAGGGTGAGGGTTGTTTTTGCATTTCTGCTTGGGCAGGAAAAAAAAAATTATATCAAAAGTGTGATTATTGGATCAGTGTCCTAAATTCTTCAGTATTTCAGGATATTTTTTATTGCATCTCATGTGGCAAACTTTTGCCCTTATTGGTTCACATTGCATTTAACTACTTGGTATCTTGATCCCTGTGTATCAGATCAGATAGTTTCTGATTAGTAATGCTACCTCTGATATGATAGTTTCTGATTAGTAATGCTACCTCTGATATGATAGTTTCTGATTAGTAATGCTACCACTGATATGATGAGCTGCTAATTCTCTGTATTTTCACATATCTAAACAGGTTTGCTTGTAATTTTGTGTCATTCTGCCCTGTCATTGCTAGACACTTGTTTGTTACTATTATCCAACTCATTAAAAGGGTTCTCCATGATCTATTGGATTGTGTTGATGCTTGTAATATCTGGCACCTACATTATCAAGATGATAATGATGCCGTGTGTTTAACATTTTGAGTATCTAATCTAAAATAATGTGGTAACTGGGAGGCATTTGAGTCGGTTGCCTGACCATTTAACTTCTTTTATTTTTCCTTAGTCATCTCTAGCCTACCCCAACTAGCTTGGGACTAAAGGCTATGTTGTTGTTGTTGTTGATTGTGCCATTGAAACTT
Organism: Hyparrhenia diplandra; assembly: GCA_015847255.1. Lineage (NCBI taxonomy): Eukaryota > Viridiplantae > Streptophyta > Magnoliopsida > Poales > Poaceae > Hyparrhenia > Hyparrhenia diplandra. The sequence goes on along the minus strand of JADLZK010000403.1, from coordinate 324,902 downwards.
AGATAATTCATAATATTGGCCAATCTTTGCAGGCATTTGATGAAGCTATCTCTGAGTTGGACACCCTTGGGGAGGAGTCATACAAAGACAGCACTCTGATCATGCAGCTCCTGAGGGACAACTTGACTCTTTGGACCTCTGACCTCACGGTATTTTCTTCTCCAAAATAAACCTAATCTTTAATCTGTTGCCTTTCTATCTGGTGCTAAAAATTTGTATCTGGTGTGTGCAGGAGGATGGTGCCGATGAGGGCAAGGAAGCCTCCAAAGGCGATGCTGGCGAGGGGCAGTAATCTTTGGCGAGAGCATGTGGTTCAAGCCCATTGTTTTAGAAGCTCCGATGCTGTCGAAGCTGTGCTGTGGCATTATTGTAGCCGATTTCCTCTCCCCGTGCTTCTTTTTCCTTGTATTAGTAGGCTGGTAGTTGTCGAATTAGTTCTCCATTGCTTTGTGTTGCCAATAGTTGGCACTAGGTCTGTGTGGACTGGTATTGTTCCCCTGGATTTGACAAGCATGTCTGGTCGCTCTAGCGTTTTATTGAGCTCTGAAGTCATTGCATTTCTTTCTGCTGCAATCAGTTATTATTAGGCTAGTCTCAAAAGTTTCATGCTCATTAAATATAGTGATATATCAACAAAAATTGAATCTCCCCATGAAGTTGGGAGGAGAGGGGAGAGACAACGAACGTTTCATCGTGGTGGGAAAAGTCCCATCGTGGTGGGAAAAGTTACCGCGCGGCCGTGCGCCATCCCCATCCTCCAGCTGTGCCCCACCGCTATCCCTCTGCGCGCTACTGTTTTGCCGCTGACGGCCAGTGATTCGGCACCATCTTCCTCAATGACGGCCCTTTCCTGCACTCCTGGAGGTCATGCAGCGGCATTTCTCTTCTCATGTTCCTTGTTCTCGTCCCCTACAGCTGCCTTGCCATGGATCCGCCGCCCCGGCTGTTTATTCTCGGCAGTGCGAGGGAAACCCGCCTGATGATTCCGGCGGCACCCTTCTTCCTAAATGACGGTCCTTCCCTGGACTCCTGGAGGTCACGCGATGGCGTTCCTCTTCTCTTGTTCCTTGTTCTTGTCCCTTACAACTGCCCTGCCATGGATCCACCGCTTCGGCTAATTATTCTCGGCGGCGCGAGGGAAACTCGGCTGATGATTCCAGCCGCACCTGGTAGAGGGAAGCCGTGTGGGGGCAGGCAGCTGGTTCTAAAGAGGACATCGTCGTCGTATGTTGTTTGTTGCCCTGGGCACATTTATATCATAGTTGTGTATCTGTTCTAAACGATCTTCCTCATGTATATGCAAATGCACTCATCTATCGTGTGAGAATGTGAATATGCAGTGTACTATTCTTTTTCAAAAAAAAAAAAAAAAATGTTGTGTACTGCACCTACTACGGCAGTCTTCCGCCTAGTTATTTTGTGAAGCTGATGCTATCCGTGTTAAAATCGTGAGAGATCGATCAGTTGTAACGAAGTAGTCCGATTGATTCTGAATTATCTGAATCCAGGTAGCTGTGATCCAGGTTTGTGCATCTGAAGATAGTAGTAAATGAAATATTCCGGATAATTCACTGAGTTATCTGAATGTGAGTGTGCACTTCACACAACAAACGGTAGAGTAATCGAGCATATTTGATCACAACAAGACACACAAATTAAATGTTAACAACAAGCCTATGAAATAGTGCAACAAAACTATCCCATTGAGGTTATTTAATGTTCTAGGTTCCAAGACTAATTGTTTGGAATCCGTGACATGAGAAGTTGCATTGTGACAGGATATGCAGACGGCTGCCTGAATCTGCAGTTTAGGCGAACTCTGGGATTTGACTGTTCTTGTGTTTTTTCATGGTTTAGTCCCATCGAGTCATGCTACAAAAAGTGAACTAAATAGGACTAAAGCCCATATAGTCCCATTTAGTCCTAGTGTTTGAATAAAAAGTGGCTACATGGGACTAAATTTAGCTGACTAAACTGGACACCTTGAATTGTTTTCTATGAAATTCATATGGAATTCTTGTGAAATTCCTCCGTTCCAAATAGGCGTTGTGCCTGTGGATCTCCGGAGAAGTGGAAACATCATCATAGCGTCTGGGCTGTAGCAATGTGTAATAATATAAAGAGTAAATTGCACCGGGCGTCCCCGAACTTGTCCCGAGATCTTATCTAGGTCCCGGTACTTTCAAATTGCACGCGTCTAGGTCCCCTAAACTTGTCGTGTGTGTCATCTGGTCCCCAAACTCTCAAAATGCATGTATAAGTTCCTAAACTTGGCAGACTGTCTCATTTAATTTAGGTCCCCAAACAGCAATGGTATCTATATGTAGCTTATTGAGATTAGCAACGCCCCACTAATCTTAATTATGGGCCTCAAGAAGTTACTTATGCATGTCCCGTGCATGCTCGGCAAGGAAGCTAACAAGGTCTCTATATGTACGTATCCTTTTCAGCCTTGTACCTACGTATGCGTACAGAGACGGTGAAAGCTTCTAGAAAGGCTAGATTATGAGATAAGCTCCACGAAGAGATAAGATCAATTCAAAATTTGAAGAGGAGCGTCTGGCGCCTGGCCCTTTGCCCACGTCGGCAAGTGTAGCAGAACACCTACATCGTCGCCGGCAAGTTGAACATGTACAGAACACCTACATCGTCGCCGGCAAGCGCGGCAGTGGCCATCAACCTCGTCGTCCGACATCATCGACTCCTTCGCCGTCAACCTCGTCGTCCCTCGCACGGGTGAGATTGATCTGTACACACTAGTAATTTGCGCCGCCCATGCGCGCGAGTCATTGCCACAGTTCTATGTAGAAAATAGAATGTTGAGTTGTTGATAAAGAATGAAAATCAAAACCAACAGTAGAAAGCTTGATTTCTAAAACAGTAGCAAGATGTTCATACACTATGTACTCCCTATATATTACATGAGAGAGAGAGTCCAAATAGTACATCTATCTTACACGAGCAAGCATCAAGACGCTAGATGTCCAGATAGTACATAATTTTACATGAAACGGACAGAACGCCGAGGAGATTGCGTGGGCTGGCACCATAGAAATCGTAAAACAATCTAACTATTCAAAATAATTGGATGCTAAGCATTGGAAACAATTACACAAGATAACATGTCTTTTAAAGCAAACTAAGCATTCTATATTGACTGAACATCTACATCAGCGACATTGTATAGTGTATAGAGCTAGCAATAGCCAACCCAGCCAAACCTGCCGAGCTAGTTCACCATTTCACTGAGCTAGCCAAACCGATGACAGCCGCAGACCGAACCAGCGCCCAACCCACGATCGAGGCTAAGGACACTACTCCAACGCCAAGCACATGAAGTATTTGTTCATCATGGATGGTCTTGGCTGAAATCAATGTCCGACACATCAATAATCAATAAATAATATAATATATCAGGGAAACCTTCCATTCAAAAGGATATCATCAGGAAAACAAAATGTTTCCCTAATTACTGTGGTGGCAACCATCTCGACAGCCCCGGCAACCATCTCGACGGCGGCAACCACCTGAGATCGCCCGTTTCATACACCAACGGCGTGCGGCGGCTCCACAACACAGTTATTTTTTGAATATATTAACAAAACCAACCGGCCGTTATACTATAGCAAAACCACTGTTGAAAAACCATCGTTATTGTTTGGGGACATAAATGAGACATTCGCCAAAGTTTAGGGACCTTGATGTGCATTTTAGAGTTTGGGGCTAGATGACACACTCTCCGACAATTTTAGAGACCTAGACGTGCGATTTGAAAGTACCGGGGCCTGGATGAGATCTCTACAAGTTTAGGGACCCACAGGTGAAATGAAATTTACTCTAAAGAGTAAATAAAATAGAAACCAAGCAAACCGCTCCTATTTGTCCTATTTGGAAGATTAGTTTGATCATGAAGGATAACTAATGTCCTTAAGATAATATAGACCAATAAAATATGTTTGAGTAAGGTGTGCTGATCATTATAAAATTGACACCTTCCAAAAGAGTATAGGCAGCATGAGCCGGCCAAGCGTTTTTGGAGTTTTGAGTCAAGGCAGAGTTCTGTAATTTGGGAACGATTCTTGCAATAGTTCTCACCCAATAGAGATCTGACATATTCTTCCCAATAAGCACCAAAAGAACATAACTATATCTGCTAACACTGCCTCTCCAGGACTGTATACATGATGAATGATAATGTTCCATGTTTTTTTTTTAAAAAAAAAAAAATTGCAGCCACATTGCAGTGGACCAAGACACTGCAGTTAAGCAAGGAACCAAATCGCATGTTATATGTTCCCTCTAAACAACAATTTTGTACCTCAGAGTTCAGATCCCTCCTCTCCTTTAGGCTATCCGCACCGGGTACTGGGAGGTGTTCGCTGCTGCTCCCTCCAGTATCAAATTTGCTGCACCGCGGTACTCCAGTCCATACGCTCTGCTCGCGCGTTCGCCAGGAATCCAGTCTTTCCTGTGCGTACGCCACAAAGCCACGTCAAACGAGGAGAGGGAGGTAGCATGCGCGGCAGACAAGAGCTGGACAGAGAGCATGCGGCAATGGCAGTCCCCACTATTTCAACCACCTAAAAAACGTTATAACTCACAAACCAAAAGTTCAGATTAAATTTCGATTACACCATTGAATTCGTTTAAATAAATCCTTTAAAAACAAGATCTCACATGAATATATTTAGATAAAATTATAAGGGGCCTACAGATGGGTAGTCGGAATAGAGGATGATATAAAGTATGGATGGATGTGGAGAAACCGTATATAAAAGAGAGAATCGATGGCCAACCGCGACGAATATTCCTTTTAAAGGATGTAGTACCACGAGTGTGGACAGTCTTATAGTGGTCCTGACTCCTCATGATTAGTTACTAAAATGACTTTGTAACATTTAGGTAGTACAATTTCTTCACATGCTAAAATATGGCACAACTGTATAGAAGTACGAAATTTGAACTTATTTGCTACTGCAAGTTATGCAGTAGCTGCATCTTAGCCATTCAAAAGGCCATGAATGGCCAGGATCAAAAGCCACATTTTTTTCTCCTTCCCTCCCAAAGTGCTTCTGTTCATCTGCTTCCTTAGGAGAAATTACAAATTACAAATAACAGAGAAGAAAATACACACATCTTATGATGGGTGGTCTGAAGAACTGTATGTTAATTAAGTAGTGGGTTGGTCCGAGTACACTGAGTCTCATCTTCTTTTTCTTCTTTTGTATCTGCTGTGTGCATTGTTTTAACTCAGATGCAGTCAAAGAGCCTCTAGCCCAATGGTTAGAGCCACTCGAGGCACTCCACAAGTCCCGGGTTCGACTCGCGAGGGGAGCGAATTTTCAGAATTTTTGATCAGTGGTTAAAAACCTCCTCGCTCGTCCCATGGCCAAAAACCGCGAGTCCCGGCCTGGTTCTCACCGGTAACGGTGCCCTTGTGTCGAGGGTGGGGGGGCGGGTTCGGGGTTTTTCGACCGGCGCGTGAGAAGGTCTTCTTCTTAAGCAAAATGCCCGGGGCTAGTCTTAGTCACCGTGGGTCGAAGTTTTTAACTCAGATGCCGTATTTCATGTTGAAATAAAATTCCTTTATGGAACTCTATAATTCCTCAATGTGAAACATGTGCACGAGCAAATATAATCCAAATCAGCACGTCTTTTTTTAAGAAAGGGGCGCCTTTATTTAAGAAAATTCCTATCGGCACTTCACTCTCATAGATCGTGACCATTCAATTTGAGATAACGTCGACCAATGACTGCCCGAACAGACAAGCCACCAACATGACTTTTACCTCCAAACAAAAAAAAGCATCGTTCCATCGGTTTCGACTAATGTTGCCTTTTGACCTATATCAATCTTCTTCATCCGATCGAGATCTATCAATGATGCACACTCATGGTGTCAAGGTTACCTACATCTCTCAATGTGGAGCTCACATTTTTTATTTTCCCTTTGAGTTGTCTGGTGCTCACATTTAGAAAAAAAAAAGAGCAGAATCAATTATTAACAAGTATTGGGAAACTCCAAAAAGGGATGAAGGTTTTATCACCACGGTGATAGCCCTAGTGGATCTCAGATTTGGATCTGGGAGGAAAACTAGAGAACAACTTGGCCCTTGGCCGCTTAGATTGAATTGGAAATGCAATGCTTATTATCTAATACGGAGGTCTGCCTTTGCTTTATAGGCAGAGAGAATCTTCTACTTTCTACTTGCTACAACATATTCTAGTGCCACTAAAGTGGATGCCAAACATATTCTTATTACAAGTCTTGGAGGAAGGAAAGTAAATTTGTAGGAAAAATAAGATACAAGTACTGTCAAGTACTAGGCTTATCTATCATTCTCCCCGCTAAGTCTTGTGTTGAGCACTGAGGCGATTTGCTGTAGCCCGATTCTGCCCCACATCTCCCATAACTTGATCTTGCCTAGCGACTTGGTGAGGATATCAACTAGCTGATCAGTGGTGGCAATGTGGTACTTGATGAGGATGTACTTGCTTCTCTCATGAAAGACAAGGTTTTTGGCCAGGGCTAGAGCTGACTTGTTGTCCACCTCTAGCTAAACCACATCCACCTTTCTACCAATGAGCTTTTCTAGCATCCTTGACAGCCATAGTGCCTAAGTTGTTGTTGTGGTGATGGTGATGTACTATCTTCACAACTCAAGAGGGTCACCACCTTCTGCTTGAGGGACTACTAGCTGACCAAGTTATTTGTCCTGATCATGTTGTGCTAGTGTCCACATTGCCGATGAGGCTGCTGTCGTAAGCTGACGAAACACGCCATGTCGAGCCTCGGTGTAGTGAAGCCAATAGTCCAAGGTGCCTGCCACATAGCAGAGGACATGCTTGAGGGCCAGCAGATGCTCCATCATGGTCTATTTCATGAACCAGCTCACATACCTAACAGCGAACACTAGGTTCGGCCGGGTATGAACCAGGTAATGCAAGCTCTCGATCTGCCATCGGTAATGTGTCGAGTCAACCTCCTCTGTCGTGTTGTCCCGGTTTATCATGAGCCGCTCCTCTACGGAGACAAGGCTGGATTGTAGCTTGTCATGCCGCTGAGCTTGAGGATGCACTTGGTGTAGTGGGTTTCACGGAGGGCGATGCCGCTAGCGTCTTGGCGCACTACAGTGCCAAGATAGAAGGTAAGGAGGTCGAGGCTGCTCTTGTCAAATGTCTTCTTCTACCTTCCTTTCATCGGTGTTGGTGATGATGAGGTCGTCGACATAGACGCCGACCGCCAGACATTGCATCCGCTGCCACGCCTGGTAGATTGCCGTACCGTGTGTGATCTATTGGAAGCCAATCTTCATGAGAGTGGTGTTGAGCTTCTTGTTCTAGGCACGCGGGGCTTGTCGCATGTCGTAGAGGGCGACAAATTCCAAATAGGATCTATATTCCTTCATGGAGGTACAACTATTTCATGGAGGAAGTCCTCTAAACAAACTCCTATTAGAGTGACCTGTACTAACCAATCTGAAATTATTGCACCATATGAGGCATCACATGAATTTGTATGGCTTCACATAATGATTAACTAACACTACTACCTAAACGATTTTTTGGTGGCGGTCAAAAAATTTTTTCGGTGGCGGTTTTTATAACCGCCACCAACGTAGGTCACGGAAAAATGCCCAATTTTCCGGGCGATCAAAATGCCCGCCATGGTTAATAATAATAAAAAATAAAAACAAAAGCCCGATCCAGCCCAAATGGGCCCCGACCGCTCGTCGCTAGGGTTCCCCGCCGCCGCCGGTGGAGGCCGTCCCACGCGCCAGAGAGGCAGGCCCGCGCGGGCCCACGCGCGGAGAGGCAAGGCCCGGGCCGCCGCGGGCCGGATCCCGCGCCACCGCCCTTGACGCCGGATCCCAACCGCCAGCCACCGACGCCGACCGCCGGAGTAGCCCGCCGCCGATCCCGCCACGGAGCTGCACACGGCCGATCCCGCGCGCTCCCACCCTGACGCCAGATCCCGACCGCCGGAGCCACGGACGCCGAATCCAGCCCGCGGAGTAGCCCCCGCCGATCTCGCCACCGGAGCCGCGCCACAGAGGATCCCGCGCGCCCCGCCCTTGACGCCGGATCCCGACCGGCCGAGCCACCGGACGCTGATCCCGCCGGCCGGACACCGGTGACGCCACCACCGGGGAGGGCGCATGGCCGGGCGGGAGGAGGGGAGTGAGGAGCGGCCGGCTTGGGGAGTGGAAGAGGGAGAGAGGAAGACGGAGGGGCAATGCACGGCTCGCAGGGAGAGGGAGTCACCGCGCCGCCGGCTTCCTTCGAGGGAGAGAGGGAGAGGAAATGAGTTGGTGGAGTGAGGAAACCCTAGTCCAACTTTATATATATGACAAAGATCGTTATCGGGCCAAAGTGGGCTTTTCTTTGCTAGGGTTTGCCGGGTTGTATGGGCCTTATTTACCATGGCGGTCAAAATGCCCGCCACGGTTAATAAAAAATAACGCCCGCGGTTAATCATACTATTAACCGTGGTGGTTTTTCTAAAAGCCCGCCACGGAAAATGATTACGAAGTGTCCCGTAAAATCAATTTCGTAGTAGTGTAAAAACTAAATCAAGTGGTATTGGCTCAATTGATTCACCTCGCAATTATGCATGCAAACAAAGTTACATAAAGAGAAATGTCCACTAGAAGAAACCCTTCTTTCTATGGCAAAATTCCTTATGATGGGGCCATTTTTTTCGTCGATAATATACCATAGTTTGACGAAAATGTATGTAGCATCATAAAATTAGGGAGACCTAGAACTATTTATGATAGCAATATTTTTTTTATCACATAAAGAGATACCAAGTGTCGTCATAAAATGTCAGCCACCAAGAGCCCATTGACGTCTTCGCTGCTTTTTCTATGACGATATGAGTTGTTTTCGTGTGACCTTTCCGTAGCATCACCGTTTGTTAATTCAAACATGATGCCCCTACATTATGGGAGAAGGGTGCGTGGGGTAAGGTGGAGGAGGTTGTGTGAGGGAGAAGTCCGCCCTAGCGAGGAGCCGTCAAGGTGGCCGCACATGGGAGTGGAGCCACCAGTTCAATAGGGGGCGGCGTCAAAGGCGCGAACTACCGATCCCCGTTACGGCCCCACGGCCACGCTAAAGATGAACGGCGCTTCGTCTTCTTCCCGTGAGTCAGCGGAGTGGCTCACGGAAAAAAGGTCCCCCTTCCCGTGAGCATAGCTGCGGCTCACGGGAAAGATTTGGTGTCTTTTCCGTGAGGGCCTCACCACGAGAAAGTTATGGTCACTTTCCCGTGAGCGGCCTTTGAACATGGAGTGCCATATGATGTGTAGGAAACGTAGAAAAAGTTTGGAGCCAAAAACCAAAAAATAATAAAAAGGTGGGGCCTTTCCGTTAGCGAGAACCCCTCCACGGGGAAAGGGGGTCCCTTTGCCGAGGGCCCCGCCAAAGCTCATGAGAGAAAGGCTTTCCCGTAGGCTAGACGGAGGAGGACGGACGGAAAGGGGACGAAGGGGGACGGAGCGGGAACGGCCCACCGCGGTTCCCTTTTCCGTGAGCTTCCCGTCGTGCTCATGGGAAAGAGGCGCCTTCCCGTGAGCGGCCGACGGGAAAAACTTTCCCCCACAGAAAGGCGCAGATTCCGTAGTGTAGCAACGACATGGTGGTGCATTACGTGCAGTCCTTATGTGGGTGAGATCAAACTACAAAATCGAAAGAGGAAAATGCACTCCAACTTAAAAACGTAACAAATCAGTACTCAAACTATTATGTAGGTACAAGATAGGTAGAGCCAAGTACTCAATTTCTTTTTTTTTTCTTTTCTTTTACTTTTATTTATTTAAAAAGCATAACTAAGTTATTATTTACTTTGCCACTAACCACACATGCGAGGTTCTATTAAATTTCATAGTATTCATAGGAGATATTTATAGTATAAAGTTCTCGTAAATATTCATAGCTTAAAGTTCTCATAAATATTTATAGATAAAAATTACGAAGATAAAACTATCGTATAATTATTTGTGTGTGTGCTGATTATAGTAACAAGATCATTTTTGCAAATTAGACAAAATACGTGCTAGTTTTTAGTAGACAGCATGCATGCATGGCACTGTGTGAAGGCCAAAATTAGCTTCAACAATTTTTTTTGCTTATAATGGGCCGCGTGCACCTAAAAAGACATCGGTTGTGTTGCGATGCCAAAAGGAATGTGCAAGTGAAGCAAATATCATTTTCAATATTGTATTCCTCCTATATTATTGTAACCGAGCCAATTTGGTGAAGTGGAACTGTATGAATTGTATATCTTCTCAACCTGATTACCATTTTGAGCCAATCTAAATATATATTTACGAGAATTTTGTGCTATGAATATCTCCTATGAATACTATGAATTTTAATAGAACCTACATGTGTGTGCAGGTTAGTGGTTAAGTAAATAACAACTTAGTTATGTTTTAGTTAAATAAAAAGTAAAGAAAAGAAAGGCAAAAACAATGGGAAAAAGGAATTGAGTACTGGCTATTATGTTTTTGAGTTGGCGTACATATCCGTACCACCCAATAGTTAATAGTTTGGTTACCCGACCGTTATGTTTTTTTAAGTTGGAGTATCTATATGGTACCCATATAACATAATAGTTTGAGTATCCGACTATTACGTTTTTAAGTTAGAGTACCTATCCGATACCCACAAAATAGTTTAGGTAACTAGTGTGCATTTTACTCAAACCGAAAAGTAAGGGCCTCCTCTAGAGCCCCACGAATGATTGCATGAGAGATTTGAGGAGTCTTGAGGAAATAGGGCACTGTAGAGTTTCTCCTAGCCATTCACCATTTCTGGCCAATTTTTTGATATTTCTTAGCTAGCCACACATGCATAATCTCTCCGTTGTATGGCCAAAATTAGTCCATAACCTTGGCCACTCATCATCTGCACATGTTTTACGTGGTAGCAGTCATGCCCCTGTCCTTTTCTTCGAGGAAAGTGGGTAGTTCAAATTTGCCTAGGAATTCTGAGACTGGTAGCCATGTATGTATTGACATCTGTCTCCGGTACGGCTCCAATCTCGTCGGTGTCATAACAGCCTGGCTATAAATGCGCATGAACCTATTGCAGAAAAATGGACTGTGAAAAACAAGACATATATACATACACATGGCTACTAAGGGCATAGCATCTATGCCTGCACCTGTGTTTCACCCCACAGTCTGGGGGATTACTTCATCAAATTTGTTCCAGAGCCATTGCAGGCACGTATACATCCTCTCTCCTTACTGCAAATACTCTTGTTTTGTGTTTTGTATAATTCCATTTTCACTAGGGATTGCACTTGAACTGTCCTATGTATCTCACAATCTCTTACCTAACTTCTATATATACTGAACTTCATTATACAAATGAGTCACATAAGGAAACTGTGCGCAGATATATACCTTAAATATGCTTTTGTGATCTCATATAATCTGAAATGATTTGGTTGTTTCAAAGAGTGGCATCAGTGCGTATGTCAGTGTGATGACGGCTAAAGCATCAATGAATTGATGTGGGGCTGAGGTACTATGATTCCATTATCTGAACAAGTGTTGATGTGGTGTGAGTCTGACAGTCTTGGGAGAAGGGGATTGTGGGTTTGTTTTGAGACATGTCAATGGAAGTATTGAGTCTAAGTTACTTACGTGGCATGTTTAGCAATAGGAGAAGTGCTTAGGTTGTTTTTTAGGATGCATGACCCTATAAGTGTTGTATTTCCGTGGTGCAGCTAATGGGAACAGGGGATGCCTTCGGTTCAAAAAAATGACCCTGTAAGTGAATATTCATCCAATTTAGGGAGTCCTGGAGATGCTCTCTAATCCAGGGATATCATATTCAGGCATCCATCTTAACAATCTAGTGGAGCGGTAGGCACGGCGTCCGGAAGGACTCGAGAGAAATAACCGTTGGGGCGGGTGAGGGCGACGCGCTGGGATCCCCACGCCGCCGCCGGCGCCGCCGACGGGCGCCGCCCCGGAGCTGGCGCTCCCCACCTTCGGTGCGCCCAGCCACTCCTTCTCCCCCTCCCCCTCTCCTCCCCCAGCTCCCTTGCTCCCCGCGCGCGGGGCGGCCTACGCCAGCGCCGCCCGTCGTCGTCGTGGTCCATGCCTCTACGCCGCCGCTCGGCTCCGGAAGACGCCGGATCCGGCGTGGTTGACCGCGGATCCGCGGGCGTGGGAGGGCAGCTCGCGCCGTTCGAGCCCGTGCTCGCGCCGTTCGTGGTGGGGAGCCGGCGCCGCTTCGCTGCTGTCCGCCTCCCACCCGCACTCGCCGACGGACGCCCCGGCACCGGTCCCTGCTGTTGGGGATGGCGTGGATCCGGCCCTCCCCGACCTGTTCGGTGCGGGAGCCGCGGCCACCGGCCCGTCGCCGCTGCTCCCCGTTCGGGTGAGTCCGGCGCCCCTCCCCACGTCGGAGCTGCTGGATTCGGAGGCTGTCATGGACGTAGCGGTAACCCCGGCGGCTTCATCTCCGGCTTTCCATGACTCGCCGCTGCCACATCCCGCCAGCACCAAGGTTGCACCTCGGTCGACCGTCGAGGAGCCGCCGAGCTCCGCCTGACGACTGCTGCTGGGTCGTTGTGGCTGGGCCTCGGCGTCACGGATGGCTCGCTTCTCGGCGTTGAAGATGTCCTGGAGGAGGATGATGAGGGCCACGGCGGCGCCTCCGGCCCCGACGTCTTCCCTCGTCCGCCCGTCTGCCCCCGCCCTCAGCTTGTTGTCCACCTTGTCCCCCCATGCCGCGCCCTCCCTCCCCTGGGAGCCGCTCGGGGGACGCGCGGAAGCATCGTCGGTGGGCGGACGATGACGACGACGTGCTCGGTGATGAGTTGCCGCCCACTGCCCAGCTGACGCACCTGGAGGCCGCCCGTCGAGCCTTGGGGATGACGCCCCATCCGCCACTATGGCGCCCATGTGGGGTGCAACGCTGCCTCAAGCCCGGCCGCCATCCCCAGGAGGCAACGACGCCGCCGTCGTCGCCGCTGTCGCCGTGCCAGCTCGGGACGCCGATGGTCCGCCTGTACCACCAACTTCAGCTCGCGTGCCCGCTTCCAGCGACTCGTCCACGGCCAGTCGGTCGTGCCTGCCCGCGGCACCAACGACCGCCAGCTTCCTCGCCGCCCTTCCGCCTGCGGGCTCGCGCAGGTCGGCGGTTGACGCCGACGGCTTCACGCTTGTTCAAAGCCGCTGTCGGGTCGCCGCCGCACCACCTCTCCGCCGCCGCTACGCTCGCGGCCGCCACTCGCCGGCCTCTGCTTCAACGCTTTGGCGGCCGACCACATCCGCCTGCACCTCCTCGCCTCACCGCTTTCTATGCCGAAAGCACGAGGCACCGGCCCGGATTGCAAAGCACCGCCAACACGTTGTCCACCTCGCCGCCTTCGAGCCGCTGCGCGCCACGCCGGCTGCGGGCAATGGTGGCGTGCGGGCCCCGGGCCCGGGCGCCGAAATCCGCCCATCGGCGCCGCCGACGCCAGCGCCTCGTGGGAGCCCCCTCGTTAATGCGCCGCCGCCACGAAGTCACGCTACCGCGCCGCCGTTGCCGCCGGCGGCCGGGCCCAGCCGCTGGAGAGCCACCCACGCCGACAACAAAGGCCGCCGCTGACCCCCGCCCCATCGCCTCCGAAGCTACGCCGACTACACCGATCCGTTGGCACTCGAAGTCGCTGCGGCGGCTTGCCCGCGCCGCCTTGACCCGATGCTTGTTGAGCTCGTGGGTCGGAGCTCCGCGACACGCTGCCGCCCCGACGCTTGCTTCCACCACCCCCCTGTGCAAATGACCGTGGGCTGATTTAGTGGCGTCGAGTTTGCGCCCCTCGGCTCGTCGTCGCTAATGGTTGAAGGGACCCCGCGGCCGCAGGGAGGTTCCCCGCTAGTCTCTGAGCTGCTCCCCGGTGTCTTCCGAGGACGTGGATGTCGCCGCCCCGCCCGGAGCCGCCCATGGATGTCGCCACCGTCTCGCAGGCTTTGAGGTCCCGACAGGAGGAGATTGAGGATGCAAATGTGTGCCATTGGCATCGCCGGGCTTCTCTCAAGTCGGGGCCGCGCTGCGGCGGCGGCGCACGCCGGCTCGCCACCCACTCACACCGCCGCAGCGGTCGTATCGCGGCGCGACCAGAGGGCGAGCACGCGACTGCCTTGAGCTCGGCGGTCCCGCTCCGGAAGTTGGGCGAGGAGGCGGACGCAGGAGGCTCCGGCTGTCCTTGTGGAGAAGGTCGGGGGGGATCTTCAAGGCGGTGTCCCGCCGCCTAAGCGGCGCCGTTTTGAGATGCTTCTTGATGGAGCCCTGGATCTCTCCGCCTTTGGACCTCAACACCGAGGGACTCGCCGCCCCGACGGGAGATAGCCCAAGGTTTGGCGAGGTGGTTAGTCGCAAATTGGTCAATATGTAATCCCTTTCTTTGTATCCGAGTAGTTGTTAGGTTTTCGCGATCGGTAATGGTTTGGTTACCGTTGTATCTTATTGTTTGAACTTTATTCTTCTTAATGAAAAAACGCGCCTTGGCGCGGTCTCGAAAAAAAAAAAAATCTAGTGTCAGTAATAGCGAGCAAATGGCCATGTGGTCTCCATATTTTTTTTTACTGGTAACTATTAAAAAATTTCTTCAAATTTAATATTTCATATAAGTTACCATAACATGCCGAATCAAAATGCACAACTAAAACCTTTTTTTTTTTCATGTGTTGGGCAAGTACGTACGTTCCTGGCACATTTCTGTTTTCTTTTCATGTACTATCAGATTTAACAATAACTGATCTTGATCATCTATGCTTTCAATAACCAGATTTCAGATGAAAAGATGGCAGAGAGAATCAACCATTTAAAAGTAGAGGTAATTGGTATGTTCCAGGCTTGCAAGAATGCTGTGGAAAAAATGCACCTAGTAGATGTGGTCCAACGAATTGGAGTAGATCACCATTTTGAGGAACAGATAGCCGCTGCTTTAACCAGCATTCATAGAACTGAATTCAATAGCTCAAGCCTACATGAGGTTGCCCTTCGGTTTCGCTTGCTTAGGCAGCATGGGTTATGGGTTTCTGCAGGTACAGTATGGTACAATCAGAAGTAATAATAACTGTACCTAAATGATGTAAACTAAGGTTATCTACTTAAATATTAATGAACTAAGTACTTACGTGTACTTTGCAGATGAATTTGAAAAGTTCAGAAATGAAGATGGGAGCTTCAGAAATGGTATAACTAATGACCCAGAGGGATTGTTGAGTTTATATAATGCAGCTCACCTTCTTACTCACGATGAGGGGATACTTGAAGATGCTATCTTATTTTCAAGGCAGCATCTGGAATTAATAGGGAGTAGTCTCAAGTCCCCTTTAGCTGAACAAGTTGGTCGTGCACTTGCAATACCATTGCCAAGGACCTTAAAGAGGGAGGAAACAATATCTTTTATCCCAGAGTATAGCATACAGGATCGAATGTACAGCCCCGTGATATTGGAGCTTGCCAAGTTAGATTTCAACCTTGTTCAACATCTTCATCAAAAAGAACTCAAGGAAATTTCTCAGTAAGTATTGTAAGCTATACTATTTGTGGACTTCTCCTGGAATACTGTTTTACATTGAAATATATTTGCAAAATTTGTGAAGGGATGAAATGAATAAATTTTCAAGACAAATATCCACTGTTTTGAATGTCAAAATATCAGCATAGATGTTATTAATTGAACGGAGTAATAATCTGTACAAAACTAGTGACGTGACAATAAATTTACATTTCTATACTGTGAGGTATTGATTGATTAAAGTATGTACTTATTAATATATATCAGATGGTGGAAAACCCTCTCTGGAGAAATTGGATTAGACTACGTGAGGGACCGCATTGTCGAGTGTTACTTTTGGTCCTATACTGTGCACTATGAGCAAGGGCACAAACGTGCACGTATGATCTTGGCAAGGTTATTCTTGTTAACATCTTTGTTAGATGACACTTACGATGTGCATGCAACTTTGGAGGAGGCCCGGCAGCTCAACAAAGCCATTCAAAGGTGGGTCTTGCTGGCTTTTTTTTTTTTTTTTTTAATCTTGTAACCTGAAAAAATAGAACCAAACATGAACAAGTACGAGAGGGTTTAGCTAATTGTTCAATTCTGTGGAAAAGAAAATTCACCATATGGCCACCAGTATCCTAAAATATAATGGTGATGGCCCTGCATGCAGATGGGATGAGGATGATGTTTCCCTTCTACCTGAGTACCTAAAGAAATTCTTTGTCAAGGTGATAAGCACCTTCAGGGAGTTTGAGGATGAGCTGGAGTCACACGAAAAAGTATCGTAATGTTTACAATATTAAAGGGGTAACACCTCCTCTCAGTTGATGATCTTTCTGGGTTTTCAATCTTTTCATCTCTAATTGCAATATCTGTATCTCTCCGATCCAAGTACAACCATTGTACAAAATTTTCTCTAAATCTATTGAAACACAAATGAACAAGAGCTCACAAATGTATACTAATGCATTTTCTCTTTTTTAACATCAGTTCCAAACATTATCCAAATATTATCTCCAAGAAGTGGAATGGTTTCATCATGGTTACACTCCAAGCTTCAAAGATCAAGTGAATGTTTCTGTCATAACAGCGGGCGGTCAAGTGTTAAGTATTGGTTTGCTTGTTGGCATGGGTCATGAAGCAACCAAAAGAGGCATTCGAGTGGGCCATTGGAAACACTGATACTATATGGGCTTGTGGAGAGGTGTCTCGTTTCATGGATGACATGTCAGCATTCAAGGTATTTTATAGTAGTTCCATGATTAAGTGCATCTTTTTCACATCCACAGACAGCTTGAGTTAGTCGTGTACATGGGCTTAATATTTAATTAACTCTCTTGCATTATTCATAGAATGGTAGGAACAAAATGGATGTAGCCAGTTCTGTGGAGTGCTACATCGAGGAATACAATGTCCCTAGTGAGGTTGCCCTGGCAAGGATAAGCTCCTTTGTTGAAGATGCATGGAAGACCATAAATCTAGCACCATTTAAGTATCCTACTCTATTCCCAGTTGTGCAACGAGTTACGAGCCTAGCAAAGAGCATGACACTGTTGTTCCTCGACAAGAGGGATTCGTACACATACAGCAAGGACTTCAAAACGACACTGGAGAGCCATTTCGTCAGGCATATTCCGCTGTAATATTAGAAAGCAACATTAACAACAAACATATATATGTCTGGGATCGAGTGAGACATCGGATAACCTCTCTGCTTTCCTCTAACATATATATTATTATTATTTATTATAAGGTGCTGTAATTACCTGTAATCTGTAGAAAAATATATTATTTCTGATGTTAGAAACAAATTTATATCATGTTAGAAAATATATATATCATGTTTTCCCATTACCGATCTCCTGGTTGTTATTCCACCAAAAATGTCAATATTTATTGCTATCAACATATACAAAGGAGGTCATTGCTAAATTATATGTTGGAAATTAATGTAGACGTAGCTTAGTTGTGCTGTAGGTTATGAACACATTAAAAGCTGTTTTCTCAACTTAAACTTCGTGATGCAAAACAACCTGTCACGGGGTAGATAATGCGGCAAGTATTGTTGTTCATCGAAAGTGTCACTGAGTGTGGGGATCTCTGGTGGCTCGGGTGATGTCGCGGTCTAATACCACCGTCCACGCAAATCATCGGCTAATGTGTGCTCAAAGGCCTAGCTCTAGAGACAATGACTCGAGAAGTATACCGTTCGGGGCAAATCGTGCGCCCTAGTCCGCTGGTGATCACTATCCGAGCTCAAATGCTCATACCGGGCTAGTACAAGTGGGTCGAGAGGGAGCAAAGCTCCCAACTCTCTTTGATTGAGGCTAATGCCAATATCGGGTGGAAGTGGTGGAAGTGTGGAAGCTAGAATGCTATGAAGCCCGGAATCCTTGCCTCAACCCGGTGGCTTGGTCCCCCTTTTATAGTCGCAAGGGGGGGGGAATACATGAGCTCCACCGGGGGTTGAGGACTAAGAGGGAGAGGAGAGCACAATTTCCGGGTGATGGTGCAAAAGAAGCCGAATGATGAGCTCGTCGTTCGGGAGAGAGCTCGCTCGAGCTCGGCGGAGCTTTTGGCGTTGAAATTGGTCGCCGTCGTCGCCACGGAATTCACGGGTTGGACGGTGGCCGGCCGCTGCCTGTCTTCAATCGTAGTTGGAACACATCCCTCGGTATGGGCGTGGCCATACCGCGAACGGACGAACGCACGCCGAACGTACCCGAATGGCACTCAGAGCGGAGTGGTTGGAGGCGACGGGGCATGGTGAGATGAACCTATGACCGCTTTCCGCCGCCATGGCTACGCGGTCCGTCGAGAGTTGTTGAGCTTGTCAGGGAGTGGTTGGCCAACTTCGTACCCGCTGACTTCCCTTGGAAGGCGCTCAGATGAGCTCTAGCTCGTCCCCTTCGGCCCGCCGTGGAGACCGCAGCAGCTCGTGGTGGGAGAGCTCGAGCGAGGCGGAAAGTCGTCCTGTCTTGAGAGCTCGTGCCTCGAGGGAGCTCGAGCGAGGCGGAAAGAGCTCTTTGTCTTGAGAGCTCGAACGGGTGGGGGGTCATCCCCGTCTTGAGAGCTCGTGCCAGAGGGAGCTCGAGCGAGGCGGAAAGAGCTCTTCGTCTTGAGAGCTCGAACAAGGCGGAACCCGCTCTCGACGCGGGACCATGTACCTTGGAGAGTTCGAGCAAGTCGGAAGGGGGAGCCCTTGCCCGTTCTTGCTTCGGCCCGGGGTCGGAGAGCTCATTCGCGAGGATGCCTGGGCACGCCATGATGAGGTGGCCCGAGTTGTGCTGCGTGTAGGGTGATTCTGGACTTCTTGTTTTCGAATCAGGTCGTTCTTTAGGGGTGTCCTAAATATCGATCCCCACAAGAGCCCCGAGCAATCGGGGAGGGGAATTCTCCTCCGGATGTTTTGCGCGTTGATCCCGTGATCGGTGCGCGGGGAGTGACTCTTTTAGAACTTGATTTTGTGTGCGTGGGTGCGCGTGAGCGCACCCGCGAGGTAACTTCGAGGCTCCGCGAGAACAGGAGGTTCTTGCGGAGGCTTAGAAGTCTTTCGAGTTTCGTTGTTTTCGCTCCTTCCTAGGTCGCCCTTGGAGGAGGGTGAGCTCGAGCTCGATCTTGCCTCGCCGGGCCGAGACCGAGTGCCCGGTGAGCCGCTAACGGGTAGTCTAGGTGGGGTCCGAGCTCGAGCTCGTTCGTTCGCCTCGGGCGGACCGACCCCAAATTTCAAGGGCTCGACTTACGTGGTCCTCGAGCCCCCGTGCGAGGCTCGAGAGCGAGATGCTTCATCATCGGCGAGAAGACCTGAAGTCGATCGTCACCCCCTCGGCAACCCGACGCCAGTGAAAGCCCCCCGAGCTCTTTCGCGAACCCGGGCGTGGGCCGTCGGTGCCGCTTTCTAGGCGCCCTCGCTCGTGATGCCTCCGGGCGGCCCCCGGCCGCCGAGTTGAGCCGGCCTTCGAACCCCGAGGGCGGGGGGACTCGTGCTCCGAGCTGCGCCTTCGGAGCTCGGAAATCGGACCGTTGGGGCGAGCTCTCGGGATTTTTACCTCGTGGTAAAATAGCCGTTAGGATATTTCCGTTGGATATTTTACCGTTGGTGAACAGTTATCCCATCATTACCGCTGCCATTCGTCTTCCGCCAAAGTCGAACGCCGCGTCGGTTTCTGATGATCGGGTCGCGGGCGAATATGACGCGGTGGGCCCTCCCCGGTTTCTCCTCGGCGCCTCGTCGCGCCACGTTTCCTATAAATAGGGAGGGATGGGAGAGCGGACTCACCTTCCCGTTCCCTACCTTCTTCCGCGGAGAGAGATCAGCCCTCCGCCGCCTCGCCATAGATCCAATCTCCCATCTCCCATGCTCTCTCGCCGTCGTCGCCAAACCGCTCGGGAACCGCTAGATGGGTTCGTGGTTGCCGTCGACGGCGTCCCCGGCGCTGATGGAGAGGTGTCGCCTCACCGGCGGGCTCCCTGATCTGACGGATCAAGAGGAGTGGAGGATCCCGCCGCCAGCACGAGATCCCCGAGCCGCGGAGAGGGCACGTGGTATCGTTCATAGCGTTCCCACGAGCGCGGGCTCGGGGTTCCCGCCGGCGACTTCTTCCGTGGGTTCTTTGCCGTATTGGGGCGTCGAGCCGCAAAGCACCTCACCCCGAGCGGAGTCCTCCTCTTCTCCGTCTTCAACGCCGCGGCGCGGGCTGGCTCGGCATCCCACCGAACTGGGAGCTCTTCCGCCAGTTCATCTACGCGAAAATCCATTACCTGCCCAACAGTCAGGGGACGCCTGCGCCGATTGCCTCCGTGGCGATTCAGCTGAGGGGCGGGCGGATCCGGGACTCGTTCCCCAAGGGCGACTTCCCCACGGCCAACCCCGGGTCGGCGGAGGGAGTGGTTCTATCTTAAGAACGATCCACTTCATCCGCTGCCCCGGTACACCGGCCGAACCTTCTCCGACGCGAACTCGGTGTGGCGCGAGGAGCCGCACGCGCACGTGTCGGAGCGCGTGGCGCGAGCGGTGGAGAAGGTGAGGGCACTCAGCGACGCCGGGCTAAGGATTGCCCACATCATCGAGACTTGGCTTGCCCGCGCGGTGGTGCCGTTGCGACGCCGCACCCTCCGTTTGTGGGAGATGGAGGAGAGGCTCGCCCCGTTCGAGGGGAACGCGATGGCTCCCGCGCTCAACATCCACCAGGTGGATTGGTGGGTGAGGCATGTGATGAAGACCCCGGACAGGCCAGCCGGAGCGCCCTTGGCTCGCCCCAACCAGGAGACCGAAGAGCTCGTAAAGTGATCCTCGCCCGTCTTTTTCGTTCATCATGGTGTTAGAGCTCGAGCTCGTTCTAAACCACGGCTTCACGGGTTGCGGTGGTGGACCTCGCACCGTCTCGTCCATCGCTTCCCGAAGCAATGGCGCTGGGCAGCAACGCTCCGCAAGCCCCCGCCGCGAGCGAGGGAGTAGGCTCCACCGGTGGCGACGAGGAGCATGCCGTCGACCGGGCGGAGTCCGCGGTTTGCGCCGAACGAGGTGCTCCCGCCGCCCACGCAGCCAAGAATCGAAGAGGGCGTGTAACACCCTAGTTTTAAGCATGTCATTAGCATCTTCATTTCATGAGCATAATCATCATTTAGTTACATGCATTCATGCACATGAAATGATAGATGTCATTTGTATGTTTAAATGCATTCAATTTGCTTGTTCATGCTTCGCCTCGTCATTTCATGTATGAAATGTTTGCATAATTAGTTGTTTAATATTTATTTAGTCTTAGAAATGTTTATAGGATGTTTTAGAGCGGGGGTCGATGTTGGTCATGTTCATTAATTAGATTTTATAATGATAGTTTGAATTGGTTTGACCTTGTTTGACTTTGAAAGCAATTTATCTTATTTTGTTCAAAAGTCATAGCTAGAAGCTTTGCATGTGTGTGCACCCTTCGTGACTTGTGTAGCTAATTTCGTGTAGAACAAAAAGATTCTATAGGCCGGTTGCGTGATTTTGAGTGGATCATGTTCGAAAATTCGAAGTTTGTTTGAATTAGGGTTTGTTTGACCGCCGGAGTAGTTTTGCTTCGATCAATCGTAGTTTCAAATCTGAGCCAAACTAGACAAAACTTTGTATAGGTGTTTTGCTCGAAATTTCAAGAGGAACATTTCGTTCAATTGGAGTTTTCGCTGATTCGCCTCGTATCTCGAGGTGGAGAGCAAAACAGTTCGAATTAGGAGTTTCTTTTCAAAAAAAGAGGAAGCTTGGCCGGCCACCGTTGGCACGACGTGCCGACCCGACGACGCGACGTGTCGATCGATCTCTGCACCCTCGTCAGCCGCCCTTGAAGGAGGGGGGCACGGCGCGTCGCCGTGCCTCCCACCGCACTCCCCTCCCTCTCCCTTGCCTCACACGCCACGCGCGGATGCAGCGGAAGCGGCCGCGAGAGCGCCGCCGTCGCCATCACCGGCGTCTGCGGCCGCGCCCCTCGCCGACATCTGCGTCCTTGCCGTCCAAATCGCTAGCACGCCCCAATCGTCTTTTTCTTCGGTAGCTAGGTTTTTAGGGTTGCCTTGGAGTCGCACACCTCGTGCTCGCCTCGCCTTAGCCAGCCATCGCCGGAATCGCCGAGCCGCCGACGACCGCCGCCGCCGCTCGCCTCCCGGCCATGCTAGGGCCCGTTTTAGCTCGAACCAAGCCCACCATCTCGTAGATCTCGTCCGAGTAGGTTCGATTGATGTACTTGGTTGGCCGGAAAACCGCCTGCCGCCGGCGAGATCCACCGAGAGAAGCGCGCGCCCGCCCCGCCTGTGTCTATGACACGCGGGTCCCACCTTCAGCAGACCTTTTTATTTTTCGTTTTATGATTTCGATTTCAATGCATGTCTTAGAAAATTCGTAGAATGCTCATTTTAGCTCGGATTTGAGTGAGACAAATTTTGTTGTGATCTTTGTGAATAGATATACAGTAGAAAAATATGAGTTGGCATTTTCTGGTAGTTTTTATATTTATTTAGATTTATTGCTTTATTTGCCATTTATTGCTTTCATTTTTGTGTAGGACAAGTATATGCATGTTCTTGCTATGAAATTTTATGGTAGGCATGTTAGGCCAGTAGAATGCTCCTGTAATTTTTGTAGATTTTTCTAAGATGTTTATGTATTTATCATATTAATGTTGCATAGAAAATGCCCTAGAAACACATGTTAATAGAGGAGTATTGTGAGCTGATAATTTTATTGTTTGTTCTTATGATAATAAGGACCTGTTAGTGTGGTTAGTTTACTGGTTACATGTTTTTATTAAACTACTATAATTCTAGCTTTGCATTTTATAGTGTGCATGTGTAGTGTTTGATAGGGAATGTCATTTCATGTACTTTAGTTTATCTTTCGTGCTCAGTAGGTTATTTTGATGCTTTATGGTCTTATTTACTTGCTGTTCAAATTTGAGAAGAGTTGCATGTTTAGTTTGCAAGTTATAGGTGTTGCATGTTGCTTGTTAGGTGAAAACAGAGCCTCTGTTTTTGCTGTTTTCGAGGCTTTAGATGTCAGAATTAGGTCAGGGTGATATGGAATGTTTTGTAGATAATTTTGTTAGCTTTCCAATGAGTATTCGTTTGCTGCATTTGGAGTTATAGAACTCCCCTGTGTGAGTGTTTTAGTAATAGCATGTCTAGCTGCCATTTTCAGCATATAGTGAAATAGGGTGTTTGCTTGATGTAGGTTACTAGGGTTTCTTGTGTAGTTAAAATTATGTGTTTGCAGAAGAGATATGCACTTATTAGTATCATACATCATAATGCATTCACCCATCATTCTATCTCATTTATATGCAAGTTTATCCTTGTGCATTCAGTATTATTCACTCGCGCATGTGCATGCATCATCTCAGGATCGGAGGAGTTAGTTCGGGAGGAGATCAAGGAGCAGGGAGGTCAACCTTCATCGTCCCAGAGTGCAGCCAAAAGACCCCCACAGGAGAAGGAGGACCGTGACTCCAGCTTCCAAAAGACTCTAACTTCTTCCCCGCTACTTTTTCTCAAGGCAAGCCCCTTGCATCTTTGAACTTACCTATGCTTTCTCGAATCAACTTGTTGAGTCCTTTTATGAATGCTTTGCATTAAGTATAGGAAGTGGTTGAAACCGTTGATGCACGAGATATCCTTGCTGAAGTTGTTACCTATCCTATTTAGGAGTCTAGGTTAAATAAATGCTCGCTTATCATGATTGCGGTGAAGATGCGATTTCCTGTCCACCGGTGAGGATTATTGTTGAGTTAATCACGTTGGTGGTTAACAAGGCTGCTTCTTGAGAACTGGTTAATAAAACATGTTTAGATTGGATGAATATTGTGGTCTTCCATCGATCGATTAAGGACTAATCTCTTTGTTGGAAGCTTGATCGGGAAGTTGAACGTACTGTTCATATAGTAGGCTCACGGGTCGTGAGCCACGGCTCGTGAGAATGCTAGGGGCCGGTACTTGTAAACTTAACGTCCGTCCTTGGCGTGGTCGGTTGTAAGGTCCTAGATGGCTAGAGGGGGGTGAATAGCCTATAAAAATTTTCTACAAGCTCAACTAAACAAACCAATTAGTATAAAACACGGCGTAAAGCGGTTTGCACTAGCTCTAATAGTCAAGCAAGCCTTCTAGTGACAAGACTAAGTATTTCTATGATCTCTAGTCCACACAAAGTCTATGTCACTACTCTAGCTAATGAACAATCCTAATATGATCCTTATGCTAGCAAGAACAACTACACAAGGCAAAACTAGCTCTCTACTCAAGGTAAACTAGGAAAGTAATGCAAGAGTGAGAAGCTTGTTATACCGCCTTGTAGAGGACGTCAACCAA
Source organism: Hyparrhenia diplandra (assembly GCA_015847255.1). Lineage (NCBI taxonomy): Eukaryota > Viridiplantae > Streptophyta > Magnoliopsida > Poales > Poaceae > Hyparrhenia > Hyparrhenia diplandra. Next base: position 300,541 of record JADLZK010000403.1, on the reverse strand, counting down.
TCACCGGGAGGAAGAAAACCAATCAATCACTCGAAGGTGATGATCCACACAATGAGACAATGAACAAGTCGATTTGTTCACCCGGAGTTCGTTGTACACCGACAACTACTCTCCGGTTGTGCCGACCAACACAAGGATGGTGTTTGAGCTAGGCGGTGCCCTTGCTAGCCTCAACACACCACTCAACAAGTGTGGTACCCAAAGCACGAGCAATGTATTCCTTGCACTTTGTCTTCCCGACGAGGAGTGCGTAATCCTCTCACAAACCAACCGGAGGTGGCCAAGAAACAATCACCTCTTCTTGCCAACGCCTCCACCACTTCACCAAGCCGGCTAGGAGCGGTGCCTCCAAGAGTAACGGGAAATCCACCGTCACAACACGATCCCCAAGTGCCTCTAGATGCAAGAGCTCGATGCAATGCACTTGGATCACTCTTCTCTCAAGAATGAAGCTCAAATCAAGAATGAGAGAGGAGGGAGGCTTGCTTGCTTGCTCAAAGGTGTTAGGAGTGATTCAAATGACCAAGAGAGAGAGCAAGAGGCAGCCAAGGGGGTATAAATACCTCACACCACGAAATGTGGCCGTTGGGAGGAAACCCACGGTTTTACGCCCGACCGGACGGATCGACCGGACTCACCAGTGAGTCCGGTCGGTGGGTCCGGTCACAACCGACAACCCCGAGCGGGTTTTGCCCCTCTCTCAACCGGTCCGGTCGCCGCGTCGGTCGGTGCTTCGGCCAAGACCGAAGCATCCGTCATCAGCGTCCGGCGGCCCGAGGCCGAACCCCGATTGACGAGCTCTGCGGGCGACCGACCGGAGCGGCCCGGTCACATTTGACCCGACTTCGGGTCGTCCGGCCACGCCCGAGCGGCGAAAAGTCATCGTTTCGTCGCCGTTCCTTCGCCGTCTTTTCTCCGACATGCTGTCCAACAAATATACCAATTTGTGCACGAGGACTAGCATGTTCTCATCTCCACGATGCATCCCCACAGCGCAATAGAAAATAGACATTTCATTTTCTCAAATGCCGAATCCCGCCTCGCAAGCTCGGCGGGAGGATGAGCGGTTCCCAAACCCAACTCAACCCTGCAACCATCACCGCCTTCGCAAATGTGCCAACACCACCATGTGTACATCACCATGTGCTTGTGTGTTAGCATTTTCACAATTCATTTCGAAGGTTAGGTCAGCTCTTTAGGTTAGAATGCATGCATATGAGACTTGAACCTAAAGGCACGTGAGGATCGACATGTACGATAGTTTTCCCCTCTTTATAGTACGGCTTATCGATCCTATAATCACTCACACCCTCTATGGTGTCTTGAGTGTAAAATCAAAAGCCCTATGGTTATACCTTTGTCTTGGGGACAATTGATCTCCGAAACTCCACCGAGTTGCATGCTCGATCATCTTTTGGATCACCTCGATCCATCCTCCATGATCACCATGCACCAACTCCGGCACGACCAATCTCCAATCTAATCAAACACTTAGCTTCGAGAGATTAGTCCTTAGGTGTCACTAATTAGCCAAAACCAAACTAGAGATCTTCATCGGTTGGGTTGGATCGGGAAGAAGAAGAGGCCGCGAGGGGTCGTCCTCGTTGCCTGCTCACTTGGTGGCTCGAGAGGAGGGGGTTGTTGACAGGTCCAAGACTTTACGTCCCCTAACGTCTTGGGAGTGATTAGGTCCGGCCGTAGCACGTAGGCCTAGTTTATGACGGGGGTATTCGCCCGCTGGTTTGCAATCGATTCGAATCGCCATCTCTCCGGGCGGTGAGAACCCGTCTGTCTCCACGCCACTTTGTAGTCTTACTATCACAATAATGGTTATTCTTATTCAGGCCAGCGATGTTAAAATGTTGATCAAGTTACTTATCTTTTTGTTATTTATATATCACGAGCATATGTTTTAATCTTGACTATACAGGACTTATGGTTTATGTAAATAATAACAATCTTTTAACTTGGAAGAACCTTGAGTAGTATGTGTAGGCGCATTAATCAACTTTATTTCTGAAAATAAATGTGAGTCACCCGACTCGGATAAAAATAAGCATACTCCTTGGAGTCTTTCCCTTATTTTCGGTTTTAGACGGGTAAGTCTTGCGGAGTACAATTGAGTACTCACGGGTTAATTCCCGATGTTGCGGTGATCCGTCTAGCATGAGTTGATCCAGATGTGCTTTGTCTTTGTGGTTGAAGAATAATGCCTAGGGCATGGCGGTCTCCATATTTCCCCTCCTCGTGCTATTACGGGGGTGACACTATGTTGGCACTATTTTATTTTATTTCCGCTTTGTACAACTATTTTACTTTCGAAAGCTATTGCTTCCACACTCTGAATTATTTTGAAATAATTGTGTACATCGCACTCGATTAATATATATTGAAATTGGTTTAAGATACCTGCGGTTTTTAACTATCAGCTCAACGATCCATTTGTATTGTTGATGAGTTTGAAATCACTGAGATTTCCGTATCACCGGGTTTATATGGACTCAAGTGTAGATCGCGATTGCTTCAATAATTGCGAATTATACTTGATTTCTTATAAATTGGTCGCTCTCTCGCAGGGGGCACCTCGGCGGGCGTGGGGGCCGTCTATCTTGGCGGGCCCTCGGTGCGGCAGCCCCCATCCTCGTGCCTAGCCCACACTCCCGACCGGATTCGCGTTCTGCGTGCTCTCCGGGGTGAGAAGGGGCCGAGACCAAGGCGGCCGAGTCGAAGAAAAGGAAGAAGATGGCCAAGGAGTAAGTTTTAGTTCTTACGTTGTTTTTGTGCTCTAGCTTTGGGAGCATGAGCTCACTTCGGTTCTTGCGCAGGTTGGCGCGACCTTATCCGGAGAAACGCCCGAGGACCGACGCGATGAGCTCAGTGATGGTGGGCTCGAAAAGCGGCGATGGTGAGCTTGACAATGCCGACACCGGGCGAGTTCGACGAACGTGAGCTCGAAGCCGGCGGGCGACGGCGCAGCTTCGGGAACGATGGCGGCGCGATGACGACGACGCTCCTCCCCTTCAAGGGGCTGCTTCTACCGCACCTCCTCGGTTTCGCATCGGCAGGGGAAGCGAAGGACCTCTCCCACCCGGAGTTGCCGCCGTCGCCGACCGTCCCGTGGGCCAAGCGGCTGCGATGCTGAGCTTGATCGCCGAGCTCGGACCACGGCGGCGTTGGGGGAACGGCACCCCGAAGTCCAGGCTACGGAGAGCTCGGCGATGGCGGTGGAGATGGAGACGGAGGTCCCGGCGCCGAACGCCGAGGTGGGAGCTCGGGGACGACGTCCCGAGGCTGCGCTTGTCGCGAGCCCGAGGAGGTCGTCGCCGAGCGCGTGGTCATCAAGATCGGTAGACGATGATGCTATGGGGCGACGGAAGAGATCGTGCGGACCGACCACCGCTACGCTGCCGCTGTTGACGCTACCGCCATACCGGCGGATAGCCGTCACGCCCACTTTTAATGGGTTGTTAATCACAAGTGTTTGCGCGGGGATCACGCCACAAACATGTCCGTTAGTCACGGATAATGGTATACGGGAATGCTAATAATCCGAGCTTAATAAATATAGGATAGAAAGGGGCTTACAAAGGGCGACGAAGGGTCACCAAGCCGGGTTACAATATCGAGAGTTGGCGAACCGAGAAGCGGTGGATTAACTATGACACCGCCCGCACTCCACGTGGCAAACTTGAGCTTGGATGAACTCGGGGCTTCAACGTCCTTCTCCTAACGAACGCCTTGCGAACTCCTACGAAAACGCCGGATCTCTCCTTAACGGCGAACTTACCTCCTGATGTGCCGATGTCTATAAAAAACAGAGGAGGGGTGAGTACAAACGTATTTCGGCAAGTCCCAACCGGGGTGGATGTATTTATTAAGGGTTTGGGCCCTAGCGAGTCTCTAAAACTTCGTCTCGCTAGTTCCCGATTTATATTATATCATCATCTTCATCATGGTCACAACAAAGGTTAGTCATATAGTGTGAATCTAATCATAGATGATCTGTCCTAGCATCCGCCCATTCCAAGGGCGTGGCTATTCGAATAGATTTAATACACTCTGCAGAGGTTGTACACTTTCCCCACCACGAAAGGCAATCGGTCCTCACCATCGCGACTTGGCTTAGTCGCCTAACGAGATTCGTACCGCTTGAGCCGTCACCCTAGATGTCCATATAATCTCTACCACGGCTTCGGGGGTTGGTACTATGGAGGATGCGCCCGTATGTAGCCCTCTCTGCGGAGGCCATCCCTGTTTGTATCCGCCTGCGGAGCACCCACCATCCACACCACGGAGGATGTCGCCCCCATGCCTTGAGAGGAAAACCAACTACGGAGGCCACCATCCCCATGCACGCGCGGCGAACGGTGCTACGGAGGATGCGTCCTATGCGTAGTCAACATCTCAACATATATAATCCGTGCACAATATGGCCAATACCATAACCCCTAAACTTTCGTGGAGGATCACATAGCAACCACGCCAACCAAACCACGAGCCGTTCCTCTCGTGTCGACTCTCGATAGACCGCTTGCCTACCCGGCCTCCTAGGTTGGAGATTATACTTTAATCTAGCGGGGTGTGGAATCAAGCCGTCCCCATACCGACGTGTGGTCGCATGAAATATCTCACTAGGTAGACGGTCTATGAACCGGTCCTTAGGGAGGCGAAGTATCTCTCCTTGAGGAACCCCTCACGGTGATTCCCGATGTGGTATTTAGGCTCTAAGACTACCACCACTCACCTCTTTTGTTGTTTAAATTTATCTTAACATTAAACCATATTAATTAACATCATGGCTATTATCATATGTCCATAACATCTCATCATTAACCGGGCACTTAGCCCCTTACTAATATCGAGCACTCGGCTCCTCAAATCACCTCGAGCACTTAGCTCATCATCATCTCATAATCGCATACGATAATAGCCCATGATCTCTTGTTCCTTATTTAACAACATTATCATTATTACTTAATTAAAGGTTAGGATTAGGGGGTAAGGACTTGCCCGGGAGGTTCTTACGAATCGGCACGGCGTCGAACGCCTATAGCTTTCCTCGGGCAAAAGCTCCTAATCGGTCGATGTAGAACTACTGCGCGTCGTCGATAACCTAGTTTGAACTAGAGCAACCAAACAAGCATGGAACATTATGGTGGTAATGGGTTAGATGCATAGAGCTAGATTTTAGATGAATTATGGAAGTCGTTTCACGCGAAACGGGGTTAATATGCATGAGATATGAATTTTATAATATTAATCCCTAATTAAACCCTTAGGGTAATATTATAATATAATTTTATCATGTAACAAAATTGGGAATAATTACATGATAAAATTCTATAATTCAAATAATGAATTTACAAATTTTTTCCCCGGGAATTTTTCTCGACACAGGAAAATGCACTTATAACATCCTCGTGTACATAACTAGGGTGTACATAGTATTTTCTTTTGTCTTTGTGCAAAGATCAAGCGCATCACCCCACGTGACCCGGCAAAGGGCCATGGGAACCTATCACGTGGCACATAACGGAGTGGGGGGCGGTAGTCTGACGCCGCCACCGTCGATGCGTGGATCGGGTTCCCCCGTGACGCCCGTTGCGCCGAAAGTGACGGCTTCGCCGGTCGGGTCCCCGTCTCGCACTCGAGACGGCGGTGTCCCACCGGAAGTTCGCCGGGATCCGCCAAACCTAACCCGATGCTCGCCAGAGGGCCCCTCGCTTCGCTCTACACCACTCTGGTTCTGCCGATAGTTACCGGAGCGGGCGGGTCTGGGCTCGTACCAGGGCGGCGGGCGTGGGGGGCGGGCCTCGGCGGCGGCGGTGGTCGGCGATAGTGTTGCACAACAAATAGAGGAAAACGGGTGAGCGCAATCGAGAGAGGAGGGTTTAGATAGACTTACCCGACCCCACCAATTTGATGGGCACGGCAACAGCAGTGTGCGACGACGACGAGTATCCGCGCCGGCGGCGGCGGAACTCCAATTTGGGGAAATCCGTCGAGCAAAGAGGGAGGGGGAGGAAGAGAACCGCGCGAGCACGACGTGTTCGCCCCTCCTCGAACTCCTCGATGCTCGGCGGGCCGGGACGAGCATCGGGCGGGCTATTTATAGCCGTGCGCGGGGAGCTCAGCCGGCGGGATATTCTTCCGCGGCTTCCGATATTTTTCCGGCAAGAAGAGGGAACGCCGCGTGGTCCCGCCGGCTCTTCAGTCTAGTCTTGTCCGTGGGCCGCCTGGTGCCGCCGGTGCCTCCTCTCACGTCGCGTCAAGGCGGCCGGTGACCAGCCGAGGCATGGTCGCCTCCGCTGTTCCCATTGACGGCGGCGGGGGCTTTAGGCGGCCAGCGACGCGTGGTGTTTCCGCGGCGTCCGTGCGGTTGCTGTAGCTCGGTCCTCGGCCTTCACTCCGGCGTGGGCGGGCATATTGGGGAGGCTTGGCCGGCACCGCGTCAGGTCGTCGGCGGTCTTTGTGCGCCCGATGGCGAGGGGTGCGCGGCTCGGCCTCGGCGTGACGGCTCGGTAGGGCGGTCCGCCTTCCCGCTATTCTCGCGTCCACGCTCTTGCCGCTCGAGGCGGGCGGTAGGTGTTGACGGTCACCAACGACATATTTTTCCCATCGCTTACTACCATAAAGGGAGTAAAACTATACCATTTTATACTCATATACATTTATCACTAATAAAATTCCACTTGTAGTGTCTAGTATTTTATTTTGCAGATTTATAATAAATACAAAGGGAAATACGACCAAAAGTACGCCATCCAGGGGAAGCGCGTTATTGCAAAACACAAGCCCGAGAGCAAATCGACCCAAAACATCAAAATTGGGCGAGCAAAGCCCGCCCACAACTTTTCAAGACGAGGGACGCCAGCCCACCGAGACTTGGGCCAAGCCGAGCCTGTGGGGTGCGCGAGCACCCCCTTGGTGCGGCCGCACCCTCCCCGAGGCGGTTTCGCCCGACCTCGGGGAGGCGGTTCATTAACCTTCCTTCAGGGGGTTACCGCCGTGGGATGGTCGGTTTGGTCCGATTAGGAAGGTGTACCAGTGTCGGTTTTGGTGTAAATTAGCACTTAGGCCCCTCCTCCAAGTGTATAAGTAGTCCCCCTCTCTTCCTCTCTCAACACACACCACTTGGAGTCCAAAGAAACCAAAGCATTCTTCCTCTCTCTACCACCTCTACCTCTCTCTCTTCTTCTACTTCTTCTTAGTTCTTGGTTAGCACTTGGAGTAGAAGAGCTACAAGGAGGGCTTGTCTCCTAGAAGAAAGTGCCTTGGTAATATATCTTCTCAATGGAGCATTCTTCTATTTGCAAGTCTTATATCTATGTTCTTGGCCTAACTTATGAACTAGAGTATAGTCTTGTTCATGTTCTTGTGTTGGTATATGAACTAGCATATAGTTTACATATCATAATCTTGACATGTTCATATCAGTTCTTCATCGATCATCATATGCCTAACTTGATTAGAGGTGGGATATCGGTTCGTTGTTCCTTCGGGTTTGCTCTTGTTCTAGTCCGTCCATTCGACGAGTGGGGATCCCGGGGGACAAGAGTAGTGCTTTCGATATGCGGGCATGGTGCCCGGGTATTACGACACCCGCGAATATGAGAGCATGCCACGGTTGAGGGGTAGGCGGCCGGGTCATGACAAGCCTTGACCGTCCCTTGAAATCCCCCCACGTTCGTATGTGATGTAGGAGTTCGTAAATGCCTCGGTGGGAAGCAGACTTCCTGGTGGGGTCTCCCCGGTATCCTAGACCTAACCATGCTTAAATCATGTTTGCATATGATCCTAACTATTCATTTGTATGGCCATGACTAGATACATTAGAATTACTCCATTAGGTTATTCATTTATTCTTTATATATTTTCTTTATCCTTTGCTGGTGGATTCTTAAGTGTGTGTCACACTATCCATAAACCGTTATCGCTTACCCGTGTTATGAACAATTTGGTCTAAGCAAACACATGTTCCTCTATTCAGATGTCATGCTAATAAACACATGCCTTCCTTTGGGAAAATATAAATAACGATACCCTAAATACTTCCGGGTGAAATGCTACAATGATAGATCCGCGCGCTTGTGGATGAAATATCTAAGATGGCAAGATCTATCCCGTTGACGTTCCGCTCGGATCACCGACATGGTGGTTTTACTTTGGGAATGTCGGCGGCGCATTTCGTGCTATTATTGGGGATGGGTTTTATACATTTTTCCTTTGATTGCGCTAAGAAATGTCAACGATGGCCGGCCTCGATGCCGGGCCGGGGCCGACTGCGGCGTGCGTGGCGTGTTGGGAAGGGAGGGCCGAGTGCCCCGCTCGCTCTCTGTCGGCGTCGGTCGCGAGGTGGGGACGCCGGTGACGGACGTCTCCATGTGACGCCGGCGCCTCCACTATGCCTTCCGTCGCCGCGTCTTGTGGCCGTCGTGACGATCGGGGAGGCGGCTAAGGCCGCGATGGGTGTGTCGCGATGCGTTGGAGGAGATGAAGTCGACCCATGGGCTCCGCACGTCGGTGGACAGAGGAAGAGGAGAAGAGCTGGGATCGAGCTCGTGACTCGGGGCCTGGCTCTCTGGTTTGGCCGTGGGGCGCCCATTAGCGCGTGGAAGAAAGGGAGGAAGGGAAGGAGAGCGGTCGGGCCGGGAAAAGAGGAGAGGGAAGAAATGAGCCCATGACTTCTTTCCTTTTCCATTTTCTTTCTCCCCTTTCTATTTCTCCCTTTCCCTTATTATTTTATGTGTGTAAATCTATTGTAAATATTTATACGGCACTTTTATATTCCCACGACTTTTATTGTTGAGAATAGTTATTTATTGTGCCCGTAAAAATATTCGGATATAGATTTTTGGTACACACATGTTTCGTATTTTATTCCCGAGAGAAAATTAAGTAAACCATTACTCATGCAATATATTTTCCATAATTCAAATCTAGGGCTTACCTTGCATCCTCGGTCACCATAAAGCTCGACAGGCAACAAGCAAGGTTCCCTATTTCTAGATGGTGAGAGTTTGAGTGCGGGGTTTTCGAAAGTAGGGATTCGGTTTAGCGGAAAATAATTCAAGTTTTAGTTGTAATTCGAAAAGTTCAAATTTTTAGTGATTTTTAAAATGATCCAAAAACACGGGTGTTACAATAGCGCGGCGGGAGTTGAGCTTGGAAGCGGCGATAACGCCGTGGTCGCAGACGTCGGCGCGGTCGGGCGAGGACACGCCGCCTACCCGTCGCCCAGCCGCGACGAGCGTGACCCCCAGGGCGTGGGCGTGGTTACGCCACCGGTCTTCACGCCCCGATCGCTCGATTGCGGCTTTGGGGGCGACCGGGCGTCGTCGGAGGAGGAGCCGAGTCGTCGACCCGGCCAGGGGCCGCCCGAAGAGCCTTCGCCGACTCGTAGGTTTGGATCGGGCCGTCGTCGAGCTCTTTGCCCGTCTTCTCCTCGCTTTCGATTATCCTGTCTTGACGGGGTTTGCGGGAGCCGCTAGGGGGTACAATCGCTGCGGCGGCGTCCCCGAGGGCCGGCGGCCTTGTCGGGAGGCCGACGGACTTGTGTGCGGAGATGTGCCACGAGCTCGGCCGCCACAGCTCAACCGGGATCGTGGAGGGCCGGGCGCAAGACGTTGCCAACTACATTCGTGACGTGGAGGACCGCGCCGCTCGGGTGGCCCAGGAGAAGGTCGACGCTGCGCTGCGCGAGGCGTCCCTGCGGCAGGAGGAGCTCGACCTGGCGTACAAGCAGCAGCGCCAGAAGATGGAGGAAGAGCTCGAGTCCTTTCGCAAGGCGCTGGAGGACAAAGAGCTCGAGCGCTCGGTGCTCGAGCAGAAGGCCGAGCAGCTCCAGAAGGATAAGGAGGAAGTGGCCGAGAAGCTGCGTGAACGCGACGCCGAGCTTGTGGGTGAGCGCTCTTCTTGTTTCCTGTTCCTCTTACTTCCCCGTATGCGTAGCTGATCGACCTCGTCGATGAGGTTTTAGTTTATGACGATGAAGCCGCCGAGTTGTGGTGTTTATACCGCTCATCGGAAGCAGAGCGGGAGAGACTCGACGCCGAGAATCAGTCTCTTTGGCATAACGAGCAGGGGCTCTATGACGAGTTGTGGAGTAAGCCGGCGACCATCTTCTGTCTGTTTTTTGATGATCTCCTAGCTCACACTCTGATTTGCTATTTGACTTGCAGAAGAGAAGAAGAACTCCTTGAAGGCGACGCGGAGCTTGCCGATCGGGATCGGGCTCTCGCCTCCACCGAGGCCTCTCTCGAAGCACGCAGCTCGAGCTGCGAGCCAAAGAGGCCGACATGAAGAAGGTGGCGAACGACTTAGTGATTGCTAAGTCCGAGCTCGTGCGGAAGCGACGGAGCTTGTGGACCTGCGAGAAGGAGCTCCTCGAGGTCCGGGAGTGTCTTTGCCAAGGCCGAGGAGGAGGCTTAAAAGCTCCGTGCGAGCGCGCGACGAGCTCGTGGTCCGAGGCGAGGTGGTCTCGCGATGTTCTCGGCATTGGGGACATGGAAGATCTGGTCCGGCGAGTGGCGGCCATTCCTCATAAGGTGACGGAGGACGCCACCGGTTACTCATAAGGCGGTTAGTGTCGTCTTCGCCCATTACCCTCTTTTTGACGTTGAGGTGGAGAGGGAAGGCCGCCGCCGCCGAGGCCAAGACCGCGGAGCTGCTCTTTACCGAGCTCTTCAAGCTCGCCATCGATGAGCTCGATGTCTTCGCACCTCTTCTTGCCGCCGAGATGAAGGTGTTGAGCAGCCCGCCGAGGCGCGGGAGGCCACTCAGGATCCCCCGCCGGAGTCGGCGCTCCAAGACCATCCCGCACAAGACTAGGTGTAGGAGCTCGAGGTCGATAGCGCGACTTGGCCATGCGGCCCGTGACCTCGGGGCCGCGGATGAACTCGCCAAGGAGGTATTTGGAGATGATCGTGACGGGGTGGGAGTCGAAGTAGTGTCTCAGCTTGCGCCGAGTGATCGCAGCGTATATGAGCTTTTCGAGCTGCGAGTACCGAGTCTTGGTGTCGGAGAGGACTTCGCTAATGAAGTACACCGACGCTGGACTTTGAGCGCGTGCCCCTCCTCTTCCCTCTCTCGATGACAAGCGCGGTGCTCACAACCTTCGAGGTTGCCGAGATGTAGAGGAGGATCGGCTCATCGGGCGTAGGAGCGACGAGCACGGGCGGATTGGTGAGGAGCCGCCTACCGAGTCAAAAGCTTGCTGGGCTTCGCCGGTCAAGTGAAGCGCCGGTCTTCTTCGGCGGCTTGTAGAGGGAGATCGCGCTCCCCAAGCCGAGCTATGAACCGATCGAGGGCGGCGAGATACCGTGGAGCCGCCGCACACTCTTGACGTTCTTAATCGGCCCCATACCGTGATGGCGGTGATTTTCTCGGGTTAGCTTCGATGCCGCTGTTCGAGATGATGAAGCCAAGCAGCCTTCCCTCGGGGACCCGAAGACACATTTTTCGGGGTTGAGCTTGACTCGAACTCGAGTTTGGCAAAGACCTTTTCGAGGTCGGGTATGAGCTCTCGGAGCGCTTTGTTTTGACAACGATGTCGTCGACGTGCGCTTCTTCGAGCTTTCCGAGGAGCTCCTTGAAGACCTTCTTCGCATGCACCTTTGGAAGGTGGCGCTAGCGTTTTTTCAAACCCGGCGGGCATCGTTACGCAATGAGAATCGCCAAACGGAGTGATAAAGGAGGTGGCGAGCTGATCGAGCTGCTCATCGCGACCGTGGTAGCCGGGCGAAGGCGCCGAGAAAAACAGAGCGCCCTCGCACCCGAGGTGGAGTCAACGATTTGGTCGATGCGCCGACAAAGGAAACAGATCCTTTGGGCATGCCTTGTTGAGACCCGTAATCAACACACATTCTCCATTTCCCATTCTTCTTCTTAACTAGTACAGGGGTTGGCTATCCACTCGATGATGCACCTCCTTGATAAACCTACGGCTAAGAGCTTATCTATCTCCTCGGCGATTGCCCGGCGTCCGAGCGTCGTCGAAACGTCTAAGCCTTTGCTTCACCGCCGGCCGAGGCCGGGTTTAATGTTCAAGGAGTGCTCGGCGACTTCCCTCGGTATGCCCGGCATATCCGAGGCCCTCCACGTGAATGAATACATCGAGGTTCGTGCGGAGGAAGTCGATGAGCTCGCTTTCCTTTGGGGGTGAGCTCGGACCCCACGCAGAGGGTGCGCCCATCCTTGTTGACCTCGACCTCCTTGGCGTCCTTCTCGGGCTCGAACGTGCCCGCGACCTTCTCGTGCTCTCACCGATGAGCTCGAGCTCCCCATCTTCTTGAGCTCGTCGGATGAGCTCGTGCTTGCCACCTTCTTGAGCTCAGGGGAGTCCCCGGCGCCCGACCGGCCGTCATTTTGGGCAAAGATCTCGCCGATCTCGACCGCGGCGTCGGCGTGATTGGGCGGTGGCGGCCTCGCAGCCAAGGCGTGCTCGAAGGTGGAGTCGACGGTGATGACCCCTTCTTCGTCCCGGAATCTGAGCTTGAGGTAGGTGTAGTTGGGGACGGCCATGAACCCCGGCGTGATAGCACGGCCGCCCCAAGAGCGGCGTGGTAGGCGTTCCCGAACGGGAGCACCTCGAACGTGAGGACCTCCTTGGCGGTTGTCCGGTGCCGAAGGTGACGGGAGGTCGATCCGCCGAGCAGACCATCCGCTTCCCCCGCACCATGTCGCGGATCGGATCCGTGAGGGACGGAGCCGCCTTGGGGATGCCGAGGGCTTGGAGCGCGGGATGTAGAGGAGGTTGAGGCCGCTGCCTCCATCCATCGCCACCTTGCCGAGGCGCTTTGGTGCCGGCGATGGGGTCGACGACAAGCGGGTACCTCCCCGGTACGGATGTGTCGTGGATGATCCGCCTTTGTCGAAGGTGATCGCCGGTGCTCGACCACTTGAGGTAGGCGGGCATCGCCGCTCGGTGAAGAGGACCTCACAGCGGGTGAGCTTCGGACGGCGCTTGGACTCGTGGCCGGGTGCTCGCCGAAGAAGACGTTGACGGCGCCGTCCTCGATGTAGACGTCGCCCTCGAACTCCGGGGCTGCCTTCGCGGCATCCTCGCCCGTCATCCTTGTCGCCACCCCCGCGGTGTGCCCATCACGTGCTTCTTCATGAGGCGGCGAGTCCTTCATCTTGTGCTTGACAGGACCCTCGTGGTGCGGACCGCGGGGCCTCGAAAGCATCTTGTTGAAGTGCTCCTTGGGGGCGAAGTTCTTGCCTCCCTTAGGGCCGGCTTTGCGCTTGTCGCCATGGCCACGAACTTCGTCGTCATCGTCATCGTGCGGGGGCGCTTGTTCTTCTTGTTCTTCTTCTTACGCGCTGCGTGAACCGACCCCTCGGACCCGGCGGCGGCCTTGGACTTGCCCCCGACCGGTGACCGCGGAGACGGCGTCTTCTCCCCGCCGTGGCGTGTGGCGAGGTCGAGGAGCTCCTTCACGGTCCGGGTCTTCCCGGACGCCGAAATCATGGATCGTGCTCTCGCAGTGGTACCGAAGGTGAACGCGGTGATGATCTCGAGTCGGAGGCCTCGGAGAGGTTGTTGCAGAGCTTGGAGAAGCGCCTCGATGTAGTCGCTAAGAAGCTCTCCCCTTCTTCTCGCTTGCACCCGCCAGTCCCATGTCGTGCTCGGCCTGGTGTAGGGTGCCCGGAAGTTGCCGACGAAGACGTCGCGCAAGTCCGCCGGGGCCGCGGATGGTGCCCTCCGGCAGTGCTCAAGCCGAGCGCCGAGTCCCGCAAGATAGAGCGGGAGGTTGCGGATGATGAAGTAGTCGCCGCCGGCGCCTCCACCTGACATCCGAGGTGATAGTCCTCGAGCCGTGGCGGGATCGGTCTCCCGTTGTACTTCGCACCGAGGTCGGAGCTCGAAGCGAGAAGGAACGGGCGCCGTGGATGCGCCGAGCCGGCGCGCCCTGCCTCCTCGAGCACGACCTCGAGTTGCGGCGCCTCATCTCGGTGACGGGCTCGCTGGGCGCCGAGAGAGGCGTCGGGCTGCGGCTCTTGTCCTCTTCGCTTGTCGTGGCGGCCACCGCGATGTAAATAGAGGTTTCCGTGCACAGTATAGGTATTGACTGCACCTCCGATTTTTAACAATAGAGGAGGGGGAGAGGATAGGCTGGGGCGCACCGGGCTGAGGGGAGGGTTGGCTCCGGGCGGCGCCCAGTGCCGCCGCCGCCGCCGGGCGGCGTGGGAGGCCCCAACGCGTCGCCTTATCGCCCAACGGTCATCTCAGTCGGGCACCTCCTTCATCAGTTCAGATAACAGCCTCTCATAAGAATAGTGCGGATGCCTTCAAATTCTTCATGAGATTCTGAACTGATGAAGACCATACAAAATTTGAAAGGCTGATATCTGAATCTCATGAAGAATTTGAAGGCTTCCGCACTAACTTCTATGTCATTTGCGAAACAAATGACAGAATGTCTATGGATGTAGATTTGAAAGGAATATCATCCCGTTTCTCTTTCCTACTGCTCTTAGACATTCTCTTTCTTCCACTTCCTTGGTTCCCCACTCTCGTCTCATCATTTAATCCTTCACTTTGGCATGTGTTTCCTTGACTAGAACAATTTTGCAAGTCAAAGGAAGAGGAAGGAGCACCTAAGAATTGTAGGAATGGGAGGCATCCGGAAAACATTGAGACAAATGTCTTTATCCAATCGTTTTCATGCTTTCCTCCATGTTCCCATTCCCACCGCTCTTAGATATTCTCTTTCTTCCTCTTCCCGGCTTACTGGCCTAGTACAGCAAGAATAGAGAGAGAGACTGAACTGATGAAGGCTATTATATTCTGTGGTATATATGAGGTCTCAGTACTTTAGACCATACAAAATCCTTGTGACTTGTGAGGGGAAATAAGTATATGCACCTACTTGCTACAGCATGGTACACTGCTGCGCATTCTATTCTATTCAATGAAAGTGGACCTGGAAGCATCTATTGGTAAAAATGATAGGTGACATGGGATTATTACATCTTGTTCCTTGATATTTCTAGAAGGCCAACAACTAAGTCCTTGAGACTAATCAATGCAACTACAGCACAAGAGAAAAACAAAATGTGATTCATTCAGTTTTTCAAAGAATGAGAGAGATCAGTGCATGCGATTGAGGATCATTAGAAACAAAGACATTTACTAACTTTGTTTCAAAAAAGACATTACTAACTTAGACTAGTACAGTATATATTGTTGAGCATGATCAATCGTGTATGTCCCCGAACCAACTAACCAACCAACCACCTGAGCCCAACATGTGAACGTCCACCAACTAACCACCTGCCTAACTCCACCCATCCCTCGTAACAGTATTCCGTCTGTCCCAAACAAATCAATTTCTAGAATCCGTCCCCTCAAAAAAAAAAAAAAAATTCTAGAATCCGTGCCAGTCAAAAGAAGTTTTGACTAACTATATAGAAAAAATAATATCATCTATGGAATAAAACAAACTTCTTACAAAAATATATTCTACAATAAATCAATAATACTAATTTGATACTTTAAATCTTAATGTTTTCTAGAAATTTGATCAAAGTTCAAAATTTTGAGTTAAACAACTCTAGTAATCTATTTATTTAGGGACAGAGATAGTATTGAGTAGGGATAACGACTAGCCGCAACTAGGTCCGGTCACATCTGACTAATAAATGCAGACTAGTAAAATGTGTGATTAAATCTTGTTGACCTGTCAACTATCTATATGAAGAGAACATATCTAGTGCACACCCGACTTACCATGCACACTTCTAATCTGAGCCACTACTACAACAGGAACTAAAACCAGGTTATAGATATTCTTTTACTGGTGAGCAACGTGATTGTTAATACAAAAACTCCTAGCAATGGCTCATCACAGATAATGGTAACTTCATCCTCATTTTGTTTTTGTATAACTTTTTATGCTTGATTAGAAAACCATATACTTGTTTTGGTTGTATGATTTGCAACCAAAAAACTATGACTTTAACAATTAGAGTAAAAAAATCTTAAAAAATATGCATAGTAAAATCAATATTCCAAAATGAAACTAGAAATGAACTGTCAGTTATGAAGGCACAAGTAATTACCAAATGATACTGTGTTCTGAATTTATTGTTACTGCATAAACACTGCAAATTGAAATTATGTTGACAAATGGGAAGAATTAGGAATTTGAGTAAAAGAAGAAAACAATAATTGAACTAACAGTTATGAAATCCAATTCCCAAACACGTGAAGATGCCAATGAGCTAGGACCCTCATCAGTTATCACTGAACATGCATGCATAGTTTGGCATGACCATGACAAGTCGGTTGGCACGCAAACTGTATAAATAGAGCATATATGTGGCTGAACGTGTCTGTTGTATGCAAAATGCACAACTAATTAATTTGCCAAAAATGGAGAACATAACCGCAATCAGCATCCTCGTGTTTGTTTTCATCATCCTCGCATACGTTTTCGCAGCTGGCAACAAACTGTTTGGTGGTCACCGCAGCAAGGTTCCCAATGGCAACCGCCTGCCGCCCTCCCCGCGGGGTTCCCACTCATCGGCAACCTCCACCAGATCGGCAGCCTCCCGCACCGCTCGCTGCATTCACTCGCTGCGGCGCACGGCCCCGTCATGCTCATCCGCCTCGGCCGGGTGCCTACCGTCGTCGTATCCTCGGCGTCCGCCGCGCGGGAGGTGCTGCAGGTGCTGGACCATGTGTTCGCCAGCCGCCCCTCGCTCACCGTCCCCAGGAAGCTTCTGTACGGCTGCACAGACATCGCCTTCGCGCCGCACGGCCCCTACTGGCGCGCCGCCCGCAAGATCACCGTGCGCCACCTCCTTGGCCCGCCGAGTGCGGGCTTACCGTGCCGTGAGGGAGCAGGAGGTGGAGGCGCTGGTCCAACGAATTCTAGAGCAGCTCCATTACAGTGGCGGCGGTTCTGCCGTGCGCCTGAGCCAGCTCCTGAACGATTTCGCCAAGGACGTGGCCGGGCGGATCGTGCTCGGACTGCGCACCGCCGGGAACAACGGGTGGCGCGCCAAGGTGGACGCGCTGCTGGAGGAGAGCAACGTGCTGCTCTCCGCCTTCTACGTCGGCGACTACATCCCGTGGCTCTCCTGGGTGAGCTACGTCGACGGCACGGACGCCAGGGTTACGAGAGCATTCGAGACGATCGACCGGATTCTCAACGAGATCCTGGACGCGGCTGTGATGCCATTGTCGGGTGATGAAGAAGCGAGAGACGATTCTTCTTTCATCCAGGTGTTGCTGTCACTACAGCAGAAGGAACCAACGACTGATGCTGAGTGGCGCCTCAGCAAGGACAACGTGAAGGCTCTCTTGGAGGTAAAATATGTAAAAAGTGGTACACTTTTACTTACTAGGAGGTAATACTTAAAATAAATTTGAGTCATTGATTTTTTAGTTTTTTTAATTTAATTAATTAGACAATATTTTTAAATCCCTCATACAGGGGAAAAACAAAAACAGGATGCCGGCCATGCAGCCCTTTGCTTATTCAATGGACGGGCGGATCCATGCATGCGACCGGAAATGAGCCTTTTGCCGAGGGGCCCAACTGTTTGCCCAGAGCCGAAAAATCGGGCTCTCGGCAAACAACATATTTTCTCAGTGTCTATAAAAACCCTCGGCAAACAGAAGCGCTCGCCAAACACATATGTTTGCCGAGGACCAAACAGTAGGCACTAGGCAAAGGTGTATAGTTGCCGAGTCTCTGAGGTGCTCACATGCTCGGCAAATAATTCCCTCTCGGCAAACAGTCGTCCGCCGTGAATGGGGACCCGCCGTTAAGCGTTTGCGAGGGCGAACGTTAGCGATCGGTAAACATTAATGTTTGCCAAGTGTATTATCCTGGCCCTCGGCAAACACTCTTGTTTGCCTAGTGTTAACTCTAGGCCCTGGGCAAACGTTTTTTTATTTCATGTTTTAGACCTTCAGAATTTTTGTGCCCTCTAAGTAAAACATGTAACATACCATGTTAAAGTTTGGTGATTTTTTTGCATTAGTTTGCTATATTTAACTATTTAAATGCATTTCAAGTAATTTTTGCCGAGTAAAGTGTTTGCCAAGTGCTATGGCAACTGACCCTCGGCAAACAATGACTACTTGTCGAGTGCCAGGCTGGAAAGCACTAGGCAAACGAGGGTTATTTGCCGAGTGCTTTCAGGCTGGCTCTCGCAAACAATGTCTTGTTTGTCGAAAGTGCTTGCCGTTATGGCACTCGGCAAACAACCGTTAATGACCGTTACCCACGTTAGTGTTAGATTTTGTTTGCTGAGTGCTTATTTGGCTCTCGGCAAACATTTGCCGAGCGTCCGATAAAAGTGCTCGGCAAAATGGTTTGCCGAGGGGATTTCTTTGTTTGCCGAGTGCTTAAGGCTCTGAGCAAACGGTTGGAATCCGGTAGTGGCGTGTGTATATATTACCATATGAAGTATAGAAAGTTCGTTGGACATATAATATACAACAGCTAACACATTTTATCCCGTTACAAAATATATGTTACAATATATTTTTTTAGACGTCAATTTTTGTAAACTAACATGCATAATCAACTGTGTACATTATGCTGACTCAAATGAAATTATATTGTAAAATTAAGAAGACGTTGAAATAAAACATGTAGTTGTCACGTATATGGAGCACATAGTTTCATACATGTGTATGTAATTGTTTTTGAAATATGTACATGTAAGTTGGGCACATGTATACGCATGTTATAGGTAGCGTTCAAGTGCTAAAAAAAGTAATTGAGTTATGTCAAAACTTGCAAAAAATAAAGACTCGTTGTATATAATTGATTATGTATGTATCAATTAGATCTATGAAAAAGATCTTTATATCTAAAACTTTTCTTATTTCACCTATTACTCCCTCGTCCCATGGAGTTAAATGTTTTTGACTTTTTGAACTTCATGTTTGATCATCCGTCTTATTCAAATGTTTATGCAAATCATAAAATAAATTAATCAATTTTTAAGTATCTTCATTGATAAAATAAGTCGTAACAAAATAAATTATATTTATGCAAAAATTTGAATAACACAAAGCATCGAATAAAATGGCACGGAATCCGGGGTGACAAACTCAATGGGACGGAGTGAGTACCTCCCAAGAAGTAATAAGTTATTCCAACCATCAAATCGACTTAAATGAATGACTCACAATCATTTGGGTTACGGTAGCAAAGCTCAAATACCTATGTCATGCATGCATCCGTGCATCTGGCTGCTCTGCTTAGTTGATCCTGAGTTTTGAATGCAGGACCTGTTCGGAGCCGGGACAGAGGCCACCATCATCGTCCTGGAATGGGCCATGACAGAGCTGCTCCGCAACAAGCAAGTCATGCAGAAGCTGCAGCGCGAGGTGGCACAAGCTCGTCGGAGCACCAGCAGCGACGACCATAGCAACATTATCGGCGAACAAGATCTGGCCGGAATGGACTATCTGAGAGCAGTGATCAAGGAGACGTTACGGCTGCACACGCCGGCGCCCCCTGCTGCTTCCGCACAAGTCCATGCAGGCCACTCGAATCAGCCACGGGTATGACATCCCGAGCGACACCGTGGTGATCGTCAACTCCTGGGCCATCGGAAGGGACCCGGAGGCGTGGGAGTCGCCGGACGAGTTCCGGCCGGAGAGGTTCGTCGGCAGCGGGGTGGACTTCCGGGGCCACCACTTCCAGCTGATAACGTTCGGCGCAGGGCGCCGGATGTGCCCGGGCGTCGACTTCGCCATGTCCGTGGTGGAGCTCGCGCTCGCCAACCTCGTCGCACGGTTCGACTGGGCGCTGCCGGAGGGCGAGGCGGAGCTGGACATGCAGGAGACGAACGGGGTCTCGTCGCGGAAGAAGGTTCCACTCTACGCCGTTGCCACGCAGCGCTGTTTCTGCTAGAGGACACGGTTCTCCCTCCCTCTAGTTCTGATTCAAATCGTTTCAATTCATGCCCCGAAACGAGCAAACCAGACATGAGTGTTGGCCAAAGCTGCCTCAAGATTTCGAAATAGGGTCCTGCTCATTATTAGTTAGTACAAGAGTAAAAATAAAAGCTCATTTGGATTGTTCAAGCGCGAAGCTAAAAGATAAGCCCTTGAGTACGACTATTGTTGACACAAAAGTGGTCAACCCTCTTGCGAACACAATTAGGCATGCGAACTTTCGGGCATGCCAATCAATTTGACCCTGCAATTTGAAGCGGAACGTGCCAGCCGAAAAAGGCGACTAAGAGAGTCGAAATCATGCGCAAACTGATAAAACTCATGAAACCGGCTAAATGCACACAAGTATATCGAGCATGATCATCAAAATAGCCGACTTGCATAAACTATAGTAGATGTGTAAACAAGCATGGCAAAATCCTTTACTATAACCGAACAAATGTGTTTGTTTAATCGGCTTTCACGGCTTATCATAACATAAATGGCAAAAACATTCTATAAATATGAACATATACGAGGAAAATCCGAACAATCTAGCCTTTGATATAGACAAGTAATACACTTGTATAAACTGGGCGTATCCTGTAAACCGACCACCCCGTGCAAACTTTGGAAACTCAAATCGGGTCATAGGATCCTCATCCGATGGATAGAAGTGGAGGTGGGACAAATTTACGAAAAACCACCCGCCACTAGCCTTTCTAATCATGTTTTTCGCAAAACCCAGAAAAGCACATCACGTGCAAGTACGATGATGCAAAATAGCGCTAGAGAAGGGCTAGTATACACACCTGAACCTGAAATCAGTGGAGCCTTTGAACTAGACACCCTGAAATGACTGATAACATAGATGGCACCCTCCTCTACCTGAGTACTTTTCTCTTCAACCTCAGGTCTTAATAAAATCCCAGCATGGATGTTGTTTCCTATAACAAAAGCATGACAGATATTATATGACGTGGCCTACACTGATGAAAAGAGAAAGCGTGGAGAATGGAAGGAACTACCTTTTCATCGAGCAGCACAAAATCAATGTGTTGTATGAGTCCATCGTATCTACCAGGATGGAGAGAAGGTTGCGGACGTTTTTTTTTAGATAATGGAACGAATCCGAGCTTCATCTATCAATAGATAGAATCGCACCAATTATTACAACCGAAGTTTTGGACACCAACTGCTGAAACTGAACAACCAGCCAGCCACAATTTGATAGACACTAGGAACAAAGACAGGTTTAATCTAAACATGACCAATAAATCTTGAGGAAAGCCATCCCCCTGGAACAAAAAAAATCAACGCCGACGTTTCAACGCATCTTGCAGCCCTTAGATAAGCTGGTCACGCCGATCCTCGACCTGCTGGAGACTTGCCTTGTGAAGCGGCCGTTCCCACGAATAGCACCTCGCAAGAAAGATTTTGGTCTACATTTATCAAAAACCACTTCATTCCTTGTTATCCAAATTGCCCGAGTAAAGCTGAAGCTGCCGTTAATAACAATGAATTTACTTTTCTGTTTGCAATCTTAGTCCATCGCACAAATAAGTCATTCATATTTGTCGGTGGTGATAGACCAAACAAGAAATGTACCGCTTCGCCACGTAAATTTTGCATAACCACAGTCAAAAAATAGGTGTTGAATTGATTACGGAATATGGCAAAAAGAACAGTTCTTGTCACCATTCCATCTACGTTTAACTAAATTATCTTTAGTTAAAATCACACCCTTTTTAAATACCATAGAAAAATCTTTATTTTCATTGGTACCTTAATACGCCAAATATCCTGTGACACCGCGAATGCCATTGTTAATTAACGCAAAGATACATGGATTTGACCGTAAAACATCCGGATGCATTTAAACCCCAAACAAAAGTATCTCTCTCCTCCATTAAAGTAATATCTTGTATCGACGCTTAACAATTACGTTGCCAAGCGGCTAGATTACCCCGGTTAAATGTCTCCCGAATGAGACATTTAGCGGCACGCTACTAAGCACTTGGGCTACCGAATCTTGTTTTGATCATACAATATTAAATAATGAAGGGAATTTGTCTTTTAAGGGTTTATTGCCCAACCTGTGTATCAAACCGAACCTAGTTTGGGACTCATCTTTAATGTTAAAGCGACCAAAGTCCAAAAGCAATCTTTCATATTCATTAAACCTTTCCAAAAGTGAGAGTCTCATTGGTTTTTAACACAACTTCCAATTGGTTTGTTTTTAACATACTTATTTCGAATTAATTCTTGCCACATACCGTCTTCATTTAATAATTTGTATAACCACTTACTTAACGAGACATTTATTCCGAATATCCGTTTTAGAATTCCTAGTCCTCCTTGTTCTTTTTGGTTGGCGTAAAACCTCCCACTTTGTCAACCTATACTTTTTTTTATGTTGATCATTTTGCCGAAGAAGCGTGATCTAAAACAATCAATTTTTTCAAGCACCCCACGAGGAAGCTCAAAAAGACATCATAAACATCGGTAAACTAGAAAGCACCGAGTTTATCAAGACCAACCTACCTCCCTATTGACAAGAGTTTTCCTTTCCAAATACTAAGCTTTTTTTCTATTCTTTCTTCAATTAACTTCCAGTCTTTGTTATTCAATTTCCTAACATTCATAGGGATTCCTGTGCACCGGAATGGAAAAGATCCAGAAAACACATCCAAATAGGCTGCGAATAAAATTCTTCCCTGTTCTTTTGCTTTTCCAAAACAAAAAAGCTCACTCTTATGGAAGTTTATCTTCAAGCGATAGTTGTTCAAAGGTAGTTAATAATAGTTTCATATTAACCGCCTTTTCAACATCGTGGCTCATGAAGATAATCAGATCATCCGCATACCGCGAGAATGGACAAACCATCTTGAATAAGATGGGGAATTATTCCTTCCACCTGGTTAGCTTGTTTGGCTCTAGCAATGAGTACTTGCCATATCAACCACTATGTTAAATAGTATGGGTGACATGGGATCCCCTTGCCTTAAACCTTTTTTGTTTGGAAATAGGGACCTAATTGATCATTGATCTTTAGGTTCACATTTCCGCCTTCAAGAAAAACATCTTACCCATTGGCACCATTTTTCCGAAAAACCTTTCATTCTCATCGTTTGTTGTAAGAAATTCCAATTAACTTTGTCATATGCCTTCTCAAAATCAATTTTAAAAATGATTCCATCTTTCTTTTTTTGAATGGAGTTCATGTATTGTTTCGTGGAGAATTACGCACCTTCCATAATATTTCTTCCCCGGTAAAAAAGCTGTTTGAGTTGGGCTGATTATCTTCTCGTGCAATGGCCGACAACCTATTAGTTGCGACTTTAGTAACAATTTTGAAAGATACATTCAATAACAGATGGGTCCATATCTTTGAATCACTTTCACATCTTTCTTCTTTAGAAGCGAGAATAATGTTGCCAAAGTTTAGGCGATTCTGTGGTAAATTTCCCTCATAAAAATCACGTGAACGAGCCATCAAGTCATCTTTGATCAAATGCCAAAACGCCCGATAGAACTCGGGGGGAAACCATCCGGGCACGGGGCCTTATTGTGCTCCATCCGAAAAAATCGCAGCTCGATTTCCTCAAAAGAGAAAGGTTCCGTTAGCAACTCATTTTCTAGCGGGGACACTTGTGGGATATCATCGGTCCTTGTCTCATCCAGATTAAATTGGGAGACATCTAAAGGCCCAAACAAGTTTTTATAATAACTAGTGATACGCTCCTTTAACTCGAGCATCACCGAAAATTATCTTTGTTACCATCCTCCAACCGAAAATACGAGTTTTACGATGTCTACCATTAGCTATCGGATGAAAGTATTTTGTGTTCGAATCTCCTTCTATAAGGTGTTTTACTTTTGCCCTTTGGTACCACTTTAATTCTTCCTCTCTCAATAGCTCAGCAAGCCTTGCACTAAGAACATATTTTAGGTCCACTTGATTGATCTAGTATAACATTCTCGGCTTTTTGTCTAACTCATCTATCTTATTTAGCGGGTGAAATCTCATGTTTGGTTTTGGAAATTGATGACGACACTTGTGGACTAATCCTTTGCTCTAAGTATGTATCTTAAGAAAGGATTAAGTGGATGACAAGGAGCATGATGATCATGAACACGGACAATGTCGGTGGACTTGATGGATCGTCAAGCTCGATGATCGGCTTGAGAGGAACCCGGGAGATCAAGGCAAAGGTATACTTGATAGGGTTTTTCCTTTCGTGATCAAGACACGATAGAGCGTGTGATCACATTATAGGATAGATAGCCGACTATCAAGAGGGGATGCCGCGACAATCCTTGCATGAAGTGCTTCTAGGTCCAATTGACTTGCATATTGCATTTAGGACATGAGAGCACTAACTTCGATCTTGCCTAACATCTCGACGTGCTAACATTGGTGATAACGTGGTCATCTTGGACGTGTTGGCAACCTATGGCAAGAGGCGAAAGCAAGTTGGAAGCAAAGAGCAAAGAAAAGGAAGAAGATGCTTTAGTCCGCAGGCGGCCGGACGGGAAAAAGTGACGGACGCGACCGACCGGAAGCGCCCGGCCGTCGCGTCTGGCGAGCGCTGAGCATAGGCGAAATTGACCGGACGCCGGCCGAAGCCGGACGGATGCTTCCGGTGCCCGGACGCCGCGACCGGACGCTACGGAGGAGGGCGCCACCGAGGGGCCGACCCTTGCCGGTAGCGGCCGGAAGCGTGGATCGGACGCCGGACCGACCACCGGTGCGTCCGTCACGCCAGCGTCCCAGCACCCCGCATTGAGCCCATTTTGAACTCCAACGGCTCTTTCGAGGGGGTCTCTATATATACTTGTTTGGCCTGGTATTTGGAGCTCTCTCTTGCACATTTGAACACTCCTACACACTTGTGAGCTTGTGATACTCCTCTCCACTCATCTCCTCATCACTAATTCGGATTCTTGGTGAGATTGAGAGAGATAGAAGTGCATTGCTTGCATCGGTTGCATTTAGAAGCACTTCATCCTTGGAGAAGCCGCGGGATCTTGTTACTCTTGGGAATTTGCCCTGTTCCCTAGCGGCTTGGAGCAAGAGGCGGTGTTGAGCTCGATTGGAGCTTGTTCGAGGCCACACCGGTGGTGATTGTGAGGGGTCGTTTCTTACCCCGCGGGAGATCGCGAAAGGAGCACTAGTGGATTGCTCGTGGCTTGTAGGACCCTCTCTTGTGATCGGTTGATTGAGCTCCCACCGGGGATTTGGCATTGGCCATTGCTTGTCATCCGTCAAGTGAGTGTGTCGCCACAACGGGGAGTAGCGTCTTGGCAAGCACGTGAACCTCGTGAAAAATCATCGTGTCACTTGTTCTAGCTCGTTGGAGATTTCTTGGTGATCACGGTGATTGGCCACAACCTCGACACTACACCGGTGGTATTGTATTCTAGCACCTCTTTGCATTACTTTGGTAGTTTTCTTGTTAGGGTGCTTAGTTGAGTAGTTTGCTTAGTCTTGTTAGCTCCTAGTGGTAGAATTAGTTAGAATTGCTTGTCCACCTAGGAGTAACTTAGCAACCTAGCCTTTGTGTGTGATTAGAGATATTAGACTTGATAGAATTGCTAGGAGGCTTGCGAATTAGCTCGAAGCATTTGCATTTGTGCTACGCCAGTATTATTTACTAACCGCCTTGCTTAGTGTTGTTTTTAGAATTTTTAATAGGCTATTCACCCCCCCTCTAGCCATTAGGACCTTTCAAGTGGTATCAAAGCCGAGGCACCGTATTTGAGTGGCTTAACATCCAACGGTGACAAAACAATGGCTACTTTCCATGTCAACAACACCAAGAAGGCGCCACCTTTCGATGGCACCAACTTTGGGCATTGGAAGTTGAAGATGACCGCACACCTCAAGCAAATCAATCGAGAAGTGTGGATTGTCACGGAGAACAAGTTTGAGGTCGCAAAGCCAAATGAGCCAACCGCCGCCGCCGAAGAGAAGAAAATCTATGCCAATGATGTGGCCGTGAGTGCTTTCCATGAGGCATTCAATGATAGAGTGTTTGAGCAAGTCAAGACACTCACCATTGCTCATGAGATTTGGAAGAAGCTAGAAGAGTGCTATGAGGGCACCGATGGAGTCAAGCAAGCAAAAGCCTACATCAAGCTTGAGCAATTCAATAGCTTCAAGATGGAGGACGATGAGAGTGTGCTTAAGATGTTCCACCGCATGCAAGTGTTGGTGAACGATCTCAAAGCACTTTGGTGAAGACATCAAGGACACAACTTTCAACATGAAGTTCTTGAGGTGCTTACCGGAGAGATTTGAGACACTCAAGACCGTGCTTGTGAAGACCAACTTGAAGCTCTTGACACCAAATCAATTGCTTGATGAAGTGATGACCGATGACTCATTTAGAAATGATTCAAAGAAGCAAGAGCTCATCAACAAGGCAAACAAGAAGACCAAGGATGAGGACAAGAAAGAAGACAAGAAAGGCCTAGCACTCAAAGCTAGTTCCTCATCCAAGGGCAAGAAGAAGAAGGAAGAGTCAAGTGATGAAGAGGATGGCACCTCTACAAGTGGGAGTGAAATTGATGAGCACATGGCCCTCTTTGTGAGGAAGTTGGGCAAGTATGTGAAGAAGAGCTACATCTCATCAAAGAAGAACAAGAAGAAGCAATCATTCAAGAAGAAGACCAAGGATGGCAAGAATGAAGGCAACATGACATGCTTTCGTTGCCATGATGATTGTCACTTGATTGCGGAGTGCCCCTATGATAGTGATGATGAGAAGGGCATCAAGAAAGCTAGAAAGAAGAATGATGCCAAGAATGAGAAGGAGAAGAAGCCCAAGAAGAAGAATGAGTCCCATGTGGCAATGTGGGATAGTGATGGCTCATCTTCTTCTTCAAGTGATGAAGAGGAGGAGGACAAGAAGAAGAAGAAGGACAAGCTCACCTTGCTATGCATGACAAGATCTCCCTCTTCGACACTCCTTCATCATGCTTCATGGCTAAGGCCACTAAGGTACAATCTATCACTAAAGATGATGATGATGATAGTGATAGTAGTAGTGATGATGAGGAGCCAACTTACACTAAGGATGAATTGAAAACCATGCTTGATGATAGCATTGACATGTACAAGGATAGTAGGAAGGAGGCCAAGGGCTTGCGAAAAGGAAATAAAAGCCTTAAGCAAGAACTTGAGGAGCTTCGGGCATCTTATGAGAGTCTAAAGGTAGACCATAAGAAGCTTGAGAAGTCTCATTCTAAGTTAGAGAAAGCTCACTCCTCTCTACTAGAAGAGCACAAGTTGTGCCAAGTAGTGGAAGATGTTAGTACATGTCATGCTAGCATCATGTGTGATCTTCTAGTTGATGAATCATCTCCCAAGTGTGACACCTCCACTAGCATTATCACTAGCACATCCATCTCTAGTGAAGATACTTGCAACCCTATGCTTATTCATGAGAATGCTTGTTTAAAGAGGAAAGTGAAGGAGCTCAATCACTCCTTGGCTAAGGCCTATGGTGGTGAGGACCGCTTGCTTATGTGCTTGGGTAGCCAAAGGGCATCCTTGTATAAGGAAGGCTTAGGCTATACCCCCAAGAAAGGCAAGGCCGCCCTTGTTACTCACAAGACATACTTTGTGAAGAACAATGGAAGCTATTACAAAGTTTGCAAGCAAGTTGGTCATGTAGAGCAAAAGTGCATGAACAAGAGAACCAATGTTACTTCTATCAAGCTTGATCATTCTTATATGCTTGTAAAGAAGAACAATGGTGTTCGTGCTAGGTTCATTGGTACACCATGGATGGGCTCAAAGAAGAAAGCCATTTGGGTACCAAAGGCCTTGGTGACTAACCTTGAAGGACCCAAGCAACATTGGGTACCTAAGAAGAATTGATCTTGTCTTGTAGATCAATTACCGTGCCGGAGGAGAGCATTGGATAATGGATAGTGGGTGCACTCAACACATGACCGGGGATTTCAATATGTTCAAGACTATTAGCATCAAGGGCATTGATGAATATGAGTCTATCACATTTGGCAATGACAAGAAAGGCAATGTGTTTGGGATTAGGCAAGATAGCAATTACCCAAGAAAAGAGTCTATCCAAAGTGTTGCTAGTTGATCATCTTGATTACAACCTATTGTCGGTCTCTCAACTTTGTGACCATGGCTACAAGTGCATATTCACAAGTCAAGAAGTTGAAGTAGTTAGTGGTGATGGTGCCAATATGATCTTCAAGGGATTTAGACATGGTGATCTCTACCTTGTTGATTTCAAGTCCAAGGAAGCCAAATTGACAACATGCTTACTCTCACAAGCTAGCAAAGGGTGGTTGTGGCATAGAAGACTTGGTCATGTTGGGATGAAGCAATTAAACAAGTTAGTGAAGCATGACTTGGTTAGAGGCTTGGATGATGTGAAGTTTGAGAAGGACAAACCTTGTGGAGCATGTCAAGTCGGGAAGCAACATGGCAATGCACATCCAACCAAGAGCATCATGAGTACAAGCAAGGCATTTGAGTTGCTACACATGGACTTGTTTGGGCCAACATCATATTCAAGCATTGGAGGCAACAAGTATGGTTTTGTCATAGTTGATGACTACACTAGATACACTTTGGGTGTTCTTTTTTACATGACAAGAATGATGTGTTTGAGCTATTCAAGACCTTTGTCAAGAGAGTGCAAAATGAATTTGAAACATCCATCAAGAAGATTAGAAGTGACAATGGGAGTGAGTTCAAAAACACAAGAATTGAAGAGTTGTGTGATGAGCTAGGAATTGGACATCAATTTTCACCAACCTACACTCCTCAATCCAATGGTGTAGTTGAGAGAAAGAATAGAACCTTGATTGAAATGGCAAGATCAATGCTTAGTGAATACAATGTTAGCCATTCCTTTTGGGCCGAAGCTATCAACACGGCTTGCTATTGTAGCAACCGTCTCTATTGCCATGGGATGCTTGGCAAGACACCATATGAGTTACTCAATGGGAGGAAGCCCAATATTGGTTACTTTAGAGTCTTTGGATGCAAATGCTACATTCTCAAGAAAGGCACAAGATTGGGCAAGTTTGACAAGAAATGTGATGAAGGTTTCTTAGTTGGATATTCAACCACAAGCAAAGCATATAGAGTGTGGAACTTGGGTAGTGGCAAGCTTGGAGAGGTTCATAATGTTGAATTTGATGAAACCCAAGGCTCTCAAAATGAAGTTGAAAATCATAATGATGTGAGTGGTTCCAACTTGGAGAATGCCATGAGGACCATGGATATTGGTGACATTCGCCTAGGCAAGTGAATGATGATGAAGACACTCCATTGACTACCACTTCGGTTGATATTGGAGGAAATGAAGCTAGCACTAGTGGCACTCAAGATGAAGATCAAGATCAAGAGCAACAAGTTAGTCCAACTCCTCATCCTAGTCATCAAGTGCAAGTGATGCAACCTTCCAACATTGCAAGAGACCACCCAATTGATCAAATTGTGGGTGACATCAATAGTGGAGTGGTTACTAGAAGAAGACTAGCATCTTTTGTGCTCACCATGCATTTGTAGCACAAGAAGAGCCGAGAAACATAGTTGATGCACTCAAGAAGGAGGATTGGATCAATGCTATGCATGAAGAGTTGAACAACTTTAAGAGAAATGATGTATGGGAATTGGTGGAAAGGCCAAAGAACTACAATGTGATTGGAACCAAGTGGGTCTTCAAGAACAAGCAAGATCAAGATGGAATTGTGATTAGAAACAAGGCAAGGCTAGTAGCTCAAGGGTTCACTCAAGTAGAGGGTCTTGATTTTGGAGAGACCTATGCACCGGTTGCTAGACTTGAAGCAATTAGAATCTTGCTTGCTTATGCATGTGCACATGACATCAAGCTCTATCAAATGGATGTGAAAAGTGCATTCTTGAATGGCTTCATCAATGAGTTGGTGTATGTTGAGCAACCACCGGGCTTTGAAGATGAGAAGTATCCCAACCATGTCTACAAGTTGAAGAAAGCATTGTATGGCTTGAAGCAAGCGCCAAGAGCATGGTATGAGAGGTTGAGAGATTTTCTCCTCTCTAAAGGGTTCAAGATGGGAAAGGTGGACACCACACTCTTCACCAAGAAGATTGGCAAAGACTTGTTTGTGTTGCAAATATATTTTGATGACATTATCTTTGGGTCAACCAATCAAGAGTTTTATGAAGAGTTTGCTAAGATGATGGCCAATGAGTTTGAGATGTCAATGCTTGGAGAGCTCACATTCTTTCTTGGTCTCCAAATCAAGCAAATGAAGAATGGCACATTCATAAGTCAAACCAAGTACATCAAAGACATGATCAAGAAGTTTGACTTACAAGATGCCAAGTCAATGTCCACACCAATGGCAACCAATGGAAGCCTTGATCCCGATCCAAGTGGCAACATGGTTGAACAAAAGAAGTATAGGTCTATGATTGGAAGCTTGCTCTATGCAACCGCATCAAGACCGGACATAGCATTTAGTGTGGGCATGTGTGCTAGATATCAATCCGATCCAAGAGAAAGTCACCTCAAGGCAACAAAGAGAATTGTGAGGTACTTGAAGGGCACACAAGATGTTGGACTATGGTATCCAAAGGGATCCAAATTTGAATTGATTGGCTATTCGAATTCCGATTATGGAGGGTGCAAGATCAATAGAATGAGCACAAGTGGCACATGTCAATTCCTTGGAAGG
Organism: Hyparrhenia diplandra; assembly: GCA_015847255.1. Classification (NCBI taxonomy): domain Eukaryota; kingdom Viridiplantae; phylum Streptophyta; class Magnoliopsida; order Poales; family Poaceae; genus Hyparrhenia; species Hyparrhenia diplandra. The sequence continues at coordinate 269,922 of JADLZK010000403.1, read as the reverse complement.
TCACTAGTATCATGGTCTTCAAAGAAGCAAAATAGTGTTGCTCTCTCTACCGCCCGAAGCGAATACATTAGTGCGGGAAGTTGTTGCACTCAATTGCTTTGGATGAGGTCAACATTGAAGGATTTTGGATTCACATTTGACAAGGTTCCATTGTTTTGTGACAATGAAAGTGCTAGAAAGATGACTCAAAATCCGGCTCAACATCCAAGAACAAAGCACATTGATATAAGGCACCACTTCATAAGAGATCATCAACAAAAGGGTGACATTTGTATCATGGACATTGGCACCGAAGATCAACTAGCCGACATATTCACCAAGCCACTTGATGAGAAGAGGTTTTGCATGCTAAAGGGAGAATTGAACATTATTGACTTCTCCAACTTGAGTTGATGCACCCCACTTATATGACATGCCTCTCCTTCGACAAACCTCAAGGTAAAAGTTGGTTGTCATGGCATTCATACTTGCTAAGGACTTGGTAGTGCATCTAGACATCATGCAATTTAATAGGCTCATTCATGGTAAATAAAATGATTTCAATGTATGTGTGGCACCACTATTGCTTTGAATGTTTTATGAACTAGTGGTGGCATATGACATGTTTATGTGCTTGCAATCCTAGAGTCAACTCTAGAAAATGAGCTATTGATGTGTATTCTAACATGGTGCAAGATAACCCTTATGTATATGAGGTGTGAAAAAGCTTGTCCTTGGTTCAAACTTGAATACATGGAAAGGCAAGTGATCTAGATGAGACCACATGTGATACTTTGATTGACTTGATTTCTCTCATTTACACCTTTTTTGGTGATTGTTGACAAAGGGAGAAATAAGTCACAAAGATGTTGGAAAGGATCACACAAATAGGGGAGCAAGCTCATAGACTATTTGTGCATTTGTATGTGCATGATCATAATGTGTTGTTGCATTGGCAATTAAATTCAATATACATGATTGCTTGGTGTATGCTAGTTTTTTGAAAATTTGATTGGTGTGTTGACCAACTAGCATGCATAGGTTGTATCTAGACAAAAGCTCACATTTTTAGCCTATAATGTTGATCAAGACACGATAGAGCGTGTGATCACATTATAGGATAGATGGCCCGACTATCAAGAGGGGATGCCGCGACAATCCTTGCATGAAGTGCTTCTAGGTCCAATTGACTTGCATATTGCATTTAGGACATGAGAGCACTAACTTCGATCTTGCCTAACATCTCGGCGTGCTAACATTGGTGATAACGTGGTCATCTTGGGCGTGTTGGCAACCTATGGCAGAGGCGAAGCAAGTTGGAAGCAAAGAGCAAAGAAAAAGGAAGAAGATGCTGCTGCCCGCAGGCTAACGGACGAAGAAAAGTGACCGGACGCGCGACCGAAGGCGCCCGTCAGTCTTTGTTCGCGGGCGCTCGCGTAGCGAATTGGCCGGACGCCGACGGAAGCCGGACGGATGCTTCGATGTTCCCGGCCGGGCGGCAAGGCGACCGACGCGCCAGAGGAGGGCGCTACCGGGCCCGACCCTTGTCGGTAGCGACCGGAAGCGATGGACGGACGCTGGACCGGACCCGCAAAAGGCCCGGTCACAAGCGTCGATCACCCCGCAGAGAGCCCATTTTGAACTCCACCCGCTCTTTCTCGAGGGGGCTCTATATACTTGTTTGGCCGGGTATTTGGAGCTCTCTCTTGCACATTTGAACACTCCTACACACTTGTGAGCTTGGATACTCTCTCCACTCATCTCCTCATCACTAATTCGATTCTTGGTGAGATTGAGAGAGATAGAAGTGCATTGCTTGCATCGGTTGCATTTAGAAGCACTTCATCCTTGGAGAAGCCGCGGGATCTTGTTACTCTTGGGAATTTGCCCGGTTCCCTAGCGGCTTGGAGCAAGAGGCGGTGTTGAGCTTCGATTGGAGCTTGTTCGAGGCCACACCGGTGGTGATTGTGAGGGTCGTTCCTTACCCCTCGGGAGATCGCGAAAGGAGCACTAGTGGATTGCTCGTGGCTTGTAGGACCCTCTCTTGTGATCGGTTGATTGAGCTCCCACCGGGATTTGGCATTGGCCATTAAGCTTGTCATCCGTCAAGTGAGTGTGTCGCCACAACGGGGGAGTAAGCGTGCGGCAAGCACGTGAACCTCGGTGAAAAATCATCGTGTCACTTGTTCTAGCTCGTTGGAGATTTCTTGGTGATCACGGGTGATTGGCCACAACCTCGACACTACACCGTGGTATTGTATTCTAGCACCTCTTTGCATTACTTTGGTAGTTTTCTTGTTAGGGTGCTTAGTTGAGTAGTTTGCTTAGTCTTGTTAGCTCCTAGTGGTAGAATTAGTTAGAATTGCTTGTCCACTTGCGAACACATGGTTGATTTATTTCAAATGTGTTTAGTTTTGATGTAGTGATTGTCAACAAATCAACATTCTACTTCTATTTTCTTTTATCTTTTAAGCTTCGCTATGGTTCACCCAAGCACACGTGGAGTGTGTCGAAGACGATCTCTTGGTTCGTGTTGTGCGGTGTGGAGCTCGGAGATGGTAGGCTGACGGAGAGGTGAAGGTGCCAAGGAGGGGCGTCTTGGGGCGACGGACCGTGGAGGTGAAGGACGGGGCGTGAGGCTTGGACCGAGGGACCGGTCTTGGGCTAGCCATGGTGGCTGACATCCGGGACATCGACGGACGCAAGAGGGGCGTGGCGAGGACCGTGTCGATCGGGTCAAGACGGCGTCGGCGGCGGCGGGAGCTCGGATGACTTGGCGACTTCGAGGCGGTCAAGACGGCGGTGACACGTGTCGAGGAGGTTTGGTGGTTTGTCCTCAAAACCATCGGCGCGGGTTTTCGTGGTTTGGGCCTCAAAACCACGGGGGTTTGGTGGTTTGGGCCTCAAAACCACAGGCTGGGTTCATGGGTTTGCGCCTCAAAACCCGGTGTTCCGGCGGATCGGAAGGGCGGCTTACGTGGCGGCATCGGGGAGATTGCGTGGAGGCAAGGCTACCGGTGAGGAAGGCGCGGTGGCCGCCGGATCAAATATTACCCCAGTCGACGGAAATAGCCTTAGGGTTAAGAAAATCGACTCATGTATCTAGGGGTAGTTTAGGCAGGGGAATTGGGGCTATATAGCGCAGGCATACCCCTTCATCCTCCCTTGCCTCTCATTTTACGCTTTCTAGTCTAGGGTTCTCGTGACAGTGGTGTGAGAGGTCCACCGATTTGTATCGAATTTGCGAGCAAGGGCTAGCTCGAGTAGCCCGTCACATGGTGACGTTTGGGTTGATCGATCGGTGTTCTTTGTTGTTCTTGAGCTGTGATTTTGAGTTCTTCACTTGTTCTTCCCGAGTTCATCCTCTCCCCCTCTTTTTTCTCTTCGCGATTTCTTCGTTTTGGCACCGCTTTGATCTCGTTTTTCTTGCGTTGATTCGTGCTAGGGGCGTGAGAGGATCATTTCCACCGAAGGGTTTGAGCTAATTCCTCACGAGCACGTAGATCGGGCGAGTTTTGGATCAAGGTGACCTTTTGGGTGTGTTCTTCGTGTGATCCGCGATTTCTCTCGATTCACTCCGTTAAACTCGAAATTTCCAAAGGGAAAATGGTCACCCACATGCCTAGATGCTATGGCTCAATCCTTGTGACCTGAGGTTTTTCGATTTGAGTGAGTTTGGATCGAGTTTGGGGTGAGTCGCCGCGGGGCGGCCTTTGTCAAGCGCGTCGAGCCGACCGGGGCGCGACCGGGCGCTGCCCGAGCGCCGGCCGGGGCACCGGTGCGGTCAGGCCCGTCGGGGTGACCGACGCGGACCGACGGGACGCCCGTCGACCGGGCGCTTCCGGTCGGTCGCGTCTCGCAGAGCTCGCGAAGAGCACCGATCGAAGCACCGACGACGCCGGACGGACTTCGCCAAAGGAGTCCGGCCGGTGGAGTCCGGCCACTTTCTGCAGGGCGTTTTCTTCCCGCCTCTTGGTTTGTTCGGTTCGGTTTCCGGTTGATCCGCCGTGAGTCTAGAGCAAACTCTAGCTCATCCACCTTGCATCCAAGGTCGTGATCATACCGTGTGGTGTGTGCTTTTACTCCGAGGGGTCGTGGAGAGCTACAAGTCATTCTAATTCGAAAGAATTTGATTGAGGCTCCCATTCACCCCCTCCGTCGCCGTTTCGGTCCTTCAATTGGTATCGGAGCAGGTTAAGGATCAAATCCACCTTAACCGGTTCTTGATCCGCTGTAAGCGACATGGAGAGGTTTGGTCACTTTGGTGGCAAGCCTCCTGAGAGTTCGATGGCACCAACTATCCCTATTGGAAGATTAAGATGCAAGCGCATCTCATGGGGATAGATTGGAGAGTGTGGGAGATCGTTGAGGATGAGAACTACCAAGTGCTTGCCGCCGAAAGTGGGTGAGGATCAAATAGCCCAACACAATGCCAACAACCGAGCGAGGAGTGTCTTGTTCTCGAGCCTCAAGGAGAGCGAGTTTGAGAGGGTAGCCACTTGTGAGACCGCTAGAGAGGTGTGGAAGACTCTCGAGAGCTACCATGAGGGGAACCCCACAAGTCAAGGCCCGCCTCTACGAAACCTACAAGAGAGAGTACAATAACCTCATCCAAATTGATGGCGAGACCATCGATTCTCTCTTTGCTAGGTTTGAGGACGATCACGCAACAAGCTTCGTGCGAACAAGCCTTCTGGAAGGTTGGATGAGCACGAGAAGGCGTCGCGGCTCTTATGCGCCTTTGGATCGGAAGGTGTGGGATGTGAAGGTGTCCGCGATCATGGAGTCTCGCCAACTACGACACCCTCACTCCCGACGAGCTCTCACAAAGAAGCTCAAGTCTTCCTCGAGATTGAGGCCCGCATTCAAAGCGAACTCAAGAACCCATCAGCGCCGAATGTTGCACTCGTCTCCTCGTAAGAGCGGTTCCAGCTTCTTCGCTAACCCTTCACAGATTCCTTTTGCCTTGTCCTCTTTGGTGTGTCCGTGTGGACGAGGAGCGAATGGAGAGCCTTGGGGATGATGAGTCGTTTAGTCATCGGCGATTCTCGCGGTTTCACAACAACCGCTTGAACCGTCGAGCGTGGCGGCCCATCCAAGGGTGGATGCTTCGAGTGCGGAGATCCAGATCGCCGTACGCCGCCGCCCCCAAGAAGAACAAGGACAAGTACTCCGTGAGAAGTACTACTCCAAGTACGACTCCGACAAGCGCAAGGACAAGCGAGTACACCTCCGGCAAGTACAAGTCCAAGAAGGGATTCGACAAGGAGGCTATCAAGAAGAAGTACCTCAAGCGTGCCAAGCAAAGACGAGCACGCCTTCCTTGCTTCCCTCAACGACCTCGACAACGACTACTCCGACGGGCGATCTTCCTCAAGCGACGGAGCCCGAGCGCAAGGTCGAGGACAGGCTGAACGGACTCTGCTTCTTCGACCGACTCCAAGCCCGGGGCTTCGCACCATGGCCCTTGATGGAGCGGTGACCGACGCCGCTTCAAGCCACATGACAAATGACACTTCTCCCCGAGGTACCTCCCACGATCGAGTCTCTCTCCGATGAGGTTGAATCTTTGGGCGATGCACTTGTTTGCCAAGAGAAGTCGCTTTAGGCGTGCCGCTAGAGAGAGGAAGGAGTACAAGGAGAAGTGGGAGATGGCTGTGACTGAGATTGAGCTTCTTAGGAAGCCTGTGGAGGTGTCGGAGGAGACTGAGTGTGATGCTTGTGCGGTGCACATGTCTAGCATCATGACTTTGCAGTCCAAGTATTCGGCTTTGCTAGACGAGCACGTTGAGTTGAAGTCTAGGCCGATGATGTTGGGTGCGTGCAAGTCCCGTCCGAGCTTGCAATCTGAAGTTGGCGAGAGAAGGATGCCAAGCTTGCTTTGTGCTTGAGAAGGCCAGCTCGAGATAGCACCGTCTTGAAGTTGTGCTAAGTGTGAAGCTTTGGAGGCCGGAGGTCATGTCTTGTAGACATGACAAGGGTAGAGTTGAAGAGGAGAACACATACCTTCGCTCTATCCTCGAAGTTGGGTGTCTAGTGGAGAGCCGCAGCTAGGCATGATGATGAGTCGGCTCAAGAGGGGGACCGACACATCTGGTTAGGCTTTGCTATAGGTGGGAAGGGTGAAGTCATCTATGGTAAGGTTGGTCAGGGTAGTGGTTTGAGCTCGAGTGAGAAACCCACAAACACTCCCAAATTGACCGAGATCACCCCACCTGAGCCTCCCAAGCCTATTGTGCAAAATGGCATTCTCCAAGAGACCCCAAAAACTCCACCTCCCAAACAAGTGTGGCTTCCCAAACCGAACCATCTCAGGGAACCCACTTGACACTCTACCCAGATCCTCGAGGAAACCCTTCCTAAGGCCAAGACCACAACAAGAGTGAGCCATCCACCCAAGAGAGTGAACCAACCACCACCCAAGAGAGAGGTGAGGTATCACTGTGAGTACTTGCCGAGGGATGGTCACTTAGTTGAGTTTTGCTTCGGGAGGAAGAGGGATGCTAGGCGTAGAGTGGAGTTTGAGAACCGTGACTTGTATCACCCACCACTTGGCATGTATGAGAGGGGTGTGCGGCCGGTTCGAGGGCGCTTGCTAGGCCTCAAGGTAGGAGGCCTCGGAGGTTTGGGCCACGCTTTGAGACCATTTGGTGGTCGTGCTCGCGAGTGGATGTTGATCCTCGCTTTGGGAGCTTTGAGTTTGACAGGAGGAGTGCACCACACTTTGTTGTGCGTGGTGGCGCTTTGGGAAGAAGGGTCATGGGATGTTTGTTTTGCCTAACGCCTATCTTGCGCAAAATGGTCAACACTGGTATTCTCCTAAGTATACTAACCCCTGTTGTGCCATTTGCTCATCCCATGTTTTTCCAATGATGTAGGTGATCAAGTCTTGGGTTCCCAAGTTTATGCCTCAAGTAACCCTTTGGGATCCAAGACTTGGGTTTCTTTGTCCTCTCATGTGTAGGTATGAGGACGTGGGGTGGAGAACATGTGTTTGATGGAACTTGATCCTTTGTATGGTGTGATCAAGACTTGATGGTTCTCTACACTCACTTTGATGGCCTCGAAGAGGCATGTGCCTAATTGTGACACCTACACACGCCTCTGTGAGCTATCATATACACTCATGCCTTGTACATTCATGTTTCTCTACGTGTGGTATGAGGTAGTCGTTCATTTGCTCTCTTGTATATTGCTTGCATGTATCATACTTGTATCATGCTTTTATATCCTCTTTAGCATGTATTATCTTGTGTATTATATGCCATGCTAGCCTTTTGTGCCCTTTTTGTTTCCTAGTTTTCTTTTGCTAGGTGTCTTTGGTTGAGGGAGAGTTGGGAGTTTGCTATCCTTTTTTGAGGGGTAGTTTTGTAGTTGATGTACACTTGTAGCTTTAGGTTTGTTTTGCTCTCATGCATCATCTTGTATCATATTGCATTCATCATGTACACTATTGCATCTTGAGCTTCTTGGTTATATTGATCACAATGAGACTATGCTCTGTTTAGTGTAACAATTACATGTTGGTGCTTATAGCTTGTGCTCCTTCATTCAATTGATTTATGTTATGAGCAAAAGCTGTTTTTCATGTGAACTTGCTTAACAACGATGAATCTTACAAAATGTTCACCATTGAGATAGTTCCTAGCATGTTTAAGCCGTTGAGATCCTTTGTGCTTATCATGTATGCTAAGGTGACTATGTCTCATTCACCGAAGTTATACACTTGCTTAGATGACCACATGCTTTCATATGCTAAAATCTGAAATCTAAGTTAAGTGTATGGAAAAAGATCGAGATGGGTCCATACCGTCCCCACATCCAAGTCTTGGGACTGCTTCTCATTGCACTTGAGTTGAACCCGAGCTTGGTAGTGTTTGACCCGACCATTGTCTTAAGCTTCGATTGCTCACATGCATAGGCTTGACATGGTTGATTAGTAAGGCAGACGGTTGTGGATAACCACTTTCGCACTCATGTCTTTGGACCAATGCTTGTATCCGCTAAATCTCTCGATAATCTTAAAATGTTGTTGGCAAGTGTTGGTTCTTTTCTTTGGCATGATGGATAAACTTTGCTTGGGGTAGTCCTCTTGATATACATGTGTAGCACTTGGTAGATTTCCAGCTTACTTATGCTATGTGATATTCTTTGTGGTGGACACCTTTTTCTCGAAAATGCTTAAAACTGAATCAAAATGCTTTCAAGTCATATTTCATATCTCTTGATCGCTTTGAGCACCGTGTTAAGCACTTGATTTTGTTGTCATGACACTACCTAGAGCATCTTCTCATTTGGATGACTATAAACTTGGAGCTCACTCATTGCACTTTGCATGCATTTTCATCGCTTGATTAGTGCATGTGCCAACAAGGGGGAGAAAGATACAAAGACAAAGGTGAATTGTGAATTGGTATCTTGAATTGGTATCTTCATGGATCGCACTAGTCAAGGGGGGAGTAACTCGGGGGAGTATCTCTTTACCACTTTGAGCTAGATGTCTTGAGGGTCTAGCTTGTGTGTGAAAGAAATTGGTAGAGATTGGTTTGGAGCCGTGCTAGTGGTGTTGACCTTTTCTACCTCTTCTTGAGGACTAGGCATGCATTTAGCTTGGTTGTGTCGAGCCTTTTGCCCATGTCTTTGGGAACCAAGTTTTTGCTCCATGTTTGCTATCCAGTTAGGTTGTCCTAGCTTGCACGGATGTGCTTTCTTCTACCTTATTTCTGTCTTTGTGTTGAATGTTGACAATGCACTCATCAAGGGGGAGATTGCGAACACATGGTTGATTTATTTCAAATGTGTTTAGTTTTGATGTAGTGATTGTCAACAAATCAACATTCTACTTCTATTTTCTTTTATCTTTTACGCCGGCTATGGTTCACCGCAGACACGTGGAGTGTGTCGAAGACGATTCTTGGTTCGTGTTTGTGCGTGTGTGGAGCTCGGAGATGGTAGCCGACGAGAGAGGTGAAGGTGCCAAGGAGGACGTCTCGGGCGACGGACCGTGGAGGTGAAGGACTGACGTGAGGCTTGGACCGAGGGACCGGGTGTCGCGGCTAGCCATGGTGGTGACATCCGGGGGACATCGACGACCTTAAGAGGACGTGGCAGACCGTGTCGATCGGGTCAAGACGGCGAGCGTGCAAAAGAAGCGGGGAGCTCGGATGACTTGGCGACTTCGGGCGGTCAAGACGCGGCGGTGACACGTGTCGAGGAGGTTTGGTGGTTTGTCCTCAAAACCATCGGCGCGGGGTTTCGTGGTTTGGGCCTCAAAACCACGGGCGGGTTTGGTGGTTTGGGCCTCAAAACCACAGCGCTGGTTTCGGGTTTGCGCCTCAAAACCGAAGTGTTCCCGCCGACGGAAGGGCGGCACGTGGGCGGCATCGGGGAGATTGGTGGAGGCAAGGCTACGGTGAGGAAGGCGCGGTGGCCGCCGGATCAAATATTACCCTGAGTCGACGGAAATAGCCTTAGGGTTAAGAAAATCGACTCATGTATCTAGGGGTAGTTTAGGCAGGAGGGAATTGGGGCTATATAGCGAGGCATACCCCTTCATCCTCCCTTGCCTCTCATTTTACGTTTTCTAGTCTAGGGTTCTCGAGCAGTGGTGTGAGAGGTCCACCGATTTGTATCGAATTTGCCGAGCAAGGGCTAGCTCTGAGTAGCCTGTCACATGGTGACGTTTGGGTTGATTCGATCGGTGTTCTTTGTTGTTCTTGAGCTGTGATTTTGAGTTCTTCACTTGTTCTTCCCGAGTTCATCCTCTCCCCTCTTTTCTCTTCGCGATTTCTTCGTTTTGGCACCGCTTGATCTCGTTTTTTTCTTGCGTTGATTCGTGCTAGGACGTGAGAGGATCATTTCCACCGAAGGGTTTGAGCTAATTCCTCACGAGCACGTAGATCGGGCGGAGTTTTGGATCAAGGTGACCTTTTGGTGTGTTTCTTCGTGTGATCCGCGATTTCTCTCGATTCACTCCGTTAAACTCGAAATTTCCAAAGGGAAAATGGTCACCCACATGCCTAGATGCTATGGCTCAATCCTTGTGACCTGAGGTTTCGATTTGAGTGAGTTTGGATCGAAGTTTGGGGTGAGTCGCCGCGGAGGCGCTGCTTCGCTCCTTGCCGAGCCGACCGGACGCACGACCGGGCCGCCGTCAGCGCGACGGGACGCACGGGCGGCGATCCGCGTCGGCCGGCCGGGTGACCGACGCGGGACCGACGCGACGTCCCAGTGACCGGGCCTTCCGGGCGGTCGCGTCGCGCGAGCTCTGCAAGAGCAATCGACCGAAAAAACGCACCGGAACCGACGCCGGACCCGACTCGCCGGTGAGTCCTGGCCGGTGAGTCCTGGCCACTGCAGGGGGCGTTTTCTTCCCGCCTCTTTGCGTTTGTTCCGTTCGGTTTCCTAGGTTGATCCGCCGTGAGTCTAGAGCAAACTCTAGCTCATCCACCTTGCATCCAAGGTCGTGATCATACCGTGTGGTGTGTGCTTTTTACTCCGAGGGGTCGTGAGAGCTACAAGTCATTCTAATTCGAAAAGAATTTGATTGAGGCTCCCATTCACCCCCCTCCGGTCGCCCGTTTGGTCCTTCATCCACCTAGGAGTAACTTAGCAACCTAGCCTTTGTGTGTGATTAGAGATATTAGACTTGATAGAATTGCTAGGAGGCTTGCGTAATTAGCTCGAAAGCATTTACATTTGTGCTACGCCGTATTATTTACTAACCGCCTTGCTTAGTGTTGTTTTTAGAATTTTTAATAGGCTATTCACCCCCCCTCTAGCCATTAGGACCTTTCAAAGAGGCCTATTTTTTTTTTCTTATACGCACCACTTGCATTTTTGCCCAACCACGAAGGTATTGGCGCAGCCTCCCGATCTTAGCTTGCCATCTTTTCAATAGGCGAACCCGCACAATCGGAGTATTACGCCACACATCACTCACCATTTCATGAAAACCATCTCTCAAGAACCATCCCGGTTCAAACTTGAACCGAGGTTGATAAGTTGAGGACGTAATATTTGTAGAAAAAAGAAGAGGTGTGTGATCAGATATTTCTCTATTCAATGCATGAACAGTGGTAAGCGGAAACTTGTTTTCAAAGTCGGTCGCGGTAAGAATCTGTCTAACTTTTCAAACGTTTGATTCTGCAGTTATTAGCCCATGTGAATTTTCTTCCCCGCTCATCTCAATCTCTCTTAAATTCGAGGAGTCTATTACGGCGTTGAACGTAAACGCCACTTATCATTAAAGTTATTATTATTTTTCTCGGCTTGGTTCCAGTAAAATGTTAAGTCACCACCTATAACAATAGGTAAGGTTTCTTTAGAACATACACGGACCATTTCGGACAAGAAATTGGCCTTATGTTCTGCACCTTTGTCTTAACCATAAACTGCCATCAGATTAAATTTGAAATCATCTTGTTTGTACCGAAGTTTGAATTTAATATAAAAATCACCCTCATCTATTTCACCAACGTCAAAAGTTGCCAAATGAATTCCTAGTAACATACCACCGGATCGACCTCATGGAGCCATATAGTGCCACAAATAATCTCTGCCTGCGCAAATGTTATTCAATGTGGTCTGCGAAAAGTTGGCTCTACCGGTTTCCGATAAGGCAATGAAATCTAGATTTTTTTCTTTTGTTAACTCTCACAAAAATCTATACTTTTTATAGTCTGCAAACCCATTGCAATTCCAAAATATTCCTTTCATTTAGACTGAATTTTGTATATCTTTTTTTTTAGCAATCTTCTTTTCCTTTTTAGAACTTTTTAGATTTTGATTTAGCTCTAGGTAAGACGGAGACTCAAGACACTTAGCATCACAGCCCCCATCACCCAGCGCCTCTACTACCTCGAACAAATTAAATTTAGAGCCTCTAAATCAAAGTTGTTATCTTCGAACAAACTGTAGAGGCATCATCAGCTACATCTTTTGGAACATTCAAACAATTCCTATTCTCAAAAAAACGTTGGCATTCTAAATCTCTTAAAAAATTAATTGATTTATTAACTTGACAAGAATCATTTCCTAACTCGAACCCCTAGAGCATCGGTGGTTTTAAGCAAGCATGAATCATCATGGAAAGCAAAGGTGCTAGGATGGGGATAAATACCTTTGGCGTAAGAGAATTCCAAATTCTCGGCGAGCCTTCAACCTGGCTGCTTTTTTCGTAGAATCTTGGTCCATACTGGATGCTACTCTCTTGCTTGATCTACCAGGGTGACATAGTCCCACCAAGTTGACTTTTTAGCCTTATCAATATTTCCGAGTCATTTGCTTTTTGAGCACCTTTGCATTCACCGTCCAAAATTCTCGAGGGACAACAAAGACTAAAGGTTTATTTTTATTGATACTTGCCTCGCTAGTGCCACATTCAGCTGTGCTTTGGTGGTTTGACACCTTTAGAATTACTTCCCTCGAATTTTTACCATCAATATCCATAGGCTTCTCCTCACCTATGTTCTCTTTTGGATTATCGTTTGGGTTAGCCTCTTTTTTCGTCCCATCTCTGCCGCCGGAGGATCATCATCCTCCATGTTAGCATCCAAATCAATTAATTTGGGCTCACCATCAAGCATGTTTTCTTCAACCCCAAATTGCAGCGGTAAACATCGCCCCAATAACCACATCCACATAAACAGGGGATAAGTTTGGGATCTAGCACCGCTACCTTTAGTCTAGGTCTTCCATGCTTCTTTAGAAAGTTCATGTCAACAGTTTTAGGAACACCTAGGATGGAGGCGATCGCCCATATTATGGGGAAAACCTTATGCTCCTTAGGTAGCCCTCAGAAACTGTACCCAAACTTTCTCAATCTCATATGAATGCACATCTTCTTCAATTAATTTTTCAAACTTAATTTTTCCCTTTACAAGCTTAGTGTCCATAGCACCCCAGCTTGACCACCATCTCAAACCATTCTCAAGATGGAAAATTAATGATGAAAGTATCTTTTCCTTTCACCTCAACTTCCCATTTGAAGTTGCCCGGTAGTAGTTTTTCCGGTTCCACCGCCAAAGACTCAACAATAATGGAACCTTCTAAGACACGCACCATAGCAAACTTCTCCTCGGCCTTTACTTTGGGATGCTCATTAGAAACTGGAATATAATAAAAACCAAGGCCATCCACAAAGATAACCATACGGCAAAGCGTAGAAACTTGTTTTCTTTCCAAATGGGCAAGCTTTTTGCACATGGTCACCACAAAGAAGAATCACAACATAAAACAACAGTGCACTCACTAGTGGTATGACCTTTTTGTGACAACGATAACACAAAGGTTTACCCTTACTTTTTTGGTTCCTTTAGATGACTCGAATATCAATTGCATTTTTTTTCATAATTTGGTGGGGCATTAGTCACCGGTACCTCCCCGTGAAGACTTGCTTGAGTTATCCAAAGATCGGTTTTACGTGGCTCTCCCGCACCCGACACTTGAAGCTTGGGCAGCACCTCCGCCCCCCAAATTGCTGACCGAAAGCACTTGTAGGTTGGCCACCGACGCCAATCGGGCCGGGTGCATTTGGGTCGCTTGCACTTGCTGTCCGCTGAGCCATCGTCCCTCGTGTTAGGCAACCGGGCCGGTGCAACTGGGAATCGCAGCGCCGCCGCGTTGACGGAAGATGGTCGGGCAACGTCGCCGCGTCGGGCGATGGCTCGCGCTGGCTGCCGCCCGCCAAGTTGTGGCCACGCCTGTGCCACCCCGATTGGCCTCCTTGAAATGTCTCGCTGCCGACCTCGCTTGGTGATAGGCGCCGGTCTCGATGATGACGGTTGTTTGCGGGCGGCTTGATCGGGTGATACCGCGGTGATTATGGAAACCACCACCGTATCCGTCACCACGACCATGCCCACCGTCAAACCCTCCATTGTACGTCCTCCGGCCGCGACCTCAGTTGTAACCACGGTAGCCGTAGTTGTTGTAGCCGCCACCATAAGAGTTCCCCCTCCACCCGCGATCTCCACCGAAACCGCGACCACGGCCGCGCCGACCCGTAGCCATGAGGCCGCCCGCGATTGCCGGGATCAAAGCCCGGGTTGAAACCTGGATTGAAGCCGGCTCCTCCCCTTCCGCCTCCTTGATCTCCAAGACCCCGGCCCCCGCCTCCACCTCCTTGCGCCGCCATTGGCTTTCCTTCCCGTACAATCTCAACGAAAGATCGTCGGATCGAGTCAGTTTGTGGCGGCTGGCTCAGAGTTGGTTTACGGTGTCTAGGGTAAGTCTTAGTTCCCGTCCTCTAAGAAGAGTGAGCATAGCCCCTTCGTGGGCCTAAAGAAACGCCCCGCCCAATTTTCACCTCGCCGTGCGCGGCAACCATTGTGGTCGCACATCCGCCCTTTGTCGGAATACACGCGGTCTTAATGGTCGAAGATGAAGTAATATGCGTCGCGGGAATTGTGGATCCAATCCGTCCACTTTTGAAATTTCAAAATGTTTTGAACAAGAGATAGCTCCCGAGATCCTCGGATTGAGCACAGATCGATCGCCGACGATCGACCGGCGATCGAAAGTCGGCAATCTCCAAGGCTCGCTCCGCCGATCTCGCCGGGCATCCCTTTGGGAGGATGCCAGCGCCAAACAATCACCTAGAGTTCTCCGTGGAGATACTGATCGATGCGGAGGCGGCGGCCCTTGCCATGGATTTCCGGTGTTCGACTTTTGTTCTTTCAATTTTTTATGAACCATGGTTTCCACAATCCTCTTTGATAGCTTTACTCCAGCAGAGTTTCGATCATTACTATTAAGAGCCTTTTCAGCTAAAAACAATTGATCTACTGAAAAGCCCGCTGAATTTGCATCTTTAATAAACTCCGCGTTGAAATGTCATCAACATCATCATCATCGGAAGAAACATCTCCCGACTGTGCCCCAAATTTAAAAGGTAAACCTTCACCTGTTTCACACCGAAGCGTGGATCGGTTTGCCCAGGGGCACATGCCCGCCACGCTGCACCATCCTTGACAATTCTTCTCGTCCCTTCTTGCATCGCTGCTCTTCCAGCTCCTCATCACCGTCGTCCATGTCTGGTTTAGGCCGCGGTCGAAGAGCAGTCCTCGTGCTTGGAGCAAGAGTGAGGCGTCCGGATCGTCCCAGCCGCCTACCTCGTCCCGCTACGGGTTCCAAGGCCATGGTAGGTTCATCATCCGACTCACCATCACATTCCTGCGCCATAGCAAAAAGAACAAGAAGAAACGATGAAGAAAACGAATGTAACTATGCAATTACCCGTGTGATTTCATGTGCCTCCGATGAGGAAGCAAGATCTGAATCGGAAGCTGCTCGATCCCGGCTGTCTCCGGTCGGGCGATCAGCGCCGCGTCGTCTTCGAGGATGATCAGGATGTCCCACCCGATCGGCTTCCGCGACGCGCGGCTTAACGCGCGCCCGGCGTCGTCGTGGCGGCAGGATGGCCCACCGGTCGGCGGTCCCCTCACCGTCGCCCCCTAGGCCAGCGCCGGCGTCCCAGAGACCACCGCCCGCGGTCACGCTGTCGCCTCCCCGCCCACTCCCTCGGCGCAGGCGTGGGCCGGCGATCCGCGATGGAGGCGGCTCTCCCGACGCGTTGCAAGCGCGATGACGAGGGATCTTCGGGTGTGACCCGGCGAGGTCAGTGTCGCCGTCGGCAAGGTACCGGCGGTCACCGACGTAGCCCGATTCTGCGATCGCCACTAGATCGCCAGTCCGCTATTCCCGGGATTCAAAATTAGGCGGATCTGTCGTCACTGTAGGGGAAAACCAGGCCAAATGCAAAGCAAAAAGGGAAAGATAATACGATTGGATCAGACCTCTACTATCTTACAACTTAGATTCCATTATGGGTGCTTTCCAGACAGATATGTTGTGCACTCTAACGTAAGAATAAGTGGATTGAAGGGATCCGAAGTATAACAATATGTTTCTGAGCAATTCCTAATAACGTTTTCCTCGATGATCATGACCACCACCAGCGTAGTGGGTAAATTGGATACACCCCCTCTGCTTCCTCTTTATTAATTTTTTTTGTTTTAATACAGACGCACATTATTACACAGTATTCACCAGAAGGGTGAACAATCAAACAATAGGACTCAACGAACAGAACTGCAAAACCTGATCCTCACTCTCCCTTGCAACAGCACGTAGAATTCCTACTGCTCTAGCAGCAACAGATACAGCTGCAGCGGCAACGTTTCTCTTTACAACAACCGTGTGGAAGTTGTAGTCCAAATCCATACATTCTCTGTAGGAAAATAATGGCCTAGAAAAAGCAGCCTGCTCATATCCAGAGACTAAAAAAGGATCTCCAATCGCCCAAAAAAAGGGTACGACATGGATCCACCAGCACATCACAAGGCAGTGCAACTTCGATGCCATAAACAGGCGAACCATCCCCGACCGTCTCTATGGAAGCGTAAGCCAGGCTGCAGTGGGACACCACTTTTTGCAACAGCGGCAGGGAGGAAGTTTGCACAAGGGGCATGAATTTCGTCATTAGTTTGGGTGTAAACCTAAGGTAAGACTCAGAAAATAGGACCCAAGGAGCAGGACAACACGGCGACGAACAGCAGCGTAAAACAAAAAAGGAACATAATCCAAAGGTCAGCGAGGTCCATAAGGTCACACGAGGAAGATGAGGCGCGGAAATACTGTACCAGACACGCGTCCTGAGCGAAACAACCGTTTTTTGGTCGCCTCGCACAGATCCAGCTCAGATCGCTTGGATCCCCGCCGGTGCTGGAGGACACAGTAGAAGAAGCGAAAACCTAGTCTGCCATGGCTTACCTTCGAGAGCAAGGCTGAGGAGAGCGAAACGGAGGCGTGGACACAGGCACCTAGGTTCTCTTTATCGAAGCCTCAGTTCTCCCTGGCAATTTTACGTGGTGGACAACTACCTTGGAGAAGCGAGGACTGGGCACGAAATAATCGCTGACACCTGGGCCACGTAGCTCAAAGCAGTTCGATGGGACCACCTGGACAGCGCCCAAAAGGCAGCGGATACAACCATCATGGGTTTTGCCATGGCTGGAACGCTACAAAGGCGCGAGAACGGGATTCGCCTCCTTCGGTGCGAGGTTCGGAGGAATCTAGGGACCCAGCGCAAGAGCGCCGCGTGTGTCCGGGGGCTTTGGCGCGAATGGGCGTAAGGGGAGGGGCGGGCGCGTCGTATGGCCGGCCCGCAGCGGGCGCCGCGTGGCGCGGACCCCACCGGCCGCTAGGGCCGGGCCCGCGGGGCGAAGGCCCGCTGCGCCGTCGATCTGCGCCATCCGCCCGCCGGGGTGGTCGCGGGCGACGTGGATAGCCTCGGGCCGTCTTGAGTCCTGGGGTTCTCTTATTTTGAGATGCCAAATGTTCAACAGGACTATATGTGATATGGAGAATTTTCTTATATTTGTCATAGCTTTGTTGATTTATTTATGAGTAAAATGCACCAAGCCTGCAACAACTATCCAAATGGGTGTGTATTAGTTCATCATCATCTTGTAATCTACGTACTTTGATGCAAGAGCTTTTGCCTATTGGTGCAGACATAATCATATCCAAACATCGTGTATTTTATTTGCCATAGTACAAACTGTGAATGCGGCTTGTATTTATTTGGCGACAGTCTGCTGACCATCTGATACGTAGATGGTCGCGATGATGTGCCGCAGACGTACGGCTTGTCCAGTCACAGGACGGTCATATGATGTGGGGTCACAGGACACGCCTTCTCCACAGCCGGTGCCGCTTGCACGTCTACACGTGCAATGGCTCTGTCCATCATCAGTACGCCCAACGTTACCACGACAACCCATGATCGGGTTAAAGCAAGGCCAGTAATCCTTGGCTACAAATCAAGTCAACTCATCTAGAGCCCGGCTTATAGCCTGAAGTATACAATAGTTGATCCCTTCCCATGTTCCAAGAGTCGTTTTTATGTACTATTTATAGGAAGAGAGAGAACGCTGGGATGAGAGAGAGAGAGTGGTGTGGTTCAGCGCATGCAAATATATCTCCGTTTCTGTGATCAGCTCGACAACGGCAGCGTCGCCAAGCACATGTTCCTCTCTCGCCGGACGTGCAGCTGATGTGGCCGGTGTTTCGCCTGCTGTTGTACTTGCTCTTAGGTCCCACTTAAACAACATAAGAGCATGGGTAATGGTTACGCCCACTGCCGGCTGCAAGGGTTGTGACATGGCGTGAAACCTGCAAGCATTTAATGCACACCATGTGAATTCAACCAATAGCGGCGGCGAGAGCTCCTCTCCGCCGGCCGGCCGCCGTCTCGCGAGTCGCCCATCGATTCTCTCTCTCTCCGCCGACTCCTCTTCCACGCCGGATTTCGCCGCGAGTCGCCCATCACTATACTTGCTCTAAGTGTTGTGGATTCATCACACGGGTCGTCTTGCCGGTGCCGGCCAGCGATGCTCACCCTCCGAGATGCACCCGAGCCGGGCGGATCTTGCCAAAGCGCCGCCCGCCTAATGCCCCGGCTTAAGGCCGGGCGACCAACCACGACCGAGCCTTGCCGACACACTCCGGCATGTCACTTCCCCCTAGCACCTTCTCCTTCCACTCATGACTCGTCCCACCGGGGACGTGTCACCATCCATCCATTTTTGTGGGCAAGGTGAACCCAAATCTATGTTGTATTAAGGGCCCGTTTGGTTTGCAACCTCACCAGCCACATGGGTTGTGGCGCCGCGAGCGTTTGGCGGAAGAATCGGCCGCCTAAGGTGTGGCGAGAATTGCCAAAGAAATGAAGTGTGGCAGCCACAATTAATTCAAGAACCAAACACCAGCCAAGTACGTGTTGCACCCAAAGGTACGGCGTGACGAGCATCGGCCACCAACCAAGCACATGCACCCCCTAAGATGTCTCTGTCTATAGATGTCTTGCAACCAAACCAATCATATACATATACAACTCCATATAGCGCCTAGGTTCCGCGCATGGAGAGGCCCTCTGATTACTGTACACTACCATTCGCCAATCCAGGCGCCGCCCGCGCGTCGTGTCCCCGCCTCCTTTTCGAAGGCTGCGCGGTTCGTTCAACCGCCGCGCCGCCGCCCGCCGGCCCCGCGCGCCTCGGCGCCTCGCTTCATCCTCTTCCCCTCCGCCGGCTCCGTGAAAAAAAACGCCTCCGCCTCACCCAGCTGCGCCCGGATGCCTCGCCATTGGCTTCTTCCTCGAATGCGCATCGATTGTCACCTCCTCCCGTTCCCGGCCCGGTGCCTAGCGGCCTTCTCGGAGGAAGGAAGGACTCCTTGAGCCCGGAACGCCCGGCGTCGGCCCATCATCATGTGTGCGCCGCCGCGTATTCTGGCCGCCGGATACCAGGTGCTCGTCGTCCTCTTTCCTTCCTTATGTTTCACCATCTCCTTCTCCCCTCTCGCCTCCATCAAGCCTGCCGAGGACGGGGCCGTTGGAGACAGGGGCGGATTTGGGCCTAAGGCCACTAGGGCCACGGCCCTAGTCGTGGCCCAAAGAACACCTTATAGTATATGTCCGCTTTCTCGGCCTAGTTTCGAAGTTGGGCCATCCTTCCCGCCCATCACAAAGGGAGACGGTCGAGCCACGCGATTGGCGGCGTCTTTGTTCCTCCACCCCCAACCCCGTTCTCGCTTCTCTCCGTTACTCCATATAGTGATCGAACCTCCACGCATCCACCGCACTTTGGGGCTGTTTGGATGGCACCACGGCCAAATTTGCTGGATGTTGCCCGGACTCGTTTGGATGGAGCCCTAGGTATCCTTGCCCGGTGTGAGTATGCGGGACGGGTTGCCGGGCACCGGGAAATCGATCGCTGGGCCTCCCGAAGTTGCTGGCTCTCTAATCCAAAACACATAACCCGATCTTATCCTTTCCCTCTTCATTTCACCTTTCCTCTCTCACTCCCGTAGCCACCACTTGGTCCACTTCTCTCTGTTCTCTCCCCTCGTTCTTCATAGAGCGGCTGAAATCAACCAGCCAGGGCAACCAATGATCCAAACACTACCCGGGCTGTTCTACCCACTCGGTGATGTCCAGGGCTTGAACCAAACGCTCCAACTAATTCTTCATCCGCCTGGCCGGGCATCTTTGCATTGGTGGTGGCGAGCGGTTCACGGGCAGGTGAAATGCCCAGGCAACTAGTCCAGGCTTGCATCCAAGCCCTATCCCTCCCAACTGCCGCAATCCCAGGCCGTAGATGCACTGGCCAGGCCGCGACGACGCGATGCCGCGGTGACGGCAAGCACCAGCTAATACCTGATAGGAGGCCGGCATAGGCCGGCATCGATCTCAGGCTTGGTGTGGCCCGGTGGCCGCGTAGGCCGGCAGTAAGCCGCACGCACACTGCAGGCAGGCTGCCAAGCATGCGGGATCTGGGTTACTTGCCGATTGCACTGACGCCTCCCTTGATTGGTTAATCCCCATTCCAATTCTCAAATCTAAGTTCTTGGTACCAGGCCTATCTCTGTTTCTTGCCAAGCATGCGTCTGAATTATTAATTGACTTTTGCAATTTTTTGTTGAAATAGATGAAGCTACTAGAAAATATGAAGATATTTTATTTCATTTCCAATGAGTCAAACTTTATATTTCCATCATTTAATTTGTGGATTTAGGTACGAAACTGAAATCGTATACACTTGGATTTACAAACAAATTTTGTTATCTATCGCTATTACATATGGTGCTGATGGACCTAGTGTGAGTGGTACATATGCTTTTGGCCCTGGTCATAAAATCGATGAGCTCCGCCACTGGTTGGAGATTCGTCCATCGATCGGGTTTCATCAGCGAAAGCAGGGTCAAAAAATTGTGTTGCGACGGGAGGCGATGTGGGTGTCGGTCCTGCTTGGGATGGACGGAGCAGAGGCGGCGGCTGCCGTGGGCCTGGGCGACCTGCCGGAGTTCTACGCCGCCCTGCTGCTCCGGCTCCACCCGCCGGAGATCCGCAGGCTAGCGCGGCTCAGGTACGCGTTCCGCCGCGCGGCGGGGCTGGCTTCGTCTGCAGCCTGTCGAAGAACTACAGCTACCTTATGGAGTTCGTGGGAAGCGGCGACAGGAAGAGGCCGACGAGGCAACAAGCCGACAAGAAAGAGATCTATGCCAGGCTCGCCACACCTGTGCTATTCAGTGACGGCAACAAGGTGAGGTATTTTTGCTTCGTTGGTTTTCAGTGGTTTTGTTACGGGACTTGAAAATTGTATGAACAGTTCTGTAGTTTATTGGAGGATTCAGATACGTCTTCCCTGAATTGGTCATCTTTTCTATGCCGATAACCCTTTGGAGTTGTGACCCTGGAGCATTTTTCTGACCTCAATCAGAGATTAGAGAAGAACAGGCTCAATACTTACTACAGTAGTATCATTCAGTTGAAATAAATCACTTCTTTTGCTTTGGAAAATTGCGTTCTTTGTTTTGGTCCAGACTCAAATTAGTGACAGGTAAATGGTTCTTCAAGAAAAAAAAAAAAATTTTGCCCATCTTTAACTTCAGTGATTTAGAGTTTTGTCCTGTGTAGGAAGATCGTCACATTTCAAGCCTTGCAGTGTATGCATTTTTTTGGTGGTAGAACAAGACAATATAGCTAAAAATATGTGTGTTTGCAGACTATAGGAATTCTGATTGGACAAGACCGAAGGCAAGATCTGTATGGCACTATCGGCCAAAGCACTGGTCATAACTGGTATTGGTGACAGGATACTGCCGGACAAGGATAGATCATGTTTATTCATATTTGCATTATAACATATGGTTAATGATTCAACACCTGCTCCTCACAGGGTATGTTGTTCAACACCTGTTCCTCACAGGTATGCAGACCATGTATTTCATTCTTTGTCTCTCAGAAGTCAGGTACTATATGCTTCCCTTGTGATTCACAAACTGTTTTGATTACAGGCCAAATAACCATGACTTTGTCTCTATGCAAATACATTGGATATGGTCACTTGAAATACTCATCTACACTGTCCCTGCCCATTGATTGCTTTGTTTAATTTACAAAGGAGATTATGGACTCATGCGACTGTTGTACCTATGAAATTTGATTATACAGTTCTCTTTTATCGGGTTACTTCCATGAGAAATTTCCTTGTGTTAACTTATGTTGTTGTGGAAACTGCATTGAAAATATTGAGCCTTTTTTCCAAAATCAATGTGGGATTTTTTTAGTATAAATTATACCCTTCACTGACAGGCTATGTTTCAAACCTGGTGCAGTGCATATTTTGATATCATCATTTATGTTTATGCTTATTTTGTTGTTCCTTCATATTAATTTAAAATATTTAATAATGTTACTTCAATGAGATGCTTAGCCCAGGACACCACCTTTGTTTGAGACCATATAAACATGCATATAAAAGGCTTTATATGCAAGAGAGTTACAACTCTGAATCAGTGTGCCTGGTCGTTCTTGCCATAAAAAATTGAGTGCTCATCATTATTTATTGTTTTCTTAACAGTTATATTTCCTTTCCATGGATCTATATAGATAAATTTTATTTGTACCTGCTTAGCCTGCAGATATAGCAATCACATTGCCTACCAATAACTGAATAGGACAGACCGGTGGACACTCAGTCCAACAAACATTGAAGACCCATATGTTTCGCCTCTACGAAGGTAAAATTTTGGCAGCCATTTCGCTACTTTATTAGCATCTACAAAGATATTTCGTCATTTCCTAACCAATTGGCACTTTTTTTTGTTTCGGTATAAGCCTTTTTTTTTTTCCTCAGACCAACAGCACAAACCCTTGAAAGTTGAATTGCCTTACATTTAGCAATACTACTAACGTCGCCCTGCCTTATAACTGCTACCATTTCCTTAATAGTACTCCATGATGCTATAAAGTCATGATACTTGCTGTCGTCACAGCATACAAACATATAGAAGCCACTTTCAGCAAGAAAATTTCCTTCCCAAGATATTGTGTTTTTTGTTGGTTAATGTTAATATTCTTCTATATGAGCAAAATTGCTCACTAATTTGCCAACACACCTGTCCATGCTCAACAGAGATTCATATTCATCAGTAGCAATGAGATCAACGCTGAATACTAGCTGGTGAATGGTCGTAGTACTTTTCTTCTGTCAGTTGAGCCTCAGTCCTTCTATATTTACCAATTAGTTTCAAGATAGGAGAAAATAATGAAGCCTCTAATTTGCGGTACAAATCACTGCTAGCTGTCATTGAAAGAGTGCTCTGGCTATTTTTATTAATCTCTAAATTTTTGACAGCCCTGCTCAGCACCTACATGCTTAACGATAGCTTATGCCATACACTGATATCTTTCTTGGCCACAAATTTTGCATGAATTAGTTTTGCTACACAAAAATAATAACTTATGAAATTGTTAGAGAATTTGGGACCCTACTCCCCAAAATAGAGTTTGTACAATGTGGTGTTTGCATATATATTTATATAAATTATAATTAGGCAGCACCTGCTTCATCCAAAGAGTTTGATTCGAACACGATGAGGCTGAGGTTAGCATCTAAAAGTTTCAGTAACAACCCTACTGATGTTGAAATTATTTCTAATGACCTTGACCTGCATACCAAATTTTGAGTGACCAAGAATGTTTAATTGTTTTAAAAGACTATTCTCAAATGTATCTAAATATATAATTGGACAAAGAGATTGCAGGGAGAACATTCGGAGAGCACAAAGGTCATGCAGTGAGACTGATTCCATTCTTGCTGAACTATTTTGGAGACGGAGGGCCCATGCCTGCTATTTTTTTCCTTCAATCCACACAACATGGCAGGCATTTGTACTTTTTCTGTGTCTATTTTTGAATCGTTCCAAACTGTTCTCTCTTCTCCTAAAGCATGAACATTTATGTAGCGATATTGGTAAACTTGTGTAGCCATATTAGTAGACGTTATATAACTAATGTACATTTGAGTTGCATAGAGCACTGCTTCACTTTGCTGTTCATTTGTAAATTAATGGATTAATGGATTCTATTCCTTCGTTGTGTGCCTTGTCATGTTCTTTTTTGAATTCGTGTGCCTTCCATTTTTTTCTTCTTTAATTCGTGTGCCTTGCCATGTTAGACACGTAGGGCAGAGATATAGGGCTGTACAGCCACTACGGGCGCGGCGAAGCACGCCACACTCCCTAGCAG
This sequence comes from Hyparrhenia diplandra, assembly GCA_015847255.1. Taxonomy (NCBI): domain Eukaryota; kingdom Viridiplantae; phylum Streptophyta; class Magnoliopsida; order Poales; family Poaceae; genus Hyparrhenia; species Hyparrhenia diplandra. Next base: position 245,846 of record JADLZK010000403.1, on the reverse strand, counting down.
TAATATATCACACCTCCCATATCCCTACAACAGTGCAACCAAACAGCTAGCACTGAAGTCCCAAATATGAGAACATGCGGATCCGGCTTTATCACTGAACATGTGCGTGTCAATGAGCCTATCGTCACACGTGTCAATGCAAATGCCCACGTGTCAATGCACATACCAATGGGATCCTTATATCACTGAACATGGCATGTCAATGTGCTGCCCAAGTTGGTTGGTAGACTAACTGTATAAATAGAGCAAGTGGTGGAACGTATTTTTCTGAGCGCAACCAAATTCGATCATTTGCCAATGGAGAATACAACCAGAATCAGCATGACGCCATCATCGTCACCGTTCCAATATAGGAGTAGCATCGCCATCCTCGTGTTTGTTTTCATCGTCTCATACGTTTCGCTATTTGCCGCTCACCGCGGCAAGAAATCGATTCCCAATGCCAAACGCCTGCCGCCCTCTCCATGGCGCCTCCCTCTCATCGGCAACCTCCACCAGCTCGGCAGCTTCCCGCACCGCTCACTGCGTTCGCTGGCCGCAGCGCGCGGCCCCATCATGCTGATCCGCCTCGGCCAGGTGCCTGCCGTCGTCGTGTCCTCGGCGTCCGCCGCACGGGAGGTGATGCAGGCGCAGGACCACATGTTCGCCAGCCGCCCCTCGCTCACCATCCCCCGGAGGCTCCTGTACGGCTGCACCGACATCGCCTTCGCGCCGCATGGCCCGTACTGGCGCGGCGCGCGCAAGATGAGCGTGCGCCACCTCCTGAGCCCGCCGAACGTGCGCGCCTACCGCGCCGTGAGGGAGCAAGAGGTGGAGGCGCTGGTCCGACGAGTTCTAGAGCAAGCGAGCCGTGGCGACCGCGGTGTCGTGCGCCTTAGCGAGCTCCTGAACGATTTCGCCAAGGACGTGGCCGGGCGGATCGTGCTCGGACTGCGCGCCGCCGGGGACAACGGGTGGCGCGCCAAGGTGGACGCGCTGCTGGAGGAGAGCAACGTGCTGCTCGCCACCTTCCACGTCGGCGACTACATCCCGTGGCTCTCCTGGGTGAGCCGCGTTGACGGCACGGACGCCAAGGTTAGGAAGGCGTTCGAGAGGATCGACCAGATCCTCGATGAGATCGTCGACACGGTTGCGACCAGAGAGACGCCAGCGAACAACAATGCTTTCATCCATGTGCTGCTGTCAGTGCATCAGGAGGAACCAACTCCTGCTGGGACAGCAGAGTGGCGCCTCAGCAAGGAGAACGTGAAGGCTCTCTTGGAGGTAGGTAAAATAAAATACGCCACTTAGGCCGATCAACTGATGTATGATTAACATGCATCCGTCACCGTGCATGGCTGCTGTGCTGATCCTGAGTCTTTGAATGGATGCAGGACTTATTCGGAGCCGGGACAGAGGCCACGATCATCGTCCTGGAATGGGCCATGGCAGAGCTGCTCCGCAACAAGGGAGTCATGCAGAAGCTGCAGCGCGAGGTGAGACAAGCTCGGAGCACCAGTAGCAAAATTGTCGGCGAACAAGATCTGGCTGGAATGGAGTACCTGAGAGCAGTGATCAAGGAGACGATGCGGTTGCACACGCCGGGCCCGCTGCTGCTTCCGCACAAGTCCATGCAGGCCACTCGAATCGGCAACAGGTACGACGTCCCGAGCGACACCATGGTGATCGTGAACGCCTGGGCCATCGGTAGGGACCCGGAGGCTTGGGAGTCGCCGGAGGAATTCCGGCCAGAGAGGTTCGTCGGCAGCGGGGTGGACTTCCGGGGCCAGCACTTCCAGCTGATACCGTTCGGTGCAGGGCGGCGGATGTGCCCCGGCGTCAACCTTGCCATGTCCGTGGTCGAGCTCGCCCTCGCCAATCTTGTCGCTCGGTTCGACTGGGCGCTTCCGGATGGCGAGGCAGATCTGGACATGGAGACGACAGGGTGCACGTCGCGGAAGAAAGCTCCACTCTATGCCGTCGCCACGCAGTGTTGTTTCTGCTAGTGGACAGGGTTTCCCAGCCCTGACTTTTGTTCTGGTTGCCTAGTTGTGTTCAAGTCGATATATACTATATCATCATGTGTCGTTTTTCATCAGATGAGTCGATCATAGATCAGCTGAGGATGGCACCTGGATTCATGTCCTCACTTTGCACAGGTGCTCGTATTTTTCTAGATTTATTTTAGGATTTAATGGCGCTACGCTTTTAGTAGTAACCGATATTCTTGTCGATAGGGAGGCTTCTATAGCGACTTCATGAATTTCAAGATTTGTCGGCTCCATCTTTTAGAGGTGCTCATAGGGGAAAAGGTTTATGTACATATGTTCATAAAGGGTGGGTGTACGTGCATATTGCAAGTATCGGGTGTGTGCAACAGGGTGTCTACTCATCCTCTCAAAAACGCACCTAGGCCGACAGCTTAAGCCGATAGCCAAGCGGCCGCCAGGCCCAGAATGAACATAAAAGGTTCAGAAGTCCGGCCGAGACAAAACAACTGGGACCCACCTTCGGGGGCGCTGCGGCTCCACGGTGCGCCTGATGGGCTCTCTAGGATCTCCACACGGGAGCGGCGGAGAAGCCCCTCGATTCTCTTTCCGCCTCGCCCGACCCATATGTGGCACGGCTAGGGAGAATGCCCATGTCGACACATGGACCCATATCAACCCCGATGGCATCCAGGCATCCGAGAATACGAATTTACTGAGCCAGCGTCCCCAACCGTTTGTTATATTCCAAAGGGACGGACATGGAGTGGATGGGCACGCGACATGAACGAAAGGCAAGCAAGGTGGCCGCGATGCCGCTCTAACCCCTGTTCTAACCTTAACCGGCCTCCATGGCCATGGTAAGAAGATAATCGGGTACAAAATAAAGCCATCGCTTTGTCTAGGTGGTCGCCCTTCGACTCGACGAGGCGGTGGCGGTACCACAGTGGAACGCATTACTAAGTTCACTATTCCCTGGATTCCCTCCATGGTAACAAGGCCAAGTTTACCCATTTCTTAGCCTTGACGGCAAGGTAAAATGGGACATGGCCTGGTCCGAACGAATCGCCATTGTGCGTCCTACCTGGTCCATTCTTCTTCCCCAATCATCAACTGGATGAACTCCTGGAGAAGCCAAGGCGGACGCCCAACTCCTGCACCAAGTGACTCATGTCACGGGGCACATGGTCCCTCCCTTAGGCTATAAAAGGGGAGGACCGACCCCTAAACGAGGGGTGCTTCTGGCCATTAACAAAAGGGAGCTTGTGACGACTAAGAACTTGCTCGACTACAGTAGTGGAAGGATATCTTAGTTTTATGATTGGGGAAGAAGATTCTTGTTGGCATTATTATCGTGCATGAGGTGATATTCAGAAAAAAGATTCTTGTTGGCTTTTCAAACATGATAATATTTCTAGATGTATATTACTAGTAGGGGATCACAAATGCTCTAACCAACATGGTAAATCACCATACCTGAACCATTTGCCCCATGAACCTATTCACGGTTGTGGTACATGTCACACATCATCGCCTTCTCGACTCAATCGCGATGTTGCCCGGTGGCATGTGAGTTCATGTATCGGTTGATGTCGATGCCACGGGGAGGTCATTGTGGAGGACAAAATGTTCTACGATGGTGAAGTGAAGCAAGCATCGAATCTTGTGTAGAATCGAGGGCCACCATCTTTGTCGGACTACAACGAGGATGTCGCACCTTGAGAGCACCCGTTGCCACAACCACCTCACGGACCATGACAATGTCATGGCAGCGAAAGTCTCTCAAGGTCAGCACCATTAGGAGTCATATGCCAATCGTGCGACAAAGATGGCCACCGCAGACCTTTGGTGCTACAAAAATCGATGCTTTCTTCATCAAGACAACGTAGAAGATGGCTTCCTCTGTAACAACCTCCAATGACATCAACATCAACTGGTACATGGACTCGGGCACCAACAACCACATCACTAGCGAAGCCGGAGAAGCTGACGGTGCAGGACAAGTGCAAAGTTGGTGAAGAGCTTCATGCGGGAAATGGTTTAAGTATAGAGATTAACCATGTTGGTTGTGGAATTTTGTGATCCTCTACTAGTAATATCCATCTCAAAAACATTCTTCATGTTCCAAAAGCTAGCAAGAATCTTTTCTATAAATGACATCTCGTGTGATAATAATGTGTTTCTTGAGTTTCACTATGATCATTTATCTATTAAGAGTAGGAGATGAGAAAACACCTCAATGGCTTATGTGAAGGAGGTCTCTACCCCCTCGCAGCCATCCCCAAAATAAAGAAGTGATTGGCATTGTCGAGCCGTCTACATCCTTGTGGTATCATAAACTAGTCATGCCTCCACTTCTGTAGTCCAGCAAGTTCTAAGTCGCCACAAGCTCCCTTTGTTAAAGATTTGAACAATAATAGTGTGTGTGATGCATGTCAAAAGGGAAAGAGTCATCAATTGTCTTATTCTCAGCCCACTAGTGTCTCCTAGTGCTATGGGCTTTATTTTCTTAGATATGTAGGGTGTTGCTCCAACATTAGTTGGACATCATAATTATTGTCTGCTTCATTGATGATCACTTGGATCTACTAATAGTGTTTTGGCAAGCCTGATTACTTCATCACCATGACATGCAATCCATACTGGGAAGAGATAACAAGCAACCTCAAACCTGGACAAGAACCACAAGATAGGCTAGAAGTAGTTGCAAGAGTGTACAAGGTAAAGTTGTGCAATCTAAAAGATCTTCTGACCAAGAGTAAATGTTTTGGTTTTGTTGTTGTAGATGTCCATGTTACCGAGTTCCAAAAAAGAGGTCGGCCACATGAGCATTTCTTGCTAATCATGAAGTCAACAAGTGGAAAACCCAAGATGCATCGAGTAGTTTCAGCGGAGATACTAGACAAGGACAAATACCAAGAGTTGCATGATCCGGTTATCAGCCCTATGTTGCATGAACCATGTGGTGTCCTAAACAAAAGAGTGCTCGAATGATAAATGGAAAGTGTTGTTTTCAGTACCCTAGATAGTTCTGTGAGGCAACCTAATAAGGAAATGATTCCTATCCAAAATATAGGAGAATGGATGATGGACATCGAGTCAGGATTAGGAGAGCAGAGCTACATAACAGGTGGGTCATATCATACAACTCTGGTCTACTATTTAGATACAACCTGTCACATTAATGTTGAGACATGCTCAAGCACTAAAGCAAAGAAGTATCTATTTAAGTATGTATATAAAGGCCATGACCAAGCATCATTCTAGGTAAATGCAGGTGAAAATGAGAAAGATGATGGCGTCATCAATCACATACATTAGTATAGAACTGCTAGGTTCATCTCTCCACCTAAAGCATTATTGCATCAATATTGGGATTCCCAATGTTGGGACCCTTTTCCAACAGTATTGCAACTCCAACTACATCTGCCTAATTACGAAGGTTGCTTTCTACCATCCTTATATTCTGTGAGGACACTAACATACAGATCATTCCTATGGTTACACATGGGACAAGAGCACACATATTCTATGAGGACACTAACATATTTTGGGAAGCAAGGTCATGGTATTTTGTGGAGACTTCAGACATGTCCTTCATGTGGTTACACATGGGGACGAGCACACATAACTGATGCTACTTTGCAAAGATCCTATTTGTAGGATCAAATAAGAAAGATTAGATTGTCACGTAACATGAGAGCACAATCTAACCCTTGGTTTTCCGAAAGTACCGCTACAAATTGGAAATGGAGCGAAGAAAACAATAGGAGATGATTATGTTCCATTGCCCGATGACATTGTGATCATATATAATGACATCGAGGTGGCGATCAACAAACTCATTAAAGCCATTTTTCGGTCACTTGAAGAACATGCAAAATCCACCAGCTAAATGAGCTCACGGGCCATCCTATCCACTAAAAACAAACATGTTGATAGGCTCAAAGCTATGTTGATTGAGCGGTTTCCAGGTGAGGAAAAGGTTTACCACAACTTTGACACTATTGTTGATGATCCTCATAATCACTTCCCTAAATCATCATTCTTCTCTAAATCTTGATCCGAACAACGGTTTGTGCAATGGCACAAGGCTCATGGTTAGATATTTTCAAGACAATGCAATTGATGCTGAGATCGTTGGTGGTGGCAACTGGCAAGCATATAGGGAACAAAGATATTACACCAAGCCTATCATTGGCACCCTTTGATGATATTTCTATTTCTTTTAAGTTCAAGAGAAAACAATTCCATGTGAGGTTAAGTTTCACGGTGACCATAATAAATCACAGGGACAAACCATCTCTAATGTTGGGATCTACCTTCTAGAACTAGTGTTCTCGCATGAATAGCTTTACGTTGGTTTATCAAGAGGGTTGTCTAGATCGACAAGAAAGTGGATTTGGATCCTATAGGGAAGATGTCATGGGCAGCCAACAGTGCCGCCGCCCAATACTGTGCAGCCAGCGGTGCATGCGGTCAAGGCGATCGCGGCAACACCGCATGCGGATCAAGCCCATCAAAAGTGAGGGTCAAGTGGATAAGAGGAAAGTTAGGCAATTAGCTAAGATTGGCAAATCCTACAATTAAGGAGAGGCCTTCTCCAATTAGTTGGCCGATCTCCATTTGTTCTTGTAATCGGCACCTTTCGAATCAAGCAAGGAGTTACCAAACTAATCTCTCTCTCTCCCAATGACTCTCAAGCGCCTAGGGTTGCTACCGTAGAACCAAGCCTACGACCGAGGGGTATAACCTCGTCGGAGAAGACACTATCGCCATGGATCCAAGGTCCATGGCACCTGTATCGATATCCGTGTTCGATCCCCATGTCCGCCACCACTACCTTCCCGATCTCTCCACCGGCCGCCGCCCCATCACCGCCATGCCTCCTCCTCCGGCCGGCGGATCTCCAGCCGTCGCCCCACCACCAGCCGCCATCCCAACATCAGCCACCGTCGCGCCACCATCCACAGCAGCAGCACCAACCTCCCACCCACCCTCTCCACCTCGAGATGCACTCACTAGACTCGAAGAGGGTTTGGACAATCTTTGCCAAGACGCCGGATCGGATCGTCGTGATGTTCACCGGCTTTGGTGTGCTCACAAGGAGAAGACAGAGAAGGAACACCACGCAGCGGTGCGGCTTCGTGCCGCAAAGACGAGGGTTCCCGCACGCCGGGGGTGCAGTCCCTTCATGGGGAGCCGCACCTTCTTTGTGGTCTCCGAGGCCGCCCCCATGGCCGTCATCGCGAGCGAGCAGCGGGTGGTGCTGCGCGCAAGCCACGTGGCGTGGCTTCCTTGTTCGACAAGCGGTGCGAAGATCCGCATGCGGATCAGCTCGTTGTCGTACCACTCTCGCGGCATGCCCATTCCTCCACCCGGTCTCGCCGGTAATTGTTACACCTCCAAAGACAAGTCGAGAGCTGGGTATGGAGCCCAACCGTGACGCCACGCTTGGTCGTCTCCTTGATTATAGCACCTACCTTGGTGCTCGATGATCAGCATAGGTGCAGGCTGTTACAACCTCCAACCGGCCTCCAAAGATGACGCTGTGATTCAGCACTTTCTATGGGATCCGGGAGGACGGAGTTGTCGCCTACATTTATTTTATATTTTATTTCCAAATTTATTTCACATTCTAGTCTTTAATAAAGAGGTGAGCCGAGATGTAAAAGGCTTAACCTTAAGTCATGTCGTTAGGTCTATGGCAGCTCGAGGACGAGATGATCCTCAAGGGAGGGGAGATGTCATGTTGGCTGCCGCCGCCCAATACTGCCGCAGCAGCCGGTGTATCGGGTCAAGCTGATCGCGGGCAGCACTTCATGCGGATCAAGCCCATCAGGCAGCCAGGTCAAGTGGCTAAAAGGAAAGTTAGGCAATTAGCTAAGATTGGCAAATCCTACAATTAAGGAGAACCTTCAATTAGTTGGCCGATGGCCATTTATTCTTGTAATCGGCACCTTTGGGAATCAAGCAAGGAGTTACCAAACTAATCTCTCTCTCTCTCTCTCTCTCTCTCCCAATGACTCTCAAGCGCCTAGGCTACTACCCTAGAACCAAGCCTGCGGCGAGAGGGGTATAACCTCGTCGGAGAAGACACTATCGCTATGAATCCAAGGTCCATGACAGAAGAGCACTAAGAAATATAGTTTACATAGATGTCCTAAATTGGTGATTAATGGTATGTATACGCAACAATCCTCATGTCAATATATATTACTGGATGTGTGCTTCATACTTTTATTTTGTAGGATGAGATTCCTACATGTGTGCTTCATACTTTTATTTTGCAGGATCAAATTTGTCTTATTTGATGTTTCATTCCAAACTTTTAGGTTCTTCAAACTGTGCCAGCGGTGTTCATGAAGAGGAAAGGTCGGTTCAGGTAGCTGGTCCGAGGGGTATAAATTTTGGTGAAACATTGATTGTAGAAATATGGCTTGAGGCCGTTGACTGTGAAAGGCTTGAGTATCTAATTCTTTGTAGGAACCGTCACTGGCTAGATGAATTATTTTGCTTAGTTCACAGTTTACCTTCAATATGTTCTAATGTGTATGAGACTGTAATACTTGTTCGTTTCTTCAAATGCATGAGTTATTTCTACCTTGTTCTCTATTTACTCCTACAAAGACGTATCATAATCTAGCTGATAAACAAAAAAATAACAATGGCATTGTAAAAATCCCTAAATGAGATTTGACTTCAAAGTTCATATAATCTTTATATTAACTGAATTATTATAGAAAATATACTAAATAAATATTGTTAGATTAGCATCTATCTCCAATTCGACCTATGCAATGTCAATTTGGGTTGACATCTTCAGAGCTGCTGCACCAGCTCTGATCACTGTTCCTTGATCGTCACTAATGACCAAGCACCACTCACATTCACGACTTGAAGAAAAATAGGAACCATCAAAGTTACTTGATTTTCATCACTCCGCTACACAGTTTCTCCCACTACAGCGTTGCGTGACAGGAGTCAATTTTTTGTTTGTTGCTCTAGCCTGTCATACAATGTAGCAATAGTGTGAAATCCTAAAGGCGTCATCATTACCGAGACTGTGATGGATCCAGATTAACTAATGCAAAAAAACAATTACTATGGTGTGATTTATAATATTAATGGAAAAATATCCAAAAAAAAAATCAACGGTTTAACACTCTCACTCTTTACTTCATAATCCTATATACCCATCTGCCTCCATCCAGTTGAGTTTTAGGGCGTGCGGTGGCAACATTGTCATCGTGAGCACTCCCAAGTATGTCACCACATGGCTCAAGTCTCATGGTGTTTGCCACCAAGTCCCATGCTGTGTGTGCCCAAACGATGCGTCAGCCGAGATGGCACCGTGGACGCACGACACCGAGAGCGTGGGTGGCCTAGACGCCACTCATCAGTCGACCACGCAGGGAAGTGAGAGGGCAGACATGGGGCAGGGGCCCATGCAGTACACAAGCAAGATCCCTCGTACGGGCCGCCAGATGACCCCGTGGACCAAAGGGGCGGGATGTGTCTCTACAAGTGCTTCTACTAGCTCATCCTTCTCCAGCTCTAAAATCATTTTCCTCCAATGCAAAGGCATGGGACATGTCATGAGGGATTTCCCTAGTCGCCGCGCTTTCATTGCTACCGAGGATGGATATGTAATTGCTAGTGATGTTGAAAATGATTTAGCCCTTGCTGCTAACATTGATGCAGATTTCGATGAGGGCGATCAAGACAAGGAGGCTGTCCGCCATTGACTCTGTGGCTACCACCGTGGGTTATCCTAACCTTCTTGTGCAGTGTGTGTTGAGTACACGTATGGGACAACATGAAGAAAAAAGAAGATCCAGCGCAACAATTTGTTCCGCATGTATCTCATTGTGCAGGATTGCCGTGTTCTCACCATCATTGATAGCGGGAGATGCAACAACTTTGTGAGTGAAGATTTGGTCGAGAAACTTGGCTTGACCACACGACAACATCATATCCATATAAACTTCAATGGTTCAATAATAGTGGTAAGACTAAGGTAACTAAATCAGCACGCATTAGCTTTTTCACTGGTTCTTATCATGATACTACTGATTTTGATGTTGTACCTATGCAAGCTTGTTCAATTTTGTTAGGTCAGCCATGAGAATTTGATAATGATGCTTTACACCATGGTAGAACTAATGCATACAGTTTCATGCATAAGATTGTCTCCAACAATGAAGAACTAAACATGGGAGCTATATCGTGGTTTGGGCTGTGCACAAGAAAGCGTAGACAATCCAAATTTAGTCGAACTCCAATGGCCAACACAAATGAATGGCCACGCATCTCCTGTCCCCTCCCTCTCCGCATCTCCCAAAATCCGGCGAGGCGCGCGCAACGCCCTTTGCGCGGACAAGCTCTAGCACACGGCTCCTTCGTCGGTGCCTCGTGCACGACGCGACAAGCTCGGGCACGGCCCCTTCATCCGCCGCCTCACAAGCGTGGTGCGGGTGAGAGCCACCGCCCGAGAGCCACCTTTATCTCCGGCGTGAGCGGGCTGGCGGGGGCCCGTCTGCCGCGCCGGGCCCTGGGAGCACCGATATTTGCGCTCCCTCTCTCCTCCCACACAAAATCGGTGTCATGTTTTCATCCTCTATTGAAGAGTGTTTTGGAGGCGCAAAAGCACTGTGAAGGACCATGCTGCTAATGATTCTGATCCATTGAGCCGTTCGTGCTCATTCATAATGTTGTGCATGTATATACCCTAACCCTACGTGACGGGTGAATATTTTATGCGTACAGGCACAGGCATGGACTCCGTCGCCGGCGTGGCCATAGAGATCGACAACGTGGCCGCCATGGATATTACCGTTGGTTCTGTGTCCATTGAGGCCATCGACGTAGGATTAGGAGCCTGCCTTCAACATCCGTGCACACCACGGACAGAATCTTCGCCGAGTGTAGCAAAGAAGTTGCAAAGAACATTCAAACACGATTACTAGTTCTACTTGTTTGTTGCTCATACATATTTTACACTTCTATAGGCAACAAGTGACACAAGCAACATAAATTCTAAAGAACATTTGAAGCCGGTGGTTGGAATGATGTTTGATAGTGTCTCAGATGTTGAGAGATTCTACAAGTCGTATGCACATGAAGCTGGTTTCTCTGTTCGTATTGGTCAACAGAAGAAGGGAGATGAGGAAATATTACTCAAGAGGTATTATTGTTCAAGACAAGGGTTCACTAAGGAGAAGGTACCTGATGCTAGTGAAGAATGGGGAAAAAAGAAAGGCAATCAAAACCGATGGAAACTAGATGTGGTTGTCCGACACATATTATTGTAATAAAGCTTGACAATGACAAGAAGTATCGAATAGTTTCAATGGTTGAGGAGCACAGCCATGGTTTTGTGTCGCGGAAAAGAGGTGTTTGCTAAGATCCAATCGTAAAGTCAGTGAGAGGGTTAAGAGTACTTTGTTCAATTGTCTGAAGGTTAGCATTGGCACCTCACGGGCATATCGACTTCTCCATATCGGTGAGGGTGGGTTTGAGAATGTTGGCTGCACCAAGAGGGATTTGCAGAATTATTATCATGACCTCGGAACCAAAATCAAGGATGAAGATGCACAAATGTTTGTGTCACAACTTGAGCGAAAGAAGGAAGTAAATCCTGCCTTCTTTTATGAATTTGAGGTAAATGAACAAGGGCGACTTGTTCGTGTATTTTTGGGCGGATGCTTTAAGGAGGAAAAACTATAATGTTTTTGGTGACGTGATTTACGTAGATGCAACGTATACCACCAACCAGTATAACATGAAAGTTGTGTCATTTACTGGAGTCAATCATCACTTGCATAGTGTTTTCCTTGGGGCAGCGTTCTTAGCCAATGAAAATATCGAGTCATATGTATGGTTGTTGAAGACCTTTCTTAAGGCTATGGGTGGAGTAGCACCTCATCTAATCACAACAGATGAAGATGCGAGCATGATTGCTTGCTATTGCTCGATTCTACCGGATACAGCTCATAGATTTTGCATGTGGCATATCATGGATAAGGTATCCGAGAAGGTAGGGCCCTGTATAAGTAAAGATCAAAATTTTTGGGTAAGACTAAACAAGTGTGTTTGGGGGACCGAGAATTCGAGATGATTTCGAGTCACAATGGAATTCTATTATGACAGATTATGGACTCGTGGGAAATGATTGGTTTTCTAATAGGTTTGCCATTCGTGAATCATGGATTACGGCATACTTTTTGGACATACCTCTAGCAAGAATGCTTAGGACTACATCATGATCGGAGAGTGCAAATTCTTTTTTAATCATTTCATTCAAAGAAAGTTGTCTTTTGTTGAGTTCTAGCTGAGGTTTGACACGGCTTTGGAGTGTCAACATCAAGAGGAGTTGCTAGGCGATAATAAGTCTTCACAAAGACTCCTAAATTGATGACACCATGGGGCATTGAGAAGCAATGTAGTGTGCTTTACACACATGAAGTTTTCTTCAAATTTTAGGAAAAAATTCTCACCAAGAGAGAGACCATTGCTTTATTCAAGGTATTTTAGAGTGTGAAGATATAAAATTTTTCACAATCGCAGCGACCAATCTGAAAAAGAGCGAGTTGTTCGGATGAACAAGTCAAACATGTTTGGTACGTGCTCTGTAAATTATATGAGTCCTATGGCATCCCATGTCATCATATCATACAAGTGCTTAGAGTCGAGAAGCAAAATGAGGTACCATCGACTTATATTATGAAGAGATGGGAGAAAAATGTAAAAGGTTAGTTTGTACCCCTGTTTTTTAATGACTTTTTTTGTGTGGTTATATAGTGTTGATCAGATATTTGATTTTGCAAAGAAGTGTTCTTTGATGATAAAGGTCACCTTCTCGAGATATCATCGTTTTATTGGATTGCTCATGTTGAAACTTGTCTAGCAATTTCTGTTTAGTCTCTTTATCTTTAATAAGTCTATGATTTAATGAAAATCAGTAAATCTCATTGGTTTGCATTGGAATTCAAATGGCTACTCGTGGTGAAAGAGGTACGGGGGCGTGGCGGAGGTCGTAGTGCTGCTCATCAGGGCTTGACGCCAGAGGAATTGATGCAACAACAGATGCGTATGATGCGTACCATGACCCGTTGATGCGCACAATGCAAGCTAGAGGATTGCTGCATGCTCAACCGCTCAATGCGCCCTTATGGGTAGGCCACGGTGCCCGGCACCCAAAGCCCATATGGCCAGGCTGTCAGTTGATTAGGATATATGGTGTTGATTAGGCAAGGATCACCGTAGGGTGGGGTGTTTCTATATCTATCAACCTTAATGATCCTTGCCTATATATATACCATGTACTCATTTACCATCTAATCAATCAAAATTCCTGAGACCCTATTGTTCTCACAACGTGTTTTCTAGGTTATAGTAACTTTGCACAAAGGGTTCAAATGTTTAGACTCCACTGAGGGGTGCATTTACATCTCCAGGGATGTATTGTTCAATGAGCACGTGTTCCCTTGCCTCTCTTTGTTCCAATGCTCAATTGGTTGCGAGCCAAGAACATCTAATTCCATCTTCTAGTTTGTTGGGAATGGAACTTTGTGTGATCAAAGGTATGTTGGGAGATATGTTGAATAAAGGTGAAAATGCAACATCATTTGGTGGAAAATTAGAGTCAAACTAGGCATATTTCATTTGTTCCCCATCTAGAGGCAGCACAAGAATCAAGGTTGATCCACTAGACACGCAACCATCGAATCCACCATCATATCTCCCTCTGGTTATGCATAGCAATGGTGTACAGCACTGCCTATGCACACATGTGCGCGCTATGGTTTCTCTTGCTACTCCAACGGGTCGTGGCCCAACTACACAGCTCCAACGGGTATCGGTAAACCTAAAACCTACTCCAATGGTAAATAGAGGTGGTGTGTGCTTGCTACTTCTTTGACATAGAAGCCTATAACTATTGATGAGGTACTTGAAGATCGAGTGTGGGAGGTCAACTAGGAAAATTTAGGCCTTACCAATCAACAATACAAGTGGGAATTCAACAGGGAGAACTAGTCAGAATTCAAAAATTTGATAGGAGAACTTACATTGCGAAGCAAAGTAGAGAGCCCGACCGGATCAGATGTTGCGGTTGGGTCAGGTGCATTAATAGGCGCCTTGTTTGAAGAAGCCAATACTATCAACTAGTAGCATAACATGAAGGTGGGACTTCACCCGGAAAACCGATCGGAATTCTCAATATGAAAATTTGCATTACAGCAGCAGCAGGAGTCGGACCAGATGTTGCAGTTGGGTCAGGTGCACTAACAGCCTTGTTTGAAGAAACATCAAAATGATAATGTCAATTAGTAGCAAAAGTGAAAAACATCTATCAACACAACTCAAACAATTAAATATATTCCTACCATTCAAACCTTATTCACTGTTCTACAATCTAAGTATTGATAGTTTCTCTTTTGTGACTCTTCCAGTAGTAGTTATTTGTCTTTTTCCAATGGCATCAAGTCAATAATTAGATCATTAAAAAATATGATGTATTGTATTCAACTGACAGCGTGCAATGACAAAAAAATAATGGGGCATTGATGGAAGAGTGGCAAAAGTTTCTATTGTTATCGTGTTGCTTAACAAGTTAGGACCAGTTCATCTTCTTTTTAATGCAATGACAAGGACCTGTCATGTATCAGATCCCAAATACTCGAGGCTATTCATGATAGCCATAGCACTCACAGCCTTACAAACTGTGTGGCTAACTGAAGTTAAGCAGAAGAGAGGATACTAAATGTAAACTAACTGAAGCAGAACATACATTTGTTTGGATTGAGCCTGGTCAGCCATGGCCCATGTAGAGCAAGTCCATGCAGGGTTCTCACGAATGGAGTAAGTCATGCTACAATGTTAAAAAGTCAACTGAATTTGATTTGGATGTGCCAATGGTGATGATTAGATGGAAAAGGATCTTTTCTTCTGTGGCAGGTGTTGGATGCAACAGTCATTCAAAAGGCATTTGGACTCAAGGAAAATACTTCAATACCTAAAAACACCAAAAACATCACAGCTGAACCACGGAAAGTAGGTGAAGACAAAAATGGATATATTATTGCCACAGCTATTGTGCATGCCAACCCATTTATGAAACGAATGTTGTTAAGAAAAGCTTCAGTGTAGACTTCCTCACCTCTAGAACAGCCCTACTCTCCTTCTGACCGTACTGGTAAAGATGTTCTCTTCATTCAGGAGAAGCAATATACTGAAGCTTCTTGTCACCTTCACCTGTCACGAAAAAAAACTCATGACCTACCAAAGGGCATTGGAGTTATGTGAGCAGTGGATGTTTGCATGACATATTAGATGTGACATTAAAATCAAAAGAATAGAACAGACTATAGGATGAATTCAAAATATTGATTCTTGCCTCAAAGAAATCTGACACAACATCCATTGCCAAAGCAACAGAGTCCTTAGTTTGATGTAATCCATCTGGCTAAACACAACTGAACCCTTGGAAACTCCATCCCCATTTCTCACTCTAATCTGAGCAAACAAAAGGACGTGCTTTCTTATTAGGTCACTGCTACATAATTCTTTATAGATAGAAGTTAACTAAGTAGATAATTGCAATAGATATAAACTCACATCATTTCAGGAAAGAAAAGGTGTAATTATCTAAACCACATCTGATATGGCAACTGTGACAAGAATAAATATTTCTAGGGAAACCAATAAAGTATTATTCAGTAATAGTCACACACGTTTAAATATGTCATTTAAACGTGTTTGATCAGAAAAAAGGATAAAATCAGAAGCAGATTTTGAACCGGCCACATCCACCAATGATCAGAAATAAGAAGATTTCATTCCATCAAGTATCTTCAAGACAAATCAAGAAGATTAAACTAACTAGTACTAACTAAGAAATACAGGTCCAACCTCGCAAAAAAAAAAAAACTAGTACTAACAAGGCAGTACAAACTCAATTTCATGATTTCATCACAAAAATAAAGGAAGCACCTATGAATCGAAGAATTCTCCAACACACAAAATCAACAGATACTGCAATGAGCTATCTCAAGCTACAACAAGTTAAGGAGCTAAATTAATTTATGGCGTGTTTGATCATGCATCTGGCACCATCGTTTCATTGTGACAAGTCAAAACTCAGAACTCAAAACGGAGATTCCCTTGTCCTGTCCTTGCCAGGTCCCATGTCCCTCGCAGGTCCGCTTCTGGCGGTAGCCCCTGGCATTGGTGGTATGTCCCACCGTGAGAAGAAGAAGGCCTCCTGCTTCCGCCCATGCTTCTAGAGGAGAGCCCACGGCTGCGCGTTCAGCGGATCGTCCACGGTGTCATTCCACGGTTGCCGCTGGCCCTAGATGCAAGGGAGGAGGCGAAGCTTGACCACCGTCCTCATCAGTGCGCACACCCCTGGTATTATTAGAAACGTGAAACGATCGGAGTGGACGCTAGAGGAGTTGGGATCCGGGAATTCATATATAAAAACGGCGGGGAAAGCTAAGGGAGGCGAGAACCCAAAAGCCAAAACGCGTTATGGATCCACGATCCAGCCTTCTCACGCATTGTGAAATTCTGAAATTAAAACAGGACTGCCGATACGAGTAGCAGTAGGAAACAATGATGATGCAAATTGGCCTGACACACTATTAGAGATCCGGATAAAGATCAATTATACTAGTCAATAATTCTAGCGCTCCTTGCCGGCGTCCGCCCGTGCTGGGCATGGATGGGGCATCTGCCCCTTCCGCCTCGACGATGGGAGGGCCTGGGGCCGGTGTGCTCTGTTCCCGTGGCCTGTGTGGTTGGTGGGCGCAACCTTCCCCCCTCTTTTGTCGACGTGCGTGGGGTGCCGGCTGCTGGTGGCTGCCGTCGTCGAGGGTGCTCTCGGGCGTCGGCGGATGTGGACGGTGCCCGGTGTACCTGCGAGGCTGCGTCCCGGCGGCTAGGTGGCCGGCGTGCAGGGGGAGCAACGCCGTCTTGTGGCGTAGCCAGATGTACTGCTGCCGCACACCGTGGTGGTGTGGGCGGCTGCTCTGGCAGTGCGTCATCGACGTCATGGTGGCGTGGATGCCAACTTCTCGATCGTCCCTTCGCGTGACTTGGATGCATGGAGCTCCGGGCGAAAGCTCAGCCCGACGTGGTCGGGCGGGCGACGGCGACGGCTTCTGCCGTCGCGACCTTCTTGAAGGCGTCGTCTTCAACTCTCATGCTCCTGTCTTCGGTTACGGCCTGTCGCTCCTCCTCCTCGGTCACGCCGGTCGTCTTGCTGCTCCTATTGGTACTCATTGTCTCTACTCACCTGGGTCCTAGCTAGTAATTGTTGGAGCTGCTATCGTGGTTCGTCGTCGCTCGGGCGGATGCTTTGCCGCCATCACGGTCGTCTCGATGGATGCTTTGCCGCGGGTATCTTCTGAGCTGCGTTTCCGGCGCGCGCGTTACCGCCGAGGTCGCGGTCGTTTCCGGCGGATGCTTTGCCGCCGAGTGTCTTCTCTGACTTCTAGTTTCCGGCGTCTTGCGCGTTACGCCGAGGTCGCCGGTCGTTTCCGGCGGATGCTTTGCCGCCGGCGTGTCTTCTACTGAACTTGCGTTTCAGCGCGCCGCGTTACGCCGAGGTCGCGATCGTTTCGGCGGATGCTTTGCCGCCGAGGTGGTTCCGATGGATGCTTTGCCACCGAGGTCTTTGTGGTCTCGGCGGATGTTTTGCCGTCTCTCGTTCTAGCGGATGCTTTGCCGCCATGGTCGTCGATGGCTCCAATCGGCTTGCTAGGTTCCTAGGTGTGGAGTTCTATTTGTAATAGGATCATTTGTCGGGGCTGTTAGGTGGAGGGTTAAGCCCCACCCCCACCCTTTCGTTGCTTGCTTTGTATGTTTGTGTCACGTGTGTTCCGTGAGTAATCTGTGGATTACTTGCGAAACATTTGTAATTTCCCACTTCCCTTTAATGCAAATGCGTGCCAACAACACGCTTTCGAAAAAAAAATTGTCTAAAAAAATAATTCTAGATCGAATTGCAGACTCCAAGTCCAAATTCCCAAAAAACTGAAACCCTATGCAGGCAAAATTCCCAATTTTGATTTCTATATAGAAGCGCTAAGATCCGACGGAAAGTTCATATTGGTCGACGTACGTACTCGTTGGTCATACCCGTGGCCACCATCATCTGAGCACGACGAGCTCTGTCGTGGAACGAGGCCGCCACCAGCCGGACTGTGCGGCACCTCCCGATCGAAGGCGAGGCACTCGTCGCTTCACGAGGCGGCGGAGAAGAATGACTCGCCGTCTTCTCTTCATCGCGCGCCCTGGCTGCCGCTGCGCGAGAAAGGCGAGGAGAAAGAAGTGAAATAGGTTTCCCGGCGGCGCTTTGTTCGGGCTCGGGCGAAATCAAAGGCCCAGATGATCACGGCTCCTAAATGGGCTGCAGGCGTAGGGAATTTACAGGCCCATTTGGCCCAATTTGTAGACTATACTAAACTTCTTGTTTTTTTTTTTTTTTTTTGTTGAAGCCAGACTATACTAAACTTCCAGCCCGGCCTAGATATATCTTCTGAGCGCAAACGGCAGCCCGCAGCACATGCAGCAAAGTCTGTTTCAGAAAAAAAAAAAAAGATGGGTGCGGAACGTTGGTCGGTGCCTAGATATACTTTGCTGCATGTGAGATAGACCAGGAGCTGAATGATGCTGAGTTCCCGCAAACGGCCTAGATATAATCTTCTCACGTTGGTCGGTGCCTGCCACGCCGACGGCACCGTCTTCTTGCTAATAGCGTTCCACCTCGCCTCCCAGGCCCCCTCCCTCCTCCTCATCCCTCGCACCCCACTAGTCCCATGTCTCATTCCAATTCCCTCTCCATTGGATCCACCGCTTCTGCCTTTCTGTGCACCAGCATTCTACAAAGTCAGCGAGTCCCACACACTAGGTTGTCACCTTGCCCATCAACAACAACAACTACTACCGCCTACCGAAACGCGAACTCAGCATCATTCAGCTCTGTCGCCTCCTGGAACGCGAACTCAGCATCATTCAGCTCTGTCGCCTCCTGGAACGCGAACTCAGCATCATTCAGCTCCTGGGGTAGGGTTACAATATACCCGATAGCGCGGGTAGATATAGTTGTCAAGGAAAATATGTTTACATCCATGGTTTACACATGTAAGATTCGTGCATATTCATGCTGTCATGAAAAGAAATTGTAATGGTTGGCAAAGTTGTTCTAAAGAAATTTTAATGATTGGCGAAGTTATTCTCTTGGGGGAGCGACGCGAGGCCTGTCATGGAGATATGGTTCACTATCCAACAGGCTGAATTCTTGAAGCTGCACAGGCGGACCAAAAAGTTTTGGTGGATTATAATTCGCAAGTATCACAAACTCCCAGATCCAGTCGATGCAATTATCTGTAAAATTAGTTTGCATACTATTTATGACAAACAATCGTGACAATGATGAAGATAAGCAGACAATCTTTATAACTTTGAACTGTAAAAAATGTTTCCCTCTACTAATTATATGACTGAAACATAATTGAGAGAGTTCTTGAACCTGATTATTTCTCAGGATGTGACAATACAGGACACATTCCTTTTTGTAACTATCATTGGTTGAGCTGTAAAAGCACACGCCATGAAACAGGATCTATCAAAAATCTTCAAAAAAACCTCCATACTCTACTCAGCTGAAATGCAATGAGTATTAGTATATTCAATGTGTATCTACACATGGTAGGCTTCCAAACTCTCTCCATATAAATAACTCCCATTGCAAATTTCTTAAGAAGCATTATATCAAACAAATGACAGGCACCAGACTCGATAAAGGAATTTGTTCATATTGGCAGAGGAATAATTAGCTAACAGGTGGGTCATAGGAGAATTATTGAACAGATAAAACCATGGAAGACGTGAACTTACAGATCAGGGGTAAACAGTCATGTTGCAGGTAGAATACGACATGGAGTTCAGGTTGATGTCGTCAATGGTATCTCTGTCAGCGTCCTCAGCGTCCTCAAGTGCGTTGCACGTCAGCACACAGAAATTGTAGAAATAAATTATTTTTAAGCCGACATTCATCAATTCTATTGCTCAAAACTTAGAAGAGGAAGTATACAACTGGGGGTACCTTGTGACTTGTGAGCAGCTCCTATGAAGATACATGGTCCGGTGGAGAAGAGTCATGAACATAATGTTTCCACCTGCATTTTGTGCTGAGTACTGATTAGAAAAGGTATAAGTACATTTAGAGAAAGAATGAACTACCTGAGACGTGAGTCATATACAACATACGCTTTCATCTCTTAATTTTATTTTTTACATTTGATGAGCACATGCATCTTCTACTTTTTTTTAATCTTGCTACTCGCATGTAATTGCATATTTGAACTTAATTAGCTACGCTACTAATTTGGATGAGAATACACACCTTCCATTTGTATGACTTGCAACAATGGATAATACTGAAAATTCTTCAATCCATCTTCTTCTTCTAACTATAGTACGCTTTCAGTCTCATTTTTCGTTTCTCATGACAATACTGTTTGTACACATTTCTAATAATGTTTTTATTTTCTTTTTTAAAACGTATGCAGGATATTTGTCACGCACGCATGCAAGATTCTCAAAACTACATAGCCTGTCTAAAGGTTGTGACCAATAGATATATTGTCCAATTTGATTGTAATTTTGTAATTGAGAACTATCATTAAATAGTAATCCTTCATGCTCCTTCATGATGATCCTGTGCATGTATCATCTCTTTTACTTTGAGGCATTTATTTAGTGTATGTATATACTTGCTTCTATATCATGCATGCATTGTTAGTACAAGCAGACCACTTATCTTATACGGACACTTAAAATCTTTTTTATTTCATCAATCCTTCTTTGCTTCTTTGCATTGAAATGGATGTACCGCAGCAATGTGCGGCCTAATTCTCTCGCACCTCCTCCTTGCGCCACGTTATCAGTGGGCCCTACAGATCACTAAACTTCAAGTCTGCATGTTCTACTTCTCATGGCATCATTAATTCCTATCCTCGGTTGAGTGCTCCACTAGATGACATGTGCCATTACAATGTCTCTTCACTTAGCATGCCACCGTTAATTCATATCCTTTCAACTAGCCAGTGTGGAGCTACACCACCATCGTGATCGATCGGGCGGCCGACATATGCAATCTCCCCTTCTGATCATCTCCTCGAGATGATCCTACGTACAATGCATATGCATGTTTGCTCCTCCGACTCTTCCATTTTGTTTGTTATTAGGTGAAATTTTATATTCTTATAAAGCAAAATCATCTCTTCATTCTTATTGGTTAATATTTTATCGTTCTCCTTTCTACCCGCGACAACGCGGGAATCCACCTAGTTCCCCTAACTTCTCTCTCCCATACATACCCTACAAAAGTTATATTCTAATAGTGTTATAGTGTTTACAGCATACGAACCTCATTCTTGAGTGTGCGGTCGCCAATATTGCAGTCAGTTGTGTGGGACAGCCAATTACGAGCCTGTTTGGATGATGCAGTTTTTGAAAATTGTAGTAGTACAAAATTGTGGTTTTATAAGACAAAAAGACACTATGGTTTTAAAAAAGATCATGAGTAGAGTTTCTAAAACTTAATTTGAAAAGATAACAAATATTGACAAAACTATAGTTTTAGAGACTACAATATTTGTTACATCCAAACACCCTGTTTCTTTAAATATCAAAGTATTTTGTAAAACCATAATGTTTCTCCAACACTTTAAAAATACTTTGCATCAAAACAGGGCCTACATTTTTTTTGAAACTGGGTGTGTAATCTCATTAATCAATAGCAAACAAATCGTTAGCAAAAATCACATGTTCAGATTCGGGAATAGAGCTATGGATTTGTTCCTCTCCTTGATTACACAAATGAAAATGACCCAACACAACCAGCTCATGAGCGGATCTATTACAATTCCAACTTTCAAAGGAACACTCAAAACTATGAAAGGAAAAGAATACTAAAGATTTAATCTCCTCAATTATAACACCTACAACAATGGCATCATACTCATTAGTGTTAATTGTGTGTACCACCATCTTCGCATCGGTCTCAACAATAAGGCGACGATCCCGGTCCAAATCAATCGCCATTTGTTGTTAAAAAAGTCAATCACCATGTGTATAACATTTAGACCCTAAAGAGCATTTAGGAGATGATCTAGCTTCTCCCTCTTCCTCCACATCCCATTCACAATCTCGATAAAAAAAAAAACTTCTTGATGATGAACTTAATGGAAATAATCCATCACAATTCAATTTTAAGAAACGTCGGGGTGGTTTTGTCTACTCTTGCTTTTGTTGTGACCTAGTATTACCAATCATGATGTTGTCAACCAGCCCTACAGTATTTTTCGAGTAGTATATAACTAAAAGCAACGAACAAAAAATTTAGCTCCTCTCCTTTGCCCTTCTTCTCGAATTAAATTCCTTTCAAGCCAAAGGAAATATATTGCAATGTTCATCAACACCTTCTAATCTCCCTTTGCTTTCAAAATTCCACTACATCTCTAACAAGAGTACTTGAAGCCAGCACCACTCGCATACTCTCTAAATTAAGCCGGCTCCACACCTCGGTCCCTAGCCAAATCACATTTGAAAAAAGGTCTCTGTTGACACTGTTATAGCATAATATTACTAGTCAACTAAACATGAATAAGGGCTTAAAATGAATATCAACATAAGTCTAGGGGTCTAACTAACATAATTCCACAAGTTTTGGTATTCCATGACTTTGCGAGGGGAGCAGGATAAAAGCGAATAAGAACGGTGAGAAACCTAAGAGTTTACATCCCATACGATGACAAGACTTAACCGTGAGGCAACTCAACCCAAAAAGTGGACTAAAACATTCTAGAAGACACTAGAAGACACCGGGAGAAACCTAACACGGTTGTGCCACAAGGCCCAGTGGGCGCCGGGGAAAAATCCACGGACCGCCCAATTTGGTCCCACCGGTCAGCCTCAGATTTCTATGTCGGTTTGTAACCGACCTTGAGGTTGTATCTACACCGTTATTGAAGGTCGGTTTGATCCAAGGGTCCCTGTTCATCGCCGAGGGCTATATAAGAAGACCCCCTGACCCCAGGGTTAAACCCTAATTCATTATCATTCAGTATCAACAGGCTGAGACCCTGAGTCTCCCTCTAGGTCTAGACTAGAACTAGAACTAGAAGAGTTAGCATGCAAGAAGGGATTAGATCTAGATAGATCTAGTCTTTAGAACAAAAGAGATAGAGAGAGGGAAAGGACCGGAGAAGGTGCCGGCCTGTCGGTGCTACCTCCATACTTGTACCTCGGTGGAAGTTAACCTACACTTTGGAATTACTCTAGTAATCTACTTCTTTATCTAGTAAGTACTAGTTCTTATTGTTCTTATTGTTCACAACTCTTGTTTGAGTACTTTAATCTGTAGGACCTTATAGATTAGAGGAGTAGCTTAGGTTTAGGCGTGGTGCTTAGACCGAGGTTGCTTGTGAATGCACCCTACATTCCGGATCGTGTGGTAGATCGCGGGAGTGACAGTCCTGTTGAGTCCTTTGGAGTCCACCCCCCGAATGATAGGCCAAGCAGGACCATGTTACTGGAGGATTGCACGTTTCATCCCTGCTTTCCTTTGAGTATGTCCCCTAAGACAATATCATCATAGCTTATCAAGATAAGAACTAGATATCTTAGTAATCCTCTCTTCACTCTCAACCTTCTTAAGTCTTGTGCTACTCCCAAGGTTAAGATTAGATCGTAGTCTCCCTCACCCGTTTCCTTGTGCATTCGATATTAAACCCTCTCCCGTGTGAAGTGCTCACCGGTATCCGTTCGCTTGCGGATTATACAAATTATAAATATTTCTATAGGCTTATCAAATACCAACAGTCTCCTCCATCTTCATCGACTGGAATACAAAATGAACACCTAGTATTAATCCTCATACCTCATCAGACTATATTTCCCCTCAATGGGTGGCTATTATGGGACAACCACTAGAAGAAATGTTTAATTTTGCTTGGTACTTTTAGTTTCCAAATCATTGTCCAAACAATATCGGGCATATTACTACTACCACTTTGTGCACCTCCTTGACTCCTTTCTGAAAAGCTCGACAAACTTTGTAACCACTTTGTAAGCACTTTCGCATCAGTCTCAACAATAAGCTGACTGATCCTGGTCCAAATCAATCGCCATTTGTTGTTAAAAAAAGTCAATCACCATGTGTATAACATTCAGACCCTAAAGAGCATTTAGGAGATGATCTAGCTTCTCCCTCTTCCTCCACATCCCATTCACAATCTCTGATAAAAAAAACAACTTCTTGATGATGAACTTAATGGAAATAATCCATCACAATTCAATTTTAAGAAACGTCGGGGTGGTTTTGTCTACTCTTGCTTTTGTTGTGACCTAGTATTACCAATCATGATGTTGTCAACCAGCCCTACAGTATTTTCAGTAGTATATAACTAAAAGCAACGAACAAAAAATTTAGCTCCTCTCCTTTGCCCTTCTTCTCAAATTAAATTCCTTTCAAGCCAAAGGAAATATATTGCAATGTTCATCAACACCTTCTAATCTTCCTTTGCTTTCAAAATTCCACTACATCTCTAACAAGAGTACTTGAAGCCAGCACCACTCGCATACTCTCTAAATTAAGCCAACTCCACACCTCGGTCCCTAGCCAAATCACATTTGAAAAATAGGTCTCTGTTGACACCTGTTATAGCATAATATTACTAGTCAACTAAACATGAATAAGGGCTTAAAATGAATATCAACATAAGTCTAGGGGTCTAACTAACATAATTTCACAAGTTTTGGTATTCCATGACTTTGCAGGGACTGAACAGATAAAAGCAGATAAGAACGGTGAGAAACCTAAGAGTTTACATCCCATACGATGACAAGACTTAACCGTGAGGCAACTCAACCCAAAAAGTGGACTAAAACATTCTAGAAGACACTAGAAGACACCAGGAGAAACCTAACACGGTTGTGCCACAAGTCCCTGGCGGGCGCCAAGAAAAAATCCGGGCGGCCGCCAGTTTGGTCCCACCCGCCGACCTCGATTTCTATGTCGGTTTGTAACCGACCTTGAGGTTATATCTACACCGTTATTGAAGGTCGGTTTGATCCAAGGGTCCCTGTTCATCGCCGAGGGCTATATAAGAAGACCCCCTGACCCTAGGGTTAAACCCTAATTCATTATCATTCAGTATCAACAGGCTGAGACCCTGAGTCTCCCTCTAGGTCTGGACTAGAACTAGAACTAGAAGAGTTAGCATGCAAGAAGGGATTAGATCTAGATAGATCTAGTCTTTAGAACAAAAAAGAGATAGAGAGAGGGAAAGGACCGGGAGAAGGTGCCGCTTTGTCGGTGCTACCTCCATACTTGTACCTCGGTGGAAGTTAACCTACACTTTGGAATTACTCTAGTAATCTACTTCTTTATCTAGTAAGTACTAGTTCTTATTGTTTTTATTGTTCACAACTCTTGTTTGAGTACTTTAATCAGTAGGACCTTATAGATTAGAGGAGTAGCTTAGGTTTAGGCGTGGTGCTTTGACCAGAGGTTGCTTGTGAATGCACCCTACATTCCGGGTCGTGTGGTAGATCGCGGGAGTGACAGTCCTATTGAGTCCTTTGGAGTCCACCCCCCGAATGATAGGCCAAGCAGGACCATGTTACTGGAGGATTGCACGTTTCATCCCTGCTTTCCTTTGAGTATGTCCCCTAAGACAATATCATCATAGCTTATCAAGATAAGAACTAGATATCTTAGTAATCCTCTCTTCACTCTCAACCTTCTTAAGTCTTGTGCTACTCCGGGTTAAGATTAGATCGTAGTCTCCCTCACCCGTTTCCTTGTGCATTCGATATTAAACCCTCTCCCGGTGAAGTGCTCACCCAGATCCGTTAAACGCTTATGGATTATATAAATTATAAATATTTCTATAGGCTTATCAAATACCAACAGTCTCCTCCATCTTCATCGACTGCAATACAAAATGAACACCTAGTATTAATCCTCATACCTTATCGTACTATATTTCCCCTCAATGGGTGGCTATTATGGGACAACCACTAGAAGAAATGTTTAATTTTGCTTGGTACTTTTAGTTTCCAAATCATTGTCCAAACAATATCAGGCATATTACTACTACCACTTTGTGCACCTCCTTGACTCCTTTCCCGAAAGCTCGACAAACTTTGTAAGCACTTTAACATTAAAGTGACCATGATTATCGAAGTGCCATGCAATGAAATTTTCTCGGCCTTCATGTACTATCAATGCCAAAATAATCTTTGCATTGTTCTCCCAAAAGATTGCAATGATCAAATCCTTATCCCAGTCATCTATCACAAGATTCATTAGCTCGGCAACATGAGTAAGAAGACAACATCCTCTAGGGATGATCGGTCTCTGAGAATTCCCTCGACAACCAAGGATCCCTCCAAATGTTTAGATTCTACCCATCCCCAATATGCCAAATCACTTCCAAACTTTGGCATTGGATCTAGCATCGAAGAATCTGCAAAATATTTGGATTTCAAAAACATGAGAACATAGTGAATTTGAACACTCATTATCCACCAACCCTGCTTATGTAGCATTGCAAGGTTAATGGGGTGTATATCTCTAAATCCTAGACTAAAAGGTCCTTGTTTGGTTTTGGTAACTGAGTGACAACATTAGGTGGACTAATATGTGTGACCGAGATAATACATAGAAAATTAGTTAGGTGATGAATGCAACAAAGGATCTTATTGCGTATGATACATGACATGGAGTCATGTGACTAAGGTGGAGAAGATCAAGATGAGGCTTGGTTTGATGGACCGCTTGCAAGTGTGAAGGGCAAGTCAAGCTTTGAAGTGATGGACCACGAGGCGTGAAGCTTGGGTAAGACTTGGAGTCGATAGACCGACACAATGGTGAAGAGCAAGTAAGGTCAAGATCAAAGTACCAATATGATGTGATGATATGAAATGGATCATATCATTTTTATCGTGTTGTTGCATATGTTGTATCGACACTTGGAGGAGAAGGAGCTGATGGAAATGCACAAAACAAAAGATATAACCTAGGGCACTTCATTTCACCAGTCATAGGTGTGTAGAGAAGTTTATCACCGACTTTAATATAGATGTTGTACTATCAAGAGGGGCAAATTTGTTTGCATATCGGTCATTTAGTGCCACTTGAGCGATCTAACATTGCGATGTTGCTAGGATCGAAAGTGGCGTGGGTGAGAACAAGTGAAAATCCTTTGAAAATTCTAACACACATGAACATGGTGATGTTCATTTGGTGGTGTTGACACATTTACAAAGGAGAAGTTGTTGGAGTTGATGTCGATTAACTTGGCGAAGAAGGAAATGTTTTTCGGTGTTCTCTAGACACTAGGATGGCTCTTGGAGTGGAATATTGCTTTTATCAATTTTGCTTTTGATGATGTGTCCATGTGGGTTGTGTAGCCCCCTAAGTAATGTTTCTAAAATGTCGAAGATCATTGAAATTGGAGTTCGGGGCTAAGAGATATGGCCATTTCTATCGGGCAAAGGTCCTACATCGGACTCTGCATCAGACACGTCTCATGTCTTTGTTTTGTGAGCAGCTTTAGCTGATCGCTTTTATGCATCTGATACGTTTTTTCCATATTTAGAACCTTACTAGAGTGTCATCGGACACATGTCGAGTGACATTGATGCTTTGGAGGAGCACATCTAATGTGGTGATGAGCGTTGGGCGAATCTTGTATGTAACAGACACATGCATCGGACTCATGGAGAGTCACGTGACTCATGGAGAGTCACATGCATCGGACTCACCCATCAGTGAAGGGGCTAACATTAGTTTAGCCATTGGGGCTATAAAAGGAGTGTGTGGCCAGTCATGGAAAGTGCTTAACACCCTTGGGACTTGGTGTCTATGCTAGGGGAGTGCTTGAAAATCCCTCTACTCACTCTAACTTGATAGTCTTCATCCAATTGAGTGAGTGAGCGATTCTAGTGTGATTGCATTGAGATATTGCATCAGACTCTCGGTGTGCTTGTTATTCTTGGAGGTTTCCACCTCCTAGATGGCTTGGTGGCAAGAGGCTCCATGAAACACACTGATGGGATTGTGCGGCGCTCTAGAGGGGGATTTGTGAGAGGTTCATGCTTGTTGGTACTTCTTAACATCACTACAACCAATAGGTGGAGTTAATCTCACCTAAGGCCATATGAACCAGAGGCACTCACTGTTTCTCCATCTCATAGCTTTACCATAGGCTAGGTTGTCATCCCCAGCAGTAATGCTAGAAATGTTATATGTGCTACATGTAATTGTGCTGATTTGCAATCTTCTCTCAAACAAATATATCTATCATTAAATTATCCGCAAGCGCACAGATAAAATAACACTTGTCACATTTCACCGGGAGGGATCCAGGTTTATCATTTATAATTCTACCACAGAGAGGAATATAAGGATGGCTGATATGATTATTAGCTAGCAAACTTATGAGAGATGCTCTGATCAGTTCTAGTGTTCCATGCTCTCTGTTCCTGGATGTGGGTGGTCTGGTCCTGCTGAATTTCTTGGACAGTGGTGTAGATCCCTTGGAGAAGTTGTGCTTCGTGTTGTCCGAAACCCGCAAAAGAGCTACGAGTCGGTTCGTAATCACGAGGATGGTCCTCGTGGTGTGATGTACTGCTGCTTGTCGTGGAAGTACCCACTTCCATGATAGGTCTCGCGACGGATGCGTGCGTCTCCGCATTGGTCATTCGGGCTTTCTTGTGGAACCGGCCGTAGCGGGCCTAGGAAGGTCCCGGTTGGTGCCGATCCCGATATCCCGTAATAAAGCCGCTCCTTACGGGGTTGGATCCGCACCCATCCACACTGGTTCATGTGCAGTTGCTTGGCGTTGTGGCATGGTCCTCGGTATGTTTACTGGTTGTGCCTGTACATTCAGCAAGAAGGATTGTGTCTGATAAAGGGCAAAATCCAGGTTAGGTAACTGGATCTCCCCAATGCCGGGGTGTTTCATATAGTAAATACTTCCTTCCCTTCTCACCATGTGTGCTTGCCTGTAATATGGGTAGCCTATCAACACCTGTTCTTTTTCTATGAAAGGAACAGAGGCATCTTCCAAGATTTTAAGATGATTTGCAATTCTAGTGATAAGTGAGGTGCACTCTATTGTTCCTACCAACTTGAGTAAGTTGAGCCAATATTGTGCCATGAGGATAACAGGGGAGACTTTCCTTTGTTTAATAACAAATAGTACATCAATTGCAAGTCTCCCAATCTAACACTTCTAGTGTCCTTCTTTGGAAACAAAGTAAAACACATCCATTTGTGGAAAAAGCGGAGGGTAGGTATGTGCAAGTCATTGTCTTTGGCATCCTGGAAGGAATCTTTACCAGAAAGATCCTTCCAAACTGTCAAGTGGTTAAAATCGGGCAAAGCTTCATCTAGCGAAATAACGTAGTAGGGTTCAAAACCAAGAGCATTGTTCGGACCCCTCCAAACTAAGGGAATGTTGTTCTTTAAAGAGTCTAAAGTGTATCCCTTCATTTATAAGGCGCAAAGTGCAAAGAAATTCAAGGGTCAATGACCTAGAACCTTGCTCGGTAATTTCCCAAAAATTCTCGCCCACCCCATGATTTTAAAGATTGTGTTAAATTCGGAAGCCATACCTATCTCATGCATGAAATCGTGGGTCTAGCACCTACAAGCGTGTGCGTGAAAGTTCGATTCTTCATGTCTTTGTACCTTGCCGACTCTTTTGCAAGATGTAGCCCAAGATCATTGTCGGTCATCGGGCTCTTAGTTGGTGGAGCTTACGTTCCAAAGCTCATCTCTGATTGGGCTCTCGATGAGGAGCCATCTTTCTCTAAGCGCTTGGACTTTCGGCCAAATCCAAAGAAACTCATCCCGCAAAAAACAATCACGAAACAAAACAAAACAAAACAAAGCAAGACAAATACTAGCCACGTGGGTTTAGAAAAATAGGGGTTAGCACAAAACAATCACAAAACAAGATAATAATAGTAGAAAGGTTAGAAAGATAATCGGGGGTTAGTCGTCCAAAGTTAGTAGTCCGGGGGTTAGTCGTCCAAAAAGATAATACTTGATTGATTTTATTTTGACGTAACTTCCCCTAGCAAAGTTTTAATCTAGCTTGGCTACTAGGACAGCATTTCCTCTAATTCTTCTTGCTCTCTTTCTAAAAACTCTTTCTCTCTTTCTCAAGATCTTTACTATTACTCAAGAACTACTTCTTCTTTCCTTCTTCTCTCTTTCTCTCTTCTCTCAACTAAGCCAAAGCTCTCTGAATGAAGAACTATGAATCTCAAAGTGGAACTGGAAGCTCTGGAATGAGGAGGTGAAGAGAAACCGAGGGATGTGTGGATTTTTATAGGGGGAGAGAAGGTGGCCTCGGCCGCCCTGATTGGTGGAGGCGGCCGCCCTGGTGGTGGGCCCGCCTATCCTCTCCTCCATGCTGCATGTTACTTGCTTCGAGGTGCATCGAGTTAGGTGGGTTTTGCGGTGGAAAAGCATGCGTGCAAGGTGAATGGAGGTAGGTGGAGGTTTGAGTGGGATATGTCTTGTCAAAGTTAGGTGAAATAGGAATTTGAGTGTATGACAAGTAGGGTCCTCCACTAGATGAAATATTTTTGGTATTTTGGTACACAATGCAGGAAATAAATATAGGAATGTAAAAATATTTTTGGGCCACCATAATAAATATTTTCATGGGTTTTTAACACTCCACAAAATTATTTATATGGGGCATTTGATTTTCTGATGTATAAAAGAAATTAAGGATAATTACCGACATACCTTCTTCGGCGAGGGCTCGTAGTTTTAAAGTCCACGAACTAGACTCTCCAATTCTTTTAATTATCGGGTGCATTCTCCGTATTCGGAGATGGTGATGATAAATCTTCTTTTTCAATCATATCTACATCAAGAGCGAGGCTCGGGCCTTGGTTTGAAAGCAAATTTCTCTTCCTTTCCATTTAGGTTGAATGTGATTTCCCCAAATTGTGACATCAATGTGTGCATTAGCCGTGCTTTCGAAAAAGGTCTTCCGAGAATGATTGAAACTCGTGAATCCGGTTGCATATCCAAGACTACAAAGTCCACAGTACGAAGAATCCTCTAATCTTGACCGGTATGTTCTCGGCAATTCGATGGATATCGATGGATTGATCTCGCTAGTTGCGTAGAAATTAAAGTTGGGACTAGATCTGTGTGCCGGAGTTTGTCAAAGACGGACTTTGGCATTACACCGACACTTGCTCCGAGATCACAAAGTGCATTGTCAAAATATTGGTCTCCAATAGAGCAATCAATGGTGGGACATCCCGGATCTTTCTTCTTATTTAGTAGTTCATCAAGGATGGCCTCACTTTGCATTCTTCCTCGTTAACTTGATCACCTCCATAGTGGGTAATGGTCTCTTCTTGTTCAAAATATCTCTAAGATATCTTGCATAGGTAGGGACTTGTATAGCATCGAGTAGAGGGATATTGATGTATAGCTTTTGAATTACCTCTACAAATTTTCTAAACCGCTCATCCACTTGGGGCTTATGTTGTCTTCTAGGATATGGTATGAAGGTTGTGTCATGAAAGTCTTTCATCACATGTGGCTCCTGAGGCAGAATCTCTATTTCATCATCCTTTTCTTCTTCTGATGGTACTGGGGTACCATTGGTGTTGTTGGTGGTGCTCTCACTGGCTTTTCTATTGTTCTTCCTGGGTACGGTGGATCACACGTGGACTTACCACGCCTAGTCGTGACATTGTGTACCGCCATGGTTAGCGGTAGTAGCAAACAATTTTGCTATTTGTGATTCTATCCTTTTATTGTAAGCAAACCGCTCTTTTTTAAAGCAACCGAAAAATTATCCATCTTAAGATTTTTATCTTCTAAAACCTTATCATTAGCAACAAGCTTCTTAGAAAAATCATCATTAATTCTAGCTTGCTCTTCAATTAACTCCCTTAAAGATGGTTGTCCGGGAATATTACCTTGGTACTTACCTTGGTTATTAGATCGGGGTTGTGAACTCCATCCTTGTTTTGACCGTGTTGTACTTTGGAATTGTGAACGGCGAGGCTTGAGTCCGATGTCAATCAATATAATCTTGTAAAGCCTGACGATCCTTCTTATAATTGGCCCTTTCTTCAAGCCAATTCAATAACACATCCATCTTGGTTGACACTTGCATTTACTTCTTCCGTATTTCTTCAATTTGATGGGAGTGTTGAGTGCTATCTTGGGACCAAACCTTGGTTTTCTGATATCTTTTCCATAAGTGCTTCAAATTTTCCCAAGAGTGAGTGATAAAATGATCCTCCAAAGAAATGCATCCAAATGCTCTTGAGCTTTTCTTGATAATCCATGATAAAATCCTTGCAGGAGTAACCAATCTTCCATTCCATGATGGGGGCAATCCGATATGTATTCTTCTAAACGTTCCCATGCTTCGAATTGATTCTCCCTTCTCTGCTGAAAATTTATGATTTTTCCTCGTAAGGCATTGGTTTTGCCTATAGGGAAGAATTTTGATAGGAAGGCTTTTGAACATTCATTCCATGTCTTGATTTCTTCTTTATTAGCATAGAACCATAACTTCGCTTTTCTGTCAATGAGAATGGGAATAGGCAGAGTAATATGATATCTTAGGAAATGTCCTTGATTGTGAAGGTGCCGGCAATCTCTAGAAAATTCTCAAGATGAGCGCGTGCATCTTCGTATGTCCTTCCACCGAATTGAGTAGCTTGAACCATGTTGATGACGCTGGGCTTGAGCTCAAACTCAAGATTGTTAGTTTTAAGTATCGGGTCCAAAGGCGAATGTTCTCATTGCTTGGAGCAGAGAACTCTCGTAAAAGTCCTTTCACCCATAGCTTCAAAAGCTGATTGTATGCTTCCTCTTGACCGACTTTATTCTCGATGAACGAAGTGAAGTGAATCTCAATCAATCCTTTATGATAAACCCTGTATAAAATATAAACAAAAAAAAAAAAAAGGGTAATCCCGCTAAAAGTAAAGTGCCTAGTTTAGACCTCATCATAAGTTTCTTTCTAATAATATCTCTAGTTAGCCATTATTTCCTCCCCCCCAACAAGCGCTTTAAATGCTTGTTGGTACTTCTTAACATCACTACAACCAATAGGTGGAGTTAATCTCACCTAAGGCCATATGAGCCGAGGCACCGAGTGTTTCTCCATCTCATAGCTTTACCATAGGCTAGGTTGTCATCCCCAAAGATAATGCTAGAAATGTTATATGTGCTACATGTAATTGTGCTTTGATTTACAATCTTCTCTCAAACAAATATATCTATCATTAAATTATCCGCAAGTGCATAGATAAAATAACACTTGTCACATTTCACCGGGAGGGATCCGGGTTTATCATTTATAATTCTACCACCGAGAGGAATATAAGGATGGTCGATATGATTATTAGCTAGCAAACTTATGAGAGATTCGGTCACTATCACTACTTTAGCGGGGTAAGCCAATAATGATATGATAAGTGATAAACAAAGGCAAAGTTAACACACGTAGAGATATAGGCATAAACTACTCACTACTCAAACTAACGTGGACTTACGTTAAGAGACGAATTCTTATGTAGCATTAAATCTACTAAGTCAAACATCTACCCTAGGTCATATACCATCATGTACTGACATAACAACCATGAATCTATGCATCCTCGAAGATTTATGAGGAGAACCAAGAACAAAACAAGATAATCCCCAAAACCATGTTCAACTAGTCTTATAATCGAGGGATGGATTCCAAAGGACTCAACAGAATATCACACCCGCGATCTACCACACAACCCAGATTATAAGATGCATCCGCAAATAGATCATATCTAAGCACCATGCTTACATAATTATTTCTATCACCTAACCCTCTCAAAATTCAAATTAGGCGCTCTACGAATAGATACATGAACTCACAATTAATCATGACCATATCAAATATACTACTAGAATAAACTAAGAACATAGCAAACCAACACTTAATATTGAAATAGAATAAAGTCATGGATACAAGATAATACCGTAATGACTTGAAGATCGAGAATCTGGGTTGGCAACACCCGGCTCTAATTGAATCGACTTGCTAATCTAACTAGAGGAACTAGAACTAGAAGAACTAGAACTAGACAAGTAGCTACCCTAATCTCTGGTGGAGAAGCTCTCTTCTACTTCTGCCTGGCTTGAATGACTTGATAATGAATTACAATGAGTTACACTGAATTAGGGTTTCACCCAGGGGTCAGGGGGTCTTGTTATATAGCCCCGGCGATGCACGATGACCCTAGGATCAAACCGACCTTGATTGATGGACTAGATTGCTCCTCATAGGCGGTTTGGAACCGACCTAGGTGGGTGTGGATGACAATTGGGCCCGGCGGCGCCCTCGCCACGGCCGCGGCGCCCGCTCAATGCCGTGGGGTCCCATCCTCTTCTCGCGTTGTCTCGGTGTCTTCCGGAATGTTCTTACGTGGGTTTCAAGTTGGTATACGTTCTGAATCGTCTTTGTGTCGTAGGGCTTCAAATCTCTGGGCTTTTCCTCCCTGAAAAATATATAATTCACCAAAACTCGTGGAAATTGTTAGTATAAGCCCTATGTCTATGTGGATATTCATTTTATGCCCTTATTTAATGTTTAGTTGACATATAAAAGTATTCAATAAGAGATGTCAACAATGCTCACCTCACGGGGATTGCGAGTGATGTCTTAGAGTACCTGGAGGGGTCAGCGGCTTATACAAGAGTAGCTCTCATCCCCCTTCTTATGATTCTTCGGCTTGCTCTGATCATCAATATCCATGGCCTCTGAGTTTAGCATTGACCTCTTTTGCTTTCCTAGAGAAGTTGTCTCTTGCTTTTCTATTTTATCTCCCGTATGTTTTAGCCTTGTGAATTTCTGATTCTACACTCCTCAACCTTGTTTCCATTGTTCTTCCCCTAATTTTGCATGGACAACCCCGTTTGCATAGAACAATTCACGTGGGCGCCTATCTCCTATCGAGCCATCTTACTCCTTCCTTCCTCCAACTTCTCTCAGTATTTTCCTCTGTCTCAAGTATCTCTTATTGTTCACCCAACACTGATGCATCCACTTCCCCTGATGTGGTAAAATCTCTCTTTTCCTTTTGTCTCAAATCCTCCTCTTCAACACTTGCCACGTGGCAGTGCCCGTCACAGTTAATGATTTTCGACCGCCACCAAAAGATTTGTGCGATGAGTGCACACCGCCCCCTTTCCCTCTACTATCTTCTTTTCTCCAACTTAGCACATCACTACCCTTCCTGCTATCATTGTCCTAGCTTATCGAACCCCCACTACCTTTTCCCATGAGACTTTGACGCCATGGCAAACCTTTTCTCAAACTATATGTCCTAACACTGTAATCCTCTAACCCCTCTTCTTTTCTCAGATAAAACATATAAATCCTTGCCAAATTGCTACACTGCCCTTTTCTCCAAACACATTTCACACGAATGATCCATATGGCCAATAAAACCATGTGTATAGCAAAAGTCTATTAGGTACTCATACACCAGCGGGCACCACTTCATCTTTTCCTTTACTCCACCCCCTAAATTAACTCCTCTCATTAGCGGCTCGAATATCCAACCTGACTTCACTCGCAAGAACTGACCAATGGTTGTATAATCCGCATCTAAGTCTACCCCAGTACATCACCAATCATTGCCCTGATCGCCTCACCCCGTTGATTTATTCATAAAACCCAACAACATCTTTGTATCCTCACATGGTATGAACAAGAATTCCATCTTGTCAATCGTCTCCTCACCATCAAACTCTGCCATGATCACCACACTTCTTCCTGGATCCTTGGAGTAAAGTAAAGAGGAAACAATTTCGCCTAGATCCTTGCATTCCACCCCTTCAAGGGACATGAGAATCAGCCGAAACTCCACCCCGTGCTAGAGAATTTGACGTGGACTTCAACGCGAATAGGATTGTGGAGACAAAAACGAATCATGACTTCAACTCAGGACGTTAAGAAAGAAGTGAAAAACCCTAATAGCCTCACAGGAGACTTTCCTCGAGTCGCCCTAAGCGCCAAGACCACAACCGTGGTCATTCATCACAATTGGGAAAACTAACCCGCCTTCATGTTTTTCGAGTGTCCGCAGTGGAATCTATCTGGTTAAGACCATGTTTGGAACGATGCTATGCCATCAATTGAGTTTTTGATCCTGTCAAAATCCGGACGCGATTTGGGTTCCAAATAGGCCCCGCCCCAGCGTAAACACTCGGTAAGAAATCCTGCGCGTTAGGTAGGGATCCGACAGCTAAATACTCCCTCCATCCCAAAAATAGTTGTCGTTTTGGGTGTGCGTCTTACAACTTTTTGACTCGATTTGTAGAAAATACGCACAAAGATTTAAATCTTCAAATAAATTTGTTAAAAAACTAGATCAAAAGATCTTTCCAATGATACTAATTATGTAATATAAATATTAATCCTATTTTAATATATAATTCTTGCGTGTGAGATGTTTCTAAAACGAAAACGACAACTATTTTGGGATGGAGGAAAGACGGTACAAGAGGGTATAATTAATTACAGTAATTAATTAATCCAGGCGGCTTTGCGCTATGGAAGGGCAATTCCGTCCATCCTAGGCCGGATTCGCGTCCAACCCGAGAGAGAGAAAAACAATAAAAACACAAAGCGGGGGAGTATTAATACTGCGGCCTGGCAAAATCGCAGAAAAACATGTTCTTGGTCTTCTCCTCCCACCCGCAGGCGGCGAAGTAGCACAAGGAACAGGTCCAATTAAAAAAAATCGCCACCGGCGGCGACGGCGAGGCGGCTGCGGGGCATCGGCGGAGACAGCAGCGGGAGCCGCGGCAGGGACACAGGCGCTGTCGATCGATCGGCCTGGCCGGCGCGGCGCGGCCAGAGCAGAGGTCAAAAGCGGAAAAGAGGAGCCGCCAGGAAATTTCTTCGCACCGAGGCGCACGCAAGGAATCCAGCTAGTGAGGGAAGCCAAGCCAAGCCATGGGGCGGAAGGGTCCGGATTCTTCTATCTGAGTCCTTGGAACTCCACGCGCAGGGGAGTGGACGGACAGGAGGGAGAGAGGGCTGACGCGGGCGCGGACACGGCGGCGCTGGTTTTGATGAGGAAAGCTGGAGCAAAAGGTACTTGAAATCCTAGATCTTAGAAATCTGAGTGCACTCCGCGGCTGCTGCTTTGCCGGCCGCCGCTGCCCCGACGCCCTGATTTGTCGGGGGTTGTGGTTCGGCCGCCGCCGCCACGGAGATCACCCTGGGTTCTTCATGTGGTGTGGATGAAGAACAGCTTCTCGCCCGTCGGACTTCAGATCTGCTTTGTCTCGGGATTCTGGACTGCTGACCGCCTCAGGTCAACTAACGGGCTTGCAGCAGTTCTTCATCGTCTGTACTGGTCCGCTGGAAGGGGGTGTTAATCGGAAATTCTTCGACCCGATTCCAGATCTACCTACCTTACGTGGAATCAGTTGTTTCCAAAAAGGAGAGAAATTGGTGCTCTCTGGTGGGAAGGCCGATAGCTGATGGCAAAAGGCTGTTGACTTGATTTGGCAACTGGGTTCAACTCGGCCACAGAAGGACATTGGTTTTGGTTTTAGCCTCTGGCTTTCATTGTGTGCTGCAGGATAAGATTGTTTGTTTGTACTGGGCTGGAACCTGGAATTCGGAACTTCTTTCTGAATTGCACTGGGAGGGTTCAAGTAGTGGCTGGTGATGGGTGACCAGTGGTGGTGGCATGGCTGCGGAGGCGTTCTATAGTTTTTTTACCTCTTGCTTATGTGCATGCTATGTGGACTGATGCTATTATTCTTCAAACAGTACCATAAGCTTTGGTGGTGTGGTGCTCAATATACCAACCTTATGTTGTTTTTTGTTTTCCAGAGGGATCAATTGGATCCAAGGGTGCAGTTGGTATGAATAGTTCACCGGTTTCCACATCAATAGCAGGAAGACCATCGAATTTGATGGTATGCATACAATTTGCGAACACAGTGGCTTCTGTCTTGCATAGACTGTGCCTAGCCAAAAGCTTGTTTTAGATCAGTTTGCGAAAAATACCAATATTTTTTCTTCATTGTATTCTTCACTTTCTGCTGTTCAGGATCTTATGGTTAGCTTGGCTAATTTACAGATCACTTGCTCTGGAAGGTTATCATCTTCATCACCCCATAATCTTGAGAACACAGATATTTCAATGACCTGCAAAGGCTATAGTGGTGAATCAACAACAGACAGAGGTGGGCCATCGTGTAGCGGCAAGATTAACAATATGGGCTTGGAGCTCCCAAGGCCTATAGACATTCACGTTAGATGGAAGACTGGAAGGCAAAGAGCCACCAGGAGAGCAAGGACCTCCTTTGGTGAAGACACAAGCAGGGGTGGAATTGGATCTTTCTATTTATTTGGCTGTGCTGCAAATCAAGAGATGTCACAAGATGCTGCAGTCTCTGAATCTGAGAAGGTTCTTACTTTTCTCCATGAAATACAATGAAATAATTTACTAATTTAGTCAATGCATCCTCTAATGACATTTAGCTGACTTATCTTATTGTGTCTTTGCAGCTTGGAGTATCCATTCTTGGTAGACGCTTTAGCGATCCCATGGAAAATGTTCCTATAAAAAAGAGAAGATTTCATATGGATTGTTCTCCATCACCTCCACCAACTCCATTGCTAGTGGATCCCTATGAGAAGATACTGGGAAGCTCTTCTAAAGCTTTGAGATCATATGAGAAGCAATGCAAGCTTAAGATGCAACGAATTGAGTATAACAATGAAAGCAAAGGTCGTTTTGGCGATGATGATTTTTCTGGTATTGATATACTAGCTTCTGCTGCTTGTGACAGTGAGATGGGTGGTGAAATATTGAATGGAGAATGCTCAAAGTTAGCTCATCCCCCAGAAGAAAGGAAGCTAGAAAATACTACTGGCAGCAGCAAATTGAGGCTATTACATAGCATGGAGGATACGTTAAATATTCCTAGTACTTCACATGGAATATATGATGGGCCCCTCGGGTCTTCTAATTCTGCTCCAGATATGAAGTCCTTATTTGTTGCCACACCTACTATCTCAGAAAATCTTGTTGAACTGGCACCTGCTCCCAAGGTTAATGGTTCATTCTATTCTGCACTGAACAGTGCAAACAAAACAGAGATTGTTTCTGATGCTAAGTCTTCAAGTGTTGCAATTGCAAACAGCTCAGACAATCCAGAAAAAACTATAGGATGTTCACAAGATACAGTGACCAACCATGCCAATGTGACTCGTGATTCTAGGCTGCACTGGGATCTGAATGTTGCCATGGAGGCATGGGACACTGATTGTGGTGATGTTGATGATGTAAGCGGTCATGATGATGCTAGAAATGACATGAACAAACCAGGGACATCTCATCATTTTGAGTCAAGAGCTGGTAGTGTAGCTGATCACTCCATTCATACAATTCATATGGCTGATGCACTGAAACATGTGTCTGCTAATACAAAGGATACATGCGGTTGTCCTGCTGATGGTTCGTCTCACCCTTCGCAAAACTTGCAGCTATTGGAATCTGGATCTGTAGGGAATGATACCCTTGCTGAAACAATGGATTTGCCTGACCAGCAGAATAGTAGTAGGTTTGTTTCCGTTATGGATTCACACATTAGATCTGATCCAGAACCACCTCTTATCATGAAGCCTTTTGCATCAGCTGCAAATGTAGAGAGAATGAATGGTTCACACCCCCAATCTGTTCATTCTGAAGGTTTGCCTAATATGTCTTCTATGAATGTCCATGTTGGAAGTAATTCACTCCAAACAAGTGAATTGGAAACCACATTAAAGCCTTTGGCTAGCAGATTGGATTATGAGGAAACCACAAACCTTTCAACAGCCATTGTAGATGCACACATTAGATCTGATCCAGAACCAGCCCTTACCATGGAGCATTTTGCTTCAGCTGCGAATGTGGAGAAAATTGATCCCCAACCTGTTCATTCTGAAGGTTTGTCTAATATATCCTCTATGAATGTCTATGTTGGAGGTAATTCACTCCAAACAAGTGAAGTGGGCACCACGGTAAAGCCTTTGGCTAGCAGATTAGTTTCAGAGGAAAGCACAAGTTTTCCAACAGCCGTTATGGATTCACACATCAGATCTGATCCAGAACCAGCTCTTATCATGGAGCATTTTGCTTCAGCTGCGAATGTGGAGAAAATCAACGGTTCATATCACCAACCTATTCATTCTGAAGGTTTGTCTAATATGTCTTCTATGAATGTCCATGTTGGAGGTAATTCACTCCAGATAGGTGAATTGGGCACCACAGTGAAGCCTTTGGCTAGCAGATTAGTTTCAGAGGAAAGCACAAACCTTCCAACAGCAGGCACTTCCCATAAAAAGGTTATTGACTTTGGCTGGAGTGATAATAAGCTTGATGAAGCTTCTGAACAAAGCATATCTGAATCTAAGAACCAGGAGCTGTTGGATGTTGATTCAGGAACTAGTAAGAAGGGTGAACATGACACTGATATATTTTATGCCAACAAAAGAACCAAAGATGCAGAAAATCCCACTCATCAAGAGGACAATCATGGATCTTCTGATTGTGATATGGCTCATGCACACGGGGAAGATGGTGCTGTTGCAATGATTGATTCGAAAGACTCTTTAATTACTTGTGCCAACAGTAGCACTTTAGAGACATATCACATTTCAGATGAGGCTCAGGTTCCTGGCCCGAGTTCAGAATGCCAGAAACCAGAGTTTATTACTGATGCGGGCAGCGCTGTTGATTCAAAAGTTGCAGCACACAGCTACCAGAATGGTTGCGAAAATGAGCTTGGGAAGGTTGTATCAAATATT
The DNA here is from genome assembly GCA_015847255.1 of Hyparrhenia diplandra. Lineage (NCBI taxonomy): Eukaryota > Viridiplantae > Streptophyta > Magnoliopsida > Poales > Poaceae > Hyparrhenia > Hyparrhenia diplandra. Next base: position 204,940 of record JADLZK010000403.1, on the reverse strand, counting down.
TGTTTAGATCAATGCTATGAAACTGACACATCACATATTAGCAAAAAATCTAGCTGGGGTTGAAAAAAGTTGATGTTGAGGAGGATGATTCTCAATATGAGGATGGGGAACTTAGAGAATCTGGTGATTGTTATTGGGTGGGTGATGGATATGAAGAAGTTAAACGTGCCAATTGGCATCATCAGGTATCAGATTACAAGAATGAAGAAGCCGCTCCTGGCCTCGCGCGTCTCCATACTGATTCTATTGCAAATGCTAATTACAATGGAGTACAATCTAGAAAGGAAGACGTTGCTGTTTCACCTGTCCCATCTAAGCGTTCATGGTTAACAAACTGCTTAGATGGTGGACCTATTGCTGATGGAAAGGCTCAAAGTTTTCATTCGAGAGGTGATGCTAAAATGTATGGGTCAAACGTGGGCCATATAGCAGTTAGATCTGCTACAACAGCCAGCCAGTCTAAAAGGTGCAATGATGCATTAGGTGATGATATGTTAAATATCAGAATGAAGAACACAGGTTGGGATATGATGCCTGAAGATCAAAAGCACTCTCAACATGATGCAAGGGACATGACTGATTCATCTAACCGGTGTGTTTTGAGTTCAGATGCAGCTAGAGATGACGAGTCGCTGCGAAAGAAGGGACTATCGAATAGAGATCTTCAACGAGTGGAGCGGCAAAAATCATTTGACAGACCCCAAAGGAATGAACTGAGCAGGTATAATTTTTTAGTAGCTTTGTTTTATAGGCTTGCAGGTTGTTCAGTTCCTAACGATTTCATTGTCTTGACACCACTGACTAATATCATGCTACCCTTATTTTTGTGCAGATCTGACGATGGTTATGGCTCAGGCTCAAAATCTGAAAGGACAATGGATTCTCATAGATCGCATGGAATGTATGGCGATCACGACATGTGCAAACAAGCAGCCGGGGGGAGAGTGGGTGGAAAATTCAAAACATCCTCGGCCTACTCGGCGCAAATCACCTGAATATTATAATTATGGCCCATCAGGTCCAAGGAATGCTGCAGAAGCTGCTGTCGCAAAGATGGAGAGCAGTGGCTTTGTTGTTGCACAGGATGGCACTCTAGTAAGAGCTGTTGATGCTGCAAATGCTGGTCAGATGCCCAGAAGGATGAGAAATACTTTAACTAGTTCAGGCCGCCAGATTTCTGGACGGGGTTCCCCAATTGACAGGGATGCAGCTTGTGGGATGTCCAGAGGTCCGGTGCATCCCAGGGAAACGTCTCCAGAGCGTCACTTTGGTGCAAATAGTAACCGGTCCAGTCGATATGGTCCTGAGATGGAGAAAGATCATACTAATGGAAATTTGAGTTCTGTCCATTGCTCTCTGTCCACTAGACAACGAGGCACCCCGACATCTAGAGCACCACTTAACCTTTCCCGTGCTCACAGCAGATCTCCTTCTGGGTCCAGATCTCGATCCCCACATGATTGGGCACCTAGGAACAGAAGCAAGATCATGGCAAATGGAGGTTCAACTTTACGGAGGCATAGTAGATCTCCACCTAATCACATGGCTAAAGGTAGAATTGGTAGAATGGCTTCACCTCAGAGACAACCTGGATATGATGATCGAGCTATGCATTACAGTCCACTATCAAGAAACAACACTTACTCCCAGCATGCTTCAACATGGGTTGATGGAAGGAACAGTTCAGCAGTAGATATTTCTGATGATCATAATAAAAGATATTCAAGGAGAAGCCCACCTCAGAGAATTATCTCACGGAATGACAGATTTGATGTAATGGGCGCCCAAGGGCGACCAAGATCTGGAGAATTCTACCGTCCAACACAAGGAAGGCTTCTTTATGGTTATGATAGGGAAAATAAGCATGGCAGAAATGGTGAAGATGAAAGGGAATACACTGATAGATATGCAAATCATTCGGTCAAGCCATATGACCGGAGTGGTGCTGTAAAGCAATTCAGAAATAATACTGGAGATAAATTTCGGGACTCGTATTTCTGCTCCCAGATCGCCAGAACTCCAAAGGAGGGTGAGTCCTCGGAGATTTGACAGAAGCTTTGAGAGGTAGCTGACTAGCTGGCTGTGAATTTGCCTTGTAGGACTAAAATGGAAAATAAAGATCTGTCTGGATGATTGAACCGAAAATGTTGCAAATCCTTGATGGTGTTCAATCATAGGGATTTGATGGAAGACTCTTGGCAGCACAGTTTTTTTTCTGCTTCTGCTGCATATGTTCAAGGGATACTGGAACCATGCAACTTCTGTAGGGGGAATTCAGATTAACTTCATAATTTTGCTGTTTGAATCTGTAAATATTTATGTTGGTAGCAGAATCACAATCACTCCTTTCAGCTTTATTATAGCTCTTTCTTTTTCTTTTTCTTTTTCTTTTTTTACTTCTGATACTTTCTCATTTGTATCCCTTTTGCTTTTTTTTTCAATGGGCATTATCCTGTACAAGGTCCATTCAAACATGATGAATCAATTAATTTTGAGTTCAAACACTTGTGTAATTCTACAGTTATGTTTTTCATCATTTTGTATTATCCCATTTGCCAGTGTACATTGTTTTATGTGTTGTTGAGTATGCAATAATTTACAGTGGCCTGTGACCATATTAAACTTTCTCAAAGTTTGGACCAGCTGTGAGGTGAATAATTTTCTTCTTTCCTCTACATTTTCCTTCAATGTCATGAAACTGTTATTTTTTTTTTCTTTCCTCTACATTTTCCTTCGATGTCATGAAACTGACTTTGATGCTTTTTTTTCTCAGGAGAAAGGTTAAACTTAGTGCTTTTGACCTTTTGTACATCAAAGAGGGTACCAAGGTATTTTGGCCATAATTAGTTTTGTTCCATTTTCCAGTATTCATAATAATGGCTGCTTTCTGGAGTACTGGAGGAAGTCTCTGACCATCTATTCCTGCTGTTACAAGGATTAACATGCCATATATATATATATATATTTTTTGAAAAAATGTATACAAGGGAATAAGGGACAGACTCGACCTTGACCTGAATTAAGGGAGTATTAGCATATTACGGCTGCTTGTTTACTATCACACGTTACTTTACATGATCCATTGGTTATGAATGCAGAGCTGCCGCGTTTTTTTGTGTCTTGTCAAATGGGCCAAGAAGTGCTGACCTGATTGTGGCATAATATACGATGGTTTAAGATGAAATCATGGAACAGTAATAATAATTTAATTAGACAATTGGTAAACATAGTGAGTACAACATGGTTGACTCTTGGCATGTATACACAATACATATTGCATATATCATATATTCATATATATAATATAATGGATTTAAAATTTGTACCATTTCAAAATGCATAAGAAATTGTGAAGAATTAAATTACATTTTTTATTGGTTATTTCTGTCAGCAAAGCATGCCTGTTGTTATTAATGTGTAAATCATATTAAGTTGGTTAATGTAATGAACCTAAGCACTGAAAGTGTGTTGTGTTTCTTGAACATGTGAATCCATTTTGGTCTATTGCATAATGATCCCATGCTGAGTAGGGCAAATATCGATTTACTAACTTGTCTTTGGATACATTTTATATGTTGTCTTCATATTATAGCAGCATAAGTGCATAACTAACATGGAGAAAGTTATCAATCATCATGTTACTTTCCCCTTATTTCACCTGCACAATTGTCTGCAATCTTGTCTAATACTAGTAGTTTAAAGAATGAAATACACTCTGGGTCCCTGTTCTCATTTGGGTCCATAAACTCTTGAAGTGATCGTATGGTAGCATATGTGTTTAATTGGTTATTGGTTCAATAGTCCATATTTTGTTATAACGTTTTGCAACATGGCTTATGTAGCGGTGATGCTAATGTATGTGAAGACAGTTATCCTGCTGATTGAAATGCCCAGCGTGATCTTTGAGGTCCTTAGTTTAATTAAGTACACAAAGATATTTCTATCTGTAAAATCCAGCCACAGGTCCCTCTATGGCTTCCCTGACCCTAGTCGAAGACCAACATCGTGAATAAGACCACCAAATGTCTCTGGCACTAATGGCTAATGGTACACAGAAGTAAATGCGTGACCATTGGTTCAGTGCTTCAGGCAAAACCAATTCCAGGGTGTGACAGGCAGTGCGTTCAGGGCCTGGGTATTCATTGAGGCATGCTAATCCATTTGCCCTGATGATGCAGTCCTGAATCCATAAATCCATTACATGAAAGTGAAATGGTTATTTTTTTTCCCACTTGTGTGCTTGGATAGTGGTGATTTTCTGGAACTTGTGACTCTTTTTATGGTTCATGGCAAGGTGGAGGCCCTTGTTTCGTTGTGTGCATGATAAATAACTTGATTGAGATTCCAAGTAAGATTCCATCCTGTTACTTGTGATTGTACACATTTGTTGCTCATATTTGAAATGCATGTCATTCTGCATCTCAATTGATCCCTGTGTTATCATGGTAGCAGTATTGTGTATGCCAACTTGCGGTGGTCAAACTAGGAAAGGTAACAAATGGGCTAGAAAGAAAAATAGTGCCTGTAGTTCTCAATTAATCCGATTCTTTTTTTTTTTTTGATAACTTAATCCGATTCTTCTATACTGCAGCTGTCGTGCATAGAAAAAGCTTTTAGAAGCTTAATATTTCTTTAGCTTTGAATGCATTCCCCACATTCTAGGCTGCTACACTAGTTTTAGGTGTCTGGGGGCCAGGGGTGACGAGGCTGGCAAGTGATAACTAGTAGTTTGGATTTTAACTGGTGTTCCCTGCAATTAAGCACCAGGTGTTATTATCATGAAGCTCGTTGGACCATAGAAAAAAAAAAGTAAGGGGACACAGATGGTTCCATTGCAATCTGGATCAAGCCCGCATCCAAAATTAAGGGGTGATGAGGCATCGCTGCTTTGTTGTTGCTTGATTGCTTGCAACGCAAAGCCTCTGTTATCACATGGCTGTGGCGTTTCAATTTGTTGCCCTCTCAAGCTTTTTTTTTTTTTTTTCCCTACACCCTTCCTCTGCATAAATTTGTAGGGAACTGACGACAACACTTGTTCACCAGAACACAAGCTGTATTCATGGTTGTCAGCAAGAGAGATTTGCTGATTTTAAACTGACCTATTCTGTTTTTTGATAAAAAATTCAAGTTCAGGGCCAAAAGTATTTCTCTTGTTGCTTATTAGGACAGCCAAATACTCTGTGTGGGGTGTGGGGAGTAGGCCTTTGCTTCTTCATTGTATTCTCCTTTCTTCTTAATGAAATGGCACACAACTCTCTTGCTTTGTTGGAGAGAAAAAAAGGAACATTTCAGTAAATGGGTGCGTATATTTATATTTATTTATTTATACCAAGAGGAAAATTATGTCTTATGGAATAGCTTGAGGCTGTCTGTTGCTTAAATATGTCGTTAAGTTTGTTGAGGTCAATTGCTGCAGCATGTGTTCCATTTACCTACATTTTGTTGAACTGTTCTTTTTTCGTTTTTAAAATATATATATAATAGACATGACTATGACCTTACCTATCCTTGTTGTAAGATTATTGATCTGGACCCGTTTTGATTTGTAGCTAGTAGTTATTTTGCAGGTGTTAAGGACAAGCAGACCCTTGTCTCACAATCTGTGGGGACATCCCATAGCTCTGTTGCAGAAGCTTGGAATAAAGTTTGCATTGCACATACCATCTTGAAGCAGACCAGGATGAGAATCTCGTGAACTTGTTGCAAGCATTTGCTGCTCTCAAGCCTATTCCGGAAAATGTCTAAGGTGTGTGATGCCGCTCCTGGACCATCCAGACGGCTTCGTGGTGGCTAGTTGTCACTGAAAAGATGTCGGAAATGCGCTATTTGGTTTCAGGAATCAGGTCTCTGCGGTTTGCACCCCTGAGCTAAGATTCCCTAATCTATCTGGCGTACTGCTATATCACGTCCGTGTCTGCAGAATATGATTTCTCAGCTTTAGTCTTCACAAGCTGTTGCGCAGTCTGGCAAACTATATTTCAAGATATTTGCAACCTGTTTACTTTTACATTTCATGATAATGCGTCATAACATGTGCAATAAATTATTTCCTTCATAATAAACGGCCGCAAAGGTCAAATGTGCTTAATAAGCAATCTTCTGTTTTGGGGATATGTGCTCAGCTGAATAGTCTACACATCAGTTGTATAAATAAATAAATAAATAAATAAAGGAGCAACTGTCAGCTGGTTTGCAAAGCTCTCGTCTGCATCAAGTCTTTGTAGCCTACGCCCCTTCCTGATTGAACAAAGCACCGACATTGTGGAACACCTGCCAGATTTTGGCACTCAGTTTTCGTCTCACAATAAATTCAGAAATCAAATACTCGCAAAATGGGCAGTGGAAAATGATGTTAATAAATTGTTACATTTCTAATATCGTTGTCATGAAAACGTATATGCATGGCATCCTTTGCTGTCTTGTTCTCAGGAGTCGCCGGAGTAGGCCTGCAGAACAAGTCTACCGCTGAAGTTCAGTGGGAAGTAGACAACACTCTGAAGCGAAGAAAAAAGAGGAACTGTTTGACATGTGAAGATGTTCAGTGCATGGTTCACAGAAATGAGGCTCATATGCCAAATACATCCACCTGGCTTGAGTTTTAAGCTGCATCCAAAACTGAGGGAGGACTTTTTTCAATGAATTTTATAATCTCAGCCTCTCCAACTTTCAGTTTCAGGTGCATTCTATTGAATCAACTCACTGAAAAAAGACCCTGTGGCCTTTGACCTCTACATGGTGTCTGAAGGTTTGTGATACATCCTACTAAGACTCTACTCTTCCCTAAGTCACACCCATCTGAAGTGACCGCGATACTTTTTCTGCTACTTGTATCAAGTGGACGGTACCAATGTTCCTTATAACAGAGCATATATGGTGCCAATGGTGAGATGACTGAAAGTGAACAGAATAGAATAAAGTCACACATAAATATTTCTTTGAAGGAGTGACTGACTTTACCATATGCTTACACAACAGGCATTTTTTTTATCAACTGCCGAATTCACATAAATCGTGTTTGCAGTGGACTTGAACCTTTGTTTACAGGAACTGATGACTACCATGATTCAAATGTGAGTTGTGAATTCAGATAAAAAATAAAAGGCTTTGTTTCTTCTGCAGTTGTGAAGTGTGGTAACTGAATGAACTGGACCAGATATTTGTACCCCACCCACTGCATGCTTATCATGACTCTAAATTATGAAACCCAGAAGCCCAAATGAAGGTATCAACTGAGATGCCTTTGCCACAAACAATTTGTTTCAATATTGAAGATATGCTGCCTCTTTTCACTTAGTGGCACAACTGATTGCCACACCAGTTGTACTTAACTAATGTAGTTATCTTAACCATGCCGGTTTGCCACTTTATGCCCAAGCACTCCCTCCCTCCTCCTTTTCCCCACTAACTCTCAAATTTACCAAATTGGCCTCTGCTTTCCCGTCAAAAGTCGGTCAAAAACTACTTTCTTTGATCGCTACCGTTGTGTAAAAAAACAAACACACAAAAATGTCCAGCAAACAAGAAACTGCTTGCAGGTTGTTCAAAACACGGGCATTTTGTTTGTTTCACAGTACTGAATTTGAACTGTTTCCTCTGAAATCCACGGATAGGCGGAGCAAAAGGTGAAACCTCGAGCGAATGAACGATAGGACCAACTTACCCAACAAAACTTGCGAGAAAAGGATTTTACATCGCTACCTAGCCTTGTCTATAGTTGCACATTGGATTTGCCACCTCGTTATATATATATAAACACATGCAGGGTGCTCTAGTGCAAGCTGCCACTGGCACCGGCACTGGCAGCTGCGAACGGTACAAGGCCAGCATGGCATTCGGCGTGGCCGGCCTCGTGCTCGCATTGCCACTCTTGTTCTTGCTGACAAGGGCGGCATGGATCACTGTCTCCTGTTACTACCTCACGCCGGCGAGGATCCGGACAATTCTGGCCGGCCAGGGCGTGCACGGCCCGCCGCCACGTCTCCTCGTCGGGAACCTCCGCGACGTCTCTGCCCTCGTCGCCAAGGCCACCGCCGGTGACATGAGCTCCCTGAGCCACGACATCGTCGGCCGCCTTCTGCCCCATTACGTCCTGTGGTCCAAGATGTACGGTGAGTAGCTCTCACGACACGACGACGCATTGCCGGCCGGCCGGCCGGTGCAGGTTCGCTGCTGCTGAGGCAGAGCTGATGAACGGAGGCTTTTGGCTGTGCAGGGAGGCTGTTCGTGTACTGGTACGGGAGCGAGCCCCGGGTGTGCGTGACAGACGCGGGCATGGTGCGGGAGCTCCTGTCGTCGAGGCACGCGCACGTCACCGGCAAGTCGTGGCTGCAGCGGCAGGGCGCCAAGCACTTCATCGGCCGCGGCCTGATCATGGCCAACGGCGCGACGTGGTCGCACCAGCGCCACGTGGTGGCGCCGGCGTTCATGGCCGACAGGCTCAGGGGCAGGGTGGGACACATGGTGGAGTGCGCCCGGCAGACGGTGCGCGCGCTCCGGGAGGCGGTGGCGCGCGGAGGGAACGAGGTGGAGGTGGGCGCGCACATGGCGAGGCTCGCCGGCGACATCATCGCGCGCACCGAGTTCGACACCAGCTACGACACCGGCAAGCGCATCTTCCGCCTCATCGAGGAGCTGCAGCGGCTCACGGCGCGCTCCAGCCGCTACCTCTGGGTCCCTGGCAGCCAGTGAGTGATCCTCCCCTGCTTCCGCCGCGTGCAAACGAGTACCCAGCAGTGCCAGTGCTCACTGACAAGTGGGACCAGGCCGCCGCAGTTTTCTTAATATTTTATTAAAACATGATTTTTTAAAAACAAAATCAGGTATTTCCCGAGCAAATACAGGCGGGAAATAAAGCGGTTGAACGGGGAGCTGGAGCAGCTGCTCAAGGAGTCGATCCAGCGCAGCCGCGAGATCGCCGACGAGGGCCGGACGCCGTCGTCAGCGTGCGGCATGGGGCTCCTCGGCATGCTGCTGGCCGAGATGGAGAAGAATAAGAAGAAGAGGGCGACCAAGTCCGGGAACGACGACGGCGAGCTGGGGTACGACGCGCAGACGATAATCGACGAGTGCAAGACGTTCTTCTTTGCCGGACACGAGACGTCGGCGCTGCTCCTCACCTGGGCCATCATGCTGCTCGCCACGAACCCTTCGTGGCAGGACAAGGCGCGCGCCGAGGTAGCGAGCGTCTGCGGCGACGCCCCGCCCACCGCCGACCACCTCCCCAAGCTCACCGTGGTATGCCATTGACTCGATAATATTCCGTCCACGCGCTCGCCAGCCACTGGCCGGTTGTAAGTAACGGCTTCGTTCGTTCGTGTGCATGCGTGCCCACAGCTGCAGATGGTGATCAACGAGACGCTCCGGCTGTACCCGCCGGCGACGCTGCTGCCGCGGATGGCGTTCGAGGACATCACGCTCGGGTCCGGCGCCGACGAGCTGCGCGTGCCCAAGGGCGCGTCGCTGTGGATCCCCGTGCTGGCTATCCACCACGACGAGGCCGTGTGGGGAGCGGACGCGCACGAGTTCAGGCCGGACAGGTTCGCGCCGGGGCCGGGGAGGGCTCGGCCGTGGGCGGGGCGGTTCCTGCCGTTCGCGTCGGGCCCCCGCAACTGCGTCGGCCAGGCCTACGCCATGGTTGAGGCCAAGGTGGTGCTGGCCGTGCTGCTCGCCAGCTTCCGCTTTGGCATCTCCGACGAGTACCGCCACGCGCCCGTGAACGTGCTCACGCTCCGGCCGCGCCACGGCGTGCCCGTGCGCCTGCTGCCGTTGACGCCGCAGTAGTAGGCCTCGCAGTCGTTGTTGGGCTTGTTTGTGTTGCTATTGGTGTTCTTGGTTAGTTCTTCACAATTTTGGAGCATCTGTGTTGTACGCTTGTGATTTTTGTAGAGAAAATTTTGTGCTTCGGTTCACTAGCGGAGCTGACATGTAGAAATATAACATAATATATTTTTTTGCGAAAATAACATAATATTTTATTTAGAGTCAGCGTTTTATTGATGGTGTTTTTATCAGTGATGAGAAACAATCTTGCAAATTGTATCCAAAATCGAAGTGTAAAATTGTTGCTGAGGGCGGCAGATGGCATATGACTCTATTTGCTGGAATTATTTTTCCATTATTATATTTTAAAGTCGAATATTTGGACGGGACGGGGTGTACTTGACACCATAGAATATTTTAAAGTTGAACCAAATCATAGAAAGTTGAATCTCGTATCTATATAAAAACGGACAAAGTAAATATAATTTTGATCTCCGCTGGACAAGACTGCGATGCTGACTATAATAAGTAATAAATTGCCCAGTCGAGAACTTAGGCAAAAAGGTTAGTAGTGGCTTGATATAACTATAATGCCGTACAGCTGCTGCAGATATTCATCCACAAGTGGGAGCTTAATCTCGAGTTCTAGACAAAGGATTACATTTTTTTAACAAATTATTAGGGGCTAAGGATTCCATCCCTTAATAAATTAAGACCCTAGAGGTCACCTACTTAATTAATGAGGTACAATTAAACTAATTTCATGAGGCAGGATAATAGGGCAGTAGAAAGGAAAAAGTCTACGTAACCCTCTCAACTATTGAAGGTGGACTACTTTACCCTCAAGCTATTAAGCTAAATTTCCTACCCCTTAACTTTTCAAAACTGGTTGAATAACTCCCTAGACGGTTTAGACGGTGGTTTTTATCTTTGAGCAAATTATTTTCTTGGCCCTACTGAAAGATTGTCTTAGTTTCTTGTACCTTTTGTTTTGAACGAATTTGGTTATTTGGCATAATTTCAAGTTTTGGTTACTTTCTTGGCCCTTCCGTCAGTTTTGTAACTTAACGGTGTTAAGTGGCACACGAAATGACTGTTTTGCTCCTGACGCCTAATGAAAGAGATCAACAACATATAGGTGAATTATTGCAGATTATTTATATAAAATATTGGTGCTAAGCAACCTGAACAAACAATACAAAACAATTATAAGTCATCGTCCGAGGTTGACATTGGTGTTAACAAGTCCCCTACTGTCCTGGGTTTTGTCACCCACAAATCCTCTCAGATTGTCATAGGAACACCGTCGGATTGCGTCGTGTACTGGTCCGACACTTGTTAATTTCCTCGGTTCGACTCACACAATTCTTCTCCATCTAGATGAACAATGAGCTCATTCGGTCTGACGCTCATGCCCTCCTTCGATTGATGCTCTAGATGCCTCTATTGGATAGGGTTTAACACCCGTCGGACTGGTCTGACCTAGTGGGTCTGACTTCCTCCGTAGGGTCCAACGCCCAGGTAACCTTCTTTTGACTTGTTTCTTCGTGATCTTCGGGTCTGGCTTGGTCCCATCTTGAGCCTTGGACTTGCATGTCTTGAAGGTCTTCTATGTTACTTCTAATGTCTTTCTTGATGTGCTGATCATTCAGATCACATCGTTTCCCAAGTCCTAACTACTTTTGCTCCCTATTCAACTACAAAACAACCACTCCAAAATTCATTGGTCCAACTTAGTCATGTTGATCATCGAACACCAAAATCAAAACTAAAGGGGACAAGGGTCCATTTTCCTTATATTTCTATTCCTCTCGTGCCTACTTTGTGAAGTGCTTAGGTTGATTAGAACACTGCTGTACGCGCTTGCTCTAGGCTTAGGCTTAGTGTTAAGTGAGATTAGTGGATCTCCAAGAGTTGTACATCGGAGGGGCTCAAAGTCTTGCGAGACCACACCAACCACATTTGTGGTGTGGCCGCCATCGTGTACCGAGGAACAAGGCCCGTGGGAATTACCGAAGCTTGATAGTGAAGACAACGGGGAGCATCCGGGAGACGCTTGCCAAAAGGCACGCCGGAGACCCACTTGAATGTGGGGAAGGCCCGAGGCTATCCACGGAGTTACCCGACGGGGAGGTTGGCCCTTGTGACATTCCTTGTAAGGGGCTCCAACAAGGACTTGGAGGAAGCTTGCGGGCTTTCTCGATACCTCGGTAAAAATATCGGAGTCATCGACGAGAGTTTGCATCTCTTACTTTACCTTCCGCATTTATATTGGGCATCCTAGTTGTGTGATTTACCTTTTCTCGCTTAGTTGATAGGCTAGTTGATATGTTTGGAACTAGGTTACAAAACTCTTGTATGGTAGAGATAGCAACACACCTAGTAAAATCGTAGTTGCACATATAGATAGTTTACTTTATTGCAATAGGTTTTGATTAGGTGAAGTTAGAGGCCTTAATTAGAAGTAGAGGTTTAACCACTACTAATAGGACAACAATGCTGGTTGCAAAGGGCATATTAGTGCCGGAAATTGAACCAACATAACGCAGTCGGTAGTGAGCCTGATTCCAACCATTGTCGGTGCTCCACCCGGTAGTGATAACCTTTAAAAAGTACAAAAAAATATAATCTAGCAAGCATCCTCGCTGCTCACTGAAAGATGCCCATCCACAAATCATACCACAAGCAATTCATACAACAAATCCGGCTACCACTAGAGTTCATCCAAATCAATTCCATCTATAGATCGATTCATACAGTATTGACGAAGAAGAAGGGTTCACACATCACAAATCATCTACAAATCCAACTTGAGAGAATGAACTCACCTGTTGTCCTCCCTATAGCGAAAAAAGAATGAAGAAAGAAGAAACAAAACTAATTAATAATCACCTAATTAAAGAGACTATACAACATGTCGGGGCGGGTCTCCACTAGAATTATGCCATCACCGTTGTCCAGGGTCACCACAACGGGAGGAGCTTGCCATTTGTATCGCCCCCGCTAGCACATGGAGGTGGCGCTAGGTCACGGATGGGGGGCGCCCTGCCCTGGTCCACACCGCCCCTCACTGCTCCAACACTAGATCTAATGAGAGAGTGTGAGAGAGGAGAATAGCAGGGCGTATATAGCATGGGTGGGGGGAGAGAAATTAAGCATACAATGAGACCTGCTAGAAGAATAATCTAGCCACCGGGCGCCATACCCATTGCCGCCCGAAAAACGGCCGCAGGGAGGACTCATGGCCATGTTGGGGTGGATCTCGCCGACCGGGCTCATGCCGCGGCGCCCTCATGGACGCACCGAGACGGGTGAAGCCGCCTTCGCCAGGGTCAGGAGGGGCGAAGTCGCCGTTGTCGGCTGGGGAGCCGCCAAAGATCAAAGCCGGGAGCGCCGGATCCGCCGTTGTTGTGGCCGAGAAGGGCGCAGGCCGTGCCATCGATGGCTATTTTGAGGATGAACGAGAGAGATGAGGGATGAACATGAGAGAACGAGAGAGAAATTGGATATTTTGGGATAGAGAGAGACCAGTGAGGCGGAGAGAGATAGAAGGGTTGGCACCGGGATTGAGAGTCCCCTGGACTTAATTGGATTTGAGGCGTGATTTCACTGCATTCATTGCAGAATATTGACTAGTCTCAATTATTTTCTGATTTGGAAGACATGAAAGGGTCTTCACTACCGGTTCTTATAATTCCGGCAGTGATGAAGGTGACAGTGAAGATAAGATTTGTAGTAGTGAACAAACAAGCGATTGTATACAGACGTGCATCAGAAACAAGTGACACAGTACAATGCAGACACTCAACATGCACGCACACTCACCCCTATGAACACACGTACGCAAACCCTACCTCTATGAGCACCTTTGAGCCGGAAAATCTTGAAGTTCGTCACCACAGGCGCCGCACTGTTGATGGGGACGTCGCCTACCACTTAATGCATTGCGCCGAAAAAAATCCTATAATAAATCCAGATAAAGTGTCGCACCTAGGATTTGAACCCCCGGTGGGAGCCCCCAACCAATAGACTTTGCCATTGCGCCATGAGCCCCTTGACTGTAACTCTTGATCTAACGGTGATGCAATAGACAATAGCTAATAATATCACATATGTATTTGATGACTACTCCCTCCATCCAAAAGAATAAAACTCTCTCCTAAACTTATTTTTTAAAAAAAGTTTGACCAAGTAATAAGTATCGCTAGTACTTTTATAATAAAATCACTTCGAGATATTGCAGGTCAAGCTAGGATTTCGACAGTAAGTAGACACAAATCCTTCTATAATCTGTCATTGTTCTTCTCATATCTCGAAAAATGTCCCTTTTAGGATGGCTCTTGACCATGTAAAGTGGGCAAATCTTGCCCACTTAACAACACTTTGCTGTTAAGTAATATATCGTGTTTGTTATAAATTTTTTTTTCGAGATATAATATTGATACTATTTTCTATTATTTAATTAAAACTTAATTAAAATGTTTGACTTATCGAAAACGTGACATGCATTTATTTTTTTGTAGGAGGAAATAGATGGTTCCAGTGTTACACTTGGCAAGCCGTGATTTAATTTGTCGCCAAGTGCTAGGTGGTGCAACGCTATGAAGCGCGGATACGTGAGAGGGGTGCCGTATACGGATACTGCATGAATACGTGATGGATACATATTTCAGTCGTGTCCTAATATTTGGATACGTGCTACACCAGATACGCCGTATTCTAGACGCCGGGCCGGGCCAACCTGGATACGCCCAACGCAGGAAAACAGCTGTGCCTCGTCCCTTTTGGATTACTGTCTTGTGTCGGTGGTAATCTGTGTCGTCGAGCCGCAAATCCTTGGCGAACGTGTAACACAGGAAGCAACTGATTATTTTGTTTTTGATTTTCTTTATTCCTTCAAGTCCCATAAAGCAAACACATCACCCAAAGTTCTCGCTACCACATGTAACGAAGTTAATGCTTAGTTATTTCACGTATAATTATTATATTTACCACATGTAACGAAGTTAATGCTTAGTTATTTCACATATAATTATTATATTAATAATATCCAAGCCGTATCCCCGTGTCTTTGTTTTTTCAACAATAGTGTATCCGCGTATCCGATACGTATCGTATCCCATACTCGTATCCGTATCTGGATAACATAGGTGCAACGCCCTTTTCACTTTTTATTAGGCTGTCAATTGGAGGCCTCTATTTTGAAGAGAAAGGAAAGGCCCCCAGTATTGCCTGGTCCTACGTGCGCGCGGCACATCGAATAATATCGGTCAGTTGTATAGTTGATTGATTCGTTGATATATATTGCAGTGTGTGTGAACCCGATCTTAAACATTTTGGTCATGTCGACTGGAGGAACAACATGGCCCACCCGGAACTCCTGATACATGCCTGACGTCACAGAATTCCCCGGCATTGCAAGTCAATCCTATGAAACAAACATGCTTCTGCCAAACAGAGAGAGGATGGTATAGTACTGAGAAATCATAGTTTTTTTTTTTTGGGGTTTTCCCCTACTAACATTTATTTATAAACACCAAGAGAGTACAGCGAAACCATAGTATATAAGAACTCTAGTCTTAAGCCCTATTTGATGCAAAATATTTTTTAAAGTATTGTAGAAATACTATCGTTTTATAAAATACTTTAGTTTTTAAAAAAGCTATTGGCCGGATGTTTGATGCAACAAATCTTTTGGTCTCTAAAACCAAGATTTTGTTAAAACTATAGTCTTTTAAAAGTTTTAGAAACTCCACTCATGACCTTTTATTTTAAAAAAAACCGTGGTGTCCGTATCCCTTTGCCTTACAAAACCACAGTTTTGTGATACTACTTTTCAAAAACTGCATTATCCAACCAGCCCTTAATTAGAACCATTGATTGATAAAACCGTGGTTTGGGGAAAAAAAAAAGGGCCTAGAGTAGAGTTTTCAAAGAGCTACAGTTTCAGCAATACCATAGTACGTATTCAAAACCATAAAGTTGCACCCAAATACTTCAGGTCACTCTAAAACCTGACCATGATTTTTTTTTCTTCTAAAACTCCAAAAATACTTTTTTTTTTACAAGAACCACTGATATTATATATTAAAAGTAGCACTGTTACAACTAGGTCCTTAAGAAAGGAGCCCAATACATTAAGGTCTCTGCTGACATAGTTCCTGAAACGTTGTTATGCCCAAATCAAGTAAATTATGCTATGCTCAAAAGATTTTAATGTACTGTACAGCTGAGACCAAATCACTGCCATATTAAAATGTTTATCTTGGCATCATTCATAAAAAGTTGTTGTTGTCATTCGCCTAAGAAATATTATGATGCCGAGGATTGAAAACTTCTGAGATCAAGTTTGATCTGCTAAGAAAAGTAAGAATACGATAGAAAATGGAAATAAGATCAAAACAGTTGAATTCCAGAGTCTATCTATCTATCTATCTATCTATCTATCTATCTATCTATCCAAATCTTGCTATTTCGATATAATCACTAAGAAAAGACAACAATCACTATCAAAATAAGTCTAGACACTCCTTTTTATCTAGAATCCATATTCTACACCATTATCTAGAGTCATTACAATAATGAAATCAATATAAATACTAATTTAGACTCTTAAGAAAAGAGACACAAGTGGACGACAGAAAGGTAATATATAAAAATAGAAAATAGTGTCTTTTCTAAAGAGATATATATAGACAAGGAAAAGTTGTTACGAATGGGAAAGTCGCCTATTCTAAGCTAATATGCTAGACTGCAAGCTAGGGTTCAGGTTTCCAATCATGAAAACCATGAAAAAGTAAAGGTGCATGGTCATATTGGAGAACGTAGCGAGGTCCACTATATTATGGCCAAAGGGAATTAATCAATGAATCATACTCAAAGTGATACTTTTCTTGAGATTGATTTGGTTAATCATGGTATGAAAGAAATACTTTTCTTGAGATTCATTTGGTTAAAATGTTGCCTCAATTAACTGAAAGGGCGACTGTACATGCTCGAATTTTTATTTAAAGCAAAACCAATGACTTGCAGTCTCACCAGATGTTTATTAGTATATATCACTTTCCAATGTATAGTCAAAAATATTTTGACTAACAATGGATCAGTGACAAGCTAGATCATAGGCATACTCTGAAAGAGTCATTACATAGACATTTAAATAAAATCATTACAGCACATGAGCCACAAGCACTAATAATCATCATGAAATATTTTACCTTACCAAAAAAATCAAACAAACGGTAGATCCATACATCAAAGCCATAAAATTTAGCCAAACTCGCGCAAGTATATTGGAGTTTAGAGCTTGGAACAATTAATAATGATAACTTTATGTCGAACTATTATTGTCAATGCCAACTTATCCCTTTCACATGATAAGAAAGTTTGATATAAGAGAATGCATTTATGCTATTTAGATTGAGGTCACACTACTAAAAATTGAATTTAGGAAATAACCCTTTTATTTACAGAGATGGTCAAAATTTATGTCTCTAAAACATGTCTGCCTTATAGACGGCAGCTCCATTTATGCAGGAAGCCAAGCAAACAACCGCCTCTTAAAAATCAATTAACACTTAACAGAGATGAGTCTCTTAATAGATTTGTCTCTAAAAATCAATTGACAGAGATGAGTCTTGTAATGTTTGCCTCTGCATAGATTTGTCTCTTAACAGACCCACATTCAGAGGGCGCCACAGCTTATGGATACGATTTTTATTCTTTACCTAGCTAGTAGTGAGCACTGCTGCACCGTGATTCTTTTCGCCATTGATTTGATTAATTTTCATCTATATCCATATTCCTATATATCTCGGTTATCTTAAATCGAGAAAACTTATCTATATAAATTTCGCAGATAAAAATATATTTATATTCCTTATAGTCAGTGTTTTTGGCATTAACAGAATGCGATCGATCCCTAATGCCACTTTATCCCAGGGTACACATATGCATTGAGCAATAGCCAAAGTCGGCATACTGATTCTTTTCATATTTTTCATGATACCGTACAGAATACAGCTTTCAGAGTACACGAGTGTGGGTGATATAGTGGGCAGGCCACTAATAACGAACTCATGAATTCAAGATGCTTCGCGCACTTTGCTTGGTTTTGTCCTCACGCATAGCCCTCCACTAACAGTCCGGTTAACTGATTAGTTCTTTTGAAAATAGCGGAATAATTTGGTTGCAGAATTCATCAAACTTGTTGAGTCTTTTTTTATCTCTTCACATCAGAATTTCAAATCAAATAGAGTACAGTGCATAAACGGTCGTCCAATTTGTTCCATCGTGTCATCCGGATACCTATATACACTTTCAAAGTACATAATATAATCTCGACTCTGTAATTTCTATTTGTGTCTCATTTGTTACCTGGAGTTTATAGTGTACCTGCATTGCTCTCGGTGATTGCAGCGGTGGAAGAGGTGCAGGAGCCAGGAGCTGCATGTCTATTTATGGGTTTTGGGCATGATCTTATCCATATCAATTGCTTGTTTAGCTCCATGGTTATGAGACAAGCTATTTTTTCTGTGGATGAATGGATGTGTAAAACCAAAAAAGAATATAGCAATGGAGGTACATGTAGTTCTTTACCTCCCATGCTGTCATTTTCTTCTAGCCGCCACCAACAGACTGTTCCCACCAACAGAACTGCCGGTGCCGCTGCCGCTGCCTTGACCCACATCATCAATCCACATGTTCTCGAAGGACTCCACAAGGTCAAAGTCCTCAACAGCATGTTGTTCTCTCCTTGCCAAAGAGTCTTCCCCACGACTGTTTTCTCTTATCAGGAGGAAATGAAGGTTGTACAGGCCTTGTAGATCTTGATGTTGCACCAAATTTGTCCACATACTTGGTGAACAACCTAGTCAACTCATCTTTCACATCACCATAATATAAACTGTAATTTTGTCCTAGAGTCTTACCAAGTAGATCAAGCAATGAATACAATCCGTGCATCTTACCTCTAGAATCAAGAATTAAAGCAAAAGAATATAGCAACGGAGGTTTCTCCCAGTGTTTAAGTAATTTAAGCTTCATAGGATAAGCAATTGTTCTAAAATTATTATCGATTCAGCTTCTTTCAAAAAGCTCAAGCAATATCAAGAATATTGCGCAGAACCAATGGAGAAGTGGGATAGTAAACACCAGATAGAACAACAGTGCACTCATAAAAAAGTTCCAGGAAACTCATTATCTGTTGAGCAATATGCCAATGCATTGGAGTCAACAATTTAGAACCATAATTAGATTTAATGAACACATTATATAGAGCTCAGCAATAAGCCTTAGAATTAGAAGAAGCATTATCTAGAGTCACAACAAACACCTTATGCATCAAATCAAACTCCTCAACCACATTAGCAATGCTATCAGCAATATTTTCACCAGTATGTGCAGCCTCAATAAGCCTCAACTCAATAACCTTGTTTTATAGTTCCCAATCAGCATTAACATAATGAGCAACAACAGAAATATAATCCTCCTTAGCATTACCAGACCAGATATCAGATGTCAAAAAAACAGAGGATGCATCAGGCAACAAAGCTTTAACAAGCACACTATGTTGTTCAGCAAAACAATTTAGCCATATCTCTAGTAGTGGTGGTCCTAGAAACCTTTTCAAATAGAGGATTATGGGCACGTTTAATGTAATCGCCCCAAGCCTGGGTCTCACCAATCCCTAGTGGAAGGTCCATCCTAGCAATCAAAATGCACAACTCCATGCGAGCAACCATTTCATCATACACCCAGTTTTTCAAACCATCGGATTCAAAGCAAGCTTAGCCTGGGTCCTAGTAGCATGATCATATTTCTGAGAACAGGATTTCATATGCCTAATAAAATACCTAGTGCCAAATTGTGATCTAGCAGAATACTTACTCCTACGCTGCTTACGTATGGCATCTACACGAACTTTATTCTGCTTAATCTCATGGAAGTAGGTCCAAACCTTAGAGACCTTCTTACCGCTGGTAGCGTGAGTGTCACCGGAGGGATCCGCCGCGCACCGCCGTCATCGCCATCGATATCGATGTGTTCCGACCGGGTTACCAACCGGAGTGTCACCGACGCCGATGCCGAACAAGGCGGTGGCGCTCACCTGTGTCGTTGTCGTCCTCGGCCGTGGCTTCCAGCTCGCTGTCGGTGTTGGGCGCTAGGTCGTCGCCGTTGATAGGGGACGGCGCCTCCTACGCTGCGCGCCCAGCACCAGCACCACCGACGACCGAGCGAGCCCCCTCGCACCAGCAGAACCGGACGGGGACGAGCTAGACCGAGGCCGACCAAGTCCTCCAAAGACCGCCCCTCATCGGTCGCTTGGCGGTGGCTTGGCCATGTCCACTCTAGAGGAGGAAGACTCGCATCGTAAAACCACCAACCTCAACCCGCAAAGCATCAAAGAGAGGCAAATGATTAGACAAACAACGGCGAGCGGCAGCGGATCGAGCACGAGTGAGCGATCACAGGGAGGGAGCTCGGGAGGTACCTCACAAGACCGGAGCACGGTGCCGGGAAGCCAACAACCGTAGAGAGAGAGAGAGAGAGAGAGAGAGAGAGAGAGCACAGATGAAGAAAGAACCGTAGAGAGGCAAAGGATTAGACAAACAACGGAGCGGCGGCGGATCGAAAGCAAGAAAACCACGAACTCACATGTTCACTAGAGGAGGAGAGGAGAGGGGAGGGGGTAAAGGAAAAAGGAAGTGATTTCAACTCAGAGCCGGCAGGTGAAGCCGCCGGGCGCGCCGACGACGCCGGAGGCGAGATCCGTAGAGAGAGAGAGACGAGATCCGTAGAGAGAAAGCGAGATCCATCCAGCGCAGCAGAGGTGTGGAATGGGGATTAGGTTAGGGTTGGGGATGGGGGACGGGAGCAAATGGCCGCCGGCTTATATACGCTGGGCGTGTTAGCTTGGGCAGACCGGCCTTTCTAGCCGTTGGAGGACGGGCCGGTACGATGACGGCCTTTGGCGCTGGGCGTGCACGGCTCGAGGGGCGGCCTAGGGCCGGGCCGGCATGGACACGATACGTGCCGGGCCGCGCCCGGGCTCGGGCCGTGCCGATTTACTAGGGTCAAGGGGCGCCGCCGGGCCCGTGCTGCATGCCCATATATAATGTGGTGAGAATTGTTAACTAATTATATCTACATACTCCTATATACTATTTAAAAATAACAACAAAGTATATACAAACACTAATTTTGTGAAGATAATCATTAATATAAAAATAAATATGTTAATTAGTAGTCTGTCATGAAAGTCAGCAAAGATTTCTGAGATAATCTTGGCTAAGGAAGGCCTCCTTTGGGACGCCTACATTAATTGAAGAAGTGGAGGCCTGCTTTTGTCACTTCCATGTATCAACGATAAAATCTCCTAATTTCCCGTGGCTCCTCTATGAGGTCACCCAAAGATAGCATGAAATTGCCATGCTAGTAGTTTTGCGGGCAATTATCGGTCCTGTTTTGGGACTTTGCTAGTCAGAAACTCAGCAAATATATGTCCTCACATGTTGGACCGGCCTGGTTTTGTTACAGTCGTTCTTCTCATACCCATGCGATATTGCGACCTTCCATTGTGCTTATGGACCATTCGCTTTATCTTCTTCTTGCTATAGATGGCCATGCAGCCCGCAGCCCGCCAAAGATGTGTTTGGGCCGCCACCCCGGCCCGTGGCACACCAAGACGGGCACGTCCACGGTGGGAAGGCTGACACGGTGGTGGCCCGGTAGTTTTGGCCTGCTAAGCGAAATTCATAGCCCACATATGCCCTAAACCAACTCAACCTAGCAAGGCAGCAACCCTATCCCTTCCTCTACTCTGGCTCACTCCCTCCCCCCACCGCTGCCTGGCACCCACGCTGTCGTAGAGCTTCGCGCGCGGTTTCTCTGCCGCTTCCCACTCCCCCACTCGGCAGTCACCGGCAGCAGCCCGGCCCCACGCCCGGCCGTGCCCCCACCGTCGGCGGCCGCCCAGGTGCAGATCCACCCTCGCGGCGCATCTCATGGCTCCTCGCGTGCGGTGCTCTTTCTGGCGGCGGCGCCTCCAGATCGCCGGAGTAGTGCGGCGTGCATGGTGTTGTGGCTTGCGGTCAGCCTCAAGACCTCGACCATCGAGCGGGCGTCGTCTCCCCTTGCCGGCATCGCTCTTTCCTCCGCTCCTCAATGTCGCGGCCTCTCGGGTGGCACGGGTGGCGCCCGTGCTTCACGGCACGCCAAAATGACCCACGGGCATGAGCACGGCCGCGGCACGGCACGCACGGCACAGCGGCGCGGTAAGCGGCACGGCAGCGTGTCGGCACGGCATGGCACGGCACGGTGGCCATCTATACTTCTGGCCGCTTGGGCGCTGTTGTACAGTTACTTCAGGTTCTTCTCTCAGTAGGAGAGTAGTTGGCTCTTGAGTTGTGCCTGCTTTTAGGAATGGTAGTGTACTGTGCTCCTGTGGAGCCACTTCAGCTTGTAGCAATCACTACGGCAGAGAGTTCGCCACGATATGCTCTAAACCTCCCTTCAATGCGGGCTATGGCCGTCCTTGGTGAAAGTCATTGGTGATATCCTCGATCATTACTACGGGTTTGAAACCAGTGGTGGTATTGTTCATCACCACTGGATTAGCTTTCAATATGGCGCGGTGTTGTGGTCACCATATTGAGGATGTGACATATATGGATATGCTTATGGAAGTGAAAGTCAAGGTTAGCTCCTTAATTTATATGTTTGCACAACGACATAAGTAATGTGTTGCTACCTAAATTTGGGAAAGACACTTCTTATGGTCTCTACAACACATATGACATATATACAACATGCACAAGATCGATCTTGTAGTGCAAACTCATCAAAGTCCAACATTTAGTTCGTCGATAATATGACAACACTTCATTGAGTATGTTTAGCACTAGAGGTCGTTGCTCTCCATCTCTTCGCTAGCAATCATATAGATCGACTTTGCTTATGTTTTTTTTTTCTAATATTGTGCCCTTCGTTTTTTTTCAATCCATTAGCTAAAAACTTATCCGTATGTGATCGCAGAGGCCAGAAACTATTCCATTTTCTAAAAAAAAAATGATTTGTATCCTCCTTTCTTATGATCAATAAATAATCCGCGGATTGCTCCAGGAGATGTGATCCCCTTTCTAACCAAGCTGAAGCCACACTTCTTTTTTTTTTTTTTTGTCCTTATGAAACCAATCTCTATCTCATGCTTGCTGCTTGGTACATAATTTCGGCCGGCCGCCTACTAAAACAAGGACAAATATATTTGCTACACAACACACATCCGGGTCAGCATTACCGGCCACTATGTACCAGCAGCCATATCATAGATTTTGATCAAGTCATTTTCTTCGTAAAGGTAAAGCTGCTTTCTACCCATCTAGCGGCCAGATAAACATGGCAATTTTTAAAGTATAAGCCAGTGTACATTAGTACGGTAGGTTGTACCACGATGTTATGTACGAATAGTATTTTCTTACCTGAGCACATTATCTCAAAAGTTCTGGAATATGCTTTTACTGAAAATCGAAAGTAGCATACAACACTGCCGCCGCCGGGTGTGTCCATCATGGAGTAAGTGACCGATGAGTCATCAGAATGCACAACACCACCACCACCGCCGCCGCTGGCGGCGGTGGCCGACCAGCCGGCCGTGTCATCGGCGTTCCACACGAGCTGCAGAAAATCCAGTGATTGCAGCTTAATACAAACTACCGAAGGTGTGTTTTTGCATACTTGAGAGTTGAGACCCCCCACGTCACACTTGGCTATAGCAAATCTCACAAGCATACATGTGCATCGGGCCAGCCCGGCTTGGCCCGGTAGGGCATCGGGCCTGGTCGGCCCATTAGGGCTTGGGCCGTGGCTCGACCAAAGTGCCGGCCCTCAGGCCGATTTTTGTGTCGGGCCAGCCCGAAAAAGCACAGCCCAGCAGTGGTTTTTTTTCTATTTTTTCGCTGGTGGGCTAGTGGCTTTGGTGGGCTATTGGTTTGGTGGCATGTTGTTTCTATTTTTTAAGGAGATAACTAATAGGCTAGTGGTCTCGTGGGCTGGTCTTTCTATTTTTTGATTAAATAGGTGGCTGTTTTTTTTTTTAAGAGATGACTTTGGACCGGGCTGGCCCGCATGCCTTGGGTCGCCCTGCATGGCCCACACTGGGCACTGGGCCGCCCGGCCCGCTTTTTGTGCCAGGGCTAAAAAGACGTGCTTCGCCGCCGGGCCACCATGCCCCGCGCCTGCTCAGGTTTACTCACAAGCATAGCTAGCCACTCTTTCCTCCCTCCTCTCGCTGCCATCTGGGCCACCAAGCCGTTAAAGTGTTAAACCAATATGAGCAGCGACAATGAAGATGCATGGTGACGGGGAGTTTTCTTCCACCGGCACTACTAGAAAGTTGAAATTCCGCGAATTGGCTTGTAGTCCAATGGTAGGACGGTCCAAAAAATGCGCTACCCACCGAGGTTCAAATTCTGGTGCTTGATGGTTTTCCCGAATTTTCCCGTGATTTCCTGGGCGTATGCATTAAGTGGTAAATGACGCCCCGTCGACGACGAGGCGCCAATGGTGACTTCGAGAATCTCCATTTGTCGGTGCTCACCCTTCGGAGGTGCTCATAGGGATAAGGTTTGGCGACGGTGTTCATAGGGGTAAGTTTAGCAAGTGAGCCTTTTGCTTGTACGGTCATTCTCAAAAAAAAAGTTGAAATTCCTAATGGTGAGATTACTATCAGAAAAATGAAAAAACCATCAAGGAATAAATCTAATTTTCTTGATGGTACACCATCAGGGATAACTCAACGGAGAAATTGGAAAATGTCTCATGATTCACCATCAGAGAAATTAATTTTAATATTACTGACGGTTATGAACCCATCAGGGACGGTTTTGTTGTTTTAGCAAGATATTTCTGTCGGTTTAAACCGAGAAGAAAACCATATTTTAACAGCAGGATAATTATTTTCCCTATTGGTTTCAAATTGATAGGCTAAAAGGATATATAGTTACCCTGACGGTTGGAGAACCGTCAAACGATAAGTTTTTTAAGTGTTTCGCTTCTTCTCTGTCCATTGTACTCTCTCTGTTCCAAATTATAGTTCATTTAATTTTTTTAACCTCAAGTTTGACCATTCTTCTTTTTTTTTTTTAGAACACGACTTCACGTATTTCATTAAGAAGAATAGAGTTCAAATACAAGAAACAAAAAGCGACCAAACAACCAAACGAGAAGGTCAAGACAAACATAGACTATGAAAAACGACGCAATCCGCCATAAACCAAAGGGACCGACGGGGAGAGAGCCCAAGAGATCAGTCCTCCGGGAGGACGCACGCCGACGCCTCCCCGCATGCCGACATCCCTCGGGGAACAACTCCTTCATGGCTGAGCGAATGATCCGACGCTTTGTGCAGGTAAGTGGCTCCCCGAACTCCTTGTGGAACTCCTCGTTAAAAGAGTTCGGGCAGCTCTGGCGATGGGGGATCCGCCGCCGGCCTCCACTTCTTGAGGAGCACCTTCTTAGCTTGAAGCTCGGCCGCTTCTGGCGGTGGGACAGTGTAGCAATATGAACACTCCGCCGTGGCACCAAAGGAGGACTGGGCCTGCGGGAGACACGACATATCGACGTGGACTGCAGCAGCGGCTCTTGGAGAGGCAACCGTAGAGAGCCGAGGAAGTCCGCCAGGGACGGCGCCGAGACGCAGGCGCCCTCACCGGTGGCTACGCCCACCCGAGACGGCGACGAAGTAGGGATGTATGAGAGGTGGCTGCGCGCCACCGGCTCCGTGCAGCAACCTCCAGCGGGTCTACGGCATCCCGCACCAAGACCCCCCGCCACAAAGCGCCCCCACCGGAGACCCAGCACCACTGCCTTATTCAAAAAAAAAATTAAATAAAACTA
Source organism: Hyparrhenia diplandra (assembly GCA_015847255.1). Classification (NCBI taxonomy): domain Eukaryota; kingdom Viridiplantae; phylum Streptophyta; class Magnoliopsida; order Poales; family Poaceae; genus Hyparrhenia; species Hyparrhenia diplandra. Next base: position 179,287 of record JADLZK010000403.1, on the reverse strand, counting down.
CTTGTCTTATTCAAAAAAAATTTGTGCAAACACAGTCAAATTTAAATCATTCGTAAGAACCTTTTGTTAATAAACATGCCACAACAAAATAAATGATATTTTGCATAATTTTTGAATAAGACGAAAGTGATCAAACTTGGGGTTGAAAAAGTCAAACAAACTATAATTTAGAACGGATTTAGTAACTGTTAAGAAAATATTTTATCAGTGTTAAACCGCTAAGGAAAATAAGACCCACAGGAGAAAGATAGAATAGCATTTTCTATACAATTGAAAATATATTTAGTATCATACACACACAACAAAAAATATCAGCACAGTCCAACATGAATTCAATACACACAATTACTCCCTAAATACGGAATCCGGTAAAAATCCGCTAAAATTCCACCCTACGAAATCCGGTAAAAATCAGCTAAAATTCCGACTAAATATGGAATTCCGAAAATGCGGAGGGAAAAATACCTCACCGGAAACAACCGTCCCGTATTCAGTACTCTTTATGGATTTGTTTTCAAAAATATGAAACGGACGGGTGAAATATGGAAAAACGGGTGGTTCGGCAAGGACACGCGACCACGCACACGGGCATATGGAAGCTACTAGTACAACCTATAGCTAGAAAGCAGAAAGCGACAAATTGAGCAACACATGAACCATGAGATCATTGGATCAGGGATTAACTATGCTTATGCTTTGCTTACCAGTCAGCAATCACGGTGGATCGTGCACATTTGTGCGGCCGGGCCCCGTAGAGAGCGAGCTAGGACGTAGGGCGGCGGCCGACGGATGCATCCAACCGCGCGGCTCGGTGTTGCGTCTCCGACGTGAAGGCCGGTTCATTGCTAGGATTTTTTTTATCTAATTTGCAGGCACATGCATGCAAAACCTATCGTCACCGCCATTCGTCGGCATTGCACTGCACTGCAGTGCACACGGGGCTTCTTTCTTTGGCTTTGCATAACGTACGGCGAGCAGTTATAAGAGGTGGCGGCTCTCTAGACGACGGACGTGTGCACTGTGCACAGCAAAACATATGAACCATTCGCGAGGAGAGGCGTGTTCTTAATTTTCTTTGTTAATGCACATTCTACAAAAAATCATGTACTCCCTCGCCTGAAAATTGACGCAACTTCGGTTATTTTTTAAAATTTATCCAAAGACTCATAGTATCAACCAAAGTAGTGCCAAGGTAATATGCTATATATATGAGAAAATTCCCTATTTGTCCTTGGAAATAATGCTCCTTTCCTATTTGGCACCAAAACTGAAAACATTTCATACATGTCCTCAACTTGAGTTTTCTTTTCCTATTTGACACTTCGTTAGTTTGGGTAGCTAACAGTGTTAAGTCCTATGTGAGCATGAATATATTTAATATAATGTTTGTTCCTTTAAGATAATGTTCTCAAGGAGAATTAATTTTGAGTTGAATATAATTATAAGTAATTATTTAAGATAATGTTTGTTCCTCTTTTTTTTTAACATAAGCAAAAAAGTGAAACATTGTAGTTTGAGATTAAAAACATTCGTAAAAAGATAGCTGTATGAACCATGGAATTTTAGGACTGGTAAAAATCCAAGGGTAAAACGGACTTTTCACATAGGATTTAATTACATCGTTAGCTACCCAAGTAAATGGAAATGTCAAATAAGAAAAGAAAAACTCGAGTTGATGGCCAATAGGGAAGATTTTCAGTTTCAGTGCCAAATAGGAAAGGAGCATTATTTTTAAGGCCAACGGGAAATTTTGTCTATATATATAGGGCTCCATTTAGCACAACTCAGCTTTTACTAGTAATGAGCAACTCTCTCAAGGTGAAGTTGAGTTGTTATGATTTGTTTTTGGTAAAATAGCTTCACCAACAAAGATCATACATAGATATGAGAGAGAAATGAATGAGTTGAGATTACCTACTTTTTAGTTTTATCACAACTCATGTATGTCTTTGCGAGACGGGGGACGGGGACCAATAAAGTTACTTTGAAAATAAGTGTTTGGTAAGAAAAATTGAGTTGTGCTAAACAGACCCATAGTATTAAATAGGCTAGAAAATTGTTAGTCTTAAACTCCCCCATAATAATCCTCCCAAAATCTGGTGGGTGAACCAAAAATTCTCCCTGACTTTAATAAATCTTTCAAAAAAATCAGTTCAATTTGAACATGAGATAACTATTTTGAATTTAGGTACTTATTTGTAAGCAAGCAGGCCTCTGTGTCATACTCCCTCTTCATCGAATAATTCAAATAACCGTTTTGATGTAAGGTGCTAGAACTGAAAACTTGATTAATTTTGTACAGATGATGAGCTTACTAGAGATAGGTCATTGGAAGGCAGATTAGCCCTGTAGCCGTGAGGAAAGAAACAAGAAATAAGGGAGCGGGTGTGCGTGCTTTGCAATTGAAGGAAGACCAAAGCAAAAGTATCGCCGAAAGGAAGTGGAATTCCACGGCCACAATGCATTGGCCTCACTATGCCTGGCCCAATGGTAGCTTCAAAGCGTAGACGCGGGCTGGGCTGCTCACCGTGAAGTGGGTCTAGGTGCGAGAGAGAGGGCTATGGTCCCGTGGTGGTGCCTCCTAGACCGCGGAATGAAAACGCAAGCGGCCCGCGGTCGCTGGCCCGAAGAGGCGTGTGTATTGCAGTGCAACATTGCAGGGGTTTTCTTTTAGAAGATAGCATGACCACCTCGACCATTGGTGCCACCGTGGCACCACCACCACGTCAGATGTTGGCGCTAGCATGGTAGGTTTTGGACCATCGGTGCACATCGACACTAGTTTAGGGACATAGATAGTCGCTTTTTAGTTTGAAGTCCCGGATGGGAAGACCTCAAAAGTTGAAGAACGTTGGGTGCATTTTACTCTTTCTTTTTTCCATTTTCTTTAACGCCTCTGGTCTGGGTTATCTGTTCATGGCCCACGCATGTTTCCTTTTCCTTTTCTGGCGTGGAGTTTCGGCACCTCGTCGGCAGTCAGCACGGTCAGCTGGTGCCTGGTGAGTTGTCCGGCCCGTTCGCTCGCCGGACATTCTGTACTCCCTAGTTACCCCCGGTGCTGGTGGAGTCGGCGGTGCCTGGCGTGGCCGTAAACAAACCATCAATTGAGAAACCTCTCTCTCTCTCTGTGTGTTTTTTGAGCATCACAAAACTTTGATTAATTGATAACAAGAGTACAATCAACGACCACTAACCCCAAAAGCCATTCAAGGATATAGTCAAGCCAAAAAGTGGTAGCGCCCTATGGCTGCTATGCTTGCACAACAATGAGCTACAGAATTAGCTTCTCTACACACCCACTCAACTCGAAAGTTAGAAAAACTCTTGGTTATCTCTGTGATGTCGAAACACAATCCACCGATTGAGGACCTAAGACCAGTGTGATCCTCAATCCAGGACTTCAAGTTACAACAGTCGACCTCTAGGATAACATGATCACCAATTTATGTCAAGCAAGCTCCAACCCTTCTTTTGCCGCTAAGGCTTCGGCCGTTAAGGGCACGTACATCGCGGTCGTAGAAGCCGCATCTACGAGGTGAATTTTGCAGAAAACACCTTCATTGGCAACAGACAGGCTGAGGCCGTCGTCTCATCAGACGACGGGGCAGGCTCGTGCTCCCATGCCAAATTGACGACCAGACTACGCGTTGTACCTATCCCATCGATGTAGTGGGAGATCGGGAAGATCTCGTGCAGCACCGCCATGGGAGAAGCGTGCGTGAGGATCGGCACAACCGCACAAGAGGAGATGCAGTGAAGCCCTGAGCAGAGATCCACCTACCAGTTAACCCTTGACGCACGGCCAGCCCGAGCTCGCCGTCATCGACGGAGCACATACGAGTACGAACACAACGACCAACGGAGATGATGATGACCGGAAAGAAGAATAATAACTAGCGCGGAAGAGATAAGGCGATTTCATCTAATATCTTTTATTCTTCTACTATCCAATGCAATTGATAACATTATATATCACTAGCAAATATGCTCGCGTTGCAACGTGATGGATAACGGCACTGTTACAACATGTACCGCGCTGATGCCCCTGGTTCCCAGACCATAGAGTCCAAGCACCGCAGACCTTTCACTCTAATCAGGTGTTAGTGTTGTGCCGGCCAGCCGGCTGCTGACCGAGCACAGGCTATTAGGTGGCTCTCAGGCACGGACGTGGCAGGCTCCTAGAGCACCATGGTAATGGGCTCAGAGATCAGATATATCATCAAGCTCGTAATGGGCTCAGATCCATAGCAAGATGGTAATGGACTCTAAACATCGTAATTTCGACTATTGATTTATTGCTTCCATCATGCTAACAATTACAAAAATATTCAATACCATCTTAGAGGTACTTTGGATACGAATACATTATGTACGATGCAAGTTTATGACCTGAACATGCATAGAATTTGACTATCGATTGCTCAAAGTTAATAAAAGTGCCTAGTCAAAATACGGGTTCTAGATCCTTAGAGGGACAAAGTAGACATTAGTGACCAAAGATATGCGTCGTGCGCGCACTGTGCAGAATCATTTATAAATGTGACAAATATTTTTGTTCTGAGGTATTAGATACATAACAGTGTTGATTGTTTTGGACTCAAAGTTTTTAGCTTGAACTACTATTATTTCTTATTATAGTTTGGAACAGAAACCACTTTGATGGCACAGTTACTCAAATCAACTCCTATTATTACTGTCAAACTGACTTGCAGATTGGATAATAAGTGCTTCCACATTACAAATATATATGCACCAGCCTGCTCCTCTCATAAACAAGCCTTTGTTACTTGGCTTCTGAACCTAGACACCTCTGATTTTGCTGACTGGGTTCTAGGTGGTGATTTTAATCTCATAAGATGCTCTAAAAACAGAAATAGACCTGGTGGTGACATACATGAAATGAATATGTTTAATGAACTTATATCTGATCTTGACCTTTTGACATTCCTTTTAGTGGCAGAAGCTACACCTGGAGCAACATGAAAGAGAATCCACTCCTGGTAAAGCTGGATTGGGTATTCACATCTACAGATTGGGCCCTTTCAGTCCAAGCAACCTATGTCCAAGCTATGACAAATGAAACATCTAACCATATTCCCTATGTCCTCCACATTGGCAACAACATCCCAAAGTCCAACATGTTCAGGTTTGAAAATTTTTGGGTTGATCACCCAGGTTGACATTGTTGCTCTTCACTAGAATAGTACCCTTTTTTATGCCAATGCAGCTAGAACCCTGTCAGAAAAATGCAGACAAGTTAAAATTGGACTAAAAGCGTGGAGCAGGAAAATTTCAAACTTGACTAAATTTATTTATAATAGTAAGTGGGTTCTTCTTCTCCTTGATGGCCTGGAAGAGCAGAGAAGTTTATCTCAATAAGAAACCTCCTTCAAATTCCTAGTCAAATGACACCTTGATTCTTTTGGACTCCAAAAGAACATATTGGAAGCAGAGAAACACTGTTAGGTGGGTTCAGCTAGGGGATGAAAATACACATTATTTTCATGTCATGGCTACTATCTGTCACAAAATAAACTTTATTGTGTCCCTAATAAATGATGATGGGTTGACTATTACTAACCATGATTAGAAAGCACACCTTCTTTGGAATGCTTTCAAAATAGACTTGGGATCTCGTAATACATTGGTATGGTTTATAACTTAGAAGAGCTGCTCACCACCCACAACTTAGAGGATATTGATGCTAAATTTAGTGACTTCGAAATTGACCAAGTTGTCAAGCACCAAATACAACAACCATGCCCCCGGCCCCGATGGCCTTGAATGGATTGTTCATCAAGAAAACATGGAGCATCATCCAAAATGATTTTGTCGAGAGTGCTCAGAGACTTTTGCAATAGTAACATTGACATTAGCAGCACAAATAATTCAGTGATTGCTCTAATACCTAAGAAGATTAATCTTGAATGTGAATGACTACAGCCAATATCCCTCCTTAACTACTCTTTGAAATGTGTCACAAAGATCCTATCTGAAAGATTACAAGGGGTCATTCCTCAACTGGTTCATGCTAACCAATACGATTTTATCAAGGGAAGAACCATTCAAGACTATCTTGCATGGTCTTTTTTCAGTTCCTACATCTCTACCACCATCCGGGGAAAGAAGTGGTCATTCTCAAATTAGGTTTTGAAAAGGCCTTTGATAAACTAGAACATGAAGCCATTCTACAAATCCTCAAGCACAAAGTTTTAGTACAAAATGGCTTTGCTGGATAAAGAATTTGCTACGGACAGGTTGCTCCTCTGTCATCCTCAATGGCATCCCTAGAAGAAACTTTGTATGTAGGAGAGGAGTTAGATAGGATGACCCCCTCTCTCCCCTTCTCTTTGTACTTGCTACTCGATCTCCTTCGGACTATCGGCAACAAGGCTTGGCAAAATAGCATTCTAAAACACCCCATCAATGAGAATTTTGGAGGTGATTTTCCTATCCTTCAATATGCTGACGATATTATACTTATATTACTAGGTGATGCTACAACCCTCTTCAACCTAAAATGTTTCCTAAGGCCATTCTTTGACTCCACTGGTCTACATGTAAACTTCAATAAATCTTTTTTGGTGCCTATCAACATAGATGAAACTAGAGCTACTCACTTGGCCGGCACTTTTGGCTGCCAAGTTGGGTCTATGCCCTTCACTTATTTGGGACCCCACTAGGCACCACCAGCCCCACAATTGATGAATTTTCACCACTGCTCAAATTGTAATTAAGAGAAGATTGTCGAGAGACAAAGAAGGTACTATCCTACCATGGTAGACTCACATTGTTAATTCAGTTTTGTCAACTTTACCTTCTTTCTATATGTGAAGCATCAAGATCCCTCCTCGTGTGGTCAAACAAATAGACACTTATAGGAAACACCGCCTCAGGAGTAAAGGTGACATTCAAAGAAGAGGTACTTGCCTAGTTGCTTGGGAAGTTGCTTGTAAACCAAAGACTTATATTCAAACTCAGAATGATACACTCCTTATGAAATTTCTAGACAAATTCTATAATAAAGCTGAAATTCCATGGGTATAGTTAACATGGAGCATACTCTACAAGAACACCCAAACCCCACCTCGTGCAAGATCTCCCACTTTGTTCTTTTTTTGGTGGAAACAGTTCAAACTTTATGACAGCCTACAAAGGGATTAGCCATCTGTCACCCAAGCAATGGGTGCACTGCAATGTTTTGGTATGACACCTGAATGGGCAACCGCTCAAAGATAAATACCCCCAAGCTCTTCTCCAAAAAAAAAAAAAAATGCTCCATAAACTTCTATCCGAAAGAGAGGTTCATAGTATTTTCAGCCTTCCACTATCTCTCGGGAGGCAAACTCTCCAAATCCACGATTTGGAGAATACGACACATAGCTTGAATTGGAATGATGAAATCAATGACAATTGAGCTACAAGTGGGGCTCGAGAAAGTATAGCAAAGAAGAAGGCTTATAGACTTTTGATTGGCCGCCATCCAACCAGCCCCCTCCTAAAATGGCTTTGGGGAGCTGCCAATTTAGGGACACACAAATTTGTCTTTTGGTTGCTTCTCAGGGACAGACTGAATTCCAGGAACCTACTATGAAGAATAAACATGGTGCTTCAAGACTACACTTGTGTGCTCTGCAATCTCTCTTGTGAGGAGACTAATTTCCATTTGTTCTTTGAATGACCTTTTAGCAAAGATCGCTGGTCCCTTCGGTCCATTGACTGAACATAAAGCAAGAGAAGTGTTTGGGAGCCCCATCTTTAGAGAAATCTTCATGATGGCCTGCTGGATAATATGGACCATGAGAAACAATATTGTCTTGATCGAGAAACAAAGCAACTTGACTACATGGAAAAGCAACTTCTTGCACAAGCTTGGCTTGGTTTGTACCAAAGCTAAGTCCGTAAGGAAGATTTTACTTAGTGCTTGGAGAGATAGCTATTTGTAATTCTGATTTTTACTTTGGGGCCTAGTCGCCCACAAATTGTAACAAAACATTCTTTTTTTTAATCGAAAAATACCAAAAATACAGGTATGGGTCTTCCTCGCCGGGTCAAATATTTTTTGTTATTATACGCTACCCGTAAATGCATCTTTCCCGAGTGCGAGCCTTTGCGAGTGCAGACTCAAAGAAAGACCTTCAACGAAAACACCACGACCATCAAAAAACACACTTTCGACAAAGATGTATTTTGCCGTGTGTTTTTGGCACACGCAAAAAATGCATCTTTGACGAATATTTTTTGGTTGGGGAAAGATATATTTTGCCGAAAGTGATTTTTTCGGCAATTGGCAAAATGCATCTTTGTCGAGTGGTTTTTTTGGCATTCAACAAAGAGACATTTTGTCGTTTTCTCTCGGCAAACCAGCTTTTTCAAAACACCTTTTAAGCGCATAAACTAATTCAAATGAAAAGGTTTTCAACTACAGACTTATCGAGATCTACATCTTTTATTTTAATCATTTCTTCATTTGACAAAGCAATAGTAACCGGTGGGGGGCTTTCTTCGTTTTTATGGCTATTTTTCCCGTAATTTTTGATTCATATTTTGCGAGTATCTTTCTTTGCGGGTATTTTGGGCACTTGGCAAAAGCCTCCCGACAAAAAGGCTCTCGGTGAAAAGGGCGAAAAAGGCCTTTCCGTCAACTATTTTCGAGTGCGCTTTGCGAGTGCGGCACTCGGCAAAACCTTTACCTAGTGTATAAGAGGCATTGCTAAATATCTAATAAGTACTACTAAGAGATTATGAAAGCATCTTTCAAGGAAAATCAACAAATACTTGTTTATATTTTGAATCTACATATTTGTTATTGTATTCAGAATCAATATGTTTGGAACGACTTTTCTTGGATTATGCTTAAATGCTGAAGCAATATTTATTGGATGCAACTAGTGCCTAGTTTTGTTTAAAAACGTGAATTCAAGAAGTGCTACGGTAACCGTCACATCGAATCTCTTGACGCATGTATGGAGTAGTGAATTTATAATTATACATTTTGGCTAGAAAGTACGAGACAAATCTTTTGAGTCTAGTTACTCCTTGGTGAGACAATAATTAACAAATACAAACGAAAAGTAGCACAAGAGCCGAACCCAAAATATTTCACCAACTAAACACCCCGAGTTCTCTCGATAAAGATAGGTCAAGGGCCCCACAGGCCCGGTTTGCCCCATCGCCCCCTGCCACCCATGTGCATGCTCTCCCGAGAAAAAAACCTTTCACTCACACTAACGCCTATTAGCTTATCAATCGTCTTACGGCCATTTCCTCGCACGAAAGTATCAACCATAATCAGCCCGCTATGACTGCCACCATAGCCTTTTAAAGCGAGTGCCGCTATTTGTGTTCATGTACAGTTTAGACGTTATACTCGCTATAGCCCGATATAGCTCCACTAATAGACAAACCGCTAAACACCTTAGCCCGCTATTTAAAACCTTAAGCTGATTACCATCAACGCCCTCACTAGCGGCCACAGGGGTCTCCCTCTTTAGCTTGATCTAGTGGCGCCGCCACTCATGACCACAGTGTTAAGTAATCACTTTCGCTAGCAACGGTAGGTATGAACGCCCTCGTTTGCCATGTCTTGTCCTTCCAGTGATGCCATCTCCAAATGAAGTCATTGCCCACTACCATGACCAATTCTGGGAACAACTACGACTATGATCAACGTCGTTTTTTTACAAGAAAACATAATTTCATATATTAGCGGCATGAAGTCGCTAAAACCAATACAAATGTCGATAGGTACATTGCGCAGGCGCCTCCAATAGTGGGCACGCATGATTGTGTGCCGGGTTAGCACAAATACGGAGAAGACAAGTATCTCCTACTATCATTGCACCTAGAGCACGCCGCCCAAATGAATCAGCCATCAAGTTGTTCCGTTCTTCTTATCCTTCACAGAGAAGAGGCGGATGCATGTAACATAGAGGAGGTCATATGAGTATGTGGTTTTGATCTCCACTCGGGGGGTTGGATTGATCCTCCGAGTTGATGAAGTTAACTAGCTGCATATTATCGGTGAAGAAGTTGGTCGCGATACTCCCAATCGGCGACTAGGATGGTGGCAAGCTCCACCGCCACCGCTCGCCATGAATATGGAAGTCGAATCCTGCACACCCGCCTTGATGAAGAAGCTAGCGGCGGCGTGATTACGTGTCGACGAAGAAAACTCCTATCCCTGCGATGTTGTTGGCTTGTTGTACCCGCGGGAATCTTGGAGGCATCCGTGTAGCGGCGAGGACCTTGTTCTGCAGCTGGGGAACGAACCAGGAACCTGTCCATGAGGTGTGCATGAGAACAATTTGTACCTAAGCTTGGTTCTGCCGAGTCTGTCCCCATGGAGATTCCTTGGAGCTAAAGTGGTGGCCGACGGTTGTAGGCGTTGTCGTGTTGTTGACTTGTGAGTCCCTGGGAAGCCGGCTATAGTTGTGCTCTCCTGTTCACCGAGTTTGAGGTACCTGTGATAAGAGGATCTGTACCTTGATTAGGAGGGTCCCGAGTGCCCCGCATCATCCGTATCCGCATGAAGGTGTGTCCGCATGTGAGCCCGGGCCGCCTTGTGCACCTGAAATGAGGTCTAATTCTTCCTCTGATACCTGTTATCATTCCTGGCCTTCCAGATGTACCACATTATAAAGAAAAATTTGAAGAGAACATTATCAGAGGGGTTAGGCGTAAGAAGTAATGGTAAAGTGATTTAAACACCATCCTCAAAGTGAGTAATAATCTGTGTGTGGATGGGAGGGTCGGTAGTTGCCCATACCTGAGTTGGTAGAGTACATTGAAAAAATAGATGGTTATCATCTTCAATGGCACCGCAGATACGTCTGATGTTGATCGGTATGAGCGAGTATCTACCGCTCTTTCTCCTGTAGCTAGTGCTCTTCTTATAAGTCTCCAGGCAAAAGTTTTTAACATGAGTGGGATGGTTTTAGATTTCCAAACCTTTTGTAGGATGTGATTAGCCTCAGCAGTAATGCTTCTGGAGCCTTGTGTGGGTAGGTTGTGGTTGTTATGGGTTGATAAGTGAGTGTATACAGCTTTGGTGGTACAGATCCCATTGGCGGTGGTGTCCACCTTAGGATGTCATTATCATCATCGAAGGGACAAGTGGGAACGGTTTCAATGGCTTGCACGGCTTCAGTTGAAAAGGTTTGGGCTAAAAGATTGTGGTTCCAAGTTTGGGTTCCCGTAGCCAAAGATCGGCCACCTTAGAAGGGAGGGGGTTGGTGGTGACAAGAAGGGTTAGGTGATCATGAATAACCTCCCAAACGATGGACCATGGCGTTGACCAAATGGAGGAGTCCCCAAAGATGGATTTGCACAAGTAGTATTAGTATGTAAATGATGTTTGACCTGCATAATCGAGGACCAATATATAGACCTAGCGGTATTGGTTGGAGCAGTCCAAAAGGAGTTATGGGGGTAATACTTGGCTTTTAGGATTGCAGAGAGAAAAGGGTTCTTGAGTGTTACCACATTCCATGCAGAGTGTATGATAAGGCTTTGGTTTATAGTCTCCATGTCCCTCGGGCCAAGTCCTCCTTGTTCTTTGGGTTTGCACAAGTCATCCAAGGATCTGTATTGAATTGGAGATGTATCCTGTTCCTCTTGTACTCCTGCCCACCAAAATCTTCTAATAATAGTATTGATTTTTTGTATAAAAGTTTTAGAGAAAAGAACTGTGGACATGTAGTAAATAGGTATGGAAGCATGGTTAAGTTTATTTGCTTTTATCATTCCAAACTTAGCCATGAACTTACCATAGATGAAATCATATGCTTTATTCTTGTCGTTGTGTGAGAAAATCATGGGATGGCCAAGGTGCATGGTGTTGGGTTGGAGGTCTTGTACCGGAAAAATGTCTTTGATGCGGTTCCTGATATTGAGAGGTACATTTTTTGCTAAAATATATAGAGGATTTCTCAAGGTTTGGGGTCCGACCTGAGCTGTTACAAAAGTTGTAGAGGGTGCATTTGATGAGTTCAGCTTCTTGTACAAATCGCATTTCCACAAAGAATGAGGTCGCCCGCAAAAAAGAAGTGAATGTATTGGAGGCGCCTGGACCTAGAGTGACTCCGGTGAGATTGTTATGAGATAGGTGGTCCTGCAATCTTATAGAGAGCTCATTAATAGCAATAACAAACAAATATGGCGATAGAGGACAACCCCCGTCGAAGGCCTCTTGTAGATGCAAAGAACTTCGGTGGGTTCATCATTAACTAGAACCGCAAACTCGGTGAGGAAATTCATTGATAGATGAGATTAATAAAACCTTCTTGTAGACCTAGTCTGCGAAGGGCTTGCTTGATGAAGTCCCATTCCAGCCTGTCGAATGCCTTAGCCAAATCTATTTTTAACAGGAAAGCATGTTTTTTCCAAGAACGCAAAATTAAAGGAATGAATAATTTCACGAGTAATAATGATATTCGAAGAAATATACCTATGCGCCACGAAAGTGGACTGAGCTTGGTCGATGTAACCTGGGAGATGTTGTTTAAGACGATTTGCTAAGGACTTAGATAGAACTTTGTAAATTACATTACATAAACTATGATCAACGTCGTTACCACTTGAACAATTCGTCCTACCACTACCGGACACAGATGGTTTTTGCCCGAGAAAAAAAAAACATTCGGCAAACCGATTTGCACTCGTCAAAGATCGCATCTCCGGCAGTGTACCGACCACCACCACAATTTCACTGATCTATGATATTTTTTTTTAAAAAAATGATGGACATGTCCTTACTATTGAATAAGAGATATATAGAGTTGAGAATAATACACTTGTAATCTTGACAAATATAATGCATAAAACATAAATCAAACTCTAGGCCTAATTAGTGAGCGGATGGACTGCCCTGAGCAAGCAATATAATGGAGACATGGGTATTGTTCACCAATGCAATACTTCCCAGAGAGGAAAACTATTATTGGTGCGATCCCTTCCCTCAGGATTGTAGTTTGGAAGAAGGTGAAGCTGCATTGAGCATAAATCTCCAGTGTCAAGGTGTGCCAGGTGTAGCCATTAAAAGGTGAGAAACTCCCCACCCATGCTAAGATGCTTTGCATGCTCCGCTCCATGGGATTTGGCAGCAGCATAAGTGAGAAGCACATACCATCCGCGGCTAATAGCTTGCAACGATTCATGAGAATGCACATCTTCCTCTTTAAGTAGTCGGAAGGCCCGCCACGCAGCCGTGAAGGCATCTGAGGTGGACCCAGAGTAGTCAAACATGTATGGATCAAAAGAAAGAACCTCATGCCTTGTAACCCCAACCTTGGCCACAGCGTCTGATGCTCTATCTAGTACATCCCTTGCGCTGCCACTGACGGGCAGCATCTCAGGATAGACGACCAATAGGTAGCACATGTACTCAGATATTGTCCTGCACGTATGCATCAGATGCTGTCTGTCCTTTGTGCTGCTGCTACTCGCAGTATCGGCTCTATGCAGGAACATGTCAGTATAGATGTGCAGCGCAAGGACGGCCACTTCAAATGGGTCCTGAAGTATGCCATCCAAGAATCTAGTAACAACTGATGAAGGGGGCCGATAAGGCCGTGTCCCCACATCCGGTGGAAACTCAGGTGTACTGAAAATCAAGCTAACACTACCTTCTCCAAATAGGAGTTTCTTTGTGTAAGGTCCTAGATGGCTAGAGGGGGGTGAATAGCCTATAAAATTTTCTACAAGCTCAACTAAACAAACCGATTATTATAAAACACGGCGTAAAGCGGTTTGCACTAGCTCTAGTGGTCAAGCAAGCCTTCTAGTGATAAGACTAAATAATTCTATAATCTCTAGTCCACACAAAGTCTATGTCACTACTCTAGCTAATGAGCAATCCTAAAATGGTCCTTATGCTAGCAAGAACAACCTACACAAGCAAGTGCTAGCTCTCTACTCAAGGTAAACAAGGAAAGTAATGCAAGAGTGAGAAACTTGTTATACCAACTTGAAGAGGCTATGAACCAATCACTGGGAAGGAGAAGAACCAATCAACACAATGTGATGGAGAACCAATCACCAAGACAATGAACAAGTCGATTTGTTCACCCGGAGTTCGCTTGTACACCGACAACTACTCTCCGGTTGTGCCGACCAACACAAGGATGGTGTTTGAGCTAGGCGGTGCCCTTGCTAGCCTCAACACACCACTCAACAAGTGTGGTACCCAAAGCACGAGCAATGTATTCCTTGCACTTTGTCTTCCCGACGAGGAGTGCGTAATCCTCTCACAAATCAACCGGAGGTGGCCAAGAACAATCACCTTCTCTTGCCAACGCCTCCACCACTTCACCAAGCCGGCTAGGAGCGGTGCCTCCAAGAGAAACGGGAAATCCACCGTCTCACAACGATCCCCAAGTGCCTCTAGATGCAAGAACTCGATGCAATGCACTAGGATCAACTCTTCTCTCAAGAATGAAGCTCAAATCAAGAATGAGAGAGGAGGGAGGCTTGCTTGCTTGCTCAAAGATGTTAGGAGTGAATCAAAATGACCAAGAGAGAGAGCAAGTGGCAGCCAAGGAGGTATAAATACCCCACACCATGAAATGTGGTCATTGGGAGGAAACCCACGGTTTTACTACGCAGCGACGGACCTTGACCGACCGGACTCACCCCGTGAGTCCGGGTCGGTGGGTCCGATCTAACCCCTAAGCCGAACCGACCCGCTGACCCCCTGCCTCCGTGCGTCCGGTCGCGCATCCGATCGATGCGTCCGGTCAGCACCGGATGCTTCCGGTCGGTGCGTCCGGTCACCCGTCGACGCCCGACCCCGGAAACATGCTCTCTGCCAGACGCACTGACCGGACCGTCCGGTCACTTCCGACCAGCTTCCGGTCGGTGCGTCCGGTCACGCCAGAGCTGCGAAATGTCGTCGTTTCGTCGCCGTTCCTTCGCCTTTGCTCCAAACCGACTTCCGTCACTTGTTTCTTGTTGCCGACACGCCGAAGAACACCTCGACCTCATGTGTTAGCATTTTCGAAACCATTTCCACCAAGGACGGAGTTAGCACTTTAGGTTAGAATGCATGCATATGAGACTTGAACCTAAAGGCACGTGAGGATCGATATGTACGAAAGTTTTCCCCTCTTTATAGTACGGCTTATCGATCCTATAACCACCCACACCCTCTATGGTGTCTTGGGTGTGAAATCAAAAGCCCTATGGTTATACCTTTGCCTTGGGACCTTTGATCTTCAAACTCCACCGAGTTGCATGCTTGATCAACTTTTGGATCACCTCGATCCCTCATCCATGATCACAATGCACCAACTCCGCACCCACCAATCTCCAATCATGTCAAACACTTAGCATTGAGAGATTAGTCCTTAGGTGTCACTAATTAGCCAAAACCAAACAAGAGATCTTCACTTTGTCTCTGTTTTGACCTCCGCACGCTTGGTATATCTGAAGTCCCTCCACAAGTCACCTGCCCCAACAAGATTCATTGTCTTTCTAATCACATTGTCAGAGAAACAGGAGTCAAGGAAATTGTATTGCCCCATGGAATTTGACCACAATGGTCTAGACTTCAGCCGTACACTCTTGAAAATATACCAAGCTGTAAGGGCGAGCTTGTGGCACTTCCAGCTACTGAAGAAAGCCCATGTCCATGGTGATGTCACCACCAGAACGAAGATCGCACAAACTTCCAGACAGAATGCTGCAATAAATAATGCATAGGTTATTGCCACATCTACTCCACTATGATGCCGCTTGTTGTTCCCCGTGAGGAAGAGCACAAAAGCAACCAATAGGGATATGAGTGCGACGAACCGAAGTATGGCACCAGACCATGTACGAGTCACCCTTGCCTTGGTGAAGAGGGTATCATACATCATTCCCAACTGCATCTCTAGAACCTTGAAAGCATGCTCACCATTTTTTGAAATTTCAAGATATGAATAGGAACTCCATGCAAGTGACACCCCGTCCTCCATATAATCAACGCTGCGTCCAGCAAATAGGCATCTGACAGCAGATGAGCAAGAAAGAGCAAACTTCACCATAGTCAAGTATTCCGGATCTACTTCTAGATGAATTTGACGAATTTATTCTCCGCCAGTGGATGAGTTCCTGATGGCCTTATAGGTTGCAGACTTGAGTGCCCATGTCCTCTCCCCGTACTTGATGATTCCAGCAACAAAAGCAAAAACGGTTGAGGCTATAAACCCGTTGTGTGCTGCTGACTTCCAGAATACATATAAAGCTAGGCCAACTTGAACTATTAGATAGAGCAAGTGCCTCAGCCACAACTCATTGTCCTCAACGGAGAAGGCAGTAATGGTGTCCTGCCCACCAAGATGTATCAGAAGGAAAGGTGTCCACAGGAATGTGAGCTGGTAAGATTCTCCATCTGTCTTTTGACGGGATAGCTGTCCGAGGGCATAAACTGCAATGAAGTCTGCGGACATATATGCCAACCAAATGAGAAACCTCAATGCTGTGACAGTGTCACGCCGGCGGAGACCACCGAAGAAGAAGAGAAAGACTTGCAACATGAGGCTTAAAAGCACCAGTGCTTGTAGTTCCCATTCATTCCATAGTTGCATTAAGGATGTCATCTTCATCGGTTTCCAACACTGTATGATATATGTGCTTGTATTAGCCTTATGGAAGAACACCAATCCGGCAAAAGATTTATGCAAGAAGATGACTTCTTTCAAGAATACAATGCAGCATGTATAAAGAAAGCAACATATCAAAAAATCAACCCTTCGTGCAACCTATGAAACTTCTAATCTGGCCCATAGGATACTGATCTCAGGGGTTAGTTAATTTTATAATTAACCCCACTCTAATCACACTTCTGCAAATCCCCCCCCCATCTCCTCAATGGTTATCACCTCGCCTCTTGGATCTACATCCTGTGGCCTAGATTAGGTTTGCATAGGTTGCATGGAGGGTTGGTTTGCACTAGATACGTTCCTGTATAAGAATACGCAAACCAGTGCATGCCTACATGTTAAAAAGACATGTTTCTTGACAAGACTCAGACATTGGGCAAGGAAATTAATTTGTATCTATTTAGCTGTAAAAGATGGTTCAAAAGAAGAGAGACACACAGTTCACGGTTAATTTCGTGGACTTTTATCCCAATTAATTTGTGGCCGAAGCCGACCAGTTGAAAGAATCTAAGAAATGCACCAAAATGTAGCAGAAAAACTTGTAGAACTTACCAGATGAGAGAAGATTTCCAATGGGAAGAGTAGATATAATTGGCAGCTTGCTTGCTTGCCGGTACTCAGAATTGGCAACTCATCTCGCTGTGGGCAGGAGGTACGCGAGGTGCAGCAGCGGGTAGACTGGCCAAGAACAGGGTGAGACTCACGTTTGGAAGAACGTACGGTTACTCACCTTGTGTTTGCTACTTCACTTCTGGTCCAAGGAAGAATGGGATGCTTTCCGGTGTGCCCGGAGAAGGAATGAAGGCGGGGACACTTTTCGCTCCTAAAGTGCAAAGAAGAGCTTTGCTGCCGGTGCAGGGCAATGATGTGCCCGCTCTACGGAGCAACTTTATTATTTTTTTTTACTCAATTTCTCACTGCACTCGCCTTGGTTTTGCGCGCTAACACAAATGACAATCGTTTCCATCAGTTGCTTGATGAAACGAACATTCGGGTGCACTTGGCAAACACTGCGCTGCCGCTCCTTATGTTCAATTGATAATGAGGTGTTTATCCCTTAT
Organism: Hyparrhenia diplandra; assembly: GCA_015847255.1. Taxonomy (NCBI): domain Eukaryota; kingdom Viridiplantae; phylum Streptophyta; class Magnoliopsida; order Poales; family Poaceae; genus Hyparrhenia; species Hyparrhenia diplandra. Next base: position 161,583 of record JADLZK010000403.1, on the reverse strand, counting down.
TATCACTAGTCCATCAACCCCTGCAGTCGACTGCACGGAGTAGAATAGCTTATTTTATAATAATGATGGTAAGACTAACTTAGATTAGCTTGGATGATATGAAAGGTTTTAGGAAACTTGCTCCTATTATTTTATAGGTCGTAGTAATAATGTAAACCGTAAAGTTTCAGAGCATTTTTTTTTTTTGTGGCAAAGAAAATTTCATTGATACTAAATCAAACTACATCCTTTCATTACAAAAAAATAAACCAAACTACTCCAACTCGAGACAAAATGTTGAAAAAGCCATAAATTCCACCGCAATGGTATGCAATTAATTGATCGATGCGCATGTCCATTATGTTTTGGAATACAAAAATAATATATTTTCATATTATATTTTTACACTTTTAATAGGAGGTAAATGTGTCTCATATCAAGTTACCGACACGTGCATGGATAAAAAGAGAACACTACGGCTAAATGCTCTCAACGAAGAATGGGCCTGTGGAAGCGATCGAGTAAAATTCTTATGAGCCTAAATAAAGCAAGAATAAACATAATATATGATATATGGAAGATCGAACGGCTATAAGCAGTGCATATTGATATACTCCATCGGACCATAACCATGGTTTCAATGGCGGGCCCATTTTCTCCTGTCTCTCTTGTTCTCTCTTGTTCGAGGAAGGCCGCCGACGCCCTCCACCACCACCGCCTCCACCTCCTCCGCCACCCCCGGCTCCTACCCCCCGCCCACGCCGTCGTTCGGCTTGTCGTGTGGTAGTTGGGCGGTACTTAGCCGGCGCCAACGGCGCCCGGTTCCCCTTCCCAGCAGGCCGCCTGCTTTGCTGGCGCCATTGTGCAGTGCAAGGTACAAATGGCGTGCATCGATTTGTTGATTTAGTTTGTCACGAGTGGCATGTCTAGGTTATGATATTTGGCATTTGTGTGAATGTTTCAATTGCATTAAGTGATACTATTGATGCGTACACTAGGATTGTACTCTGCCCGTGGATTCGATGTAAACTAGTTGTTGCATGGATCTACTTAGTTGATGCATGGAAGATTAGATTCGTTTGTTTTTGGGTTCAGATGTCATCACTGTTATGCACATATAGAGGTTCTCTGATTTCCCTATAGGCATGGAAGGTTGACACCTATAAAGCCAGACTAATTTGTTGCAACATGCAGATTATACAATTATTTGTTTGTTGGCATACCTGTTCTTAGGAAACCTAATGCCATAGTAGGGCTGGCTGGTTTGAAAGTACAATTTGTAGATATCGAGATATGCTAAACGTAGACGTGAGAAAACATCTCATGAATGTTTAGAGGGTACAAGTGCAGAAATCATTACCAGAAATCATAACCGTGGATAAGACTTAAATGACCATTATGGTAGAGAGGTAGGCATCATAATAACCAGGCTTCTACAAGTATGCATTTGATATCTCGTAATTAATTTCTGTTCAAAGTTATTGTCTTGCTGTTTTGTTCATTGGTTCATACTCCCTCCATCCCAAATTATAAGTCGTTTGACTTTTTTGACAATAAGTTTCACCACTGCCTTATTCAAAAATTTGTGTAAAATATCACTTCTTTTGCTGTGGCTTTCTTTATTAATAAAAGTTCTTAAAGAATGACTTAAATTTGACTATATTTACGCAAATTTTTTTTAATAAGACGAATGGTCAAACTTAGAGCCAAAAAAAAGTCAAACGACTTGGGATGGAGGGAGTAGTTCTTTGAGTGCGCTAGTTCTTGTTAGGGCACTCACAATGCATCTCCACGATAGAGTCTAAAACTATTTATTACCTCGAATATTGTGGACTTGGAGTCTAAATAAGACTTGGAGTCTTGCTTTTTCTACCTCTCTTTCCATAAATATACTTTGCCACATAGCGCCACATCAAAGCAAATTGCAATAAATATGAATGTAATAAATACGGTTGGACTCAATGATAGAGTCTCTGCATTGTGAGTGCCCTTAGTAGATATTATAAACTAGAGTAGTAATTGTTAGCATAAGCATGGTGCTTGGGCTATCGGGTTACCTGTGTTTGCTCCCTATTCTCTTGTTGTGTGGTAGAAGCCCGGAGGCATTGGAAAGTATCGTAAAATAGGTCGTCTTCATATAGAGGTTCTTTTTTTCCTTAATTCACTCGTCTTCCAATCCGTGAGTCCAACCAAAGTGGCTCTTGATGCAAGGTCTCAAAAGATGTTCAATGGTGATGTTCATGCTTTATTTTATGTTCATCCGTATTGGAATCTTAGTGTTTATATATACATTGTCTTAGTGTCGGTGTTTTGAGAACCGAGGTATCTCAAGGACCGGCAATAAATTTATAGGCCGTGCGCTCCCCACCGGATGGCGTGTGCGAGATGAAAGCGAAGGGTTTATCCCGTTCGCACCATGGGGCCCTACGCCCAAAGAATGTGACTTCTTGTATTACCTCGCACCAATGTGCACGGAAACCAAACGACACAAAAGCTGTTTTTAGGGATGAAGGGGTGCTTCAACCCCTCGGGATTTGAAATAGCTAAGTGTGGAAACCTAATAGAGTCGATCCGCCTTCCCGTGTCATTACTTTCTCTTTTTATAGTAGAAAGGAGAGATAATGTGTACAATACGTGTCGAATACATGTGCTAAGGTGTCTACCGTCCGTGGCCCCGGTAGATGCATGCCCGAGCCCCGGCCTCGGATGTCCTAGTTCGAGTGTTGGTTCGTGGACGCGTGTCTTTGGGTCCTCGTGGTACGTGTCCTGCAGCCGGAAGAGGAGCTCACGAGGTCCCGATGGGGGTCCCCTGAATCTTGCTGGGGATGAGCTTCTCCCGGAAGCGTCGCAGCAGCGTGTCAAAGCCCCGAGGGCCGTCGGATACATGGCGGGAGATGAAATGTTTAGCAGATGAATAGTGTCATCATGGTTTCCCGTGCACGGTGGCGTGTTAAATGTAACCGCTCCCTTTACGTCCCATCAACGGGGGACGCGAGGAGATAACAGGGCAGGCGGATCGACAGGGCAATCGATTGCCCTGTCACTGTAGCCTATGTGGCAGAGGCATTTAAGGCGGCTGCCCCCCACTACTCGGCCGGTGTTTCCAAGGTCGCCCTAGGGCCTCCCCGCCTCGGGCGGCGGGATGTTTTACCCCGAGGCTCCTACCATCGGGCGAGGTTTTGCGCCCGGCCTCCCCCCTCGGGCGAGGTGGAGATCAAGTCCCGGGGGTCTCCTATCCTCGGGTGAGGGATGACCCGTGGTGTGAGTAGGGATTGTTGAGCCAGAACCCCTCGGGTAGAGGTTAGACTGGTCGTGTGGTGACTGATTTCATCAAGCCCGGTATGGTGGTCACCTTTGGTCCTTCTTCTCCACACTCTTGATGACTCAAACAACACCTTGTGATGGGCTACTTTTGTGTTTCCCTGGGCCACCGTAGGCCGAACTGTGGGTAACAAACCCATATACGGATAGGTGTGTTGATTCCATTAATGGAGTGTTTGTTGATGGGCCGTCGTGGGCCGTTTTGTGGGCTGAAAGGTGATATGTTTACTTGATTCCTCCAAGCTTGTAGATCGGGTGACCGGGCGGTTTATCCTCTCTTTTTCGGTTTGTTGCGGCTGGGATGTGACCGGGTCACTCGCCCGTGTTGGTTTTCGGCCGGATCCCTTCGAGGTATATGGGCCGCTTTGTCCTCCTTGGGCCAAAAATGTTCGTGGGTCGATTATTTTCGCCCTCGACACTTAGTTTGGCCCATTTGTAGAGCAAGATCATTATTCGAGCGCCGAATATTCTAGTTGATTTTAGTGGTCATCATGGGTAGCTGTTCTTCAACTCTGGGGAGAAATCTCTAGGTTGGTTGTATGAGGCAAGGACCTTGATAATAAGAGGGTGTTTCGAACTGCTCTGCTCCTGTTTTTTTCAACTATGCTCCACCAACTCCACCATAAAACAGCTCTATCATGAAGTTTGTGGAACGGGTGGTACTGCTTTTACGGTAATCCGTGTCTTTCCCATGGGGAAACCTTTCCCGTGAGCTGCGCCGTTAGGGCTCACGAGAAAGGGGATTGAAACGCCATAACTTTCATCTCTTTGCTTACTGCCGCAATGGGGCGACTCACCGTAGCTCCCCTGTCAACCCTTTCCCCGTGTGCTAGGGGAGGCACACGGAAAATACTAAGCCGTGAGCCCCCCTATTTGGCTAACGGAGAAGGGTCTTTCCTCGACGCCTCTTCCGACTTGCCTTTCCGTGAGTAATCCACGGGAAAGGCTAAGCCGGGTAGGGAAAGACCCTTTCCCCTGTACGCTGCACTCACGGGGAAAGGACCTGAGTCCGGTAATGATGAGTTATTTTCGTACAAATGGTCCATTGTGCCTTTTGATTGAAATTGCACTTTATTGAAGGACATCGGCGGTCGGGACTGCGGATCGAACATACACGATTTCAATAAAAACTGATCAGGCACAATGGGACACTGCCACAAACATGGTCGCATCATTGCACATGACCTAACTATACGCAATGAAAAAAAAAAAATTGTACAGATAGGAAATACTGATACTGATCAGGCCACAATTGTAATATAAATAATTGTTGCATAAATTTAAATTGTAAATGATAGTGCTGCGCCATACGTACGCACGGGAGTCAGGACTCAGGAGAGTCATAACGAATAGTAGATGGGAACGTGATTAATGAGTGATTGAGTGACAAGGTGGGTAATTATTTCAAAAAGAACTTTATGGGGGTACAAAACTTTAAAAATTGGAGTACTCTTTTAAACGGTTCTCCAGAAAAAAACTTAGAGTTGGCCTTTGTAGCTCCACAGCTGGACATGTTTGGCACTGCAGAGTAAGGGCAGTCCCTATAGGTGGTTTCCATGCACAGAATCCAAGAGAAAAAAGAGAGTAATAATTACAATTAGAAACTAGTCTTCCCAACCCATAGACTGTGCAGTAAGATTTCTCCCGTCCCCTAAATAGATGTCGGTTCTCGCCCCCGGTAGAAGTCAACGTTTTCAAACCGCCGGCAATTATATATTAAAAATATATAAATATTTATGCTAAGTAATTAGTATCATCGAAAGATCTTTAAATCTAGTTTTTTAATAAATTTATTTGAAGATATAAATGTTGCACCTATTTTCTACAAAACCCTAGTCAAAATTGAAAAAATTTAACCGCAGTGAACCCATAGTGACATCTAAAAAGGGACGGAGGGAGTAGTTTCTATACACAATAAATCTTTAATGCACCTCAAAAGCAGGATGGATCAGCTGTGGCACTCAGCACAACACATCAAAAACGTTGAGATAGCAAGGACTGTACAGATAATACCAAATACGATGACACTTAGCAGCAGGTTGTACATGCGCAAACATTTTATTTTTGCCTCAAAATATCTATATAAAAAAAAAGCTCGTCAAAACACAAGGTGATCCCATATATAAGTAATCGATTCAGACTATGAATGTATCAAAAAAGATTCAATAAAGAAGTGCAAACAGAGAAGTACTATTGGCCTTGTTTATCGATTAGCAAGTGGCTGAAGACTAGCAAGTGATGGATATCCCACTGCTGCCTGGGCGCCGGACTGCAACCATCAACAGCGGCGGCGGGAGCACCACCGACCGAATCAAATCCGTCAGGATTCATGTCGATTTGGGATGGATTGAGGCTGGAGGATGCTAGGTCTTGGAATTGTTGGGTGCTTGGACGGGATGGATTTGGGGAAAAAGAAGGAGCGCCGGTGAAGGCTGCAAGCGGGAAGAGAACGGGTGCGGGCTGGCGGTGTCGGCGGCGGCGGTGGGGGCTGCCGGCGGTGGTGGGGGGCTGTGCGCGGGAGAGGCCTGCAGAGTAGCGCGGGGAAAGGTAGCGCGCCAGCGGCAAGCCGCACCGGAGCAGCGAGCGCGTGCGGCAGCGAGGGAGCACCGGATCTCCTGGACTCGACTCGTTTCTTCCCAACGGCGATTTGCTCGTGTCTTCGTGCCTCGTTGCTAGCGTAGACCCGGTTTCGCCTGGTAGAAATCGTTTCTTGTTCTGTGCTCTCTCTCATAAATTTTGTACGTCACCTCAGCGTTTTGGCCCTCTTAAATGCAGATAGAAACGCCTCATTAATTGGCGTTGGGACTGCCTAAAGAGCGAGTTGGAAAAACAAGAGCGCGAAGCGGTTCTAAACACCCCTTAAATATATTGTTTGAAATGCAATGAATTTCTTCACTAGGATAGACACATATATATGGTCAAGCCTTCACACTAGTGTTGGATCACGACAATGATGGTGTGTTATGTGTCATTTAGTATTTGAAATAAAGGTAGGAGTTCCGCTACTCAAGTAAGACGAAAAAGAAGTGTGTGTTATTTATTTCCTTTGTCAAGACATTGTTTAATTTGGAGAAATCTCACCGCAGTAGAGTTAAAATTGTGGTACGTGGAATGAGCAATGAAGTAGTACTTGCGTACTGTACCTGTAGCTTGCGGTGATATTCTTTTTATTTTTAAAAATACAGTAAACCCATGTTTCACCGCAAGAACTCAATCAACTGATCTAGAATTTGTTTGATGTGTACATACATGGCGGGCGTGAGCCGCTCAGTGATCCTGAGTGTGCGACTCCGGCACAAAGAACTCAATCAACTGATATAGAATTAGTTCTCTGTGTACATACGTGGCCGGTGGGGCCACTCAGTGCTCCCTGAGCGCGCGAGTCTCGAACCAGGGCGAGAACACGCGACCACGCACCAGGGTATATGGACACTACAAGTATTACCTACTCTCTGTGTTCCATAAAAATAGTCGTTCTCGCTTCTCGAAATAATAAAAGTAATTATATATTAAAATATATAAATATTTATTCTAGATAATTAGTTTTATCAAAAAAATCTTTGATTCTAGTTTTTTAATAAATTTATTTAAAAATATAAATATTACAAGTATTTTATATAAATTGAGTCAAATTTGATGTACGAACACCCAAAAATGACTCTTTTTACGGACGGGGGGAGTAGCTAGAAAGTAGAAAACGACAAATTAAGTAACAAATCAAGGAACCATGAGATCATTGGATCACTCAACTATGCTTATGCTTAGCAGTCAGCAATCACGGTGGAGTACATTTGTGCAGGCCCGGGGGCAAGCTAGCTAGTAAGTAGGGCGGCGGCCGATGGATGGAACCAACCGGCAGCTCGGTGTTGCGCGTCTCCGACGTGAAGGCCGGCTCATAGATAGGATTTTTATCTAGTTGTTATCGTTCCGGTCTTAAGAGGTGTGGAACAAATTCGATCATTTTGGTATTAAAAATGGGTTGATTCAAAAAGCAAAGCTAAATCAATCTGTCTAGAACCATTTGTTAGCCGAACGTCTATTTTAGCATAAAGCGGATTTAAAAACTAGGCCAAATCAATCAGCCTGCAATGAATGAAGGCAATCCGACAAAAAAGAACAAGGCCTTAAGGAGTCTTGAACTCACCCATAATAATCCTCCCAAAATCTGGTGGGTGAACCATTTCTTCTCGTCCCCACAACCAAAATTCTTCCCTGGCCTTTAATAAATCTTTCAAAAAAAAAAAAATCAGTTGAATTTGAACATGAGATAAATATTTTGAAATTATTAGGTACTTATTTGTAAGCAAGTGGTCTCTGTGTCCAGTGTCATACTACTCCCTCTTCATCGAATAATTCAAATAACCATCTCCTAAGAAAGTTTTTTTTTTTTTTTTTTTTTTTTTTTTTTGTCTAGAGATATGATATATTCAGGCCACGCACCTTGCTTGATCTTAGGACCACACAGAATGAATGTCGCAGTTAGCAATGCAAGGAGATATGTTTGTTGCTCATTTGTATTATTGAATTGGTAAAACCCACTTTTGGAATTTTAGAAAGAAATAATGAACATGGATAGGCATATTAGCCCCATCATATCTCTCACAAGATAGATGTTTTGCCTTCCAAGTTCCAAGTACTCAGCTCGTGCTTGAATATCTACTATCCAATCCGTACGTGCTCAGGGTTTGGAGCTTTGATTTATGGTTCTAGACATGATGCACGCACATCAGATCGACTAGCATTTGTTTACAAGTCGTCATAAGTTAATCAGCTGCTGGGAACTGACCTGCCGCTCGGTCGGTGGATGCCTTGCCTTGCCTGCCGCGCGTCGATCCAACCACGCGCGCACGCACCGAACCGCGCGTCCGGCCGGTTGTGCTCGCTCGCTCGTGGCCGCAGTCCAGCACGCCCTGACCGTACGTGCCACGGCAGCAGGCAGGTAGGCGGGGACACGGAGGCCGGCCCGGCCGGCGTCTACCGCTACCGGCCGGGCGGTGAGCTAGCTAGCTAGCCACCATGGCCAAAGGACAAGAGGACACACGACACGCGCGACTGGCCTGTCGCGACGCACAGGTGGCGCGACCGGGTCGGACAGGAACCGTTCGGCCGGGCAAGGCAGGATTGGAAGAGTTGCCTACTACGATTTCTTCCGATCCGGCCGGTCGGTCCCCGTCTGATGTGGCCCACTTTGTTGGCTCTTGCTCGATCTCGCTCCCAGCGCGGCAGTCACGGGCAAGATGCCCCGTGACTGGCGGCTAGTGTTGTCCGCATCGATCCACCTCGATCTGCCTCGTCATCACTCGCGTCGCTGCTGCTCTCCAACCTGAAGAGGACAAGACATGGAAAGGACACAGAGTTATGTATGCGTGCTATGCTAATCATAGTTGATCGAGCAGATGACAACTCGATCTTCGTCGGCGTCACGTACGTACGCTCCCGTGCGTGTGTGGGAGTGCAGCTGGAGCGCCGGATGCACACGGCCCGGGCATGGATCCAATCATGACCAATGAGGTCGCCGTAGGTTCTCTATAGAGTAACAGTTTGTCAGTATTACAGGTACTATGTATTAGCTGTGTACTCCGTTAGTCAAAACACCTAAGGTTTTAACTAAAATACGCATAAACCTTTAAAAGCTTTGACCATGGATAGTACTCACAGTATTTTGCTGAGAAATTATATCTGAGAGGATGTCGATTTTTAAAAAAGAAATACAAGCAGTTGTCAAAGTCCCTCCAAGAATCCGATTTTTTTTTTTTTTTTTTGACCAGGCAAAATCTGAATTTTACTAATTTTGAGCAATTGTTAGTCAAATTCGATGCATGTCTAGCACATAAATTTGCATCATATGTAATGTATTTGTTGTATTCAAAGGATCTAAAATTTAGCTAACTAAATCAGCCGATAAAGTTTAGTTGGGCATGTTTGGTTTGGTGGACCAAAAAAAGGTCTCTTTGAGTCACTTTTAGTCAAGGCGTTTGGATCAAATGGCCTAAAACATGGAGTTACCTAGCTAAACCAACTCGCTAAAGTTTAGCTGCCCAAACCAAACAATTAAGGAGTTATTATATATATATGGGCATGTAGCCCGAGCTTGACAACCCCAAAGACGAGGCCGCTTTTTTGGCCCTGTCAAAACACGACTCAGTCACGGTGGCGGGGGGGCGGCTGGCATGGCCCGAAGGTGCAGGCCATGATTTGACTCAACCCACAACTGTATCTTTCATTCCCCGACCCTAAAAAGCCTAATCCACTCAACCACCCCCACTTCCGGTCGCGTGCGTCTCTCTCCCGCCTCCAACGCCCGGTTGTGAGTCGCAAACTTGCAACTCACGAGCCGCTACGCCGCCGCTTCTACACCGTCGGCGCACCTCCTCCTCGCCCGTGCAATCTTGACATACACCTCATCCTTCCTCACACGACGCCCGATGGCGAGCGAGAGCTGGCGGGGCCATGCCCCCCCTAACATCACAATAAATACTTTATGGAACATATAATTTAATAATCTATATTAAATATATAATTAAAGCTTTTGTCATATATTTTTTTATGACTTCTCTAAAAACAAAAATCACACGATTCATATTTAATCATTGGTTTGGACCTTTACAATTAATTCTCGGTCTCGCTTCCATGCTTTCGTTTGCCATGGAAAGAATAGTGTGCACAGTTAAATCATTGTAAAAATCCAAGCAAATAATATACAACCCGTTCTTATATGGTTAACCGGCCCCCTTATGCTTATGCATAATTTTACGGCTCCGCCAGCGACGACACCGCATGTACTTGGCGACCTCGGTTGCGTCCTTCATGCCCTCCGGTGTGGCCACGGCGGCGATAACATCAAGGGCTACGGCGGCGGCGGCCCCTATCGCGGCGGCGACAACGGATGTGAGTGCGGATGCCAACCAGAAGACCACCTCCCCCACGGCCGGATATCCGGCCTCGGCGACTGCGAACACGTCGGCGGGTTGGGTGGCGCCACCGCCCGCGATGGTTGTGCCCCCACCCCCATCTCTCTCTTTCTATCTCTCGGCATTTTGGTGGACCACGGGCCCTGAAGATCTCTAGATTGGTTTTGGCTAATTAGTGACATCCTTAGGACTAATCTCTCTATGCTAAGTGTTTGTTTTAGTTGGAGATTGGCCAAGCCAAGGTTGGTACATGATGGTCATGGTGGATGGATCGAGATGATTCAAATAATGATCAAGTGCATGACTTGGAGTGGATCGAGGATCAAAATGGGCTCAAGGCAAAGGTATATCCATAGGGCCATTTTGATTTTACACTCAAGACACCATAGAGGGTGTGAGTGAGTATAGGATCGATAAAGCCGTACTATAAAAAGAGGGAAAAACTATCGTATACATATCGGTCCTCATGTGCCTCTAGGTTCAAAATCATTTGCATGCATTCTAACCTAGAGAGCTAACTTCGCACTTGATGGAAAATGTTTTTAAAATGCTAACACATGGTGTCGGGTGTTCTTCGACATGTCGGCAACAAGAATCAAGTGACGAAAAGTTGGTTTGGAGCAAAGGCGAAGGAACGGCAACAAAACAACGGATTTTCGCAGCTCAGATGGCGACCGAGCGCGGGCGGGCGGCGGCAAAAGTGACCGGACGACCGGTTGTGTCGCGTCCGGCGAGAGCTTGTTTTTCGAGCTCCCGACCGAGGCGACGGACGCGGACCGACCGGACCACCTGGAAGCCCATCGGACGGACGACGGGCCGGGCCCGTCCAGGGGTTGAGCGGTCCGATTGGGGTTCATTGGTTGTGACCGGACCCACCGGCCGGACTCACTTTGGTGAGTCCGGGCCGATCTCCCGTCGAGGCTGATTTGTGCATGTTTTGCACCCCAACGGTGGGATTTTGTGGTGGGGGTATTTATACCCCTTTGGCCGGTTTTGGAAGCTCTCTTGGTCATTTGAAATCAATCCTAACACCTCTAGAGCTGAGCACACTCCCTCCTCCTCACTCCTCTTGCTTGTGAGCATCATAGTGAGTTGAGGTGATTCAAGTGCACTTTGCTTTGATCTTTGCATCTAATGGCACTTGGGGGATCGTTGTGAGCCGGTGGATTTCTTGTTGCTCTTGGAGAGCACCACTCCTAGCCGGCTTGGTGATTGGTGGAGGCGTTGGCAAGAGAAGGTGAATGTTCTTGGCCACCTCCGGTGATTTGTGAGAGGATTACGCACTCCTCATCGGGAAGACAAAGTGCAAATAATATATTGCTCGTGTCTTGGGTACCTCTCATTTGCATTGGGTGTAAGAAGCCTAAAGGCAATTGGCTTGGAGTGAGCTCCACCTTGACCCACACGTGAGAAGGTCGGCACAACGGAGATTAGCTTGAGGGTGCTCAAGTGAACTTCGGGTTAAATCTCGTGTCTCCATTTGTCTCTCCGTGATTGGCTTCAATTGGATTATCTCATTGTTTCATCCTCGGTGATTGGATTGACTAGCCTCGACATTGTGGTATATCACCTCTACACTCTTGCATTACTTTCATATATATTGTGCTAGTGTAGTTTGAGTAGACTTGCTTAGTTGCTAGAGTAAGTAGCTTGTTCAACTAGTGGTAAAAGTAGAGACATAGCCCTTGTGTGTGAATTAGAGACTACAACAACTAGAATTGTCAATAGGAGGCTTGCCGACAAGTAGAGCTAGAGCAAACACATTTACGCTTTGTTAATTACTAACAAGTTGCTTTAGTGATTTTGTAGAAATTTTATTAGGCTATTCACCCCCCTCTAGCCATTTTAGGACCTTTTCACCGGCCTGGCCTACTAAAAGGCCATGTTCCTCGGGCTTCCCCGCCACGAAAAGTGGCCCGTTTCTAGTGCTTGGGCCGAAGGCTAGGGCCGCATGCCTAATAGGCACGGCACGCAAGCCGCAAGGTACAACGTCCCTTGTCCGCCCAACCCCATGGAGCCGTGCCAGCATGTTGTCCATCTACACGAGTACTCTCACTGTCTCTAATTGATTGTTGTTGTTGGTTTCCATGTCCAAAGTTTTACTCAATTTTATAAAATACGCACTCTAAGTCAATTTATTTATTCAAAAACTATATTCAATTATCTACCTAATGATATCATATATTGAGTTAAAGTTGTTTCTCAAAAAAATGAAATCGATAAACATTTAGGTATTGGAGCCATTATATTAACGTAGCACTATTTGCTGAATAGAGCAAAGACTTCAAGATCGTATAGTTGATCAGCAATCGCACCTACAGGCTACAGTAGTATTAAATACGGACAGTTAGGTAGCCCCGGACGGCCACTTGTCCAATCGATCCTGGTACGTACGCATGATGCTATACGCACGTCAGCTGTGACGACTAGAATATGGATCGGTCGATCCAGTATGCGTCGACATTCTGCCAGCGTGTCCATGATTGTCCATCGTACGGTTTTCCAGATCCGCACAGCGATGTGTACTGTACAAGTGTAGGTAGTAGTTGGCATCGGATTAGTCAGAAGCGCTATAAACACGATCGAGTTTCCGGAGACGATTCAGCTAGCGCGCTGTAGCACACGGTCACTTGATCGGCGATCGAGTCGATCTGGACTTGATATGATCGACGAATTCGCCGGATGTACAGCTTGGGAATCGGATCGAGGTTGCAGGCATCTATGACGACTTGCTGCGTTTCACATGCGCAAACATTGGACCCTGAATAAGCTCTCGATTCACGCGACGGCAAAAAGAAACAGAGTGGTGCTATGTATGGCGACGAAACTCCCGTGAGTCGTGACGGATTATTGTACGTACCTACGTACGCGTAGTAGCAACGAGTCATGGTCCGCTAGCGTACGTCCAACTAGCTACTGAAGGTTCCAATAAGCGTTTTCGTCGCCGGGACTGAGCAAAGCCCAGCGCAGCCACACGGGTGCATCTCGTCGTCGACTGATCGACCGACGCCGGGGCCAACTGAAAGCGACGCCGCCGCGCAACGGACGACACGTCGTTTTGGCCGGCACGGCCCCGCTCAGCAGCAGCAGCAGCCAACGAACTCGCTGGCCTATCCATCGGTGTCGGCCTGCCTGGAGACGCCACCCTCTGCCGGCCTGCTCGCTCGCTCTAGAAGGTCACATGCATGGCCGATAAGATCGCCTTCACGCACATGGCCTTGCAAAATTTTCGTCCCAGACACTGTTACTTTGCACCCACTGTTGATCGACCTCGACCTCGACCCCGAACGCAATAATTTGATCTTCACGTTGGAACATGCCACGCTACCCAATGACACCAATCCCTACATTGTATACTCTTACTATACTTGACTTACCCAAAACACACCATGTATATGTAGCTACTAGGTAGTTAAGGAGAGATTTGCAAGCGATTAAAATTAACGATTGACTTAGTCGTCACATGCATGGTCACTCACATCACATCACACGCGGGCACATGCCGTCTTTATATCTGCCCGCTGCCTCCTCCCCCTCACACCTTGGTTTCCCAACACATCATCTACGTGCATACACCGATCGATCGGAGGGCATCTCAGTGAGATCGACCACCTCACCTCTTGCAGAGAGCTAGCAGAGAAGAGACATAGTAATGGGCAACTCCATTGGCGGGAAGCGGCGGAGGTCAGCGAGGGTGATGACGGTGGCCGGCGCCACCTACAAGTACCGTCCACCCGCGTCGGCCGGCGACGCGCTACGCGACCACCCGGGCCACCACCACCTGCTGGAGTCGGAGGAGGTACGTCGCCTCGGCGTGCGCGCGCGCCCGCTCGACCCCGACGCGCCGCTCAAGCCCGGGAAGCTCTACTTCCTCGTCGACCTGCCCAGCCTGTCATCATCAGCACGGCGGCGCCAGCCACAGCGCACCTGGTCCGGCGCGCTCCACTACGGCGGCAGCGGATCATCAGCCGGCGGCGCCGCCGCAGCAGGGGCAGGGCGGCTGCAGAGCATGATGCTGGCGCGGCGGTCGGCGTCCGACGTGGCCGCGTCCGTGCTGGCGTCCCCTCCGTGTTGTCGTCCGTCGAGGCCGTAGGCGGCGACGGCGGCGGCGTGCGGTTGCGGGTGCGGCTGCCCAAGGCCGACGTGCAGCGGCTTGTTAAGAGAGCCGCGACGCCGCTGATGCTGCTGAGAAGATCATGCAGCTCTGCGTCGCCAGGGACCAGCGCCAGTACCGGTCCGCGCCGGCCACGCCACTCGTTGTGCCCGTGCCCGCGCCGTTGCCGACGACGCCGCTGCCGCTGCTGCCGGCGATCATCTCGTCGTCGTCGTCGTCGTCGCGCAAGGATTTCGTCGAGAACGGCGGCAAGTCCGCGGCATCCGGCAAGAAAGAGGTGCGTCGTCCGTCTCCGTCCACAACCATTTCCTTTCCTACTCCCCATTATGATCGATCAGCTTAATTTCGACCACTAGAAACAGACAAAGAATTATAGCAGAGAACGTACGTTGAACAACTTAATTTCCTACTCCCAATTATTAGCAACTTCATTCGCACGTACTGTAGTGAGTATTTGACATGTTCCGAATTCCGGACCAGCCATTTCGTACCACAAGTCCATTTCAAGACTCAAGAGTCATCATCTTCCTAATCTTGGTAGGTAAGGGTACATATTAAGTCGAGTATACGTACACAGCTCTCACACCACCAGCCTTTACTCTCCTACGATCGAAGTACTAGTATGAGTAAAATGTGCCCAATCGGGTATAGTCGTGCAAGAACCACACTTGAAAAAGGGCAATAAGGCAATGACACTACAAAAGCTCGCCATAGTTGTTTGAACTTATCAGCACGACTTATCAATCATGGTGTTTTTGTCTTACAACAAAACAGCACCGGCTGACTTATCACAGGAACCATGAGACAAAGCCCTTAATTGAATTAGTTAACTGTTGATAGAGGAATTCTCGCAAAAAAAAAAAAAAGGAGGCGTGTGGCATGATACAGTGGTCCAGTAGTAGAAGGGTTTAGGTGACGGATGTGGGCATGCATGTGATGACGGGGACAGGTATACGGTACCATGTGGAGAGTGGTCACTCGGTCTACCTGTTTAGGTGCGCTGATGCTACTGCTGTACTGTGCCTGATGTGATGTGGCGCTGTCTAATTGCATTGATTTTCGAGCTGTTAACTGTGCTCGATGGCGTACCATCAGGTATAATCGAGCTAAAAAAACAAAATCGGAAGGGCAGACTGTCACTCGGTTTTATATTAAGGGTTGCAGGGTTCGAACTCAGAATCTTATGGCTTTAGGCTGCTCTAGCCAATTGGCCTACGAGAGCCCCGCATAATCGGGCTAAACAGACCAGCGTTTGGCAAAGTCAAATGCATTCAAACATTAGAACTAGAGACTTTCAGAGAGTAGTACTATAGTTTCATTTAATTTGCATCATCCTATAAACAATTTGTCATGTTTGGTAAGCTGAGCTTGTACGTAGGTAGGATCGGGCAGGTCGTAGGGTTGTTACTTACGGACTACTGTACTTAATAGTAGAAAAGACTAACTTGCCAATTAACAACTGAAGGTCAACGAGCAAGGTACGTACAATAGATCGTCGTAAGTCCTAATGTACAAGTTCAGCCTTACCAAACATGAAAAATTGTTTAGGATGCCGGCATGTGGTAAGATTCTGATACGAATGCGGTTGTACTTGTACCTAGTTAATTAAGGTACAGATCTCAATCAAGATGCATGGCTCTGGTATACTAATATCTCAAGGTGTTTAATTAGTTGCAACCACGTGGGCTCGATCAATGCTTCAACAACTCGTTTGACATATATACTCCAGTATATGCAGAGATCGATCCCGGCCACAGCAGGGGCTAGTCATGTGCCCTGTCGAGATCGACACGACACCTAACGGATTCCACGTAGCTTAACACGCAACGCTGCAATTCCTCCGGTTCTTATTCCGTCCACATCTAGAAATAAAAGCATCCTTGTAACATTTCAGTGAACGGTGCTTGCTTGTAGAATCAACAGCCGGTTGCCGCTCTGTCGGTTAGGCCGACCGCTGTTGATCGACGAAAATGCTAGGTGTTAGTGCTCACTCAGTCATTCATTCAGTCAGAGACCGGCCGGTAGGCGGCAGGCCGGACAATCATGCTGCAAAGCCCTCCCCTTTCGGTGGAAAAGAGAGAACAAATCAGTGGGAAAGAGCACCTTGTTGATCACAACCGAGCTAGAACTGCTATACCACTGGCTTTCACTTGAAGCAAGCAACTAGCTCATCACGCAGCAAGACCGGCAGCATGCTGTAACCGCACAGTAGTGTTAGTTAGTGTGGTAAACAGCTAAAAGCCGGCCGGATAGAGGAGTCAACACCGCACATATGTAGGCAAATTTGTAACAGCGCCGAGACCTTTTTTTTTTTGGCCTGCTTTTGTCGATCTTTTCCAAAAAGTATGCGGATCTAAATAAAGTGATATGAAACCGTCACTATTATTAGCTGACAAATGTAAGCAACTAATTAACAACTTCTTCTTCTTTTCGTCTTTGATGCATTGTCCCTTTCAGAAACGGGCGAGGTTCGTGACGGTACCGGACGAGATCATCGGCTTCTGAATTCTGATCACCGGCGGCCGATCAATGCCGTGACGAGTGACGACGACGACTGGCGGCCGCCGGGATCCTAATTGATCCTGGATCGCAGCATGCAGGGCCTGCTTGGTTGGTATCCATTTGCCAAACCAAAAATCACGACGTCGCCAAAAATTTTTGGTCATCAATTGGTTCATTGGCAAAGGATTGGCATCACTAATTTTATGCCAAAGTTTTGGCAACTCTCTAGAATGTTCTTAAACTACATGTGAAAAAAGAAAGTTGGCAAGCCTTTATTTTGGCAATCAACCAAATGCACACCTATATTTTTTTGCCCTAACTTTTGGCAATCCTTATTTGGTAAGCCTCAAGTTTTGGCTTACCATGATTTTGGTTGGGCAAAATTGGTAGCCAACCAAAGCAGGCCCGCAGTCTCTCGATCTCCCAAGCCACAAATTCGATCGGATCGGAGGAGTTTGCGGGTGCATAATGCGTGCGTGCGTGCGTGCCTGAATATATATAGCAAAAGAGCAGCTGTGTGTAAATTAAGCGGTCAGGCCGGGAACATGAGAAGCTGCATATGTGAATGCCTTCCTGTCTCCCGGGCTTCATTCTGTCGATCTCCACTGTACTCTCTAGTGTGTGTGTGTGGTGTGGTCTCGTGCACTCACTTGAGTACTTCATTTCAATTCACTCATGGTGTACATAGAGTATACTGCTTGAGGCCAAGCTAGTGCGATCATGGAATGAACCCACTGCACCTGCCTTTTCGCAGCCTCTCTTTTTCCCAGTGCGCATCATCGTCCTGTGGATGCCTTTCATATATATATTCATGCATGACAGCTTCGACCCGGTGTGTAAGTGTGTACTGACTTTTATGAAAACTGAAGTGTGGAATCTGAAAAGCTTTGCTGATTACTGTACAGTGATACTATTGGCGTGGCAAAGTGGCGTCATGAATGATGCTATCTAATTACTAATATTTTTCTGGAGTAGTTCTACATTTTAAAATTTAATGACTATTTCCATGTTTTCATTCCTGTTTTCCTTCTTTGATTGGATCGTCTGAATATCTGGTACAAAAAGGAAATTATTGTTGATGCCATGGTTATCATTTTGCACAACTTGCAAAAAAGACATTTTTACAGTAGTCCGAAGCAAAAAAAAAAAAAAAAAAAAAAAAAAAAAAAAGGTCTTCTCTGGGAGGGATGGGACTCTTCCTTGATTTCAAATACCCCTCGTAGCTTGTTTGAATGGACTCGTATTTCATACTAATCCATGTGTGTTCATACTAATCAATGTAAATTGAGATATAGACATGAGTAAACAAGATCTAAGTTGAGTAGACACTACCGTCCGCGTCGCCACTACGCGGGTGGCCCGGCGGAACCCTAGCCGTCGCCTCTCCTCAGCCCTCTCCCTTCCCATCTCCGGCCACGCCGCTGCACGAGTAGGCTGCCGGCAGGGCTGCATCTCCCCTCGATGTTGTAGCGGCGGGCGGGATGGCCTGACTAGCGGTGCGTTGGCTCCCCTGGTTGCGTGGGGCTAGGCGAGGGGCGCCCAGCGGTCCGAGCAGGGCAAGGGTAGCGGCGGCGGCTTTCCACCGATCTCCTCCTACTCACTTGGCGGCGTGAGCCGTCATGGTTGTTCCTATGCTTGGGTGGCCGGTTCTGGTGTGCGTATGCGCCCAGATCCGACGTTGCTAGCCCGTGGAGGCGGTGACCATGGTGGGGAGTCCATTCCGGATTTCATCGATCTGCGGTCGACTTCCATGGAGGTGGCGTCTTCGACGGAGGCTAGCCGTGAAAGTGTTGTCCGTCGGGGCAGGTTCCATGGCGCTTAGCAAGTGGCCGATTGGGGTCCTTCCTCGCCTTTGTGGAGTGGCTGCGCCCGGCGGTGATCTGCTTCTAGAGGCGGGACCCGTCGCGGCATGCGCCGCCCACTCGCTCTTTGTTGTACCTGGCTAGGTGGGGTAGCCGGCGGCCAAATCAAGATGGATGCGGCGGCGGGGCAACTCGTCGACGACATCCAGTTTCCGGATCGATGGCGTACGGTACGACTTTTGGTGGGCGCTAGCAATGCTGCCATGTTTTGGCGACGGTGGCGCTGCGGTGCCACATTCCTTGGAGGCGTCGTTTCAAGATCTGTCCGGGGTGAAAACCCTACGTTTCAAGATCTGTCCCGGTGAAAACCCTACACCCGGTGCCTCTAGTGGGCGATGATGGTGTCTTTGGGCGTCATTTTCTCTTTGGAAACGTCGCTTTTGGAAGATCCCTTAGATTTTCGGCTTTGATGCAGGCATCATGGTGGTGCCCCAGCGCATATACCGGATGTTTTGTGATGTTGCCGGGAAATACTGGAGTCTCCAATGTTGTGTTGGAGATGTATTTTTTTCCGTCAATTTTTTTTCCTTAGTTGTAATAGTGGTGTCTTGTGACTTTTGTCTTACCTGAAACACTTGGTTACCTTTTGTAATAATTTGGCACGATGCATCCTCGATAGAGGATGATTGAAGCCGGAAATTTAATATTTCCTTTATCTAAAAAACAAGTCTAAATCGGTTACTGCATAGTCATAGAGTCCCTCGATAACCCTGCACGCATTGCCCAATTCTTGCTGACGATCGTCTTCACCGTAGTACTACATACAGAAGACAGAATCATGGGCCACCAAATCGATCCCGAAACTTTTGGGGTTCCTGTGGCAGCCATAATGGCTTACATCATGGGAGCCAGCATGCGCCACTGGCCGATCCAGGGTTCCACATAACCATCGCTCTCCCTGGTTCCTTGCGTGCATGATTGGGATCAAGACCGTATCAGCTAAATCTTCTAAGAAATTGTAACAATGGTGCGTTTTGGCATAGCATTGATGCCGAAGCTTTAATTTGGGGAGCAATGCACGCAATCACGCGTCAAATTTAGGTTGCTGGCCGGAGGACGTCATCGTTTCTCTAGAACACTAAACTGAAGGTTGGTACTTGGTATCATGTCCAATTCGATTTTCTAGGAGGGAACCGCCCGGAAAGGGCAGCGCGAGCTGAGCAGCAAGCCCTCAGCCGTCGGATTTGGAGAGCCTTCATCATTCTGAGTTGTTGTCTTACCGTCGGCGGAATAGCAATGTTTGTCCTTCGAGGCTCAATTTCATTCCTAATAAATTTTCCAAAAAGCTGTTTCAATCATCACATTTAACTCTTAGGCTCGATTCCATCCTAAATTTTGTATTTTACGCTCAACTTGATCCATGAGCTCTATCAAGTACATCTCAGTCCTCAAACTGTTATTTTTGTTAAGATAAGGTTAGTTAGAGGGCCATGCGCCCGACCTGTGTAATCTAGCCTAGGCTTACTTGTGTTGTAATCTAGGTAGATATATACTTTTCTTGTACTCAATGCTTATGTAAACATTTTGATGTACAAGCCATGCCATGGGCTTCCTCGGCCTATATAACACGTAACCCGAAAATACCCCCAAAGGGTATCGTTCCACCCAACAATTTTCAATTCAACCTTGTCCATCATCAACTTGACAATTTTCAATTCAACCTTGTCCATCATCCTGTTTCCTATGCTGTAATGTTGCGCCTGGTCAGTTCCGGATCCGCCAACGATGGGAAATAGAAGAAT
Organism: Hyparrhenia diplandra; assembly: GCA_015847255.1. NCBI lineage: Eukaryota > Viridiplantae > Streptophyta > Magnoliopsida > Poales > Poaceae > Hyparrhenia > Hyparrhenia diplandra. Next base: position 141,152 of record JADLZK010000403.1, on the reverse strand, counting down.
AATATATATTGATCTAAAACTCTTTAATGGCCCTTGATAATTCCCAATGTTACTTTAAAATGGTACTGTTTATATGCATCCAACTAAATGATTTTTTTGGGGACAATTGTGTGGTTGAGTTTAATATTATTTATTATATTAATAATCCATGGATATATTAAACAAAAAGTAGATCGACAATATTAAAACAAAACTAGATCGACAATTTTTTCCCTCGACTAATTTTAGCATGAGACTAGACTAATAGTGTATTAAAAATAATATTGTATCCATAGGCTAAAAACAATTATTTTTACAAATATTTAGTCCTGGATTTGTAGTCATTTTAAAATTTGTATATAAATGTTGAAAGTGTGTTATATGATTCGGTGGGGGAATGACGCTAGGGACAATAGTATCCAACGATAATTGTCTCAACTTGCGGGTTGTGCTGGAAAAAGGATGGAGTTGAGAAAAAAAGGAAAATTTTAACGAGTAAAATGAAGTTGTCAAAAAAAAAAGAGTAAAATGCATTTAATTTATGGATGAAATTGTGCTAAATATAAAGTTTAACTACTAATTAAATTGGACACTTTGAAGTTTGGGGATGCTGAGCCCAAATATATATATATATATATATATATAGGGTGAGGTTTTTCTACTCCCGGGAGCAGTTACTCCCCGTCTATTTTGTACCGCAGCTGCCTCAACACTACCAGCCGTAATGGGTCCGCATGTGGTTGAATCGGATCCAATTAACGTGGAGCCTAACCGGTTGAGATAATTGAGGAATGCATGTGGTTAATATTATATCCTACTTCGTTGCCGTGATTTCCGGTTCGATACTTTTTCATACGAGAGTGCATGCTAGGCATATACACGTATCTTTCTCATACGAGGGTACATATTAATACTTAGTATATACACATACTTTTTTAAGCACTTGCATGTTGTTGAAGCCTCGAGCCGCCATTTTATAGTCGCTACTCGCTAGCATACTCAGACGTGTTTTAAGCACTTGCATGTTGTGAAAAGTATATAGTGTATATACACACGTCACATCACATTCATAATTTTTGAAGAGTATGTATATATGCATACTTTTTTCTTCAAAGGGTTACTTATTCATACTTATTTAAAAGAAGTATGTACAGATACTTTTTGTAGATGGATTACATTTTAGAAACAAATTAAGTATATTTTAATGCGTACACGATTCGAGTATGTCCATATCTATACTTTTTGAAATTTAGTATCTGTACATACTATTGAGATTAAAGTATTTACACATACTTACATGTATATACTTTTTATGGTGGAGTGTCATACATACTTTTTTAGAATAGAGTATTCATACATACTTTTTTTGAAATTGAGTATCTGTACATACTATTTTAAATACAGTATTTATACATACATTTTTTTGAATAGATCAGTATGCATACATACACCAAGATTTTATTAGTATAAGTGCATACTTAGACCGCATGATCGTTGTATACATGCATACATTCACGTATAGAGGTATACAAAACATCCACAGTATATTTACATACTTTTTTGAGAAATGAGTATATGTATATACACGAAAAAATGCTTGATATATGTACATACTTCTTTGACGGGCATGAATATCAGTTCATATTTATTACGAGTATCTACATTATTATGAGCATATTATTTTACTAGTAGTATTTATCTCTAAGCTTGCTTTTGGTTGCTGGTGCACCGAATGCTTCCTGGTCGTCACAGGGATGAATCATGGACAGGCAGACAACATTGGCGATGTAGACGTAGCTTCCTCGAGATTCAGTCTGCTACCTGGTTCAAGAAGACAAAATGAGAAACTAGTCTGTATAGATCAACCAACGAGGGATGGAGTAAACTGAAATCATATTGGTGTACTTTACACATACTATACTGAGAAAGAAACACTAATGAAAATAGAACACTATACTGAAGAATCATCGCTGGCATGTTGCAGAATCACATACGATGGCAAAAGTAGCGGTCACAATTTTTTTTTAGGGGTGAGGGGCCGGGGGCTCCAGTTGCGGCCACAAGTTGCTAGATCGAGTTACGGATCTGCATGGTGCAAGGAGATTAGATTGGAATAAACAAATCGATCCCCACGGTAAGGGTTAGGACTGTTGCTCCTAATCATAGAAGAGAGATATATTAAATGTGCTGTCTAGGCTTCACGGATCTGAATGCCGCGTGTATATGTATATACTTTTGCTAATTTTTGTTTTCGATATGTAGTCTTTCGGCAGATCGGATTGTCTGGTGGACAGAAGCCGCCGCCGGAGAAGAACCAGCCTCGTATCCATCAGCAGCCAGTCGACGCCGAAAAACTGGTCCCGCCGCCTGGTGATGAATCGAGCAGGATTTTGCCCATCCATTGATTTAGTCGGCAGAGATCACAATATCGACATCGTTCCAATTGACCATCACCTACTATATATGGTTAGATCAAAAGAATGAATCAGAGATTAATTAAATGATTACCTCTACCAAACGGAGGGACATTTGGGGATTCGGAGCACCATGAACGGACGGCGGCCGCAGGTCAGTTTCCGTCGCTATCGCAAATACACGGGTGAGAGCAGATCGGATCGGTATATATTTATATTCAAACTACTAATGGGTCCGTTTCTTTCACCCGCTAATGAACCAGGCAGTGCCGCACCACGTTAGGAGAGACTGTACGTGTAAATCTAGGTGGGAGTAGCTACTCTTAGGGAGTAGAAAAAGATTTTCCATATATATATATATATATATATATATTTGAAGTCTCTTGGCCCATTGGCAACCGAGGAAAGGGACCTTGAGAAGCAATACATCCTCGTAAAACATGGCCATTGCTCGGCCCATCACAAAATGTGTCCACAATCCATGCAATGTGTTTTGTTAATTTACGGAAAAGCAAAGGCGTTGCTATCATGCTGAGTGGGCTGAAACTAATTTTAGTTCTAATCAGAAAGATCCTTTACGAGTGGATCTTGCAAGAAAAATAGTTTTTATTAAAAAAGATTTATTAGGGTATATTTGGTTTAATGGATATCTATCCACGGGAGATAATTGTTTATATTTTGAACACATTTTTGGTTCACGACCAACCTGGATAGAGCGGGCATCTAAATAAAATCTTCATTATATGCTGGATGATTCTGCCAACAAAAAAGGGACAGGACGAGCTCATCCACATCTTCTAATATGTGCTATTAGAATTTTTTTTTTTTTCTAATTTGTCAGTTTTTTTTTTTTGTAATCTGGATATTAAGTTCTATGATTTTATTTTAGGATGTTCAGCTAGTACAAATATATATGTTCTATAATTATATATTGAAGTATTCACATAGTATCTGTGAATCCAACACTATACTTTAGGATATATATAAATATTATTTTGTGATGTTATTTAAATTTTTTCTCAAGTTTTTTTCTTATTATACTTTAATTAAGTAGCTTATTTTCCTTTTTTTCTTTTTGACTTTTCTACATTTCATGAGATATATATTGTGTTGTTCATCTAGTATTGTCGGGTCTAATACTACCGTCCACAAGTAATGTCCGGCTAATCTCGTGCTCCGATGGCCTAGCTCTAGAAACAATGACACGAGATTTATCTTGGTTCGGGGCAAATCGCGCACCCTAGTCCGATGGTGATCACTATCCGAGCTCAAATGCTCATACCGGGGGCTAGTACAAGCTGGGCGAGAGGGGAAAAGGCTCCCAAGTCTCTCGTGATTGAGGCAAGTGCCAATATCGAAAGTGGATGTGTGAGTGGGTGCTATGAAGCCGGGGGATTGAACTCGCCTCAACCCGGTGGGTGGCCTCCCCCTTTATAGCCGCAAGGGGCGAGGCTCATGAGCTCCCCTCGGGTTGAAGACTTGAAGAAAAGAGAATACATGTACGGGGTGATAGATGCAGGAAAAGAGCTCTCGACGCAGGCTCACTATGCGGGCAAGAGCTCCCTTAGCTCTGGAGCACTCCGGTGTCGAAATTGGTCATCGCCGCGACGCTGGAATCATGGTTTGGGCGGTGGTCGCCGCCCCGCTCCAATATCGTAGTTGGAGAGGCGTCTTCTCGGCATGGGCGCCCATACCGGATGGGGAGGTTTACCTCGTACGTACCCGCACGGCATCGCGGGCGGAGTAGTTGGAGTGGACGGGGCATGACGAGGTGACCGTCGACAGGCTCTTTCCCCTCATCAGAGCCCGGCGTGGCTACGCGGGTCGCCAGAGTTGTTGAGCCGCCGAGAGTAGTTGACCAACTCCGCACTGCCAGGCTTCCCGAGAAGGCGGGGATGAGGTCTTTGAAGGACGTTGTAGAGCTCGTCGCAGGGAGCTCGATGAGGGCTGGAAAGAGGTTCGGAAAAGGTCGAGTCGGCGAAGACCGAGAGTTCGTTATCGGAGCCTCGAGCGGCGCGGAAAGATGGATCTCGCCCGGAGAGCTCGTGTGCGGAGCTCGAGCGAGGTGGTGAGGCTTGCCCTCGCTACGGAGCTCGTGCGTGGTGAAGACTTCGTGTGCCGCGGTGGGGCGCCTTGCCTTGTTGCGTCTCGTGCGATCGAGGTCCCGAGTCGCTTTGGTTTGTTGATGGCGGGTTGGGCGCTCTTGTATGAGTGTCCCAAATATCGATCCCCCACAAGTAGCCCCATCCATCCGGGGAGAAGGGTCTCTCCCAGATGCTATTTTCGCGTGGTGGCCTTTCGCAGAGGGGGCCCTTGTCGTAGGATTGATGTTTGTTCATTAGGTGCGCACGAGGCGCACCTCGCGGGTGTAGCCCCCGAGGCTCCATGAGAATGATAGGTTCTCGCGGAGGCTTTTTAGAATTTCCGTGGGCTCATCAACCCATTCCCCTCGCGACTTGTCCCCGGGGGTGGTGAGCTCGAGCTCGATCTTGCCTCGTCGGCCGAGACCGAGTGCTCGGTGAGTTGCCGCCGGATAGTCCAGGTGAGGCCCGAGCTCGAGCCCGTTAAATCATACGACCGCTAGCGGATCACCTCGGGCTCGAGAGCTCAACTTCCGTGGTTCCCGAGCCCCGGGTGATGTCCGGGGTGAGGCGCTCACAATCGTGAGGTTAGCTCGAGTCGAACGTGGCCCTCGGCCGACCGGACGCCAGCAAAAGCCCCCGAGCACTTTCGAGAACTCGCGCAGGGCGTCGATGCCGCTTTCGCAAGGCGCCCTCGCTCGTGGTGTCTCGGGGTGGCTCTCGGAGCTCTTGAGCTGAGCCGCTTCGAACCACGGGGCGGCGGGAGCTCGCGTTTCGAGCTGCGCTTTTTGACTTGGCAATTTGACCGTTGTGCTGAGCTCTTGGACTTTCACCCTGCGTAAAAAATAGCCGTTGGGATCTTATTGAGATTTTTACCGCTGGCGTAAAAGTTATCCCATTAATGTCGCGTCGCTCGGCTTCCGCCAGTGTTAGACGTCTTTGCCGATCTGCGGCGTCCGTTGCGCGGATGTGACGCGGGGTGGGCCCTCCCGGCGGTTCACCTCGACGCCTCCGCCGCTACCGGACCTCTATAAATTGGCGGGAGATCGGGGAGCGGATTCACCTTCCCACTTCTTGCCTTCCTTCGCAGAGAAAGAGAGTTCAATCGCCATTGCTTGCTCGTAGATCCTCGATCTCCCGTCTCCCCCGCTTCCGTCGGCGATCCGCTTTAGAGGCCGAGATGGGCTCCCCGGCTGCCGTCGACGACGACCGAGGCGCCGATAGAGATGCAGCCTCATCGGCGGGCTTCCATACCCGCGGACGGGCGGCGGAGGAGTGCATCATACCACCGGCGTCCCACGCATCTCCCCGACCCGCCGCCGGGCTCGTCGTCGCTCGTCTGCACGGGGTGCTGCTCTTCCCGCGTCTTCAACATGCTCTGCGAGGGGTGGCTGGGGATCCCTCCCAATTGGGAGCTCTTCAAGGCACTTCATCTACGCCAAGATCCAACCCCTGCCGGGCAAGGGAGGCGGCCCAGCCCCGATCACCTGCGTGACGATGCAGCTGCGCGGGGAGAGGGTCCGTGAGTCCTTCACGAAGGGCGACTTCCGTCGGCCAACCCGGGTGGAGGGAGGAGTGGTTCTACCTCAAGAACGACCCCCCATCCCTCCGCCGCGGTTCACCGGCGCGCACCTTCGCCGCCGCGAGCAAGCTGTGGCGCGAGGGTCCGCACCGACCACACCACTGGAGTGGAGCGTGCGGTGAGCAAGATCAAGAGCGCTCCCGGGCGCCGGACCGGCGGTGAACCACATCATCGCGGCCTGGCTCTCCAAGGCCATGGTGCCCCTTCCGCGTCGAGCTCTCCGGTCAGGGAGATGAAGAAGGAGGAGGTCCGCTCGGTTAGGGGACGGCGAATGCCCTTGACCTCACCGTCGACCGGGTGGAATGGTGGATGCCGCGGGTGACGAAGACGGGGAGAGGTTGCCGGGAGCTCCTCAGTCCTCCCCGATCCGGAGACTTCGTGCTGGTAAGTGCTCGCCGTCGCCGCCTCCCCCTTTCGTTGTCTTGAGTCTTGTGACGAGCTCGAGCTCTGGCATAGGTCGGCGGGTGGAGTCCTTCGCCCCATCCCCTTCCTAAGAGGCCGGGAGGCCGCCCTGCCGGCGCCCGCCACAGCCCCCGCCTCGAACGAGGGGCGGGCCTATCCCTGGGCCGCGGCGGCGAGCAGCGGTCGAGGAGGTGGAACACGCGCCGAAATGGCAGGAGCGCCTCGACGCCGGCAGGCCCATGGTCAAGAGGCCGACTTTGTTGGGGCTCGGCGAAGCCGCTGCCCTCGGGCGGGCGCCAGCGAAGCGTGGCGCCCCGCTCCTCGCCTCAACCGCTCCGGCGCCTGCCCCGACGCAGGGCCGGAGCGCGTTCGACCGAGGGACGGCTCGGGCCCGGCAAGGCCGAGGCACGTAAGAGAAGAAGAGGGGTGGCCACGCCAGGCTTTGCCTCCCGTGGTTGCCGGCTGTGCGCACTCGCAGAAGCACTGAGGACGGACGCGGCCGAAGCTCGCCGCAGCACGGGCTCGAAGCTTTGGGCGGTAGCTCGACGATGCCGTTGTCGCTAAGCTTCGGTGCACGCTGAGCTCGAGCGCGACGTTGGCGAGCTCGGCGGTGGTGACGACGAGTCCGACGACAGAGCTTGGGGACGAAGATGGCGGGGCGCGACAACGGGCTCCCGATGATGGCGCTTCCCGTTCAAGGGATTGTCGTCTACCAGCGCCTCACGACCTCCGGCGCCGGCCGTCGGGGTGTGAAGGCGTTTCATACCTCGACCCGCCAGCCGGGCCGACCGGCCCTCAGGCCAGCGCCGTCAATCGGCCGAGCTCGATCGATGAGCTCGGCCGGCGACTACACTAGGCGGCTGACTCCTGGAACTCGTGCCGCAGCCGCAGCTCGGCGGCGGCGGAGGCGTAGAAGGTGGTCCCGGAGGAGACTCCGCCGAGGGAGCGCTTGTGAAAGAAGCTCGCTCGAGGCGAGGCCCCCCCGCCCCGGGAGGTCGTCGCCGAGCACTCTCGCCGCCAACATCTTCGGCGATGAGGATGCTGAGGCGGCGGAGAGGACCGCGCGGGCGGGGAGCGGGCCTAGAGGACGGCCGCGGAGGGTGCCGCCACCACAACGCTGCCGCCGCCCGCCTCGAGTGCCGCCTTTGCCACGGGCGATGATTGAGGTCGACGGGCCAAGGTGTTCCGCTTGCCGTCGCACAACGAAGCCCTCCGCCGGGTGTGGACATCGTTCTTCCTCCGACCTTCGCCCCGGTCGCCTCCACGGCGGCCCCCGTCGCCGAGGACCCGGAAGTCGCCTTCGGTTGGCACCGGGAGAAGTGTGCTCGCCGCCTCTCGCATTCGCCGGCATCATGGTGATCGGAGCTCGCTCCGTCTTTCGACTTGCTCATTAAACATGCTTTGTAGGGCATGCGGGAGGCCGTCGAGGGGTACAATCACCCGGCGAGTCTTCGCCGAGGGCCGGGTGGCTTCCGTGCCGCGGCCGATGGTGCTATGCGCGAGATGTCCGCCGAGCCGGATCGGGCGCAGCCTCCAAAGACCGGGTTCCTTGAAGCCCGAGCGAGGCGGAGGCAACGACCTCATCCTGAAGGGCGGAGGGGCGAGTTGCCCGAGGCCCAGAGAGGTGGACGCCGCCACAGCTGGAGGCATCTTGGCGGGAGGAGGAGCTCAAGCCGCTCTAAACGCTTAGGAAAGAAGATGAAGGGAAGAGCTCGACTCTCCGCAGATGCTCGAGGACAAGAGCTTGAGCGCCGGGCGCTGGAGCGTAGGGCGGAGTCGCTCCAAAAGGACAAGGAGGAGATCGCCGACCGGCTCCACAGCCTTACAATCAGCTCGAGAGTGAGTGCTTTCTCGCTCTTGTCTTATTGTCTTGTATCTTTGGAGCTTGGGGTTGATCGTCCTCATCGGCGTGGTCTTAGGTTATGACCACGAAGCTTCCGAGTCGTGGTGCATGCTCCGTGCCTCGAGGCGAGAGAAAGATCGGGCCGAGGCCGAAAACCACGAAGCCAGTGGTGCAACGAAAGCAAGGGCTCTATGACGAGCCGTGGAGTAAGCGGGCTACCGGCTCCTATCTCGTGTTCTCGTGATCTTACGACTTATGTTCCGGACCTGGCCTTTGCTTGTAAGTGAGAAGCCGGAATTCCGGAAACACGCGGGAGCTCGAGACAAGGGCTCCAGGCGCTTGCCTCCGATGAAGCCACCCCGAAGCACACGCAGCCCGAAATGCAGAGAAGGAGGCGGACTGAAGAAGAGACCAAATAATCTTGTCGACGCTTACGAAAGAGCTCGAGCCTTCAAGAGCGCAGCCGTCAAGGCCGTGGAGGAGGCCGAGAGCTCGGCTGCCGCATCGAGGACTTATGCCAAGTCGAGGCCGCTTGCGCGTCCTCGGGTGGAAGACATTAATGGACCCGGTCGAGCGGGTGTCGGCCATTCCACGCAAGGTGATGGAGGACGCGATCCACGCGGTCCATAAGGCGGTTGGCGCCGTCTTCGCCCACTACCCCTATTTTGAGGCCGACATCGAAGAAGGGGTGGCCGCCGGGGTTGGCGACGCAGATGTGGAGCGGAAGGCTGCCGCCCGAGGCCGCGACAGCGGAGTTGTCTGTCGAGCTCTTCAAGCTCGCTACCGAGGAGCTTGACGCCTTCGAGCCCCGCCGGGCGGAGGCGGAGCGGCCGAGGAGCCCGCCGGAGGAGGAAGGCTGCGCAGATGCCTCTCGCCAAGGAGCCGATGGTTCGGGGACCCGCCTGCACAAGAGTAGGAGCTCGAGGCCAAGCCTCTTTTGTCGTGAGCTTTTAAGTCCTTATGGTTGAGGCAAAATGTAAAAACTTCGTATGGTAGTTTAATGAAAATTGTCTTTCCTCTTTTATCGCACTTTGTTTCTACTTTGACCTTTTGTGAGCTCATGATTCGAGTCGGATGGCGGGCCGTTTCTCGCTGGCAGCATGGCCACGGGAGGTCGTTAGGCGATCGCGCCATGCTCTAAAAGCAGTGAGCTCATGACTTAGTCATTTCGAACGTTGTTTGGTTTGGGAGGAGAGAGTGTGAATCCATGAGTCGGAGCTTGTCGTTGAGCTCGAAGCCTCGCAAGTTTTGGCGAAAAAGTGTGTGTTAAAAAACGTGGGGTGTGCACCCCGCTCCTTGTAGCCCCGAGCAAGGGGCGGGTCTTTGCTTGGGGGCGAAGGCCCGCCGTTGCTCGGTCAAGGTAAGGAAAGAATTCGAAATGCTTGCACATATTTTTGCATCGAATCGGTGCTTTATTGAGCTCTTGCAACTACAACATTTCGAAGTACATTTAGGGGTAAAAGCGGCGTAGGCGTTCGATGTTCCATGCGTTGGTGAGGACTCGGCCTTGGTGATCTTTGAGCTTGTATGTGCCGGGCCTCGGCACTTGGTCAATGGTGAAGGGGCCTTCCCATGGTGCCGATAGCTTGTGCCGGTCCTTCGAGCTCTGAACTCATCGTAGAGGCGCATCCACCGACGCCAGAATGCTTTCGTTCCTTGATGTGGCGTCGTGGTAGCGCCTCATGGACTGCAGTACTTGGCGGAGTGGATGAGCGCGCGATGTCACGAGCTTCATCGAGCTGGTCGGGCGGCGCCTTCGAGCAGCGCTTCGGTTGTTGTGCTCGTCGAAGGCACGGGCGCTGGCGAGCCATACTCGAGGCCGGTGGGGAGCACGGCCTCGGATCCGAAGACGAGGAAAACGATATCCGCCACGTGGCTCGCTTGGCGTTGCGAAGGCTCCATACGACCCGAAGGGAGCTCGGCGAGCCACCGGGCGGGCGTATTTCTCGAGCCTCTTGAAGATGCGTGACTTCACGCCTGCGGGGATCATGCCATTAGCTCTTTCTACCCCGCCCGTTGGTCCTCGGATGGCTGACGGAGGCCGTGTCGATGCGGATCTTTGTGGTCGCTGCACCGGTCGATGAAGACTTCTCCAACGAAGTTGGTGCCGTTGTTGGTGATGATGGAGTTTGGGACCCCAAAAACGGTGGATGATGCCGTGAAGAACTTGGCGGTCTCCTCGGCCCGGCATCGTGCGATGGGCATGACCTCAATCCCACTTGCAGTGAGAACTTGTCGGGCGGCGAGGAGGCAGCGTGTAGCCCCCTACGGTCTTCTTGAGGGTCCTACCATGTCGAGCCCCGGACCGTGAACGACCAGGTGAGAGGGATCATCTGGAGGGACTGTCTTGGGAGATGGGTTTGCTTAGCGGAAGCGGCGGCCTTAGCGGCGTCGGACGACTCGAATGGCATCGTCAACGGCGGTTGGCCGATGAAAACCTTGGCGGCATGCCTTCCCAACGAGTTCAAGGCGCCGCGTGATGGCCACACTCACCGGCGTGGATCTCATAACGAGCTCTTCTCCTCGTTCGAAGGTGACGGCCAGTTGGAGGGGCGTCGGAGGCTCCGCGCCCGCATAGCTCTTCCCCAACGAGGGCGAAGGACTTGGCCCTCCCGCGCCCGAGGCGTCTCGATTCTTCTTGTCCGGGGAAGCCTACCCTCCCCGAGCCATTGTAGAAGGAGGATCCGCCAATCGGGGCTTTGGAGCCATCGCCGTCGAGCTTGATCCGGCCCGAGTTTGCCCTCGAGCTCGTAGCTAAAGCAAGCTCTCGCGTTGGGTGAGCTCGAGCTCGGGGCGTCAACTTCCATGGGGTCGAGAGCCCGGGCATCGGCGACCGAGTTCGCATCGATCGTCGTGGGCTCACCCTTGAGCCGTATCGATGGCTTGTGCTGCTCATGCATGAAGAAGCGCCAGCGGGATCGGCCCGGCGATCCGACGCGAGCTTGGTGAGGGCGCGTCGGCGTCGTTGTTGAGATGGCGGTGGACGTGATTGACCTCGAGCCCATGGAAGTGTTCCTGAGTCGCGGACCTTCTAGTGATACGCGATCATCTTTGGGTTGACTTGATCGACCTCTTTCATGACTTTGGTTTTTACGAGCTCGGGTCGCCCCGGACCTCGAGGTGCCGGATCCTCGAGCTCGCCCGCGGCGGCGCGAGGCCGTTCACCGTGCCTCGTACTCGCCACGTTGTTGGGCGCAGGAAAGTGTAGGCGATTGAATACTTCATGCACACCTTGTTCGGGAGATGAAGACGAGTCCGACCGCCGGGCTCCGTGCCTTCACGCACCCCGCCGGGTACGGCATCCGATTGCTCGATGTCGCCGGGCCCGGGCGGCCGCTCGACCTCGGTCCACTCACGTGATGAAGTCGGCCGGGGCTCGAGACTTTGTGGCATCCCTAGGGGCGTAAGTGACGTCGGCTCCCATGAGCTCAATAGCCCACTTGGCCATGCGCGCCCGTAACCTTGGGGCTGCGAATGACCTCGCCAAGGGGGTATTTGGAGACGACCGTGATCGGGTGGGAGTTGAAGTAGTGTCCGAGCTTTTGCGGGGTGATCGGCGGTCGCATACCACGAAGCTTTTCGAAATGAAGTGTATCGAGTCTTGGTGTCGGTGAGGACTTCATCGATGAAGTACACCAGGCGCTGTACTTTGAGTGCGTGCCCTTCCTCCTCTCTCTCGACGACGAGCGCGGTGCTCACTACCTTCGAGGTGGCCGAGATGTAGAGGAGGATTGGTTCGTTGGGCGCAGCGCCGACGAGCACGAGCGGATTTGCAAGGAGTCGCCGCGAGTCGAGGGCTTGCCGGGCCTCGTCGGTCCAAACGGCCTCGGGTTTTGTTCAGCAACTTGTACAAAATCGAAGGCTCCGCTCCCCTCGAGCCGGGCTATGAATCGACTCAGCGCGGCGAGACAGCCGTAGTCAGCCGCGACACTCTTGACATTTTTAATCGGCCCCATGCTCGTGATGGCGGCGATTTTTTCTCGGTTGGCCTCGATGCCGCTGCTTTCGAGACGATAAAGCCAAGCAACTTCCCTTGTGGGACCCCAAAAACGTATTTTTCGGGGTTGAGCTTAACTCCAAACTCACGGAGCTTGGCGAAGACCTTTTCGAGGTCGGGGATGAGCTCTTTTGAGCGCTTCGCCTTGACAACGATATCGCCGACGATGCTTCCACGAAGCTTCCCGAGGAGCTCTTTTGAAGACTTTCTCAGATGCACCTTTGGAAGGTGGCGCTAGCGTTTTTCAAAACCGGCGGGCATTGTTACGCAATGCAATCGCCAAACGGAGTGATGAAGGCGGGGCGAGCTGATCGAGCTCGCTCATCGCGACCGTGGTAGCCGGAGTAAGCGCCGAGAAAATGAGTGTCTCGCACCCGAGGTGGAGTCAACAATTTGGTCGATGCGCGGCAAAGGAAACGGATCCTTTGGGCATGCTTTGTTGAGACCCGTGTAATCAACACACATTCTCCATTTCCCATTCTTCTTCTTAACTAGTACGTGGTTGGCTATCCACTCGATGATACACCTCCTTGATAAACCTAGCGACTAAGAGCTTATCTATCTCCTCGGCGATTGCCCGCGTCCGATCGCCGTCGAAACGCCTATGCCTTTGCTTCACCGCCGAGAGCCGGGTTTAATGTTCAAGGAGTGCTCGGCGACTTCCCCGGTATGCCCGGCATATCCGAGGCCCTCCACGCGAATACGTCAAGGTTCGCGCGGAGGAAGTCGACGAGCTTCGCTTCCTATTTGGGGTGAGCTCGGCCCCCACGGAGAGGGTGCGCCCGGCCCCGCCGACCGGACCTCCTTGGCGTCCTTCTCGGGCTCCGACCGTGACCGTGACCTTTCGAGCCTCGGCCGGAGGAGCCGTGCTCACTACCCGGAGCCATCGGGTGAGCTCGAGCTCGCCCTCTTCTTGTGCTCGGGAGTCTTCAGGCCGCCCGTGCCGCAATCTTGGGCAGCATCTGCTTTCGATCTCGACACGCGACGGGCGCATCGGGATACGGCGTCACGGCCGGCGGCATGCTCGAAGGTGGAGTCGACGGTGATGACCACGTGGATACAGGATCACCAAAGAACTCTACCGAGTTGTTCGCGAGGTTCTATCCTAGCCTCGGCCACAAACAACTCTCGAGAAGGCAAATGGAAGCATAGCTACGGTGACTTACGTTGTAACTAGGATAGAACACTAGTCGCTTACCTTGTTTAGAGTTCGGTGTTCGGTTCATCTACGGACAACCCTCTCAGATCCGACTAGGATCATAGCGAGTTCCTTGGCCCCTTGGACTATAAAAGGCGTAAGGAACACCTCGTAGAGGAGAGCGAAATGAGCATCTGAGAACACAAGCTTGGCTACGACCAAAGCGTAAGTTTGATGAAATTCTCTACGACCCCATCAATCAAAAACAAAGCTCACGCCGACGGACGAAAGGTCTTTACTCAATCCTTGATCGAGGGCCCGAACCAAAGATAAAAACCCCGCTCTCCATGTCACCAAGCGCAACAAACAGCCGGGCTCCAGTTCGCCGAGGCCCAAACATACCGCCCGGTTCACCCCGTGGCGGGCTCTCGGTCGTAAAATATCGACCCGGGCGCGCCCTGGTAGGGGCTCTCGTCGAATTTCAGCACGAGAGTCCAGCGGACCACGACATCATGAGCACATTGACGAGGAGGACGATCATCTTCGGATCATGGGCTTGTGAGATCGACGACGACGGCGAGACTCGAAGTCGCGTCATCGAAGACCCCAAGACCGACGAACGTAACTTCGCCGAGAAGCTCCAAAGAATTGACGATTGCGGGCCGCCTCAAAGACGGAGAACAAACTCGCTTGCTCGAACCGACGCGAGAGGAACCCAAACCCGAAACCAACTCGGGAAGGTGGACAACCAGACTCAAAGGCGGATTCCGGAGGCAACTCGAAATACAACTCCAACTCCGGTTGGGATAAGGGAAGCTACCCAACTCGGAAACTTTTTTCAGCCAACACTACTCCAACTCGGAGAAAGAAGGCGAATTCGATATAACACCGACTCCAGTCCAGATTACCTTTTCGTTTCCTACAGATTATTACGCAACGCAAAGCATTCGCGTATTCATGGAGCGCCAAGACAACTCTGAAGAGAAGATTGGAGATTCCTTTGGAGGGCGTGCAAAGATGGCTCATATTGACAAGAACGCGAGAAGAGTGCATCGTCCACTGGCCAAGAACCCTCAATGAAGCCAATTGTCAGGCAACGGGTACAACCAGGGAGGATCAACATCACAGAACCTACCCTAGATGGAAGGAGTGGCGACCCAAAGCTACGGCTGCTAAGGAAATCTTCATGGTGGCTACAAAGCGTGCCCCGCTTGCCGGCCCGAAGCCCCGACATCGTCCACCATCGACGAAGGCCTATCCAACATCTCGGGCGGACGAAAGAACCCTTGAAGACGAGGGAGAACACCAACGTCAAGAAAGGCTAAGAAGAAACAAGCTGGAAGGGAGGACGCCGAATCGGGGCTAACTCACGCATGCAAGCCCCGAACAAGTATCGCCGATCTACATGAGTACGAAGGCTAAAGTCCGAGAGAGAAGAAGATGACCAACGAGCAACCCGGAAAGGCTACAAGGGTTGATTGACCGCCCAAAGATCAAGCACGGACCTAAATGACGAGGAAAGGCTCATCAAGGAGGCATTACGAGAAGGCTATCCGAGAAAGAGATCCCGTGACATCGCAGTCAAAGGCAAACAGCTCTCGTGCACCCGTGAAGTCGGTCCAACGCCTTTGAAAGACCGGAAGGACGAAAGGTTCCAACAACTCCAGTGCCACCCCGGAGGGATGGTAGACAGCATACCAAAGACCTCCAAGGGAAAGTCCCGCCTCAAGACCAAGCCGGGCGAGAAGAAGTCGCGAGAATCAACATATCGACCTAACAAAACTCATCCAAGAGGAGGGAGAACCTCGGAGGATTTGAAGAGAGAACAATGGAAAACTATGACAGGGTTTCCTTGCTTCATTGAAAGATTGCAGAAGTCAAGCTACCGCCAAAGTTCAAGACCTCAAACCACTCAAAATACGATGGGAAAACAGAGCCCGCACAATGGCTCGAGTCTACTCACAATCCATTGAGCTGGTTTGGAGGAGATGATGACGCAAAAGCCGTCTTTTTTCCCATGGCCCCAGAGGCTCTACCGCTCCAATGGTTCGACAAGATCGAAGAGGGCTCAATACGCCATGGGAAGACTTACGAAAAGCATTCTATAGCAACTCGCGCAGAATCATCACCCATCCTATTACTCAGCCGAGTTGAAAAGCCTCAAGCGTAGCTCCTGAGAATCCCTAAGAGATTACTATCGAAGATTTGGGGAGATGAGGTCCCAAGTACACGACATCACCGAGAGAGAAGTGATAGATGCCTTCGGTAATGGGATTTTCTCAAGATAGCGGTTCTCGATTTCTACAAAGACAACCCGAGGACGAATAAGCAGTTCAAGCTTATTTGTTGAGAAGATGATCGGAGCTGAAGAAAGAACTTCGGGGACCGCTTTCCAAAAGAAAGAACTCGGAAGCTTCAAGAAAGATCGGACCAACTCTCAACAGCGTAAGAAGCGAGGACCCCATACAATACCGTCGCAATGGCAGAAAAAAGTCAAGAAACCTTACAAACAGAGGTTCAACAACAACAACAATGGCGACAGAAACAGAAGCAATATCAAGCTAGAAGACCTACCCTCAGATCTACCACCCCTCGAGCTCAAGACACGCTCGAAACCGTACCGGTTTCCAGGGGAAAAAGTACAAGGGAGGAAACAACTCTGCCGAAGGGAAACAATCAAGAAAAACAGAGAAGAAGGCATTGAAGAGCAAAAGACGGGGATTTCTAGAAAGCAACGAGATCCTTGAACGTCATATTCTCTCGGAGTACCCAGTTCAAGAGCAAGAGACAGAACAAGTTAGCACTCGATCAATCATGGCGGCGTAACCCGCAACACCACGCTACCTCAATTGGTCCCAATACCCGATCCAGTTCACCGGGAGGATCAATGGACAAGTGTGGGCAACGCCGGCCCAGTATCCTTTGGTACCGAACCCACGATAGCCGAGTGACCGCTTACCAAAGTGTTGATTGACCAGAGGAGCTGGATTGAACATCATATTCTCGAAAACACCGACAAGATGGGACTAGACCTCTCCGGGCTGATCGCTCCTTCAAGCACTCCTTTCTACGGAATAGTACCCGGACGAGCAGTCATACCAGTTAGACAAGTCACCTTGCTAGTCACATTTGGATCTCCATCAAATTACCGGACAGAGTACATCAAGTTCGAAGTAGCGGATCTCGAGTCACCATACCATGCCATAATGGGGAGACCTGCCATTGCAAAAATTCATGGCTATTCCACACTACCCGTATCTTCTACTAAAGATGCCGGCACCTTTTGGGGTTCTTTCAATCAAGGGAGACCTCAAGAAAGCTTTCGAAAGTGTGACGCCAAGCCGTGGAAATCGCAAAACAAGACAGGGGAGCTCTTGGAGAAAAAAAGAACTCAACCGGATGGCGGAGGATACAAATCCGTAAGAACTCGAGATACCGCCAAGAAGCAAGCAATTCTGATTCCACCGTAAGAGGCCGGCGTCAAGCACATTGATCTATAAATGGGCGATCCATCCAAGACGGCGATCATCAGCGCCCACCTATCTCCAAAATAGGAACTCGGCCACCAAATTTCCTAAGGCAACACAAAGATATATTTTGCCCTGAAAACCAGCCAGACATGCCCCAGCGTACCAAAGGGAGCTGGGCCGAGCATAGAATCGACATCAATATGGGATCCAAACCCATCAAGCAAAGACTAAGGAGGTTCTCACCGAAAAAGAAGGAAGTCATCAAAAAAAGAGATTGCAAAACTACTCGCAGCAGGGATTCATCGAGAGAAATCCTACACCCTCGATTGGCTAGCTAACCCGGTTCGTTTCGTAAGAAGAACACCTCCGACCGGTGAATGTGTGTGGACTACACAGACTGAACAAGCATTGCCCAAAGGACCCCTTCGGCTACCAAGGATTGACCAAATAGTGGACTCTACAACGGATCGGCTCTACTATCGCTTTTTGGATTGCTACTCGGGATATCACCGACATTGCACCGAAGAAAGAAGATCGAGCAAGACATCTTTTATCACCCCCTTCGGTGCCTAATGCTACAAAAAACAATGTCCTTCGGATTGAAGAACGCCGAGCAACGTATCAAAGAGCGTCTGAGACTTGTTTGGGAGAGCGGATTGGCAAAATGCCGGCTTCTACGTGAGACGACGTGGTGGTGAAGACCGAGAGAACCGTAAACTCTAATTCAAAACCCGGAAGAGACTTTCAAAAACCCTCAACAAGTGGAAATGGAAGCTCAATCCAACAAAATGCGTCTTTGGAGTACCTTCGGACAACTCATCGGGTTTTTGGTCGAAGAATGAGGCATTGAAGCCAGCACCAAGCAAATCAAGGCAATCACCGAGATGACACAACCCCAAAGCGTCCAAGGACGCCCGTAAGCTCACAGGATGCATGGCGGCACTCAACAGATTCATATCCAAGCTTGGAGAAAGGGCTACCCTTCTTCAAACTCATCAAGACAAAAGGAGAATTCAAGTGGAAAGATGAAGCGGACAAGGTGTTTGAAGAACTCAAGCAGTACCTTACAAACAGCTCCATTCCTAACACCTCCAAAAGATCAAGAAGAACACCCGCTCTATATAGCAAAGAACAAATACAAAGGGTCGCCTCGGCAAATCATCGTGGAAAGAGAAGAGCCTGAACAACCCAACAAGGTCCAGAGGCCAGTTTACTATGTGAGCGAGGTTCTATCTGAGTCCAAGGCTCGATACCCTCACGTACAAAAATTACTCTACTCCATAATCGATCACATCAAGAAAGCTACGACACTACTTCGACAAATCACAAGATCACAAAGGGTAACCGACTCACCACTAGGCGACATCCTCGAGGAACAGAGATTCAACAGGCCGCATATCAAAATGGGCGGCGGGAACTCGGAGCAATCGAATCTAGAGTTCACCCCAAGAAGAGCAATCAAATCCAGGCGCTACCGGATTTCATAGCGGAATGGACAGAGCTCCAACAACCCATATCCAACGACATCAAGAAACATTGGAACATGTACTTCGATGGATCGTTGAAGCTAGGGGGAGCAGGAGCCGGGATTTTATTCATATCTCCAGAAGGAAGACAACTCAAGCACGTCTTTGCAAATCATGTGGCAAGCTACAAACAATGAGACAGAAAAGTATGAAGCACTTATCCATGGCCTCAAGATAGCAAGAACTCGAATCAAGAGACTACAAGTATACGGTGACTCACGGTTGTCATCAATCAAGTCAATAAAGACCGAGATTGCACAAAAAGGACAATATGGGCCTCTATTGCAATGAAGCGCGCCAAGCTGAAAAAGAACTTCCAAGGCCTAGAAATCCTACACGTGCTCGGAGATGCGAACGTGGCAGCGAGACGCAGCTAGCCAAACTCGGATCCGACAGAGCACAAGTCCCACCAGAGTATTCATCGAAGAACTCTTGAAGCCATCCATCAAGGAGAACCCGTAAGAAGAAGACAACATGGAGCAATCAGCTCTAAACGGAGTAATGATAATCTCTCCGTGTCGAAGAACAACTCCCCGGATCGAAGACATTATCATAAACTTCATCAAGAACAAGACACTACCCAAGACAAAGCCTGAAGCAACCGGGATCTTGAGAAGAAGCAAGAACTACGTGCTCATCAAAGACAAGCTCTACAAGAGAGCAAAGATCATCGAGTATTACTCAAATGCATAAGCTTTGAAGAAGGAAAAGACATCCTACAAGAAATCCACTCGATCTTTGTGGAAACCACGCAGCATCAAAACCCTCATGGGAAAAGCATTCGAGAATAGGATACTACCGCCAATGTTCCTCAAAGACGCCTTGAAGAACTCGTCGGAAGATGCAAAGGATGCCGATGTTTGCAAGACAAGCGCATGTGCCGCACACAACCTGATCACGCATACCACCATCATGGCCTTTTTCGTCTTTGGGACTAGATCAAGTCGGACCACTTAAAAGAGCCAAGGGAGGATATGAGTACATCTACGCCGCCATCGACAAATTCACCAAATGGATAGAATACAAGCCATTGGTCACCTTCACTCCACCAAAGCAGTCGAGTTCATCCAAGAGATCATGAACAGATTTGGGATGCCCAACAGGATCATCACTGACCTTGGATCACCATTCACGACGGCAGAATTCGAAGACTGGGCACAAGATTGTGGCATACGGATAGATTATGCCTCCGTAGCACACCCTCGCTAACGGACAAGTCGAAAAGAGCAAACGGACTCATCCTTACCGAACTAAGCCAAGATTATCACGAAGAACTCAAGGACTACGGAGCCAAGTGGATCGAAGAACTCCCAAAAAGTTATGCAGGGGCCTAAGAACTCAAATCACAGAGCAACGGGCTATTCACCCTTCTTCCCGACCTACGGATCGAAGCCATCCTACCAAATGGACCTCATATGGAGCTCTCAAGGATTGAGCAATTTGAAGGAGAAGGAGAACAGACAAGAAGACTAGAAATCGACCGTGTGAAAGAAGTCAGAACGCAAGATATCTGCAAGGATTAAGAAGGCACTACGACAAAAGCACACGTCCAAGAAAACACAACCCAGGAGATCAAGTACTCAAGAGAAATCAAAAGACGGAAGGCAAGCATAAAAGCGCTTCGGCCCTTGGGAAGGACCATTTATCGTCAAAGGAGTATCGGGACCGAGGAACCTACAAGCCGATGACCATGCAAGGAGAAGAAGTCGAAACTCTTGGCACATAAACCAGCTCGAGAAGGTTCTATCCATAATTAGAGAATCTCAAGGCAAATGTAAGAGAGAAGCGAGCATAAAAACAACTCTCCGATACCTCAAGAAGAAGAAGATAAAGCCCGAGAAGAACTACGGACCATCAAAAAGGTCACCAAATACGCACGCCACCGGCACTTCAACGAAACAAGCTGCCCGCGAGTCAAGCTGCATGCCTCCTAAGGGAGAAGAACAAAAACAGCCCGAGTTTGGCACTTCACGAGAAGAAGTCAACCAAAAAGAAGGCAAACCCGACCACCGTAAGAGGTCAAATTTCCAAGGGTGGAACCACGCGAAGTCCTAGCTTTCCGGAATAGCGTCCACACCTTAAATCCTAGCGGAAGATCGTGAACCGACTCTTGGAAAAAAGAGGACGTTGGGATCGCCCGTCTAGGTCGCAGAGGCCATCAAAAGGTCCGAAAAGCGCCACTATGTCCAATGACGGCGGACGGCCTTTCGAATCGGGCGTGAAACGGTGTAGTGTTGTGAAATAGAAACCCATCGTCTCACACAAGTCTCTCGAGAGAAAGTAGAGCAGCCCAAACCGGGCAAGATGGATTGTAGTGTTATGAAATAGGAACCCAACCATCTTGACCTTGATCCAGATGCACTTAAATGGGCCCAGGCCGAGAACCCTTCAAGGGGCGTCATGCGATAGTCCACTGGGACAGCATGGGAGAGCCCCTAGCCCGAAAGAGGCAACCCCGAGTTAGAACAACTCTTTCGGGAGCACGACTCCACCAAAATACACTAGCATGTCCAAGAAAGGACAAACGCTAGAGGGCCTAAATGGAGAAACCTAACGTCCCGGAGTAACCCTCCGAACAATCGTGACAAGTCTCGGGAAAGACGCGCAAGTCACAAGCCGAGGAAAACAACCACCCAGCAAAACGGGGGGCCCCAACCACCATCGGCAAGTCTACAGAGGACAAAGCTTGAATCTTGGAAGAATAAACCCGAAGACCAAGAGAAAGACTCTACAACTACCGGCCAAGAAGTCTACAGAGGACAAGCCGAATCTTTAGAAGAATAAACCAAGACCAAGAGCAAGACTCTACAACTACCGGCCGGCAAGTCTACGTAAAGGACGAGCTGAACCTTCGAAGAACAACCACGAAGACCAAGAGCAAGACTCTATCACCTTGAAGTCTACGAAAGGACGAGCTGAACCTTCCCGAAAGAACAACCCTAAAGACCAAGAGCAAGACTCTATCACCTTCAAAGAAGTCTCTACGAAAGGGACGAGTGAACCTTGAGAAAGAACAACCACGAAGACCGGGAGCAAGCCTCCACAACTATTATCGGCTAATCTACGAGAAGACGAGGGATACTCGGAAAAAGAAGAACTCTAGAATTCAAGAGCAAGCCTCAATCATCATGACAAGTCTCGGGAAGAAGACGAAGTCATTTGTCGGAGGAAAACAATCGACAAACCCGAGCAAGACTCTACAAATATCTTCAATCAAGCCTCTGAGAAAAGGCGGGTTGACTCTCCAGAAAAAAAAATGATCGGATTTCAGGAGAAGAACTTCAGAACTATCTCCAGCCAAGTCTACAGAAGCAGGAAAGCTAATTCCTTCAGGAAAAAGAACCCTGAAGCAGTGAGACAAGGCTCCATTCTACTACGGCAAGACCTATGAACAGGCTAGCCGACGCGTCAAGGGAGAAACAACCCAAAGGCGCACAAGGACAAGAACTTACGCTACCCTCGGTAGATCTACAACAAGACAAAGCCGACAAGTCGGAAAACAGCCACGACAACTCGAGCGGGACTTCAATACTATAAACGGCCAAGTCTGAGAAGGCCACCGATCATCAATCGAGACAACAACGGTGTCACAATGAGTGACTCCAAACAACTCGGAACGAACCTACATGAAGGACAAAAAGAGCCGAAGCCTAAGGAAGAACTCTAAAGGCGCAATCACATCAAGTCATCCCAAGGAAAAGAACTCGGAAGACCACGACAACAACAAGCGAGAGGACTAATCGCAACAAGTCCGCACGAAGGCGGATCAAAGCCATACAAAAATACAAGTACAAAATAAATAAAGGGACGGATCTCTTTATTCAACATCTTGAAAGATTACATGGGAAATAACTCCTACAAGATATAAAGAAGACTCAGATACACGGGGAGCCCAACAAGAACTCCCGCGTACAAGATACAAAGAAGACCCAGGGGACTATAACCCTAAGGAGTACAACACCGCGAGGCGGGAGAAACCGGCATCCAACGGCGAAGAAGATGGAGCGCTCGGACCAGATCCGAACCCCAAGAGCACGAATATCAACAACTTCGGGGGCTACTTCGAAGTCAAGACCCTTGCGCCCAAGTCCATAAACACACAGAGCTCGAAGAGCCCCGGCGACAACAAATGAACCCCGAGATCAAGATAAGCGACCCGGCGAAGAAAAGAACCCTCTCGCAGAAGGCTCCGGAGTTCACCATGTCGCAACAGATGAAAAGAGCCCAAGGGAAACGCTCAACTCCACAAAGAGTAGAAGGAAGCGTACCCAAAGAGCACCATCTTCACAATTCCTCAAAAGGCACAACCTTCCCGAAGATGAGCGGCGACCAATACCGGTTGGAAAGCCGGCATATGTCTACCCAAGCGACGAGGAAGGAAACCAAAGAGGACCGGGAGGGTAACCGAAAAGAACCCTACCTGACCCGCACCAAGAAAAACGAAGGAGGAGAGGAGATCATCTTAGATCACAAGACATCCCGCACTCACCCCTCAAACTTTCCCTGGTGTGAACTGTTGCATTTCTTAAAGCGCAATCACTAGAAACAGGTTTAGAACCCATCTCTAATAACGGCGCCAAAATGCGCCGTTGACATTCCTAAGTGAAACCACCGTGTAATCGGTGATAACACTAGGTACATCAACGGTGATAGACCTTGCCAAAAAGGTATTCATCCGCAAGCGCCGCGGATCTATCATTGTAGCATTTCACCCGGAAGTATTCGAGGGTATCGTTATTTATATTTTCCCAAAGGAAGGCATGGTGGAAAAGGATCTAATAGAGACATGAACAAGATAACATGACTGTAATGGACCAATGCTCATGACAGGGGGATATGAGGGACGGTAAAGGGATAACTTGACACACTCACTCAAGCCAAACTCAAGGATAAAGATAAATAAGGAATAAAGAAAGTCCTAAATGGAGCATACTGATTCTAGTCATGGTCATTGCATAGAACCAGGTTGATAGTCGACAACACGCATGAGCGAGGAGGTCGGAGCGATAATGAAATGGACAGGGGAGACTCCGGGTGCCATCTGACCCAATAGAAGCATTTACGAACTCCTACACACACACGAGCGTGGGGGATTTCAAGGGGCGGCCAAGGCTTGTCACGACCAAGCCGCCTACCCCCTCAACCGTGGCATGCACTCATATTCGAAGGATACCGGCATCCGGACACCACGTCCCAAGATACTAGGACACTACTCATGTCCCCATGGCCCCCACCCTACGGATGGACGGAATAGGACACGAGCAAGCCCGAAGGACACAACGAACCGCCATTCAAAGACACAATCCCGACACTACCCAATTATATTGCATGAATGGTTTAAGCATAAAGTTCTATATGACGATATCACAACATAGAAACTATAGACTAGTTCATGTGTCATGATCATGTCAAGAACAACATGTTAGATCATAGGATAAATCACGAGGTATAGAAATAACATGAAGACTCTAATCCTAATGCACAACCAAGATAAGATAAGAGCAAGGCTTTGGAAGAATACCATAGAAAGATTTATTCCCGGAATCCATCTTCCAAGGAGCCAAGCCCTCCTTGGTAGCTTTTGCCTAGCTCCACATCCTAAACTACTAATCCTACTAGGAGGAGGAAGAAGAAGAAGTGGAGAGTGTTGGTATTTATTAAGTGCAAAAAAAGAATATAAAGGGTTCATAAGCGCCGGAGAATATATATACCATTGTAGCTTTTACCGGGAGTATTCAGTATCGTTATTTATATTTTCCACGGGAAGCAAGGGTAAAGACTATGATAAATCAAAATCATGTATCTACTAACTTAATATATCAACTAAACTAAAGTGAGGGGGTAAATAATGTATAGGATATAAATGATAATTAATAGCACTTAACCAGAGAATATTATAATATAGAATAGATAGCTAGGTCGAGAGGACAAATCCGAGAGATCTAGGTTCCTGAATACTTCTCTAGTACTTTGGTTCTTGAGTAACTAAGGCATGAAAAGGTATAGCGATCATAAAAAGAACACTTCGGGACATCGAAACACTAGCCGCGGAAAGGGATGAGAAAGGGGGCTAGGAAGCTCCGACTACGGTCCTACACTACCAATCCGAACGTGGTGGAATACGCGTCGACCGTTAGGGCCGTCACCACCTAGGGTTACCACAACTATCCGTGGACTTGGGTGCAATCTAAGGTAACCTCTAGTCTAGACACCATGTCCACACTATTAATTACTACTCTAATCATCATGAATAACGAGCACTCAATACGGCGAAGATCCCATGCAATTATATAACAACTATATTCTAATCAATAACATGAAAGGCATAAAAGTACTAGAAAAGATAGATCTAATTATGGCATAAAGTCTAATAGAGTTGAGATACAAAGATATACGGAAACGAAGACTTCTCGGAACCGGAGCGCAATTCCGCTCTCCCTAACTCTCTACTAGATCTATTCTATTACATTGTAGTCGTCTAATCTAATTCTCCAGGCGTCGTGCCTCCATCGATGAGATATGAAATTGATGTATGAGATGATCCGAGATTATTGAACCCGGGGCCAGGGGGCTTGCTTTTATAGTCGGGAGGAGGTGCCGGGTGTTGGACTTGGATACAACTCGTACTCCACCGTCGCCCTCGGATCAAACCGACATTAAACGAAATGGATTAGATTGCGTCTTAGAGGCGGTTGGAGAAGCTTACGAAGCGTGGCTGCTTGGACCGGGGGCCCGAGGCGGCGCCTAACTATGAGAGGCCGGCCGGCCCGGGGTGGGTCCCACCACGGGTCCCGCGACAGCGTCGTGGCTTCGGAGTCTTCTAGATGATGTTTTCTTGGGTGTTAAGTTTCGTTCACGTCGGGAGTAATCCGGAGCCTTCTAGACTTGTTTCGGAGTTGGATTGCATTACGTTGTGTCGGGTCGTATGACACGTCAATTCTCTGTTTTTCTGTTAAGTCCTCGCAAATCACAACTTTACCAAAACTTGTGGAAATCGTTAGTAGAAACCCCTAATAAGGTTATCTAATTATATTTTAGTCCTTTTCCATGTTTAGTTGACAATTAAAAGTATACGTTAACATGTGTCAACAAACTCCCCACACACTTAGGCTTTTACTGCGTCCTCGATAAAAAGGATGGTCTAACTTTAATGTAACCGTAGAGACAAAGAATGGATCATAATTATACTCCATAGTCATACCGCACTTTGGGATATCCGGGCATGAAATGGTTAGAAACAGATCACCTTAAATTCTTAAACCAAGTCACTTGGAGAGATTTTGCATAAGTTTTGAAAAAAAAAAACATAGCTCTACTTACTCCTTTGTGACACTCTCAAGTCTCTCAAAATATATTATATCCTCACAGTTCATTTATTATATCATATGTAGAGCTCAAGAACATGTAGCACACTTACCTTGTATTTATTGCTAAGTCAATCTGTGGATCCATGGAGATAGATGTCATAAGCCATAGATCAAGATGTGTATGTGAGTCAAGATTATTATTACCACGCTCTCTCTAGTTGAAAATCGTCTATCTCCCTTTTTGGAACATTTTATTTTCCAAGCGAGGTAACCCGACTATTTAGTGGAGAGGTGGGTTCTACTCACCCTCGGACACTTGTCCATTTTACTCTCTTATTTATTAGAGAAGTGGGCCCTACTCACCCTCGGACACTTGTCCATTATTCTTCTCTTCATTTTTGCCTTTTTCTCTTTTTTTTTTTTTTTTTGAGGTTCTTTCTTGACCAGTAGAACACTTGCTCATTTTCTCCTCTCTCTCACTTTTCTCTCCACTCTTAGAATTTTGAACATTTGGCTTTTTCATAGCTGTACCTTTTCAACACTTTAAAATTTATGGGAGATAGAGATTAAAACTTTTTAGAGCATGGATACTTTAGTGAAAGCAAAGTATGTGATCTTGATCTTAGACTTTAGACAAATTTCAACATGGGTCGTGGTTTTGACAAAGCTCAACACAAGAAAGCAACAATTAATTAGATATATCTTTAATGATTGCTACGGCTCTATTAGGATGTATCATTGATCACAAAGGAGAAGCATAACTAATGATTTTAATATTTTGAAATAAATAACTCTCCAAAGACAAGATAAAAGAAAGAGGATCTCATTATTCTAACTTTATTATTTCTCATGTTTTAAGCAATTAAAGCATCCCAACAAGTGACAGGTATATGTAGGAATTTAATCATGCAAAACTTTGTTCATGGGTTAACAAGACATCTTTTTCATATAGGAAAACATACCATAACGAAAAAGACTTATTTTAATTCGAACGGAAAGTAATTTACGAAAATTGAAAAGTTTTAGGAAGCAAACCGGCGGTGGACGAAAACGGGACCGAGTGGGACCGTGGCGAGGGCCGGTCGGCTGCCTCCTGAGCCGTGTCGGGTCATAGTTCGTCGTCTTGAAGTCGATGGTTCCGTCTTGGTTCGAATTTCTTGATTTTGGTCGCGAAGAATTCTGTTGGGGTCGTCGAGGATCTCCCCACACTTATTTTACTGTTATCTTGCATACAAAGCATGGTGGAGCCAAAAACATATCCGAAAATATATGGAGAATAATTGACTCAACTTGTGGATGACTTCCATAAGAGCACTTTATTATATAATTCGAATCCTAATATTTAATAGTAAACTAATTTTGACTAAAACCGAATTAAACAAATTAATCGAACTAACTTTTATAACTCACACTCTAAGACTCATTAACTCGTATATAATAACTAGCTAATATTAAAAAGGTAAAGTAGCAATACTTATCGTGATAACCGGGTGCTCTCCCCAAACCGGATCTTGAAGTAGTCCTTTCGCTCGGCCCTTGGAACTCGTTCTCCCCGTGGGTTCTCCTTAAATGTTCTCCCTCTCGGTGAGAATTTTGAGTACTTATTCCCATGGCGTGCGTCATCGATGGCATCTCGTCGGAATGTCGTGGTCGAAATGGTGCCTTCAATGATCTCGGCGAGTGGCGTAGATGAGGTGGCCGATGGAGATGGTGTTTGTTCGCTTGATGATGCGGGTAGTGGTAGGTCTTCCGAAGGTGTACTCTTGACGTCCTCTTTAGTAGGTGATACTTCTTTCTTTTTCCATGTCGCTTCTTTGGAGGAAACCTTTCTTGGAGTGGCGGGTCTTTGAGTGTTCGAGTTGGTCGGGGCCGACGAACTTCTTTAATCTTTCTTAATGTCTTCCTTGTTTGTCAACTCCGTTCCAACCGGGTCTTGTGATTTTTAGCGTCGTCTCGCGTCTTGTTCTTCTTGGGTCTTGTGGTGAGGTAGGCAATAGTGGTGGTGTAAGGCCCTCTTGATGGAGTATGGGGATGAATGTTGACCCATTACTCTTGTCAAGTGGTCTACACCTCCAGTCATGTCGTGCTCACTTTGATCTTCCTTGGTCACTCCTCAAGTGCATCATCGATCTTAATAGCCACTTGGTGATGGCGTTGCCCATGTTCTTCGCCGATTAATTTGTTTGAAGGAAGATTGGATGGTGGCGGTGGCAAAATCTTGTTTAGTGTGCATATTTGTAGGTCGGGGACTTCCACTTGTAGGAATTGGGGAAGTAAGACTTCTCCTCTTATTGCGCAAAAGTGAGTCCCGCTTGCAAAGACAAGGTAGAGATCAAGTGCATGGGCTCATTGGTGGGAAAACACCATCGAACCAAAATTTCATTTACTTCTACTCTAACCTTGTGGGCACATTGAACAAGATAAAAATAATGTATAAGTTCATTTATGACAAGGGTGGTAAGATCGGAAGATAAATCTAGCATGTAAATATTTTTAGCAAAATAATGAGTGAACAAGAAAGTGATGCTAGAAAACAGTTTTAAAAAGCTAACATGTCGAGTTAACAAGATTGAATCATGTGAAACTATAACTCTAGCATGTTTGACTTTTCATTTATGAGAATGCCATAGTAAAGAGGGATTAACGACAACTTACCTCAAGGTGTTACCTTTATTATTGGAATATGATGGCGCTATTACACCTTGTGGTGGTCCTTCTCTTCTTCTTGAGTGGCATGTGGAGTGACAGTGCATGTCGGGAGGAACAAGATGGCTTAATTATCTTCAATGGAATTGGCCTCCCTCCTTGATGCTTCCATCACCCATGAATTCCTCCTTCGAAAGTGAGTGCTTGATTGTGGATTTTGTCTTATGTCACTCTTGAAACACCCCGTGATTCGGTGACCTTTTCTTCAATCTAAGAGATGGAAGGGCTCCAAAGGTGTTGATGGATCTTAATGTTCAAACACCACGGTTTCTCCTTGTGGAAGCTTGCCGAAAGTCGCGACGGCATCAAATGTCCCTGTCTATTCCACACTCAACGAGCAAGGGTAATCCTACTAAAGCTAGTTAATACACTAAATTAGCGGATATCAAGATCATTATCAAAATCTTTACGCCAATTGCTTCCCCGGCAACGGCGCCAAAAAAGCTTGTTGGTATTTATTAAGTGCAAAAAGAATATAAAAGGGTTCATAGCGCCTGTAAATATATATACCATTGTAGCTTTTACCCGGGGAGTATTCCAGAGTATCGTTATTTATATTTTCCACGGGAAGCAAGGGTAAAGACTATGATAAATCAAAATCATGTATCTACTAACTTAATATATCAACTAAACTAAAGTGAGGGGGTAAATAATGTATAGGATATAAATGATAATTAATAGCACTTAACCGTGGAGAATATTATAATATAGAATAGATAGCTAGGTCGAGAGGACAACGGGAGAGATCTAGGTTCCTCGAATACTTCTCTAGTACTTTGGTTCTTGAGTAACTAAGGCATGAAAAGGTATAGCGATCATAAAAGAACACTTCGGGACATCGTAACACTAGCCGCGGAAAGGGATGAGAAGGGGCTAGGAAGCTCCGACTACGGTCCTACACTACCAATCCGAACGTGGTGGAATACGTCGGCCGTTAGGGCTGTCACCACCTAGGGCTACCACAACTATCCGTGGGAATTTGGGTGCAATCTAAGGTAACCTCTAGTCTAGACACCATGTCCACACTATTAATTACTACTCTAATCATCATGAATAACCGTAGCACTCAATACGACGAAGATCCCATGCAATTATATAACAACTATATTCTAATCAATAACATGAAAGGCATAAAAGTACTAGAAAAGATAAATCTAATTATGGCATAAAGTCTAATAGAGTTGAGATACAAAGATATACGAACGCGAAGACTTCTCGAACCGGAGCGCAATTCCGCTCTCCCTAACTCTCTACTAGATCTATTCTATTACATTGTAGCTGTCTAATCTAATTCTCCAGGCGTCGTGCCTCCATCTGATGAGATATGAAATTGATGTATGAGATGATCTGAGATTATTGAACCCGGGGGCCTGGGGGCTTGCTTTTATAGTCAGGAGGAGGTGCCAGGTGTTGGACTTGGATACAACTCGTACTCCACCGTCGCCCTCGGATCAAACCGACATTAAACGCGGATTAGATTGCGTCTTAGAGCGGTTGGAGAAGCTTTTGGAAGCGTGGCCTGCTTGGACCGGGCAGGCCGAGCGGCCTAACTATGAGGCCGGCCGGCCCGGGTGGGTCCCCCCAGGTCCCCGACGTCGTGGCTTCCGGGAGTCTTCTAGATGATGTTTTCTTGGGTGTTAAGTTTCGTTCACGTCGGGAGTAATCCGGAGCCTTCTAGACTTGTTTCGGAGTTGGATTGCATTACGTTGTGTCGGTCGTATGACACGTCAATTCTCTTTTTTTTCTGTTAAGTCCACGCAAATCACAACTTTACCAAAACTTGTGGAAATCGTTAGTAGAAACCCCTAATAAGGTTATCTAATTATATTTTAGTCCTTTTCCATGTTTAGTTGACAATTAAAAGTATACGTTAACATGTGTCAACAGAGAGGAGGAGAGTAGCTTTCTTGTGAGGTGTGTGTTACAATGGTGGGAGATGGCCTCCTTTTATAGGTAGAGAAGAGGGGGCTCATTGGAAAATGTCCCTCCCCATATGGAAGGAGCCAAAACCGACACAGGAATACCTTCCTAGTTTCCTAAACCGACCAACCAACGTCGGCAACGCCCGGTTTTGGAAGGTAACAAACCGCCTCGCCAAACTGAGCCCTGAACAGCCTCGGGATGGGTGCGGGCGCACCAGTGGTGCGCGCGCCTGTCTGGCTCGGTTCGGGCCGGGCTTGGCGGCGTGGCGTGTTTGGGCTTGAAAATTTGTGTGGCGATGTTTGCTCGGCCCAGTTCTGCGTGTTTGGTCCATTAGTCCCTTGGGCTTGATGTTCTCCGAGAATGCGCTTTCCGGGGCGCCTTTTGGTGTATTTTCCACTTGTTTCTTATATAAATCTGCACAATGATAATTTGGACACTATAAGTGGAAATATGTCAATAATAAATGTATATGTGTGTAGTAAGGTATAGTTTCATCCCCTTATTGGTAGAATGTTGACGTTAAAAATATGTCGTTGGTGACCGTCAACAGAAGGGGCTAAGGAATAGCCTGCCGCTATTCCCAATCACAAGACATCCCTCACTCACGTAAGAACCCTAGAAAGGCTAAAGAAGACGCCCCTGGGCTGATCCAACTCACTCAAAGGCACCGCCTTGGATCCGAAGCTCGAATGAAGCTTTTTTCTACGAAGAGAGAGATCTATAGAGAAAGAAGAAGCGGAGAAGAAGAAAGACACTCTGGATCCTCACCAAAGCAAAGTAGGACATATTTATAGGCGGAACCAACATGCCTATGGACCAAGTCCACGGAAGACGAGGCAACCCCAAGAAAGAAAGGAGCGGTCACCTCAAATCACGCGAGAAGGGAATTTATGGCAATGATCGCCATGCACCGACGTTTCTCGAAAAAAAACGGCGATAAAAAGCGCCTTGTAACTCCCGTGGATTGCATGGAAAAAAGAGAAACGGTCAAAATCCCTTAAAAAATGAAGAACCTCTAAGAGCTCTATTTACAAAAGAACTCTTAGGCGGCTCGGGGCTATAAGGTACCGGGGCACAATTTTTAGAAGAGCTCCGGCGGCGAGAAGAAGAACTCAAAGACGGAGGAGAAGAACTCAAAGACCTTCCAAAATCTTTGTGCCAAAAAGCAATAACCTCGGGGCTACACCCTACGGGTGCACTTTTTTTTTCAAAAAAGTGCACACCGTATAAAGACAACAACGACCGCATCAAGGACGCACCGAGAAAGACCCCGAGGCGGCTCTCGTGACTCAAACCTGAGATGCTCGGGGCTAGCGGAACAAGGCTCTCCTTTCAAGAAAGAAGAGCTCCGACGACGGGAAAGAACTCGAAGACGGAGGAGAAGAACTCAAAGACCTTCCGGCTCTTTGTGCCAAAAAGCAAGAAGCTCGGGGGCTACACCCTACGGGTGCTCTTTTTTCAAAATTGCACTCCGTAAGATGATCTTGAAGACCATATCAAGGCCTCACCCAAGAAGAGCAAAACAACCCTCATGACTCGACCTTGAGATGCTCGGGGGCTTGTGGATCTGAGGATCACCAAAGAACTCTAACGAAGTCGTTGTTCGCGAGGGTTCTATCCTAGCTGCGGCCACAAACAACTCCCAGAAGGAAATGGAAGCATAGCTACGGTGACTTACATTTGTAACTAGGATAGAACACTAGTCGGGTTACCTTGTTTAGAGTTCGGGTGTTCGGTTCCTCTACGAACAACCCTCTACGTATCCGACTAGGATCGTAGCGAGTTCCTTGGCCCCTTGGACTATAAAAGGCGGCCAAGGAACACCTAAATAGAAGAGAGAGCGAACAGAGCATCTGAGAACACAAGCTTGCTGCGACCAAGCGGTTGTAAAGTTGCGGCCGATTCGGCTGACCCCATCAATCAAAAAAAACCTCACGCCCATTTGGACGTAAAGGTCTTTACTCGATCCTTGATCGAGGGGGCGAATCCAATATAAAAAACCCGCTCTCCCATGTCGGTTTGCGCAACAAACCACCGGGCTCCCGGGTTAAAGTCGAGGCCCAAACAAAGCTGCCGGTTCACCCGTGGAGCTCTCGATCAGTAAAACATCGATAGACCCCTTCGGTCCGGGGGATCTTGAGCTTGAGGTAGGTGTAGTTGGGGACGGCCATGAACCGCGATATACGGCCGCCCCAAGGCGCGTGGTAGGCGTTCACGAAGGAAGCACCCTCGAACGTGAGGACCTCCTTGCGGAAGTTGTCAGGTGCCAAAGGTGGCGGAGGTCAATCCGCCCGGCGGGACCATCTGCTTCCACGGCACCACGCCATGGATTGGCTCGGCGAGGGCGGAGTCGCGCCTTGGGGATGCCAAGGGCCTAGGCGCATGGATGTAGAGGAGGTTGAGGCCGCTACCGCCGTCCATCGGCACCTTGCCGAGGCGCTTAGTGCGGATGGCGGGATCGGCACGGCGGGTATCTCCCACGGATACGGGATGTGTCATGGATGGTCCACACCTTGTCGAGCGTGATCGGCGAGTTCGACCACTTGAGGTAGGTGGGCGTCGCAGCTCGGTGAAGAGGAACTCGCGGCGAGTGAGCTTTGTTGGCGCTTGGATTCGTGGCGGGAGCTCCCAGAAGACTACGTTGGCGGCGCCGTCCCTCGATGTAGATGTCGCCGTCGAACTTCGTCGGAGCCGGCCGCGACGCCTTGTTGTCGTTGTCCTTGTCTCCTCCCCGCCCGTGCCCATCACGTGCTTCTTCATGAGGCGGCGATCCTTCATCTTGTGCTTGACCGGGCCCTCGTGGTGCGGACACGGTGCCTTGAGCATCTTGTCAAAGTGCTCTTTGGGGATGAAGTTAGGTGCCCCGCCCTGGGGCGACCCTTGCGCTTTGCGCCATGGTGATGAACTGTCGTCGTCGTCGCCTCGGGGCGCTTGTTCTTCTTGTTCTTCTTCTTGCACTTGGCGGGGCTGGATCCCTCGGCGGCGTCATCGTCGGCCTTGGATCTGCCCCTTGCGGTGGCGGCGGAGGCGGTGTCCTCTCCCTCGGCGTGTCGGGTGGCGAGGTCGAGGAGCTCCTTCACGGTCTTGGGCTTCTTGGCGCCGGATCGTGGATCGGGAGTCTCGCGGTGGTACCCGAGCGTGAAGGCGGTGATGACCGGGTCGGAGGCCTCGGAGAGGTTGTTGCGAGCTTGGAGGCGCCCGATGTAGTCGTGCATGCCTTCCCCCTTCTTACGCGCACCCTCGGAGGTCCCCGCGTCGTGCTCGGCCTGGTGTAGGTGCCACGGAAGTTGTCGGCGGAGCGTCGGCGCCAAGTCCTCCGGTTGCGGATGGTGCCCTCCCTCAGGTGCTCGAGCCCGCGATCGTGGCCGTCTGCAAGGTAAAGCGGGAGGTTGGATGATGAAATAGTCATTGTCGCGCCCCCGGCTGGCGGCCGAGGCGGTGATCCTCGAGCCGGGGTGGTAAGTCGGTCTCCCCATTGTATACGCACCGGGTGGGCTCGGAGCGAAGAAATGGGCGTCGTGGATGGGTGAGCGAATGCCCTCGGTCTCCTTGAGCTCGAGCTCGGGGACGGCGATCTGTTTGGGAGGCGGGCTCCGTGGACGGCGCACCCGGCGTGGGGGTGCAGCTCTTATCTTCCTCGCTGTCGTGATGCCCACCGGCGTCGCTTCTTTGTAGGTGCGAGGGGCGTTTGTCGTGGTCGTCGTGATAGTGCTTGCCGTCGTCCGGGCGCGTTCTTGTCGGCCCGAGCCGACCTTGCGTCGAGGCGTTGATGGTGTCCCTTGCGTCGCGGTTCTCGTCGATCCGTCGGCGCGCGTGGACGTCGGGGTGGGAGGAGGCCTCGTGCTCCTCCTGCAGCCGGGCGATGCGACGAGCGCTCGCGCTTTCTTGGACGCTGCCTCCGCTAGGATCTCTTGAAGCTCATCGTGGGTCCACTACTAATTTCTGACCCTTATGCCACACTTTTTTATCGCATAGCGACAAGATTTGGTTGCAACAGGGGTGTTATCGCAACCATTTCACCTTCAGTTGCAATAGGTGGATTTTTACCCGCCAAAATTATTTCATGGCAGTAAGTGTGAAGATCGTTGCAATAAGTAAGTGCTATTGCAACCAATTATAAACTGGTTGCAATAAGTGGTAAGTATTGCCACGATATAATTTTGCGTTGCCGGCATTTTTATGGGCGTTGCAATACTAATAGGATATTGCAACGCTTTGGTTGTCGGTTGCCAAAGCACGTCTATATTGCAATGAATATGATTCGTTGTGTGTAATAGTCGCTTGCGTTGCAGAAGGGCTATATATATAGCAACGACAAAAATAGATGGTTGCAATTAGTAAGGTTTGGGAGCACTACGCTTCTGGGAAAAAAAACTTACAAAAAATACATCTAACTAGGTTTTGAATCCAAGACCTCATTGTCCAAAATATAATTGCTCACCACTGCACCACATATATGCTTGTGTCCTTAAATGTCACATAATTTCCCATATAAAAAATAATGTACAATTTGCTATGTATTGAAAAGAGGATTGGATCTGATACTGTTGTACGTACATGTGCACAATCGTCCTGTAGGCATGGTCGCTTTCTATTTCCAAGGCTTCGGCGCAGCCGCCTTTTCCTCCAGACGCTAGTGTCCCTCTGTTGCCATGCCTGAAGGAGACGATGCTGACAAGGTGGGCGAGCTCGATCTGGACTCTGTTGTTGTAGGCGTGCAAGATATGAATCTTGAACAGCAAAATGAAGATGTGACAACTTGGAGTAGGTCTGGCCTTGGTGGGGTTAGTGTCGATGCTTGTGTTATTGAGCAGGCACTTGCAACACCAATGCCTGAACCTGAGGATGACCTGTTTGAGGAAGACGAAGACCCAGAGCAGAGCATCGATTCATATTTTAGTTGCTCTTTGAATATTCAGTACATAAAACATAGCCAGCTACTCTGCTACTGAGTAGCAGAGCATCGATTCCATTGATGTTTGCGGTTACAGAGTCCTAACTCCTAACCAAACAACAACTAAGATTTTTGGAGTACTTGACACCACTACGAGATTTGTAGACTGCTGATTTCCGAAATACTTGACACCACTTTGAGATTTGTGGACTACTTGTCTCCACTTCGGGCTCCAGCAATGAGCAGCGGATGGAAAGGAGTGCTCTTGAATTCTTTGACTCCAATGGACTCGCCGCACATTATGGACTGCACTTCAGCCTCCGGCCACGAGCATTCACCATCTTCTCCTCACAGCCCTCAGCCTACAGCACCAGCACCATCTTCTGCTCACAGCCTTGTGCCTTGCGCTGATCACTTAGTTTGCTGTTGTCAACTCTGGATCTCTGTAAAATGTATAAAAAGGAGATAAAAGTAAATGAACACTAAATGCTAGAAAACCAAAATATTTTTTGTTAATGACTCCATACCGTTTAATGTGATCAATTATGAGGAGTCTGGGACCCGGACCGACCTTCAAATCCCACTAGACACCTGCATGAAAAAGAGCAACCACACACTTGATGGAACTACAGAAATGTTCATCTGACAGACTTGATTAGCTCAACAATACTAGGAATTAACTGAATAATGCACAGAAATATGTAGCAATGTTGCAAAAGATCAAATATGTTTTATTCAGTATTGTCAAATGCTCACATTCAGTACTGCCTCAGTTTCAGTATTGTCACAGAAATGAAACACTAACAGGGAAAGCTGAATGTGATCCAAGCTTTTGCATACCTCGACACATGTCAATGCATACTAAACATCTTAGAGAAAGTAGACTCGCAGGCATCAATGTTCTGAAACTTGGGAAATCACGGTAGCTGTTTGCTGAGAACTTGTTAAAAGAGAACGGCTTATGCTTTTGTGCAGTTCTTAAAATGGTATGCTCTCAAGTGTTTCATTAAATGGTTTGGATGTTTTCTCAAGTGTAGAGATCTCCAGAGCAAGATTTTTTCTATCGACGTTTGAACTCTCTAGTTTTGGAAATACTAACAAGCTTTTTACAGGTTCTATATTGACAAAATAAGAAGAATAAAAAATTATGTGAATGTAAATCACACATAATGTGAGCTGTAATCTACTGTAGTTTTGACCAATTTTGTTTCCAATTTCTTCGATCTTCCTCTCCCCTGCTATTAACAATTGTGGAGTGAGATCTTTTTAGGCACAGAACAGCCGAAAGCTTGGTGACACGACTGAATGGGACATGAAAATAAAGTGTTATTTTTTCTTACGAAAGCATAAAACAATTTAAAGGAGATGCTGATTTCATAGAAACTTTAAAATGGATTATTCCACTTTAAAAATCATAGTCTACAGTTCTGATAATCTTGTTTATTTTCACCGTTTCTTTTCAAACAACTAAATCTGGAGAAGTAGAGATAACTTTAGCTATAGAGATTTAAAAGTTAAAACCCTCCTCAAACAGCTATATCCAGGGATGGCTTGAGCTAGATTGAAAAGTTAAAACCCTACCTGTGATAGCAGCTATGCAGAGAACAGCCTATGGACATTGTGCTAGAATTTTTATCCTAACATGTGAGCTATGACTGGAAGACTCAAACCAGCCACAACAAAAAGTTTTATCAGTGAAATGCTCATGAGTAGCATAAACCTGACTTGCGTTATGGCCATGAGGAAGTTATCTGGCTTCATATCACGATGAAGAAAACCCTGCCTGTGACTGTACTCTACCATGGCTTTCTGTAATAAAAACAACATGAAGGCATTAATTTGGAGAAAATCCAGCTCTTAAAATATAAAGAATTGAGAATTTGGGCCATCATTTTACAGGTATGTTGTCATACAGATAAAAGGCTAAAAAAGAATGATATGACATGCAAGAGAATCTAACCAGGTGATAAGCTAGCACACAATACTGTTAAGAGGGAAGTTTTTGTTGCAGTAGTTGAACAAAGTATACGTGTATAAAGCACCTAAAGTGTCCCAGGCAAGTATTAATGCAGTCAAGGCCTCTGCCACTAAATCGGACTTCAATTGAAGCCTGGGTCCAATGAAGTTGTAGCTGTCAACTAAAGGCTGCAACTATTTTTTTGATTACCTGACCGACTCATATGGTGACGGAGGTTGGAGGGATCGCGCGGTTCTGATCTCTTGTGTGCGTGGACGCCGCGGGGATCCTTGGAGCGCGCAGGGGACGCCCCCTCCGCCGTGCGCCGCCAGGCCGCCGAGCAGATGCGCCGCCAGCCTGCCTCAGCCCCCGGTCGCCGAGCAGAAGCGCCGCCGCGGCCACGAACTGGAGTGAAAGGGTACGATGGAATCGCACACAAAGGGATTTTCCGATATTGCCCCTGACCAGAGAATGATATCTTGAGAGCACCGAGGGTATTTTTTAGAAACGTAAAAAACCGCCCGGTTTGACTGTGAACCGCCCAGTTCCGGTTCCACAAAAAAAGGCTGGTTTGACCTTTTTCGGTTTGATTGCACAGACGATCTTTTAAGTGAACCGGTCGGTGGAGGCCCTGGTTTGGTCTTTTAGCGGTTCGACCACCGGTCGGTTTGAAAAACTAGGCCGCCGCGCCGCAATCGACAAGAGTGACACGGCGCCCCGCTGGCCATCAACAAGGGGAGGCAGAGAGAAACAAATCGATTTGGCGGAGCAGATGAGAGAGCGGCGGGGAGGCTGGGAGATAAGATTCGAGAGGGCAGTGGCCGGGAGTTTTTATGTTTCAGACATTTCTTTTTTCAATAATAAAATATCCAAAAATTTTGTTTCTGAATTTTTTTAAAAATATTGTTTGAAATTTATGTTTCAAAAATAGTTTAGTTTCTATAAAGTGGCTTCAAAATAGCTTGAAAATAGGATACCCTAAATAAATTTTTAGAATTAATAGTGATGTTTTATAATATAATAACAACAAGTTTACTTAGGCTATTAAATTTATTTTAAGTTGACCAATGAAATTATTTCTATGTGAATATGAATGTAAATCATGCATATGTTTATAGAAAAGGTTTTTTTTTTTTGCCACCGTGCCAACTCAGAATTGCCCCGGATCACCCTATGTCACGCGATAGAATGTCCTACATTTTTACCACTTTTTTTTGATGTGACGAGCCATGTAGGCATGCCAACGTGGCATCGTTCATGGGAGCCCTTCCTCATCGCGCCAAAAAAGACCTCATGCCCGTCGCCTATTTGCCCGGCCGGCCCAAACCGCTTGTTCCCTCGCCTCACACCTCTCGCAAAAAGACCACCGTCCTCTCCAAATGAGTGCGGGCAGTACCTTGAGGTTGTCGCCGCCATTGCCACCGCCTATTGAGAAGAGATCAGCGCCACCTGTATAAGAGTGGTTTTGGACCGGTGGCCTCCGTAAGAGTGTCAAAAAGTTAAAAAGACCTTAAAAGTCCTCATTGTTGCGACGAAGCCTATATCATCGACATCACAAAACGAGGGAATAGCGTTGAATGGTGTCATCGTCAGTCGAACTGACAGAGCCGTGCATGAATTTCGCCTAAATCTCCCAATACTATGGAACGTAACTTGTCGTCTAAAAATCGCAGACACAAATCATACCTCGTTGGCACGCGCCTCTCCCCTGCTAGAGCCAACGATCGCCGCACAATACAAAGGGGAAAGAGTCGAGATACGAGTTGATGGCGCCGTCAAATGTGGCTTGCCGACTTGGCCTTTGGCCACCAGTGGTGGGGCTATGTCGTGGTAGACCATGCCGACAATGAGGAACACGCTCCCAGTGCCGGTGTTCGGAGGGACTCATTCACCATGCCCACCGACATGCCGTCCACCATGTCGTCACATGGGCACCGAGGAGGCTGTAGACGATTCCACGGAGTGTTAACACACCCCATGACCGATTTGCAACGTGAAGACAAAGTGCCTAGGGGTGAATGTTGGCCGGCCGCCTACAACCCCCGAGCTTGCCGCCCACCGTGTAGGAGGCTGGCCGTAACGCCAGATTGCATGGGCAAGGGCCAGCAGCGCTGGGCCTCCCGACTGTTCACTATGGCGGTGGGGGGAAGTCGGGAAGGTAGGGTGTGTTGGTAGTGGAGTCTGGGTCACCCCAAGTCGCCCCATACGGAGAGCACGAGTAGAAAGGAAATGTCTCACTTCCCCTAAATAATTACTAATATTTTTTTTATCGGTTTATTCCTTACCATATGGATTCCTCACTTGAGTGAACTATACTCGATGTTTTCCTCGTTCTGACAACACTGTCCAAATTGAATCGTGTGGACTACTGAAAAATTTACATAAACATTTACTTAAATGGTATATGTATGAAATAGTTATATTTGAAAACCATTCGTGTGTATGAAAAAATACGAGAAAGCCTAAATAAAAGTATGTTACGCCAAAACCAAGGCTTAAATATTTCCATCTCATCAAAAAGAAAAAAGAAAAACGCGCGCCTGATTCTCTCGGCCCCGCCAAAAAAAAAAAGAAAAAGAGGTACTAGAAAGCCTAAATCTACGTTGCTCAAAAATTTCCCTCTCAAAAAGATAACGCGCGCCCACCCGCCAAAAAGAAAAGATCTCCAGACTCCACATATTGTGGATCTTAACCTCCCAGGTACTGCCTCGTATCCCTCCCAGAACCTCCCCCGTACCTCCTATCCCTCCCAGAAATTTGATCTCCAATCTGGACACCACCGACCGTGAGGGTCATGGTGCCGCCTCCGTCCAGGACGCCGCCGGCATCGTCTCCTCCAGCCAGGACGTCGCATCCTCTTCAGGGCATCAGCGCCAGCAACAAAGCCACCGCCTTGGGCACCCATCAATATGTTGAAGCCACCCTCGAACTAGAGGATGAACATGGGTGCCCTCGTCCATATCCCACCAGGTAGATTATTGGCTTTGACTGCTGTCATATGTAATCTAAATTATTAGATTCCAGGTTGTTAGCACCAGAAAGATTGTTGGGGAGTTAGGCATACAAACGGGTGCATGTTTGTAGGGTTTGACTTCTGATACTTAGATATGTTGGTAATGTGATTTCATCATGAGCTGGTAGCTTTCTACTATGTTTCTTTCTTGATATCACCTCGCTGTTGTCTACCTGTTCCATATTTTCGACATTTCAACCTTCTAGACAGACCACCACACACCAAACCATTACTCTGTAATAGGCGAATATGATTGTACCCCCACCAAGAAAGAAAATCACTTTCGTTCTCCTGATCAGGGGACATTGGATTTATGTTCTTGAATATTTAGTACAGAAAAGCAGAGCCATTTGTTAGATTTGCAAGTTCATAATTTGTATGGTTAGTTTAAGCCTAAACGACTATATCCCTTAGGCCTCTTGTAGAGATAATTGATTCGACCATATTTCTAGCTAATCAGAACCACCAGTTTGATCTTCATCCTGAAGACCTGAACTTTGTTTCAATGCAACAAAGTGCATGCTGATGCCTTTTGTCACAGTCTGATTTGTTTATGTCTTTTATCTCAAACTTTTTCGTGAACTGATTCTCTCATCAATGATTCATCATCCAATATCATCCTATGGAATACAATAGCATTACTGACTATACTTAGTACAGAAAAAAGCAGAGCCATATGTTGGATTTTCGAGTTCATAATTTGTGTGGTTAGTTTAAGACTAAACAGCTTATGGTTCTGTATGTATTAGCCTATTAGGCATATCCACACACTACGGAATAAGTCACAGTTAGCTGTACTTTATAATCTCACATAGGTACGTGCCAGAAGCTAATTCTAGATCCCATTGTAGTTTTACCCACTTGAATCACATATTGTGTATCTCGAGATTTACTTACAACAAGGATATAAAAGGATAACACTAGGCCATGGACCCATGGTTCAGGCACCTGACTTGCTGATTTCCACGAGCCCCTGATGACAATGGTTATGGATTTACATATTACATTCTTTGATACATCCAAAGCATTGTCAACCAATGTTAGACAAGCTTTCCTTCAATTGGTGTACCAAATATATTTGTTAACACAACTTTGAAAGAAAAAAAGGACATTTCATTCAAGGGAACATGTACTTCTACAATTGGTGATATTTTTCCCTCAAGTTTCAGGCCTTTCTTCTAAGGATAGCATATTTGTATGTTGTACCTACACACTACTAGTAAATAGAGTAATGAAACAAGAACTTGTAAACCGAGCCAATTAAGTATAACTAGCTGTATCTTAGCCTTCTCAATGTCGCCAACCACACAAATTTCTTGCTCGTTTCTACTTCCTTCAGCAAACATGCAGAGATCAAGCATGCCATGAGAACCATTATCAAATTCTACTATCACATATGCATTATCAATTATATCTGGTACCTGCATTGAATCAGGTATTCATAACATGCAAGAATTTCTTAATATGCTTGCACGACACAAAGAAGGAACAATGAATCAGGTATTCATAATATTTTTTAATCCTCCACCCTTTTCTTAAACTTATGATTGTAATGCTTAATCTTTACCTAAATATTTGTACATATAGAGTACCCTGCACAACAGTAACAACGTACAATTTGGACAAGCCACACAAGAGGACGATGAGACTGGAGAACATGCAAATGAAGAGAATGAAGATGCGTTACTGCAGGTAATGACATTATTGCACTATGTTCCAAGTAATCTTGAGGTAATCTGTAGCTAAAACAGATTGACCAATTTAATGTTTTTGTTCTCAACCAGGAAGCACCATCACTGTACAAAGAGAAGCAACACCACCTACTACTCGCGCTAGTAGAGCTGCTACTAGTGTATCCAAAAATCTTTTCAAAGAAAACACTGCAAATGTGGCAGTACCGATGAATAGAACATCAATTGAAAAAAAAAAGGTAACACCTACAGTATGTTATCAGCTAATTGGAAACAAAGTTGTGCTCATTTTATCATGACTCTTTTCTGGACAGACGTACACTAACACTACCATGCCATGAGCAATATATATAATTTAGGTGTAATTCTTTTGTTGTGTTCTTATTTTCTCAAATAGAGTGCACAAATCCGCATTTTTTTTTTGAGAAATTTGTGTGGATTTATCCTTGCTGTCCCTGTATGCTGATTAGAGACATGTAATGCAAGAAACGTACACCAAATATGTAAATAATCAGTGTAGGATTTGATTCTATCTCACCATTCCTAGTAAGTAACTCGGTTAGATGCCATGCACTCTTGCTTCAAGTGTTGAAAACTTTATCAGATGTGACCCTCCATAGTTTTGATTAATTCTTCTTTTTCTTATTAATTACAACCATGCTCTATCTAAGTCTCTTTACATTTCATGCATGACATAGTGAACTTAATATTTGTCTAATATCCCAATCATATTCTTTTGTTCAGCAGGTGGACAAGGTTTGAGTGGTTGGTTCATAATCAAACGAGGAAATAGCTGGTGATAACATGTTGCTGCTAGGAAAACCATGGTGTATAGATTGTAGCAAGTCTTGTAGTGCTGCAGGTTTTTAGAAAGTTGTGAAACAATGAGTGAAATATACATTCATTTATGATTTTAGCTATTTAGCTTCTATTTGAACGCTTTGTCAACTTATTGAATCATTGGTCATAATTAATATATATGAGTACAATCGCTTTTTATATGGTTTTGTTATTTTCTGTAATGATGATTTCATAAAAGATATTTCAAATCCGGCGTTGCAATACCAACTCTGCAAATGCAATGAGATACTACATGTGGCAATATGATATGTGGCAATGAACACTCTTGCGTGGCAATACGATGTATGGCAACAGATGAAATTGCGTGGCACATGTTACTATAGCCACGCCATGCCAATCGCGGCAACAACATTTGGACTGATGCAACGAATACAATTAGGTGGCAAATGATACAATTGCCAGGACACAATGACCGTGGCAATAACATATCATCTCTCGCAACGCATAAACTTGTGTGGCAAATGATACTATTGCAACGCCGCAACGATTGTAGCAATAACCCTATTATCTCTTGCAACGAATAATATTACGTGGCATATGTTCTATTTGCCATGACATGGAGGTCGTGGCAATAACACCTTAGGTAACAAAATTCTAGCATGGCAAGTGCTTCTATTGCCACGACCATGAATGTTGCATCAACGTCCTATTGCCATGCTTGGCAACGGTAACAATGGTTGCAAGAAACCACAACACTTTCAAGCGCCAAATTGTCAATGGTT
The DNA here is from genome assembly GCA_015847255.1 of Hyparrhenia diplandra. Lineage (NCBI taxonomy): Eukaryota > Viridiplantae > Streptophyta > Magnoliopsida > Poales > Poaceae > Hyparrhenia > Hyparrhenia diplandra. The sequence goes on along the minus strand of JADLZK010000403.1, from coordinate 97,646 downwards.
GCAATACCTTAATGCAACGCGACTTAATGCAACCACTAGCAACGAACGGGATTTGGTTGCAACATCTATCTTTTGCAACCAAATTGGGCATATTGCAACGTTTTTGGTCGTTGCATAAGGGTTAGAAATTAGTAGTCCTCCGGCGCCTCGGGCTCCTCGGGGCCGAACAGCAGAGCAGGCGGTGCGGCGGCCGCCCGGGTTCTCGGGACGCCCTCCCAAACACCGGCGGGAGCTGTTCGGGACCCTCGTCCCCGGTTGATGGGTCATGGACGCCGCGAGCTCGAGCTCGCGGGCCGCGATTGCCGTCTTCCCCCTCGCCGTCGGTGAGGAGGGCTTCGCTCTTGAGTCGCCCGCGCCGAGCTCTTCGAGCTCGTCCGGCCCGGCCTTGACGCGGTCGGCCCGGGGGCTCAGCGCGCCATGCGGCGCGGAGTTCTCGGCGTGTGCTCGGGGCGTCGCTCGGCGGATGGCTGTTCACCGCACCCTCGGGGGTGTGGCACATGTAGCACCGTCGCGTGGGGGTCGCGATCCATGAGGCTCATCCCATCGGCGGGCGACCTCGGCTCGTGGGCGCCCGATCCGCCGGGCTCGTCGCCCGATAGAGTGGAAGGCCTGGCTGCCCGCTGGGGTACATCCCGGCGTGAGCCATCGTGAACTCGTCAACCGACGCGCCTCCTCCCGGCGAGCCGGGGACGGGCGTTGGCGGTGGAAAAAAGGTCACGTCGCGAACAGAGCTGCGTGGGCTCGCGCCCGGGATGTTCGGGAGCAGGTCCTTGATGAGGATGAAGAAGCAATCCGCGGCGGCGCGGATGGGGCTGACCGACAGCGGAAGTTGAATTTCGCCCCATGCTCGTGAGGGCCGAGTCGGTGGCGCTGGGGAGGCGGCCGGGGATGGCCTCACGCCGCATCGGACGGGTGAAGACGACTCCGATGAGGGGCCGCTCCGCACGGTGCGGAGAAGTCAAAGGTGCCGGCGCATTGCTAGCGCTAGCGCCGTCGGAAGCGGAGGAAGCCATCGAGTGGGGAAACGCCGCACTAAAGCGCAGCCCCTACCGGGCGCGCCAACCGGCCGTGGGTCTAATACCACCGTCCACGCAAAGAATGTCGGGCTAATGCGTGCTCCGATGGCCTAGCTCTAGAGGCAATGACATGGGATTTATACTGGTTCGGGGCAAATCGCGCACCCTAGTCCAGTGGTGATCACTATCCGAGCTCAAATACTCATACCGGGGCTAGTACAAGCTGGGCGAGAGAGGAAAAAGGCTCCCAAGTCTCTGTGATTGAGGCAAGTGCCAATATCGAGTGGATGTGTGAGTGGGTGCTATGAAGCTGGGGATTGAACCTGCCTCAACCCAGTGGCTGGCCTCCCCCTTTTATAGCCGCAATGGGGCGAGGCTCATGAGCTCCCCTCGGGTTGAAGACTTGAAGAAACGAGAATACATGTACAGGGTGATAGATGCGGGAAAGAGCTCTGACGAGGCTCACTACGCGGGCAAGAGCTCCCTTCAAGCTCGGAGCACTCCGGGTGTCGAAATTGGTCGTCGCCGTACGCGGGAATCATGGTTTGGGCGGTGGTCAGGCGTCGCCCCGTCTCCAATATCGTAGTTGGAGGCGTCTTCTCCGGCATGGGCGTGCCCATACCGTGGATGGGGAGGGTGTACCCGTGCGCACCGCACGGTACGCGTGGCGGAGTTGTTGGAGTCGACGGGCATGACGAGGTGACCGTCGACGGCTCTTTCCCTATCGTAGCCCGGCGTGGCTACGGTGGTCGCCAGAGAGTTGTTGAGCTGTCAGAGAGTAGTTGACCAACTCCCCCGTACCGGGCTTCCCGAGAAGGCGGGCGGATGAGGTCTTTGAGCGGGCCGTCGTCGTTAGAGCTCGTCGCGAGGGAGCTCGAGCGAGGCGGAAAGAGGTCTCCGGGCGAGGTCGAGCGCGATGAAGACTGGAGAGTTCGTTATCGGGAGAGCTCGAGTGAAGCGGAAAGATGGATCTCGCCTGGAGAGCTCGTGTGCGGGAGCTCGAGCGGCGGAGGCTCGCCCTCGCGGGGAGCTCGTGGCGTGGTGAAGACTTCGTGGTGCCGCGGTGGGGCGCCTTGCCTTGTTGCGCCTCTCGTCGCGATCGATGTCCGGAGTCGCTTTTGGTTTGTTGATGGCGGGTTGGGCGCTCTTGTATGAGTGTCCCAAATATCGATCCCCCACAAGTATACATGTGACATGTGATGTTTTAAATTGTATTTTGTAATGTTTAGATAGTATAAATGAGATGTTTCACGATTATCTTTGAATATACTCGTATAGTAGTCACATAGTGAGATGCTCTGTAGTCCTCATATAAGATATATTTCGTTAGTATATACACGATGTAATCTTCTATTTTCCTCTAGCAAATGGTTTTTCTTCTTTCTTATGTTTTGTTCAATCTCTTATGTTTTTCTTTTTTTTTATTCATATTCCATGGTATATTTTGGACTAGAACATTATTTTTGTGAGGGTGAAATATTTCTTTTAGATTTGAATGGTGGAATAGATGTTCATAATATAAAATTTTCATGATTGACATTATTGATCAACGTTATTTAGTGGTGGGGACTAACTTGTTATGCTAAAGGTCTTCTGTGAAACCCTCATATATCCTTAGTTTTTCAAATTATAAGTCATTTTAATTTTTTTGTTCATCCATTTCGCTATGCTAGATACATCTAAAAAATCAAAGCGAGCTATAATTTGAAACAAAGGAAGTACGTACTAATTTTGCTCTATTTTTTTTTTCCTACTAGCAAGCATGTCCGTCCGTTGCAACGGGAGAAAAAAATATCAAATACCGGAGAATCGTACCAAAATGCATTCTTATATAGACTGGTTTGGACTTCTCTCTCTAAGTCCTTGTTTAAAATCTTGGTTGCTGGGATATAGACCTTATCTAATGATGTGTTATTGATCTTTAATGAGACTCATATTTTTTTAATTAAAATAAAAATATTTACGATGATAGGTATAAATACCTAGCTAAGTACATATATACGTGGTACCGCTCGTCGATGAAGAATAAAATGTGTAGGCACTTATGCTCGTTGGCCTACTCTTGATTTGTGTGTGCCATATGTGACACAAGTGTCTCAACTTTGACAATTCTTTTTTTAAAAAACTTTGTTGTATTTGAATGAATTTCGACTTTGGCTCGGTTCATTAAGTTCTAAGTTGAAATGAAATTTTGATAATTAATATGGTAGACACAAAGTCCTATTTAGAATAGGATAGGAAACGTACATGGCCGACAAATTAATCCATCCAAGGAGGACGTGTTGTATTCATACCGGACTCATTGTAAAGGTGTATTCGTATTCGACTCATTGTATGTTTTGCATGGCCAGACAAATTAATCCATCTAGAAGGACTGCGATGGCACGGACTCTTCTGGTACGGATAGGAAAAAATGTGAAAGAAATTTTGGTGAACCAAAATTGTGGTGGACTGAAATTTCCTCGCTTTTATCGGTAAGAGGTATAGATTCCTCGGCTGTGTTTAGATCCCGAAAATTAACATTGTTCCAAACGAAAAACGCTGTAGCACTTTTCGTTTGTTTGTAATAAATATTATCCTATTATGGGGTAACTAAGCTTAAAGGATTCGTCTTCCAATGTACATCTAAACTGTATAATTAGTTATTTTGTTTACATATATTTTATACTCTATGCATTTTTTTTTTTTTTACATTTAATGTTTTGATGTGTCGGAAATTTTAGAATTTCAAGCCTAATTTGGATGATCTAGACACAGCCCTCCTCTCTTTGCATTTCGGTAGCATTCAACGAACATGAAAGGAACAGGAAACGGCCTCATGGAATGCATGTATCGGCAAAAGGACACATGCATATGCACGCATATACGAACGTAGTACATAAATGCCTGCAAGCGGCGACGATGACTAACTGCCTATCCGTTAAGTACTTTGGCCTTTTACTATCTTATTTTCTATATATAGACACTCATGTACGCAAGCATACTTGCCTCTTTAGTACATGTATACACATTTACCGCACTTATTAATTTTTATAAAATGCACGAGCACACGTACACATGCTGAGCCTATATTACTTTTTATAAATACCACATGTCTTCAAGTAGGAGACGTAAGTATCTTGTACCTTACCTGAGGACCACTAGTGGGGCTAAATCTAAGGATATGATAATCATGTTTTTTTTTTTTTTTTTTTTTTGAGGAATCTGGAGGCATATGCAAATCATGTTGACTCACTGTTAGCTTTATTTTTCATGAGAAGGTCTAGATGGTTTTTATTTCTTTTCCTTATTATTATAAATAAGACTTTGCCGTGGTAATCTAAAGTAAATGTCCACCATCTCTTTGGGTAGACTTTGATAGACTTTATCACATATTACCTCTTTGGAGGTAACTAGAGAAATGTATTTTATATTTAAAAATAGGAAATATAGGAAAAAAAAAATATCTTATGACTAGACCTAATAAACCTATGCAACTGAGCGTGTGGTATTTGGTTCAAGGGGCAACGGAGGATCATCTGACTGTTCTTGTATTTATAGCGTCATATAGTTCAATGAGATCATTTGAGTGCATTTAAAAAAATAAAAGACCATTTGGTTGCAATTTAAAACAAAAATAACATTATTTTTTATACAAACAGATTTATTCATGATCAAGTGCGAACACTGATAAGCCATTACAAGCATGGAACATTGATCCATCAATGATAGTGTTCAAAGAGAGAATAGTACCTAAATCAGCTTAGTGGAAAATCATCCACAAACTAGCTAACTAGCACCGAATAGCAGACTTGTTAACTCTTTGGTGAAGCTCCTGAAGTCCAAACGTTAACTATTCTCTATTTTGCTCTTCTTGGTTCAACAAGACCACCGGTAAGAATGAAGTTTATCCCCACTGATTTAGTAGTCTGGATGGTTGTCTGACATTCTACAAATTTGAAGGAAAATTCATAAGTTCTTCAAAAGAGGCATAAATTAAACCGATGACACTCAAAATGGAATGGCAACCACTTTCACTAGCAAAGTAAAGAGCAAGACTCCAATATGTTGTCGTAGTAGCATGTTCCATATTGTTGACGTGGGACCATTGATTAGCGTCAGACCGCATGACCTTGTAAGCAGTTTTGGCGTCAGACCACGTGATGATAAATACACCTATCTACAGCGTCAAACAACAAGTCGCTGAACAGGGAATTAACGTTAGATAATCTGTGTAATATTTATAGCGTTAGACCATTGCTTGGTAAAAATAATTTTCAGCGTCAGATGATCTGATGGTGAATAGGTGTTGTGGTGTAGTGACTCTATAAGGAAGTCTCCTATTACGGTAATAATAAGGACTTGCTAGTAAAAGGTATTCGATCTATTAGAAAACCTTTAGAGATTGCTTGAGATACAAGTCCCATAAGAGGGCTATATAAGTAAGGAGGATGTAATCTCTTAGGGACAAAGAATAAAGAAATATTTTCCCCGCTCCCGCCCACGCACGCTACGCGCCACGCCGGCCACGTGTCGCCGCTGCCCCCTCGTCACACGGCGACAGCTTGGTATCCGGAGACCACTTCGATCCACCCACCACCATGGACACCGATTCGAAGAAGTTGCCGGAACACCTCACCAAGCAGTTCGCCACGATCACCAAACGCCTCGACATGCTCGCCGATCAACTCTCCGTCCCTCTCCGGTTCCGATCCGGCAAAGGAACGCAAGCGCAAGATCCTACTCAACCTAGAGACGGACATGAAGTCAGCCATGGAGACGTCCGCGCGCGCCTTCCTCAAAGCCTACAAGGAGAACACCAAGACTGGCTTTGTCGAACCATAGCTTGCAACCCGATTGGAGACAAGGCTGGCCGCCATGCTCGGTGCGGTGCCAAAGCACTGCACGTAGCGGCCCCAACGCAAAGGCACGCCGTCCCCCCGCCCCCTATAGATCACTTCCCTGGACTTGTCCCTCGCCTACATAAGTTGTCCTTCCCCATGTACGACGGCAAGGATGATCCTCTTCCCTGGATCAACCGATGTAAGCAATTCTTCAGGGGCAAGGTACACTAGCCACAAAGCAAGTCTGGTATACATCTTACCATCTCACAGGAGGAGCACAGCAGTGGTACATGCACATATCCCAAGAGAAGGCGGTATGTCAATGAACGCTTCGGCCCTATAACCTGGTGCAACCCGTTGGGCGAGCTGGCATTGCTCCACAAGACCGGCACCGTCGATGAGTACACAGAGCAGTTCCTGGCGCATGTGGCACGCGCCAGACACCTCGAAGACCAGCAATAAGTCAACATCTACACAGCAGGACTCGGCGAGCCACTAAAGACTGACGTCGAGCTGTAGGATCACTAAAGACGGCACTACAGCGGGGCAGGGCACCCCCCACACTGGCGCTGCCCGCAGTGCCGACCACAGCAACACCTCCAATGATAGCGACATCGACTCGTCCATTCAAGCAGCTGACACCAAAGGAGATGACAGAATGACGTAAGGCAGGACTGTGCTTCAACTATGACGAGCTGTTTTTGTGCGGTCACAAGTGCAAGCACCTCTTCGACATCATGATCTTCAACGACTATGACGACGACACTGACGGTGCCCCCGCACAAGATAGTGCCGACTTGAGGGTCCTCATCGGGGATCCTAACTCCTCGGTACGTGGTGTCCACTCTCTCTACCTCATCGAAGTAATTTCAGGCATTGGTGTTAGCATCATTGTTGACTCGAGCGCCACGTACAATTACATCGCCCCTTGTGGGTGGCCACTGCCGACTTTTAACACAGCCGGTCCCAGTGATAGTCACCGCCGCACACAGCGCCACCTCGACATGCCATGCAGCGGCATACGACGTGCCAGTCCACATCGACGCCTACGTCCTCCACATATGATAGCAACATCAACGTCATCCTCGGCATGGGGAGGGTGACCTCGGACTTTGCATCGAACGAGCTGGCATACTACGAGGCGAGGGCGAGGCCAGGACATTCATGCAAGTACCACCCCATGCGTTGACACGGAGGCGCCCAGATTGCGGCCGGCGCGGCGGCGGTCTTCACGCCGGTGCCCACGGCTTTGCCTCACGCCTTGGCGCCCAAGGCACGCCAGCGCCCTCGACCTCTATGACACATCATCAGGCGTCTTCGTTACAGCTACGTCGTCGACACGCGAGGAGCACCACCGCGGCGGCAGATAGCCCTCGACGTCACCACGCGCGCCTTGCTTTGGCTTGATCTTTGGAGGACGAATTCCACCTCTTCGAGGGCCGCTTCTACCTTCCAGCTTCCTCACCACTACTGTCGGACCTGCTGGACGCTCTTCTTCAAGGGGGGATTTGCCAGATTGAACTACAACCTTGCCCTAGGCGCCTACACAACACCACCGATGACAGCAGCTCCAACAGCCATCCAGCTCGGCGGAGTGTGGCTGGGGCGCTACCACGTGAGCGTTGCACACGTTGCCTTCCTTCACAACATGGATCATCAATTCTTCAAATATCGATAACGCCTACATCAACTACGACTCTGACAAAGAGACGCACCAGCTCTCACCCTGCATGTTCGACATCGGCTCCTTCATGTACGATACGATGCTCAATCTTGCAGCTTCTCCACCAACATGCTGCGACTTGACAATCTGAAGCCTCTTGCCTATCTCCATCACACCACCACCCCACGATCGCTTCATGTTCCTAGAGATCCCCCTTGCGACATGCTCCATCAGACCCTTGAAGCTGGGATCCCAAGGGAGCCGCTCCTTGCTGCTCGCCGAGAAATAGCAAAGATCGCAGACATGTGGTGCATCGCTACATCTACCACAGCTACATCGGTAACCTTCACTACTTCATGGAGCTCGGCGCCGATCCACACCGGAGCGAACATGATACTTGCCAACCCAAAGGCATGGGAGGTTGGTGCTACACGTGGAGCTCATCATGCCGGTACTCCCGAGCTTGCTCGAGGTGTCACGGAATGGACATCCATCCAAAGACGAGCACGCGCCCGGTCGAGAAAGGGGGTGGAGATGTCACACCCCAGGCGGTGGAGCCGAGAGGGGCCAGCCCTAGGGGCCCGCGGCCGCCAGGGCGCCTGGCCCTGGTGCGCGCGCCCTCCCCCCGCCGCCGCCGCCCTTCCGCGATTTCTTCGGTAATTAAAGTAAGAGTTCGGTTAGGATAAGATTAGGACTTTTGGTGTGAAGGAGATATTTCCACTATATAAGGAAGTCTCCTATTAGATAAGAATAAGGAATTGCTTGTAAAAGGTATTCCGATCTATAACTAAACCTTTAGATATTGCTTGAGATACAAGTCCTATAGGAGGGCTATATAAGCAAAGAGGATGTGATCTCTTAGAGATAAGCAATAAAGAAATATTTTCCATGCCCTAGCCCTAACAGCAGCAGCAGCCGCCGCCCGCCGCCGCCACCGCCGCGCCCGGCCACGTGTCGCCGCCGCCCCTCGTCGTGGCTGTGACAAATTCTAAGGATCAAACAGGGCCTTAGAGAAAAACACACGATTTCATAAATACATGATGGTTCAAAAATTACATGATGGTTCAATCTACGTGGCTCCATACGTGTACATCTGTAAGGCTATATAAACAAATGAGACTGATGGCTAGTAGATGCACTGCACAGAGCCATCAAAATAGCCACACACACACACACACATGCAATTCAACAATGACAGTGAGGAAGTCAGCACCGGTGCTTGTGAAGCCATTGGAGCCAACGACGGCACCGTGTAGCAAAATAAACCTCTCGCCTTTCGACAAGGGTCTCGTTGGCATGACACCACCGTCGTCGTTGCTCGTATTTGAACATCCAATTCATGAAGCTGCCGAGACAATAAAGAGAGCCTTGTCCCGAGCATTAGTCCACTACTACCCCTTCGCTGGCCGTGTTGTATACGGCCACGGCGGGGGACGACGAGGCTCACATCCACTGCAACGACGAGGGTGTGACGTTCGTGGCCGCCTCCGCGAGTTGTGCCCTGAAGGACCTCGAATTCCTCGACCGATCACCTGATGCAAGGATGGAAGCATCACTTGTGGACGAGCTTGCCGTCTACTACCCCGCTGGGATCTGTGGCCCCGCTGATCCATTGCTACTGGTGCAGGTGACGCAGTTCTCCTGCGGCGGATTCCTTCTGGGGACGACATGGAACCACGGCGTTGCCGATGGCGCAGGGATGGCTCAATTCTTGCAGGCCGTCGCTGAGCTCTCCCTTGGGTCGCCGTCACCATCCATTTTGCCACTCAGATGGGATGGTTCGCTCACGAGCCTCCCTCCCTCCAAAGCTGAACTGACGCTACAGCTTGTCACGAGCCCTGAGCCCATGTTGGACCTTGCCTTCCTTGGCGTCACCATCCCCTCCAGCTCGGTCAACCGCATCAAAGCCGAGTTTTGTTACCACTCTAATGGGCTGCCATGCACCGTGTTTGAGGCGATCGTCGCTGTGCTTTGGCAGTGCCGCACTCGCGCCGTCATGTCCAGCCCTGATTCACCGGCTGCGCTTCAATTTGTGGTCAATGTGCGCAGGCATGTGGGCGCCAAGGATGGCTACTATGGCAACTGCATCAGGCCGCAGCCAGTCATGGCAACCAGCGGCATCGTGGCGAATGCAGACATCGTGGACCTAGTGAAGATGATCGAGAGAGCCAAGGACGAGATACCTAACCAGTTCAAGAAGATAAAGAAAGAAGATGATTCTTATGACACCTACCAGCTGATGTCGTTACAGCCATCAATGTTAAACCAGCAGCGGAATGTCGACCTTCAGTATAACATGCTTGCCGTGACTTCATGGCGAAATCTGGGCTTCGAGAAAGTCGACTTCGGGGCCGGGACGCCGGCGAGGGTGCTGTGCTGTGCGCCGCGGAGGCAGCCCTTGCCACTCTGCGTCGTGAGCCCACCATGTAAAGGGAAGGGCGGCGGCGGCGACGACGGGCACAATAACGTGTTCTGCTTCTGTGTTAAAGAGGAGCATGTTAGTGCCTTTCTCAGAGAACTAGCAAGGTTCACTCGATAGGATTCTTGTACTGGTCTGCCTGGATCATAAGCCACACGCACTTCTTCTCACAAGCAAAACACGACCGGTTGCACTTTTATGTCCAGCTCTTGCCTTGTACCAAGTACCAGCTTACTTCAAATAAAACTACAGAATGCTACTTGCTTTGTTTGTCGTGGCCTAAGATTCTGCGAAACAACGCTTAAAACTCATGATTTTCCATATATAAAGTTATAAACATCAAAATATATGTTAATAGAAGTAGTTTACTAAACAATACTCTACTGAAAAGATTTAAGAGTCATGTCAGAAACTCGATGCTTTGGTAGATCTCAAAAAGCCCTGAAGATTGTCAAAAATACTGAAATTCAAACTTCACTGCAAAGCCTATGTCAGCAATTTTGAGTTAGGTCCTTAAGCTATGTGATTGTCAATTACTCCCTCCGTTCCAAATTGTAAGTCGTTTTGACTTTTCTAGTACATTTATTTTGCATCAAGATATATAAGTATGTCTAGATACATAGCAAAATGGGTGAAATAAATAGTCAAAGTGACTTGTAGTTTGGAATGAAGGGAGTAAAAACTTGTGCTACCATATTATGTTAAAATTAGCACATATGTTTCTAAATACTCCCGGAATTAAGCCCTTCAAAGTTGAACATGTTACGGTTCTTTTTTTTTTTTTTTTTTTTTTTTTTGAAATTTTAGAGCCTAATAAATGTCAAGTGTATATTTCACACAAATGCACATCTATAACATGCACATGCTCATGATCAAGGTTAAACACATGCTTAAAACCCGAGTACTACATGTTGCTGGAGGGTTTAGCCCCAAGAGAAGATTAGAGATCTTAGAAAGGTTTCTTTAATGGATTTCAAACATTATTTAAATTTATAAACATGGTTTGAAATATGTATTGCACACAAATGTGGACTTTTGTGATATATGTGATGAAAATGTCAGAAACTTGTGATATTGTGATCTGTGAATGTATATGTGAATCTATGTGATCTGTGAATATATATGTGGACGTGTATTGATGAAATAATGGAAAGGAAAAAAGAAAAAAAATTATGGCTTTGCCGAGTGTAATAGTCATTACACTCGGCAAAGTGGGAGGCTTTGCCAAGCGCGGCAATGGTCATTACACTCAGCAAAGGAGGGAGGGTTTGCCGAGTGTAATGGCTATGACGCCGGCAAAGAAGGAGGCTTTGCCGAGTGTCCGAGTACGACACTCAGCAAAGAGGCGTGCCGGAGATCGGGGCTGAAGCGGTCAAGTGTATGACGGTGTCTCACACCCTAATCAAGGGACTACAGGAAGACACATGAATGGTCCTGCTAGCCTGAGCCTTGAGGTATGAAGTTTGTCGGAGATCCAGGTGGGAGAGGAATGAAGGACTGGTGAAGACTTGAAGATGAAGCTTGACGAAATGAGCACTTCAGCCGTTTTTTTTTTCCTATCTTGTTAGATGTGTCGCCGGTTTAGCCCTACTTCCGCACGGTGCAGCTCGCTTTGTCGGCGGCTCTACGTGCAGCGGACGCCCATGGTCTTGCTGAAGGTGGACCTGGCCAAGGCCTTCGACACGGTCGCCTGGCCCTTCCTCCTTGAGGTCCTCGAGCATGCAGGCTTCCCACAAAGACCGGCGTGGATCGGATCTCCACGCTTCTCCACGGCCGCCACCAGGTCCTCGCCAACGGCGCCCGGGCGGCGCGATCCGCCATGCCGAGGATTACGCCCGGTGACCCCCTCTCCCCCTTCCTCGTTCATCATCGTCATGGTGGTCCTCAACTTCCTCATCGCGGGGCCGACAGGGGCCGGCATGCCCGCGCGCCCGTTGCCACAACGGGTCGGCAAGTGAATGACATCCATCTACACGGACGACTTGGTGGTCATCCTTTCCACCTCGCCCACCGACTTCTCCCGCATCCGCCCGTATCTTGGAGCTCTTCGCGGGGGCCTCGGGCCTCACGACGAACCTTTTACAAGTGCGTCATCACTCCGATCCGCTGCACCGACGAGGCCGTCGCTGCGATTCGCAGTCTTCCCGCCGCCGACAGACTTCCGGTCACCTATTTGGGGGTCCCTCTCTCCGTCGGGCGGCTTGGCAGGGATGTTGAGCAGCGCATCGTCGACCGGGTAGCGGCGCGCATCCCGACGTGGAAGGGCAACCTGCTAAACAAGGCCCGCCAGAGGACGCTCTCGAGACCACTCTCTCGGCCATGCACGTCCACATCTCCATCCGCCGCGCCTCTCGGCTTGGGCCTTGAGTGAGATCGACTTCGCGCCGACGCGGCCTTCTTATGGGCAGAACGCGGTCCGGCTGCGGCAAGTGCATGGTGGCTCGCCATCGGTGTGCGCGCCTCGCGATCTGGGTGGCCTTGGGCTGCCGGATCTCGGGGTGCGGGGCTTCCCTCGGGCTACGTTAAGGAGTGGCGGTGTCGCGGCAGCCGGACCTCCCATGGGTGGGTCTGCCATCGCGGACCGAACGCGTTGTCCAAAGACATGTTCCGCGCCTCCACGTTCTTCCGGGTGGGGGCGGCCGGCGTGCCATCTTCCGACGGACAGGTGGTTGCTTGACGGGGCTATCTCGCGACCGCACCGCACCTATTCCAGGCGGTCCGGCGCTCCGCCCGTGGTGCCGCACCGTCCGACAGCGCCGCAGACTCCGCCGGATGTGCGACATCTACGGGCGCCCACGGCGCACGCCCTCGATGAGGTCCTCTCCCACCGACCGGCTCGCGGATGTACGGCTTTTACAGATGACACCCGAACCGGCTCGTGTGGCGTTGGTCCACTAGTGGCGGCCGCTCCTCCTCCTCGGCCTACCGAGCCTTCTTCCTTGGACGCACGGGACTCGCGCAGGGGCGACCGAGGTTTGGGCCGCCTCCGCTCCTCCTATGGTCAAGTTCTTCCTTTGGCTAGCGCTACATGGCCGGCCGTGGACGGCGGATCGGGCGCCACCGCACGGCCTCTGTGCATCGGTCACCCGCGGTGCTCTGCGGGACGACGCCGAGACTATCGACCACCGCCGCCTCCCGTGTCTACTCCAGATCAGTTTGGCACGCCACACTACACACGGTTCGGCATCGGCCACCTCGGCCCTCATGCGGGACGATGCCTCCTTCGCCGACCGGTGGCTCGAGGGTCCGGGCACATCGCTCCGCATGACCTTCGCAGCCTTCGACTCCCTCGTCCTCCTCATCTCTTGGATGCTTTGGAAGGAGAGGAATAGGCGCACCTTCGGTGGGGCCGAGACCTCTCCACTTCGGCGATCTTGGGGCTCATCCACGGCGGAAGCTCACGCTTGGGTGGGCCCGCGGGCTTTAGGGGCCTTGCGCCGGTCTTTGCACACCCTTGCCACGGATAGCCGGGTAGCCATGCGCCACCTTTGTCGCAAAACTAGTTTCCTCTAGAGTTACAACCCTCTAAGCTCCACCGTTGTAGCCGTTGCCTTGTGTTAGTGTGCCCCGCCTTGTTAGTGCCCGTGCATCTCGCTAGGGGGCGCCGCAAGGTTGTATTCAAACAATCCTTTTTCTCTTAATGCAGAACGGGCCAAAGTGCCTCGGTTTTCGAAAAAATATAAGAAATTCGGAGGCTCCTGATACTTTGTTGTGGTGGTAGTTTAGTTAGAACATTCTGGATGTGTGCGCTAAATCTTGGACAGTCTAATTTGCTTGCTATTTCAGCAATGAAATCAGCGGTCTACACGCAGTGGAAAAGAACTGAGAAACAACTCTATTTACATGCCCAGCATGTACTCTTCAGCCTTGGCGACAGTTTTTTTTTTTTTTTTTCAATTAGCAGTGATTCTTGTAACCGGTAAAGTGAAAGGTCAGGAAAAATTTCAGGCATATGTAAGCGTGGGGCAAATGACAAATCTGAAATCTCGGCTAGAGAGGTAAGATAACTTTGTAACATGGATTACATTAATATAAATGAATTGAGGTGTGCTATGGTGATTGGAAAGGTATTGAGAGGCACTTTTCTATTTTGGTAAGGTACCAGGAGATACCGGGACGTACCTTTTCTATTTTGGTATGTCTCACCTATTTTGGTATCGTTTCAAACCTTTTCATAGGTACAACTTGGTACCTCTTATGCCTCAACCATCAAATTTAGTATGATGAATGATCCTTATATTTGTTTTAACCATTGTAAAATTCCTCTAATTATAAAGCCTCGTCCCTCGGACAAAAAAAAAACGGTAATATCTATCATACAACTGTGTATTTTTTTTCCTTGGCAGCTCGCTCTTTCTCCAAGCTTGTCTACCTTCTGGTAGTCCTTGCTAGTTGTGTCCGGCGCACCAGGTTCTGCGCCAAAAAAACATGGACCCAAGTTGCAATCATAGTGAGATCTGATTCGGTAATTGGATATAATCAATGCAAATGATATAATGCTGATGCAAATATTGAGAGAATCTGCACGTAAAATTGATCCTTAAAGAGCACCCTCTATCATTGCACCACAACGAACAATACCATTATATGTCCTTTTTCACCTGCCTCTTTCTATCAAAACATTTTAACATTGAGCTGTGTTACGGTGCTTAGAAAGGTACCTGGAGGTACTTTCCTATTTTGGTTAAATATCAGGAGATACTGGGATGTACCTTTCCTATTTTGGTATAAGTCCCACCTATTTTGGTACTGTCTGGTACCTTTTCATATGTATCACTTGATACCTCTATGTTTCAACCATCGGACTCAGCTTGGCATACCATCCTCATTTGTTTCAACCATTACGGCTGGTGGGGATACTTATGTAGTGAGCAGGCCGGCATACACACAGACACACTCACTTGGTATTTTGCGTGCCCCATTTGTTTCAACCATTGCCCATCAATTTAAATTCCATGGTTGAGAAAGAGGTACCAGGAGTTACCAACAGGTACCTAGAAAAAGGTACCAAATGGCACAAAATAGGTGAAACCTATATCAAAAAGAGGAAAGGTACATCTCGATATCTTTTGGTACCTTACCAAAATAGGAAAGATATCTTCTGGTACCTCTCGATACCTTTCCAATCACCGTAACACACCTTCTTTTTCATGTTTTTGTAGACTCCTTTTTTCTTTAATATATAATAAGTAGGGCCACACCCCTTCTGTTACCTAAAATTAACAGACTGAAGGGTTAAATGGCCAAAAAAAAAAAAAAAAAAAAAAAAAAACTTTCACAATGTCACCCTCAAACCCTTCTAGAAAGCCCTATTTTTTCACCAATTATTGTGGAGACACTGAGTTGGGGTGAGAGAATTTATAGTAAAATTATTGCCACTGCATTCTTGAAACTAACATAAACGATTAGGCCTCTGAATCAATTTTCAAAAATCTTGAAAGTTCACCTGAATAGGTGGTTTGGAATCTAGTAATTGTGAAACAATTAAAGTGTGGCCTTATTTTCTTTATTGATTTTTAAGTCCATTGATGACATTGTGCCATTTAACATTAAATTCATCAATTTGAAATGAAATCCAAAATGCATTCACTTACACGACCAAAACTTCAGGAGAGAATGTAACAAATAACGGTATCAATTAGGGAATATAGAATGAAACAGAGCTGGTTGTACTACATTTATTTTCTCTGTAATTGGATTTTCTGTTGTCAGTGTCAAACAACCTGCCACAGCTAAACTAGGATGGGAGTTCAATAGAATTATGGGACACTAGTCTAATGATTTGGACGAATTGAGTGTTAAAATTTCAATAAAATCAAGACCCATATAATAATAAAAATTACCTTGCGCTCCCTCTTATTAATCAATTTGTTTTCACTTTACATCACACGCCTAGATGTTTTTTTTTCTTGAATCCTCAAATTGAGAGCTACACTATTAACATGAAAAATGGTGTTCTCATTGTTTCCTCCATACATGTATACATAGTCTACGTAGTGACACTAATCATATAACATTGCATCTATATACCTTAACAAACTTTTTTCCATATGAACAATGGTAGAAATAGGTAACTTAAAATTATATGTTGGTATATTTTAGAGAAATTTTTAATGACATATGTGGTAATTTTGATGCAAGTTTAGAGTTTGAGTTACATGTTGAACATGGAAATATGTGTTTTCATCATTTTCTATGTACATTTGTATATGATATACAAGGTAAGACACAACATGCATACACACTCTAAGTTAATATTTTTTATATTTTGTGAGAGTTTCTACGATTTGTATATGTTTTTCGAGTGCATATCGGAGAGTTAACATGAAGGTTTTTTAAAAAAAGTCTCCAATTAGTAACAGTGAGATGGAAATGAAAATCGGTAGGTTGCATTGGATGTGGGTGGTCACAGTATGTAGAAGTACCTCGGTTGTATTCCAACCAATATATTCGAGAAGAAGAATGGGACGGTTGGGATGGATGTCCACTGCACGCCTCACTGCTGCCTCTGCCTCCTCTGCTTCCTTCGTCATTACATCTGAGCGGTCGATTGTGGCCTTGACTTTCTGAAGCAAAGGAAGGTACTGCAGACTATCAAAGTTGAAGTCCACGTTGGCAACCTTGAAAGCCCGCACGACGACATTGAACTGAACAATTTCAAGGCACGGCATAGCTCCCAGTTGATACGTCAGCGGGGAGAACATGTGGTAGTACAACAGTCTGGGGAATGCTCCAGAGGCAATGGCATCAGGGAAGATGACATTGTTCTCATATGCAAACAGTGAGAGAAGCTGGAGCTCTGGGAAACTCCCAAGAATCTCAAGATCCCGCGCCATGGCAGACCTCACAGACATGTTCAACATGGTGAGGTGCGGAAGAAGTGAGGGGTTGAGCCACACGGGCAGTCCATGCGAATGATGGACATTCTGTAGATTCAAATGATGAAGTTGACGAGAGGGTGAAAAAACATCCCAGTTGGACTCATAGCACCCGCCAGTATTGCAACACAACCCATTTAGTTCCTCGAGTTTCTTCAGGTTGCTTAGAGACTCCACTAAGGCTTTGTCCAAGTTGCCATCGAAATTAGAAATGCCAATATGAAGAACCCTTAGCTCTGTCAGCTTGCCCAGCTCTTTAACAAAGTTTGGGGAATCGTGGACCTCATGTAACCGCAGATCTTCCAGGCTCGTTAGGTTTCCCATCCCATCTGGCAATCTTCTGGCTCTATCCTCTGAACGCAAGCACTTCAGTTGTCTTAGCTGAATAAGGCTCTGCGGCAATTCCTCTACCCCGGCATGCCTCAAGTCTAGTGTCTGTAAGAATCTCAAATCCCCAATTTCCATCGGCAGATCACAAGTAGGCGTTCCGGATAGTTCAAGGTATTTCAAACCAAGTAACCCCGCAAGACTCTTGACATTGAGATAAACCCCAGTTGGCTCGCAGTCTTCTATAGATAAGACACGTAAAGCCTGAAAGCTTGGAAGAAATGACATATCACTGAAACGGCAACTAGTAGCCGTAAATGACCTTAGTTTTTGTTTGTACATGCTAATTTTAGCCAGGTCATGCTGCTCCACAACTCTCTTCTGGACAGCTAGTATACGAGCATTACTTTCACCAAATAAATGTTGGCCATTACTGTCCAATATAGCAACAAAGCTTTCTTGCCTTGCCACAGAGCAAATCATATCAAGCACCATGTCGTGAACGCGACAGGCATATATGGTGTAGAAATCAGTTCCGCCACCAACTGGCTGGATCATGCTTCTGTTAACAAGCTCATTGAAGTACATCTCTCCAACTTTAAATAATACCTCCCTGGTTCTTCATGCACAAAACCTTCGGCTATCCACTTCCACACCAATGTGTCTTTCTTAATCTCACGGTCTTCTGGATATGTGCTTAAATATAATAAGCAAGTCTTTAGGTAACATGGTAGGTCATAGTAGCTGAATAACAATATCTTCCTTGTGTTGTCGACGACTCTATTAGCTTCGTTCCCAAATCCAATAGAATTGTAGACCTTTGGCCAATACTCCCTTGGTTTGCCAGCCAACACACTAGCCATTGTAATTATAGCTAATGGCACCCCACCACATTTCTGTAAAATTTTAGTAGTCTGCTCATCCAACTGATCAAAAGAGCATGTGTCTTCACCTGATAATCGGGCATAGAATAGTTTCATAGAGTGGTAATCAGAAAGCGGTTTTAGCTCCCAAACTTCACCACTTTTTTCTGCAATTTCAAAATTACGAGAAGTTGTGATTATTCTACTTCCACAGTCATTTTCTTCAAAAGCACATTTAATGACTTCCCATGATGCTATGTCCCATATATCATCAATAACAATTAAGTACCTATTCACATTACAACACAAAGACAGGAGTTAGTAAAATTATCTAAGTTTGTTATAGAAAAACATAAGCATGATAACTATATCATGTGCATTGGAACAGGGCTGTATCAACAAAATGGAGGCCCCGGTGCGGAACATATAATGGTCCCCCAATTTTATGATACGGTAGAACCAAAGCAAACTTTGATTAAGTTACGAAAAACTTCAATATGTGTTACTTCTTCCATTGCATAGAAATATATCAAACATCAATGCTAAAACCTTAAAAGGGTAATATCTAAACAATAAATTGATCTTAATGTATCAAAATGTGTTCCTGTTTGTTAAATCAATATACCAAACCAAACTAATTATGGGTCGTAACTCATTAATTCCCCGTGAAAAAAACAAGACCTCCTACCCTCGACCTCGATTTACCTAAAAGGTCCTAAACAATAACAGATGGGCCTGCAATTGCTTTCTATACATGTAGGCTTTAGTGGATATTTTATTTTTTTTTTTAAGTCGATGATTAGCTAACCTAATTAAGTGATTTGGCAGCCCCAAAAAATTTGGGGGCCCTGTGCAGACGCCCATCTTGCCCCTGCCACTATACGGGGCTGCATTGAAAATTAAAAAAGCCAGTAATTATTCAATCTGAAGTAACTCCTTAAAGAAAAGAAAAAAAAAGTTTGATGGAAACTAGGGAATTGGTTGAGGCCAAAGAATTATAATGTAACCAGCACTAATTGTGTATTCTGCAAAAAGCAAAATGAATGTGATGAAGTTGAAAACAAGGGAAAGATTGGTTGATTAAGGTTTTACTCAAGTTGAAAGTTTGGATCTCAGTGAAACTTTTGTTCCCAATGCTAGATTAGAACCTATGGGAATATTACTTGATTTGCATGCTATACATGATATAAAGATCTCTCTAATGGATGTTAAAAGTACTTTTTAAATAGTAAATTAGTGAATTCATGTATGCGAATAACCTCTAGGTGTTGAGGATCTTAAGAAGCCAAATCATGTGTATGAGCTCTCTAAAGCTCTCTATAGACTTGAAACTGTCTCATTTCTAAGGGCTTCAACATTGGAAAGGTTCACTAAGCTAATTGGAAAAAAAAAAATTAATAATATTGTTGTTTTTTTTGGTCTACTAACCAAGAGTTTTGTGAGGAATTTGGAGAAATGATGTCAAAAGAATTTGAAATGTCTATGGTTACTTGTGAATTGAGCTTCTTTCTTGAACTTAAAATAACTACTCAAATATGGGACATTTGTATACCAATCCAATTATGTTAAGGATTTATTGAAGAAATTTGACATGGAGAATTCAAAACCAATGAAGACTCACATATAGCCACAAATGGACATCTTGATCTTGATGATGAGAGAGATGAACCAGAAAGATTTAAAATTTTAGAAATTCATGATATATACTTTACTTTATCTTACCGCGTCTAGGTTCGATATCATGTTTAGTATGTGCATATGTGCAATATTTCAAGCTATATCTTAAATGCAATCTCTAAATCATCTCAAAATCACTATTCTCTAGCAGTTTGGACAATAAATGATGGAGCATCCTCTATGTAGGATTGGACTGTACGTCAGCAAGATTTTGAAGTTATCATAAGCTCTCCAGAAAGTTCTAAAAATGTCAATGGCAAACCATCCCAAGGTGTTGGCTGCAAAACTTACAATGGCAGATTTGTATGCCTATGTGGCACAGACCATCCACAGGTCAACAATGGCTGCTGGAGCTAGCCAAGCTGAGTCTGATATTCTAGTCCCTATATCCTTTCATCTCCACTCGAGCAAATCAATCCTACCTCTCCCTATCTTGCACTCTCCGTGGCGATCCACCCCTCTCTGGTTCCACAAGCTCCATCCCTCTCTGATATTTCGGTGAATCAGTGCGCCACACCCGACTCACACCTCTTCTGTTGATAGTTGATTATTTCTTGTCGATTCACGTTTTGCCTCATGGAGGAGTCCATTGCCTTGGCTTTCCAGCCTTGTCTAGGAGGATCTCATGTGATTTTTAAGTTCAGTTTCTTAGCGAGAGGCTTTGCAATCCTATTCTCCTTTGCCATAAATACATAGCTCTCAGTCGAGGATGTCATGGAAAGCCAAGACCAAGCCTCAATCTTCAACCTTCCCCTCTCTACAAAGGCCTTTGGCAATCTTCAGGCATTGCAAACCTATTTAGCTGATATCTTGTATGATGCTACGACAAAGGGTTGTTGCACTTATATATGGGGAGATGTATCTATAACTCAATCGATTATGTTGGCGTTTTAAACTGGCAGAAATCACTCCAATCGATTATGTTGTGAGGAGCTCCCCCATAGTTTTCCCTAAGAAAAGGTACATTAGATCAAGGGAGAGAATTCTAAGTTGATCTCATCCACCAAGTCCTTCTTTTCCTAAAGAATAGGACAAAAGTGGAACCAATGAGGCCGCATGATCAACTGCTTGGTCCCAACTCACACATGCCAATAAGAAAGGGGTCCCTATTGGTTACCTGGAAAAATAGACCCTCACGAAGGGAGGGCAAAACCCTACTACCCTACCGACATAGGGAGTTGAAGGCCACTGCCACTAGCTGTCCTCTTTGTGGCGGTGCCCATGCCAACGTCGCTTGCTACATGGAACATTGGGGACTTCAGTGGCCATAGGGGCATCAGCTAGCATAACCCCTCAAGTCTAGTTAATACCTAATAAATCATTATTTAGGTGTGATTAGGCTAATAATTGCATCCTACTGGATCTAAACTAAAAATGGTTGGCACTGATGAATCGGTGTGGATGATTGATTCTATGTTAGTATAGGCAATAACATTTTACACAATATTTATATTAATAAATTTTACTCTAAAATTTAACATTCTTACAAACTGGCCATCATTTTAAATTATTAGGATCAGATCTCACAAAACAACCGAGTTACTTAGGTGCTTCGCTTGTTAGGATATCACCCCACATTGTCTCACACATTCCATAATTTTCTGCATGAATTTTTGTATGTTTTTTCTAACATGGTGAAAGCATTTACAAATACCATCCCACGTTGTGTTAGAATCTTGCACAATGTTTGGCATGGATTTTATATCCTCCAACATTCTGAAGCATTATCAATCACCAAAGCATGATGTGTATCAAACCTTTTTACAAAATAAATGGGCATGTGTGATAAGTACTTTTTATTATGATTTATTTGCAAATAATTATATTTTTAAATGGTGAATATCTTTGATAGATGTCAAGGAAGTATTTAATCTAGTCCATACTTTATGTGGTAATGTACAACAGATTTTAAATAAAATAAGCATCAAGGTAAAACGGTCGGTGATTATCTTTTTTTTTTTTTTTATGGGTAACCGCCCGGCGATTATCTTTAGATGGTCCGAGCATACCTCTTGTTTTTAAGTACACGACGAAGTTTGTCAATAAGCTTCCTTTCATCCCATGTTTCATGCCGATTATTGTCTGCATTGTCAAGTTCAAAGAGAATGTCCTTTAGAACTACCTTCGTGTCCGGGTTACGCCCACCTAAAACAAAAGCCTTTATCTCAAATTCGCGCCCAACTTGTCATATACTACTTTGGCAAGAGTTGTCTTCCCTAATCCGCCATGTCCAAAGATAGATATAACCTTGACCTTCTGGTTGGAGACATGGCCATCCCTGCCTGATGTTAGTAGCCTCTTCCCTAACTCATCCCGTATGCCATCAATACCAACAAGCTCTTTCACGATCCTTGTACAAATCCAATAGGCGTGGTCAACAGTACTTGTTGCAGCTGGATTATTAGCCCCAAAATTGCAAACCTTGTTTCCACCACGCATGTCGGCCACCTCCTTGACTCGGACCTTGATTTCTTCAATTGCATGAGCAATGTGATGTGTCTTGCCCCATCTGATGAGGTCAAACATCTTCTGTATGAGACCCCTGAAGTCGTCCCCAAACCCATCGATGACATCCTCAATGTCGTATGACAGATCCCTTACCTCGTTGGCCCAAAGCCTGTCCTGTGAGTCAAGCTGGTCCTGCTGCGCCTCGACAAACTGCATAGGGCAACGTGCATGCTCTTCAGCTGTCTCACAAGAGACTCGACATCTTTCTTCACACTCAATTGCAGATGTTGCTCGTTGAGTAGTTCGCCCCAGCTTAGGGAGCAAGATTCCCATGGCCCCTGTCATGAGATCCACAGCTCGGGCATTTTCCCTACGTGGGTAGCGCACATTGGCAGCTGAAATGATTTTTGATGGGTGGAAAATAAGGCGATTGGTGTGTTGTCCGGGCGTATCTTCTTCATAGCTGCTAGAATCGATGTCCGCCTTCCGAGGAAGAATCATGACGTTAGTTAGGTTAAGTATTAAAAACAATGGTGCCTCATTTCAGAAATCAACGAAGCGCTATTACGTTGGACTATGTATAGTCTCATTACCTCGAGACCGGCAAAATATTGGTCTCTTCTAGCGGCGCCCAATTGACACAACCTCAGTATTAGTATAAACAACAATCAAATCCACCTTATCAACCACTTTATCGGCCTCATTATTGAACATTTGCTCAGTGATATCCTCGTCCTCAAGACCCTCCTCCACTTTTATGCTCCCCACGATGAACTTGTCCACATCATGGATATCTTGCGGCATCATCTCCTCGCGCCTGCAATGTAATCTGCACAGTGCGCTTCGGACCCTGATGGCACAATTCCTTTCTTTGGCTCTGTGCAGTACAGCAGTTGGCTTAGCGCCTCGATGTTGAAGGCGATGCAATTATGTGTCACGTTGGTCAGCACAACCAACATGGTGTTTCCTTGTTAAGCTCAAAAGCAAAACGTAGCTCGACCGGCTTAATCCAAAGCATATCATCATCGGAAGAAAGGCCATTCTGTGGATAACCAACTAGATGCATTAGTACCCTCAAGATACAAAGTCCCTCCAATTTCACCAGATAATAATTTCATTCAGGTGTTATGTTATGGTACTCAGAATCTCCGTCTATTATCTTCTGACAAATAAGAGTTGAAACAAATCTCAGCCCTCGATTTTTTTAGAGAAAAAAATAATTTTAAAATACCCCAAATTACTATTGACCTCATCCTCCCCAGTAGTCTCGGCACAGTGATCGTTCGCTGCCATGGCAACTTATCTCCGATCCCTATCAATTCCTGAAACAACAAGCTCTGTTTGGATCCAAAAGGGGCTAAAGTTTAGCCCCACATCAGATGTTTTGATGCTAATTAATAGTATTAAACGTAGACTAATTATAAAACTAATTGCACAGATGGTGGCTAATTTGCGAGACGAATCTATTAAGCCTAATTAGTCTATGATTATAGTAACCATTTGCTAAGATGAATTAATTAGGCTTAATAGATTCGTCTCACGAATTAGCCCAGGACTTCTACAATCATTTTTATTATTAGCTCATATTTAGTGCTCCTAATTACCATGCGAACATACGATGTGACAGGGGCTAAACTTTAGCCCAAGGATCCAGACACAACCTAAATCATAACAGACATCACCTCTTTCCTTATCCGCACTCATCAAGAAGTTATGGAGGATCAATCGTGTGGGAGCAGCCCCAGTCATGGCCACCAGGCTCTGGAAGGCACCGTCGACTCGGCTTCCCCTTCAAGACGGCCGAGCAGCTCTACTTTTGGGCCATCGACAGCCGTGTGAATACATTAGTACCGGATGTAAAAATTTGGACATCCCAATAGAACTTTTACATCACCCGGTATTAATGTTTTTCATGGTTTTGTGGTAACACTGGACAATGGTGTTAAAGAGATGAAGAGAAAAGAAGGAAGAGTTACTTGGACGAACAACAGGTCAATCCTATCATGAGTGTTCTGGATAGAGTGTTCTGTAGTGCTGAGTGGGAGAAAATTTGCCACTTGGCGACTTGTGAGGTGTTAACAAGAGTGGGTTCGTTCTGATCACTGCCCATTACAGGTGATTACAGAAGACTAAAGAATCATGCAAAAATATGTGTTTAGATTTGAATCAGCCTGGTTTTCCCAACCAAGTTTTAAGGAGCAGCTAATAGAGAGATGACCGCAAAGATTTAATATGGAGGTCCAGGACTACTGGAAGATGCTGAAGGGAAACATTAGGAAATATTGTAAAGGGTGGAGTTTAAATCTGAACAGCCATAGAAATAAACAGAAGAAAGAGCTATTAGATAAGATCGTGACCTTGGATGGGCTTAGCTGACATTATTGGTTTATCACAACTTCAATGGATGCAAATATATGATATTGAGTAGTTGGAAAAATATAATCCTTCGAAGAGATTCAATGGCAAAAAGGAGGGGGAGTAAAATGGATTTTAGAAGGGGATGCAAATACAGGTTTCTTCCATGGGGTGGCTAATGGGAGGAAAAAGAAGTGTACAATCTTCTCTTTAGAGGATGGAGACAGAGAAATCAGAGACCAGGGTGAACTTAAAAAGCATATAGAGAATTACTACAAATCTGTTTGGAAGAAGCGAGACAAGCCAGATCAGATTAGCAACAAGAGGGCTGCCTTACACCTGAGGATGCTCAAGAGCTAATTATACCTTTCACTATAGAGGAGACTGAAAAGGCCCTGAAAGAAATGGATGCAAGTTCAGCCCTTGGTCCTGACGGGTTCACAATAGGTTTCTGTAGAAAAATGTGGCCTGAAATCAAAGATATAATTCTAGAGATGTTACAGAAAATTCCATAGAGGTGATCTTAATCTCTCCAGACTGAATTATGGATTGATTTCATTGATCCCGAACCTGAAAGAAGCAAATAACATTAAATAGTTCCACCCAATTTGTGTGTTGAACATAGACTACAAATGGTTCACAAAAAGGTCCTAACTCTCAGGTTGACTCTGATTGCAGGAAAATTGATCAGCAGAACACAAACAACTTTTATTCCTGAGAGATATTCTAGAAGGGGTAGTAATTCTCCATGAAATCCTTCATGAGATTAGAGTGAAGAAGCAAAGAGGAGTGATTCTTAAATTGGATTTTGAATAAGCTTATGATAAAGTCAGTTGGCATTTTATGTTAGAGAGGTCCTAGAGAGGATGAAATTTCCAGAAAGATGGATAAGTTGGACCAAACAAATCATAGAGGGTGGAAAAGTGGGGATTAACATTAACGGAGTTTCTGGAAATTTCTTCAAAACCTTTAGAGGGCTGAGACGGGGGATCCCCTTTCACCTTTACTTTTCAATCTCGTAAGTGAGGCTCTAGCTACTATGTTGGGAGCTCTTTTACGGTACTCCATACTACCAACGAGTGGTATATAGTATAGAGCCCCATAAGTAAGGGGTAGTTTAGTAATTTCACTTAGATGAAAATAAATTTAGAGATTGGAAATGCAAAAATATATATCAAGGATCAAAGTGATTTTTTAAAATCAATTACGACATTATTTTTTTTCCAAAATGCCCACATACTACTATACTACCCGCTATATACTACTATAAGTTTCTAGCAGTATACAATTAATCTGAACCGTACGATCTTTTCATACTAGTCCTTCTTAGACACTTGTATAGAGTAATATGGTTATGGAGTACCGTAAAAGAACTCGTTGGATAATGCAAAAAATGAAGATTTGGTCAGAGGGTTAGTTCCCAATTTGGTAGAAGGAGGAATTACACATCTTCAATATGCAGACGACACAATCATCTTCTTGGAACTAGATGATCAATCTACTGCCAACACAAAAGTCCTCTTATATATTATTTTGAAAACATGTCTGGGCTTAGTATCAACTACTACCAGAAGAGTGAGGTATTTGTGCTGGGAACTGATTTGGAAGAGCAAGCTAGAGTGGCAGACATATTTAACTGTAACATCGGCAAACTCCCAATGAAGTATTTAGGGATTATGGTCAGCAATACTCATTTAAATGGGTCTGATATGGCTTTTGTTTATCAAAAAGTAGAGAGACGTCTTCCAACCTGGCAAGGGACAAATCTTTCTTCAGGTGGTCAAATGATTCTACTGGAATCATTCTTCAGGTGTTCCAAACAAATGGATGATGGATGTTTGGGGAGCTAAACTCCCTCTGAAGATTAGATTTTTCATATGGAAAATTTACAATGACAAGTTACAATCTGTTGAACAATTGGTTAGAAGAAATTGGCTAGGAAATGTGGAATGTAAGATGTGTGGACAAGTAGAATCAACTGATCACACAATTTTTAGATGTCTTCTAGCCCAATTTGCTTGGTGTATTTGTAGAGATGTCTTTGAGTGGCCTTGCTTTCCTTCAAGCGTGGATCTCTTCAACATATGCTCTGTAGCTCAGTTATAAATTTAGAGAGGGGCACCCTGATTTTATTTTTGGGTACATTGCTTGGAGTCTTTGGATCACCCGGAATAACTTTGCGTTCAGGGATATTCTTATATCTTCTCCTAATGTGATTGTTTACCATGCTATTATGCAGAGATGGAAAACTCTAAGCAAAGTGGGAATGGAAGAATGCAGCTGGAAGAACTGGTGCTGAAGTTCCAACAACAACTGAGCGCGGTGAATGTCACTGATCCTGGAGTTGCAGATGAAGGAGTCGATCTTGAGGGTGTTGAAGAGAGTAGTGTCTCAGATCCGTTTGGGCCTCCTGTTGATCTAGACTTGTCGTTTTTAGACAGTGATTAGAGTTGTTTCCCGCTGTCGTTTAGCTTCTTTGTTCTGCTTTATGTCTGAACTTTGTTGGTTGGCTCCCGCCACATGGGTTGGTCTGACCTGTGGGTTGCTCCTTTTTTTGGTCTTAGAAGGTGCTTTGGAGGGTTGGTTATGTTGGAGTCAGTTCTGTCGATTTGCTCCAAGCGAGCTTTGTCTCTGTAACAGTTGGTAACCCCAGTAACAACTCTATATGGCTTTATAAAAAGCAGGCCTGGGGCCTGTTGTCTAAAAAAATTCACTTCTTTCCTTAGCGTATCAGTAAGAACCATGGTTAGATGTCTCCATCGATCCGTCGTTATAATGAGCGTAAAGTAGGGTGTAGATGCAGTTAAGTGCCGTGACAGGGCCTCTTAGAGCAGCATATGTTAGTGTAATAGCTGATCTTCATCCTGGCCACGAGAAGTAATAGATGATGAACCTGTAATCCTGCGTAGGATCCCTTTTCCTCTTTATTCTCCTTATTATCAGTAATATTAGTTGTTATTTATGATTTGTCTTTTTAGTTATTTATTCATGCCAACCTTTTCTCTTTATTTAAGTTATTAGTTGAATTAACCTCCTAACAAAAAACATGCATGTACCACATGGATTCCATATTAACCTTGGAATACTTTCAAGGTAAAAAGCCACAATTGACACTGTACTTTGCAGTATAATCAGGTTGCTATAACTAGCATCAGCAATGAATATTTGTGTGGTTGTGAAAGCTCTGGCATCTTTGTTATACTATGTAGGTCTTTTAAGTATATATAGTTGTTCTTAGCGAAACCCAATTTTTATTATATTTTTATATGTCGAAATATGATAATATTTAATTTGCAGTAGTTAAATACTGATCTGATTTTTTATAAAAAATCGGCTGCAAAACTATAACAATGGTCATATTTCCTCTCGTCCTAGATGCAACATATACTTATTTTCTATATATGTGAAAATAAATAAACATTAAAAGTGTTTTTGTCTGAGCAAATAGAGCCTTCAAGTTCATTCTGGGGAAAAGAAGAGCTTACCAGGCCATCCATAGAGATGTGTTCATTCCTATTTCCAATTTCATTGAGATTGCGAATCACATCACCAATAGAAGGTCTACATTCTGGTTCTTCATGCATGCAGCTTTCTGCTATTTTGATGCATTTAGTTACTTCTTGTGCCCGCAGCGATGTATGTCTCACTAATTCATTCCACCTGCATTTCCATCTCCGAAGTACCTACATTTCGTAAAT
Source organism: Hyparrhenia diplandra (assembly GCA_015847255.1). Taxonomy (NCBI): domain Eukaryota; kingdom Viridiplantae; phylum Streptophyta; class Magnoliopsida; order Poales; family Poaceae; genus Hyparrhenia; species Hyparrhenia diplandra. The sequence goes on along the minus strand of JADLZK010000403.1, from coordinate 69,479 downwards.
TTCACTGACAATTATACTTATGAAACTGCATATTTGGTAGCAAAGCTATCAACAAACGTTTTAATTAAAGAACTAATTTGATAGAACCATTTCAAAACATTACGTATTTTGCTGCCAATTTTTTCATAAAGCTCAATTATTCTAGTCTTGTTACATAACAAACTATTATCATCCATTGTCGGTCACTTTTCCTCCATTTGGTGTCACTTCATGAAAAGATTGAAGTTGTTACTTGTTTCGATAAACTGCTCACTTAATAAATTTCTAGGAAGGCTAGGACACATTAGTATATGGGAGAAAATATGTTACTACTCATTTAATCTCGTGCTCCCTCTTTACTGGCACATTGATCAATGGTTTCTGTTGGTTTGCCCAACCTCATATATAATAAAGAACAAAGAAGGCTGACAATTGGCCTTTCAAACTTCATTTATTGTGAAGCACAATGCACTTGCAAGTACCAATAATATTGTCACAAATTTCATATTCTTACATTGCGGATAGCAGTGTTTGGTGGCCTACAAACCTACTTATTTAGGGATAAAATCTTTAGCAACATGTCTTTATTGTTTGTCTAAGGAGAGATCCACGTAGTTTAACATTTCAATCAATATATGATTCAAATCAGACATACCATTTGACAGAATAATATACAAATAAAACTGGAGCACATTAAAAGGTAAAATAATGCAAATGCAAAACTTTGCCATAATTATGAAAATGGCTCATCTGCGAGGTGAGAAGCACTCTTACATTATTTTTCTTGTGGGCGTCCTTACATCCTGTTACCAATTCTATTATTACAACGCCCAAACTATAAATATCATACACTTAAATGAAATCTTGCCGCCATTCTCGTATTCTGGAGCACAATACCATCTGCATGGAAATGCGGCTGTTTGTATATTATTGGATAGAGAGACTGCAACAGAGGAAGCTACTGGGAAATTGAAACAGCTTTCTTGATGCATATGTAGGTTACCGTGATAAAAACATTCACCGTAGTGTGTGTTTTTTTCATCTAGCCTTGATATACCAAAATCTGTAATTTTTGGAACCATATGATTATCTAGCAATATATTTGCTGGTTTGAGATCCATATGCTTAATACCCTTTTCCTCGTGAAGATATTGCAAGCCCTCACAAATTCCCTTGATTATTTGATAGCGTATGTTCCATTCAAGTCCCCTTAATTCATCTGTAGAAGATAAAAAGAAAGAAAAATGGGAAACATTAAATATTCAAAGGTTAAACTTATACTCCCTTCGTCACAAAAAAGAATGCAATTATAGCTTTGTATTAAATGAAAATATATCAAGTTTTACCAAGTTTATACAAACAATAACCAATATTTATGATAGAAAATAAGTACCATTACATTCATTAAAAATATATTTTCATAGTAAACTTATTCGGTGTCAAAAATATCAATAACCTTTCTCACTAAATTTAGTCAATAAACTTAAAATAGTTTGACTTGGAACAAATCAAGAATCGTATTAGTTTCATGACGAAGGGAGTACACATGCTTAGGCTGCATAAGGAACGAGATACCATCTTCAGTTGAAACTTATTTCTAACTATCTGCTGATAGTGGCTAGAAAATTACTCCCTATATGTTTGACAATATTTGTCATCATTGAATTTTTATTCATTTAACTATTGGTCTTTTCTAAAAATATTTGTGCATGAGCCAATACACATAAACATACAAGGCACGTATGAAACACTTCTAAAGACACCCATGTGGTACTCATTTCGCTATACTTAACCGATTCTTTGAATATAAATATTATTGTGCAAATCCTGAGAAAAAAATAGCCAATAGTGGTATATATTTTGGAACAGAGGAAATACTACTAAAGTAACTGGAACAACTGCATCAAACGAAACACTAGTGTACCTTTAATATGTTTATCAAGGCTTCCGTTGTTGATATACTCGAAACATAGTAATCTTTCTCTTTCTTGGCAAATGATTTCTTCTGATCCTCTCCTTTCAATCACATGATGTGCACTAGAACAGAAACCAAGAAACCGGACTACATTGTCATGGTTAATCTTCAACAGGCTCTTGAGCTCACGTTTAAATAGATTGTCGTTGATTGTATTGGTATTCACAAGTACCCTCTTCACAGCAATTTGACTCCCATTTTGCAGAACACCCTGTTAATTTCACTTCTCTTGATCAGCATTCAGGTCATTTTTCATATGGTCATAAAAACTTTCAAGCATATAGTGTGATATGGAACTGACAATACAAGGGTTTATACCACGAGCATTTTTACGAATGATTGAGATTAATTGTATACAACTGTAGACTTTAACTACAAAATAAGTGGTTTACAGTGAGTAGTATGTTAGTGACCATTTTGGGAAAAAAAAGGTAAATGACATAATTGAAATATTTTTATTTTGAAAAAAAATCACTTATATTTTTTACATCTCTAATTTTAATTCCATTTCCATTTAGAACGTTATATACAGGTGGCTGGGTATGATGCCATGGGGATAGATGAAATATTAATACTTTAAAAAATGCATGATTGACCCTCAATTTACTAAAAAGACATCTTTCTTATGGAGGTTCACACTCTATATCACTCGTTGTTTGTATGAGTACCGTAAAATTACTCTTATACCATCAGATATTTTTGGCTTGGCAATTTATATACTAAAAAAAGTAAAATTTCTGAAAAACTCGTCTTTTGTGGCATATACCCATCCTTTTAGTGGTGCATCGCTCAAGTTAAGATCTTTATTTATGTACCTACGTACTCTAGAAAACAAGCTTACCTTGTAAACTTTTCCGAATCCACCCTCACACCAATTTTTTCTCTTCGAGAAACGGTCCGTGATGCTATCTAAAATTGTGAACGACAGATCCCTCGGGTCCTCGCTTCCGGCAAGTATACGTTCCAGTGTATTATCTTCCAGATTTCTGCCCCCCATAGTTCACTCAAAGTACACGCGCGTGCACGTGCCTTCAAAACTAGAGAAAAAGAAAAATTAGCGTGTTTTGCAGAAATCCATGCCAGCTCGTGAGCTATGAGAGCATTCAGACAGGCAAGTGCATACCAGTCCCATTTACAGCACAATTATTTAGGAACTGCTGCGCGGATGTGTGTCCAGAGACGAGAAGCCCTGCAAAGTATATAGGACAAGCAATAAACTCATTTCTTGCTATTGAAAAACTGAACTTCCAAGATCGATCTCAACATATATATAGTATCTCCTAAAAAGAATCTCAACATAGCTGTAAGGTAAGCTAACTCAAAACGCGTCATCGTCATATCGCTTGCCCGATCTGATGACCAATGCTACAAGCTCAGTTAAATTGATAGCTTCACATATATACATACTTTGTAGGGGACTAAATAGAAGATGGCACAGACTTAAGACCGATCAACCCGAAAAGATTAAGAGCTGTTGTACAAAACGGAATCAAATGTCTCCATAGAGGACACCAAATATACATGATATTGGTCCAAAAGCTTGCAGAGCAGTACTTTGTGGAACAGCTAATCCAATTAACGTTACCATGGAGTCTTTGGAAATGAACAAGAGATTTATCAGGATGAGAAGAACATATATTTTGATTAGTGTCCATTAGGACTAACCGAGTAACCGGGAGAGACGACAGCCTTCAGGAGTACAGGGACGATGCTACTTGGAGAAGAACGAAGACCAAGAGGGGGACAAGGACTACCCGAATGGAAATTGAATGAAGCCCAAGATATTTTCTAGCTCTAGCTCTGGCCCCAAACTAGCTCTAGCTCTAGAGGTGTTTGGATCCATGAGCTAGTTTTACAATAAATACACTTTTTCAATGATTTGGCTCATTTAAATCATCTTTTCAGCAGGATTTGGTGTGGCTAGCTCTTGTGTGGCCATATTTTTAATCAAGTTTACCCTTTGAGAAATTTCATCCAACATGTGGTGGCCAGCATTTCATCACAACAGAACAATGCCCATCAGGCAATTAAAATACGAGTATTGACATCAACAATACACAATAGCAACTAATTCACAAACTCTGAGATATTAACAGGCAACTTAAGACGTGTCAGTAGCCTCCTCTTACGTTTGATGGAGTTTTGGTGAGCAAGTGCTGCTTCCCAGTGCACCGCCGCACGAACAACTCGACGAGGGAGACCAAGGCCGCGCGCGGCGCCGCCAGGACCTGCTCCGGAAGTGTCAATGGAGCTAGCGTGACCGCTGTACGAGCGGCTTGGGGATGGATGTGGGGGGGCACCGGCGGCACGTAAGGCGACCTGACCGGCGGCGCGAATGGCGAGCTGCTTGGGCCAGCGACGCGTTGGGTGGAGGGCGCAGGGACCGGCAGCTCTCCATCGCGAGATTGGGGATTTTTTTTTTTTTTTCATGCCACTGCAATTCTTCGAGGTTGGTGAAATGTCATTACAATTGAAGATCTGTCATTACAATTTCATCTCTTCCTCATTTATGCTATTTTCTACGTATGCCATGTATAAGGCCCACTGTGAGGTAATTATAGCCGTATAGGTAGAGCAACACCTACGGACGTTCTTAGTTTTTCCAACATGACAAATCCAGACAAAAAAAAAAAAGCGTATAAAAAAATAAGAACCAGAACTATTTTCGCACGAGAGCCGTGCTAAACGACTGTCAGAGTGTGCATGTCGTGTGCTTTCAACATGAAATGCTGTCAGGTTACATAACATGTTGAGAGTACAGTTAGGACTTTGTTTGGGAGTGGAAACTTGTCGAAAATGTCACAATGAGTTTGACGATGTTAATTAAAAGAACTAAATATGTATAAAACTAATTACATATATAGACGGAAAATCATGAGATGAAAAATTTCTAACTTTCTATATAAGATTCAAAAAAATCCAACATAAATGGTTATCTCGCTTTTCAATACAAGTCTCTCTATCTTTCTCCTCCATTCCATTTCGTTCTCTCTACTTCTTTTATTTTTTTAGTTCTTGCGTCTAATTCTTAGATAGACTCTCTTTTAGGCCGTCTAACCATTGGCGAGGAAAAAAAATAGGTGAGAGAGAATACTACAAATAAATGGTACGTGTAAATAGCTATTATTTTATGTAGCCTTTTCAAGAATATGTGAGAATAGCAAATTTTTAAATAGATTACTAATAATATAAAATAGTCTTTGTTATTGTTTTACTCACCTCCACATCACCGTAGTAAATTTAAGACTTAAAAATTATTACCATCATGACGCTCTTTATGGTATAGAGGAGCAGTGTGGACAGACACCCTTGACGAGGAGCCCGCGGGAAGGTTGTTATATGGTAGTTGGGGGTTGCATTTTCTAAAACTTTTTCACGAGGGTCCTTTCTATAAAATGTTGGGACGAGTATCAAGTTGCCTTTTTGAAAACCAAAAGGTCAACATGAAAGGCTGTGATCAAAGTGTAAAAAAATGCCCGGAGGCCACATGCTGGCATGCGCTGATTCCGCAAGTGGCGCTACATTAAGTCTGATGTACTGTCATGCATCAGCAGACATCAGTGATTGATGTAAAAGTAAAGAAGGCCAGTCCTAGCAGAATTTAATAGTTAGACCGGACCGATTACAGCTTCTCACAAAACCGCGGCAATAATTCGGTGGCAGTTTTGCTAGCCAAACCGCCTGGCCAGAAGAGCAAGATAGGCAGAAGAACAAGATAGTTAGGACTTGTTTGGGAGTGGAAACTTGTCAACGCCGTGGCCTGCGGGCTAGGCCGCACCGAGCTCCATGTCTGACCTCGAGCCCAAGCACATCCCACGGGCCAAAATCATCAGCCCTGTGGGCACGACGCTAAAAATCATGTTGGGCCGCCCACGACCCGTTTATTGAAAAACCCTCAAACTTCATCATTTTTTCACAAATTGCATCCAACATATTATGAATGAAAAGCACAGAATAGAATGGCACAAATTTAAGAAACAAATTTTACAAGCTGTGTGCAATGTTGTCTCATTAAAAATCATTATAAGTAAAATTCACCCATGTGAGATAAAACCCTATAAAGGAAGAGACTACAGCACAGCTCATAAAATTTGAATTTGATGTTATGTTCAAGTTCAATGTTCAGTCACAAGACTCACAAACTCAACTCAGACTCCATACAAGTGCTCAACTCTAAGTCTACTGTCTACCAAAAGCTCCAATAGCCAAAAGGGAAACAGACAGGGGGTTCATCACCTCAACTTTAGCCAGCACACCTTGTCCCTCTTCCTCTGAGTCTAGAAGCTCTAGCACCAAGTCCAACACCTCTTCCAGTTCCAGCCCCAAGTCCAGCACCAGGAGCAGGTCCTCTTCCTTGAACAGATGAAGCACCAGCAGCTCTGTACAGTCCTCCCAGGATTTCCTCAGCTTTTGAAGCTCCACTTCCTATAGCACCAGCTGCACCACTTCCACTTGTAGCTCCTCCAGTTGTACCTGGAGCTGCAAGATAGTTAACTTCACTCACAATTCAAAATAATCAAGCAATAAAATCAGTTCAAGTGTCACAGACTCACTGTACCTACACCACCTTCATCAAGAAATAAATTTTCAAAGGCCTCACAAAGTTTCTTTATACTCAGTGACAACAGTATGTTGTTTCCTCTTATCTCCTAGCTCCCAATCCTTTATGCAAGCCAACATTTCGACATGATCAGGCAACAAACGTCGACGGCGCTCCTCGAGGATCCTCCTTGATAAGCTGAAACAAGATTCTGAAGATACAGTGGACACATGAATTGCCATAACATCTCTAGCTAAGATGGATAGGACAGGAAATGTTAGTTTGTGGGCTCTCCACCGGAGAAGTATGTCAAAATCTTCACCATATTCTGTGAGTTTGTCACTGTCAAGATAAGACAAAGCACTATTAGAACAGGACCTGTGGCAGTGGAAGGACCAACAACACCTGTTGTGCCTCCAAATATCCTCCCCATGTCTGTTTTCTTTTACCTATAATGGTTGGTGGTTGTGCAGGCCTCTAAGTCCTAACAATACCAAATTTTTTTCTCATATTTAGTAGACAATTTCTCAAGCTTAGATCTCACATCAGCATAACATGAACTGTAGTCACAACTAGTGCACTCCTTAAGCAATACAAGGATATTATAGAGACCTATCATCTTAGCTCTAGGATCAAGAACAAATGCAATTGAGTGTAACATAGGTACGTCTTGCCAATATTTTCGGCGCTCGGAATATATACGGGGTCAAGTTGGGCCAGGCCGGATGCGCTGGAAATATAGTCGTTGGGCTAACTTCTATCGGGCCTTCTACAAATTCCCATGCCGAGCCGGGCCATGCTGCGTGCTCGGGGTCGGCCCAAGCCTGCACTGGTGTCTCGGGCCAAAACCAGCCCGAGCCCGCTGCCTCCAGGCCGGGCTGTGCTTGAGCTGGGCTAAATTCACGTGCTTCGGGCCGTGTCGTCGGGCTGTGGGCCGCATGGAAATGTATAGCTGCTGCTACGAGCCAGCTGATGGGGCTCCGCTGGAGGAGGCCAGCGCAGATTGAAGTCAAGTCAACTTTTCTTCGAATCTTGTTTCAAGTTCCTGTATTGCCGCTGACTGAGAATCTCATCGCTCTCTTTTCCCTTCGATCTTTCTTGAGGTTAGTGGTACATCAACACACCCCCGCCCTCCCTCCCTCCCTCCCTCCAAAAAGAACGTAGAGTATAAATTTTAGTATCTCCTTTGAGCTAGAAATCGACGCAGAAGCGATACCAGAGCACTTGACCCTTCGAGGTTTCCGCGCTGCTGGAGGTAAGTGCTGGATCCTGATTCCCAATATGTAGGAGAGCCCCGTTCCTCAGGGTCAAAGATTTGCCGTTAGTTACCGAGGATAAGCTTAAAAAAAATTCTCTCATCTAAGTAAAAAGCTTTTTCTATATCAGGGACGAGATCCAGGATAAGCCTTGTGGAAGAGCATGGATTTTAAACTCCACTTGCTTGAAACCATTACAAATAATTTTTTTCAGAGGAACACAAAGTTGGCAGTGGTGGGTATGGAAATGTGTACAGGGTATGACTAATTCTCAGATCATCTAGTTTTCGAATGATGATAACACTGCTGATTCTCTAGTTTTTCTTAATGGTACAAATTTCTCCATCAGTACCACTGCTGTGCTGACCTATAATAACAAGTGAAACCACGGCAGGCGGTGCATAATGGGGAAGAGATTGCTTTGAAAAAGCTTCATTCTTCGCTGCAAGGATTTGATGATAAAATGTTTGACAATGAATTCCGTAACCTTAGCAAGATCCGCCATGAAAATGTAGTTCGCTTAATTGGCTACTGCTATGAAGCACGGTATAATTACGTTGAGCACAATGGAGAGCTAGTTCGTGCTAAGTTAATGGAGCGAGTTCTCTGCTTTGAATATATGCAAGGTGGAAGCCTTGATAAACATATTTCAGGTATACTACTGTTTACTGGAGTATTTAGCATGCTAAGACAAATGATTCAGTAGCTTTACATGTTTCTTCTAATTCTTATTGCAGATGAATCTTGTGATCTTGATTGGCCGACATGTTACAGAATTATTAAAGGAACCTGTGAGGGCTTAAATCACCTACATAATGCACATGGAAGACCCATTTTCCATCTGGACTTGAAACCTTCTAATGTATTGTTGGATAAGAACATGACTGCCAAAATTGCAGACCTTGGTTTGTCCAGACTTGTTGCTTCAACTGAAACCCATAAAACTGAGACTAGAACAGGAACACTGTAAGTTGATGAGTTATGTTTTTAAGCCACTTACTCTGGTAATACTTGGTTCTTTGTATTGTATTTAACCGTATCTGTGATGTTTTGACACCATGTAGTGGGTACATGCCACCCTAATACATAAAAAGTGGCGCTATATCAAAGAAGTTTGACGTTTTCAGTTTGGGAGTTATGATAGCAAAAATAATGGCTGGAAATACAGGCTACTTCCGGTGTTATAAAATCCCTCCTGAACAGTTTATTGAGCTTGTAAGGAATTTTACACTGTCATGCACAATATGACATTTTTCACATTATGGATCAAGTATTAGTTACCTTTTTGTCTGCATGTACCTCCCATCTAAGTTCATGTGCCAATTTCGCAGGTAACTGAAAACTGGAAGGAAAGACTGCAGGGCACATCGAGATCATCACAAGAAATAGACATCCTACGAGTGAAGACATGTGTTAAGATAGCATTAAGATGTGTGGAGGCTGACCGAGATAGTAGGCCCTCTATAAATGACATTGTCAACGAACTGGAAGAACTAGAAGCTGAGGTTAAGAAAATGTCACTGTCTTCTGATCAGTCGAAGGATCTGATTAGCCAGGTAGAATTTGTGCCCCTGCAGCATACTATTATATTTATTAGTAAATTACAACAAGAAACAATGATTTTGGGAGATGCATGTTGTTGACCTGTTATCGCCGGCATCGTTAACTGTAAATACTGGATCAACTGCTATGCAGGACTAATATTAATACCTTCATTGTTGCAGAGGAGCTCTGGCTCCAATGTTCTTGCTGTCGATCCGGCCCTGGAGCTGCGCTTCCCATTCGAGCTGAGCAAGCAGATATCATGCTGCCTGCAGATAACGAACAAGACAGATGGCTTCATTGCATATAACATAAAGATTAATCAAACCAAGTACTGGGCTAAGCCAAATAGAGGAATTATGCCACCATGTTCCAAGTGCTATATCTCTGTGACGTTGCGAGCACAGGATGAGGCACCACCAAATATGCAGTGCCATGACGTGTTCCTGGTACAGTGTGTTAATGTCGACGACGACCTGGCATCTGTTGGCATTACCGAAGAGTTCTTCAAGAAAGTCATGATGGAAAAAGTGGTGGATGTGGTTGAACTTCCTATTGTTTATATTGCGCTGTAATAGCTCTACTAGCCAAATCTGTTCATGCAATTTTACATGAACTTCTGCAGTAATGGACTATTTTCTTCTCAGGACCTGTCACATTCTAGTATACACTATATATGTAAGGATCGATGGCCCAAGAGGGGAGAGTGAATTGGGACTTTTTCAATTTCTATGAAAAATAATCCTTAGCCTACTATACTAGTGTAAACCAAACCTATAAGTTCATGGAATACACAAGATATACTAAGCCGAGTTCTTAAACAAGCAAGAGCAAGAAACAAGTACTTGAAAGTAAATGTGTCGGGTACCAATTTTAGGGTACCCCAACTAGAGGATAAAAACACCCACGAAAAGAAGCCCAAGGCAGCTTACAAGGCGTAGGAGCCCAAGAATGAACAATGCCGAGGCCGCCACCACGGCCCATCGCTTCCACAGCCGCCGCCTCGAGCCCCGGATACAATCTGCGACCCGCTTGAGGCCCTGCGAACAATTGGCTCACCTGCCCGGCGAGTAGGCGCCCGAGCCTATCAAAGCCTCGGGCGAAGCTTCCGACTCGGCCGAGGCCACCGCATGCCCCTCGGCTGCCCACTCTGATGCCATTACAAAGTACATTTAAGGCCAAATATATTTAAATTAAATTTATAAAATATGTTTGCCTTTCAATAAGTAGCACAACTACGGGATTGATTATGGGCTTACAGAACCCAAAATTTAATGGAGGCGCCCCCTTTTGCCCGCCATCGTTACTTCCCGCCTGGTCGCCCAAGGCCGGCCGGCCTCCATAGCTTCTGTCTCGGTTAATAATTAACGAAGGCAGGCGCCTTAAAAGTGACCACCTCAGTTAAAACGTCATTAACTGAGGCAAATTGTTTTTACATGCCCACCTCCGTTAATCGTTTTACCAAGGCGGACACGCCTCTGTTATTCCTCCATTAACGGTGATTTTTGATTGGAGGCGGTTGCCCTTGCCGCCTCAAAAATTAAAAGTGACGGCCTCCATTAAGTTTTGCGTAGTAGTGTAGGTCTTAGAGCTAAACAATTCAACAAAATTATAAAATATTGCAAAATTTGTGTAATAGTGTTATAAAAATCTTGTCAGAATCGCACCACTTATGTGTCATAGCAGGCCGCACATTACTAGGTGCAAAGTGTGCACCTGTTCTGGGCCTCCAAATTGTTGGGCCTCCAAAAATATTACACTAAGTAGCAAATCAGTAGCAAAAGTATATGGCCTTGGCCCATATCATCTCAATTCCCATGCAAGTGCGCAGGTGCCGACGGCCCATTCTGCCTTCGGCTTTCCCATCGTATACATACAGATATACACCGGTGCCCGGCCGGTCGATTCATTTTCCACAATTATTGTCGGTGCGCCGCTACTACAGAAAGACCTAGAGTCTAGACACGGCAGTTCATCGTGCGGCGATCGCGTCGGCCGCCGGGCCACCGGCAGACATCTCCAAGACGGAGCCGTCGTTCCGTCGTGAGCCAACACCAACACGTCGTTGTCAGCACAGCAGCCGGCAGGGCAGCTACTGAGCTAGGTACGCACGTCAACTTTCATCCCCACCCCAAATCCCAATTGCTTACTGTTGTACACTTGTTCCTAGAAAAGCATATTAGTCTACAAATCTGCATTATAATTAGGGGTTTTGAAATTTCAGAGTTGCATCATGTCTTCAAGAAATAGAATATTTGAATCTGGTCATGAAAAAAACGTAAGAAGAAACAGAGATTACAAGCTGCAGCTGAAACTCAGAGGGGTGCTCTTGATAGATATGTTTTCAAAGATTCTCAGATTACTTCTCAATTTCAAACTCCAGATGCTAATGTTGGCGAGGGTCATACTGAAGATGCTAGCAACGTAGTTGAAGTTGGGGCTCATACTGTAGAAACTAACAATGAAGGTACTGGACATGTTGATGAAGCACATGTTAGAACAGAAAGTAACACTGACAACAATAGTTCTTTCCAGCCTGACATATATGATCCAAGATATTGGGATTCACTTGATTCTCAAATGATTGATATATTGCTGCAGAAGGGTCCTAAAAGAGATTTATCAATTCTTAAAGGTCCTAAAGATAGATTTTCTAGAAGATTTTCAGCAACATTTTACACTAGAGTTCTCCCAAATGGTGAAACGTGTGACAGAGAATGGCTTGTATATTGCAAACCTCTAGACAGAGTATATTGCTTTTGTTGCAAATTATTGAGAAAGGGGCAGTCAAAAGGACAACTAGCAAATGAAGGGTTCAGTGATTGGAATCATTTAGGCACTAGACTTAAAGATCATGAAACTACTACAGAGCATGTTTTCAATATGGCTTCTTGGTATGAGTTGCGCCTCAGGTTGCGTAACGATCAAACAATTGACAGTGTTGCTCAAAGAGAAATCCAAAAGGAAAGGGAGCATTAGAGAAAAGTGTTGTACAGAATTATCTTGATTGTAAAATTCCTTGCAGCACATAATCTAGCATTTCATGGCAGTAATAGCAGGTTATACCAAGACAACAATGAAAATTTCTTAGGAATGGTTCAATTGCTTGCTGAATTTGACCCCTTATCCAAGAGCATGTGCGGCGCATCACCAATGATGAAATTCATAAGCACTATCTTGGTCATGGCATCCAAAATGAGTTAATCAGTTTGCTTGCTGATGCAATTAGGAGTGAAATCATTAGAAAGGTAAAACAAGCGAAAGTACTTCTCGCTTATACTTGATTGTACTCGATGTAAGCCATCAGAACAAATGTCTTTGATCATAAGATATGTTGATATGTCCTCAAATTCTGTTTGTGTTGAAGAATCCTTTTTAGGATTTTTGGAGGTAAATGATACTAGTGGGCAAGGGTTGTTTGATGTCTTACGTAATGAATTGAAGAATCTTGGCCTTGATATAGACAATGTGAGAGGGCAGGGGATATGACAATGGGTCAAATATGAAAGGGAAACATCAAGGTGTACAACGGAAACTTTTGGATATAAATCCCGAGCTTTTTATTCAGCTTGTGGTTGTCACGTTTGAATCTAACATTATCTGATATGGCCATGTCTTGTGGTAAAGCAAAAGATTTTTTTGGAGTCATACAACGCATTTATATGGCATTTGGTAAATCCACTACGAAAATGGCGATTCTTTTGGATAACATTACAGGATTCACACTCAAGCCATTGTCAACTACTCGTTGGGAGAGTCGTGTCGATAGTGTTAAAGCTATAAGATTCCAGATGCAAGAAATAAGGGAGGCCTTGCTGCAAGTGGCCGAAAGTGATAAAGATCCAGTGTCAAGTAGTGAAGCAAAATCCTTAGCAGAACATGAGCTTAGTAGCTTTGAATTTTTAGTAGCAATAGTCATCTGGTATGAACTGTTATCCGCTGTTAATTTGATCAGCAAGCAGCTACAAGCAAAGGATATGATTATTGATACTGCCATCGAGAAAATACAAGAGCTAATATCCTTTTACAATGAGTACAGAGAAACGGGCTTTTCAAAAGCTTTGCAAGTTGCAACAGAAATTTCACTAGAGATGGATATTGATCCGATTTTCCGCACCAAACGTAAGATCACAAGGAAAAAGCAATTTGATGAGAACCCTGATGATGATGAGTCTTCAGCTTCACAATCTCCAGAATATTTATTTCGGCGTGATTATTTTATACCTGTTGTTGATCAAGCCATAGCTTCACTTTCTAGGAGATTTGAACAATATCAGAATTCCAAAATGTTTTTGGTTTCCTATTTACTTCAGATAAGTTGCGCTCCTTGGATGATAGAAAATTGCTTTCTTCTTGTGTCAATTTGGAAGCTAAACTCAAAAGTGGAGGACATTCAGATATTGATGGAAGAGAATTATATGTGGAGTTAAAGTACATTCAAGATCATATTGACAGATCTATGAGCTCTCTTGATATTCTGAAATATTTGAAACAACATGGTTATTTCCCAAAACGCCGTTATTGCATACTGAGTTTTGTTAACCATTCCTCGTTCTTGTTGCATCTGCGGAAAGGAGCTTTTCTAAACTCAAGTTATTGAAGTCCTACTTGCGATGTGCAATGACACAAGAAAAGACTCAATGGGTTGGCAACAATAGCACTTGAAAATGATATCTTGGAGATGATCAAGTATGAAGATATAATTGAAGACTTCATTTCAAAGAATACTAGGCGAATGATGCTTTTTAGTACAATATAAGGTCAGTTTGTTACTTAAGTACTTTTGTATTGTTTTAGCATTATATGTTCCAAGTACTATAAGAACACGTATATTTTATACTTTATAATGGAGTTAAATTATTCTAGTGTTATATTATTTTCTTTATAAATTTTAGGGCCTCCAAACATGTTTCGTGTTCTGGGTCTCCCAAATCGTAGATACGGCCCTGGTCATAGCCTTGGCCAACAAAGCTTGTGCCCGTGCACGTTATGACTTGGCATGGTTGTTCTTTATCTCCCTCAACTACAGTATAACATGTGCACACAATAGCTATCCATTTAAGTTGTGTCAATCCTTAATTAAGTTGGGTCGACTTTATGTTACTTGCCTCCGTTTTAAAGTTCTATCCATTTAAGTTAGTGTCGGACTGGGAACCATCTATATATGAAGGCCAACAGGCCGGTCTCTCCAGGCCACAGCCAGTCCAGTCCAGTCCATCCATGCATCTCCAAGCCCACCAGGTGCAGTGTCCGGCGATCGACCGCGAGATGGACGTGATGACCTCCGCCGCCAAGATGGAGCTCTCGCCGGCGGTGCGCGAGACGACGACTCAGTTCGCCGGCGCTGCCCGCGTCAAGTGCGAGGGCGTGGTGTTCACGGTGACGGAGGACAACGAGGTGGCCCAGGTGGGGAGGGGCGGCGCGGCGTGGGTACTGGACAGCGAGAGCTTCTTGGACGACGCGGCGACGTGCACGAGGGCAGCACTTCGTGGACGTGCAGGGGAAGGCCGAGGCGATGCTGTTCTTAGTGACCGTGCGCGAGGACCAGCGCTGCATCGTCGCCGTCCAGAGGTTTTCTTAGGGTTTTAGCTAGCGCCGCAGTTATGTGTGAATTGTCATGTTCTGATCCGACAGCACCAACTTGAACACTGAAACCGTACTTGCACGTCGGGATCGATTTGTTATCAGTTTCGAGCAATGCAATTATCAGTTTTTGTAAATCGGGAAATCAGAGAGAATTCGCGTATTTGTTTTCAGTATTTGATCGATTATCAATTGCCTTTGCCTATAGGGGCTGTTTGGTTTTTAAGGACTATACTTTTTTTATGTGGCCCCCGCGTCGCTCTCGTCCAGGGAGACTTTGGCGGCGGCGACTCCCCACCGTAGCAGCTCCCAAATCCCGCGGCCTTCGGCGCGGCCGCCGCCCTGAGCCCGATGCCGGTAGCCGGCGGACGGCGAGGAAGGTGGCGGTCGGGCTCTCTCCCTCCGTACCCTCCCCACAGACCAATCGCGAGGGGACCCCAGCGCGCGTCGCAAGGGAGGCCGCCTCTTCCAGACTGGATCCGCTGGTGGCAATTTCAGGAGGCACCCCCGACGCCACGGCACCACGGAAGGCACCCGCATCGCCTTCAGGCCCACCGAGGAGGGGCTCCCCGAGGCCGCGGGCGTGGACTCCGGATCAGGTGCGACCCGGCCGCCGGCTACTCAGCGGCTGCCGCTCGCGACGGCGCTGTCGCCGCTCCTCGACGGCGAGCCTAGAGAGTCATGGACGAAGCCCGGCGGGTGAGGGCGGATCCGACGCTGCGGGTGCCCTTGCTGCGGTGATCTGAATCCGTCGGCACGCAGCAGCGTCGCCGCCACGCGCCAAATAGTTGACCGTGGCCCATCGCCGCCGTCCGGGCTGCCGCCGTCCCTGCCCCCGCCGCGTCCGGTGTCCCCCGCTTAGGCCTAGATGGAGGGCGGATCCGTCGCTAGCGTCGCCGCCACGCCAAATGTCGGCCGTGGCCCCGTCGCCGCCATCACCGCCGGTGTCCCCCGCAACGGGCCATTCGCCATTTGCGGGTGGTCGAGGATCGGATCGCACGCATCGTTGCTTCATCTGTGGAAGCTCGTCGCATACAACTTTTGCAACCCGTGTTCAGATCTTGGTGACATGGTCGCAAAGGGCTGTTGACCTCATGACGGCAGATGGATCGCTACCCGGATCCCTCACATGTTTTTGGCGATTGGAACTACCGGGTGAAAACCAATCCCATCTTATGGTGGGTGAAAACAATGACGCCTTTGGGCGCCATTCACTTCCATGGAAGTGTTGTCTTGGTGCTCCCCGTCTCGCCGGATCGCCCGGTGAAAACCTTATCCCCGTCATGGATGGACGCCGGTGGCGCCATCATCGTCGCATACTCTCTGAGCGTCGTCTTGGAGATCCTTGTGAAGATCGAGGGTTTTGTCGTCGGTTTTGCAAATCTTCCATATGTTTGGAGGGTTTGCTGTCGCCGGATTTGTGTTACGGGCGACCTTAATTTAGTACCAATTTTGTGTACTAAATTAAGTTATCTCTTTTTAGTTTTTTGTAATAAGGTTGGCTGTGTATGTATCGGTTCCAGCGGATACATAGAGGCCGGAATGAATTCCATTATCCAAAAAAACTTTTTTTATGTTGGGACTAAAATATATTTAGTTCCTATCTGTTTGGTTCTAGGACTAGATAAGGGACTAAAATTTGTTCCAAGCATTAGACCAAACTGAGGCATTTCATCGAACACAACGACCTCGTTACAGACCATGATGCTCACCAAGCCCCACGCCCCCTCTCCGCCACGCCGACCCCAAAGCATGACCTGATTGCTAACCGTGTTGCGTGCCCTCGAACCTCGTGGACCTCCCGCCGCGGCGGTGGTCTCCTCGACGCCAAAGGCGCATGGCGGCAAGTGTGTCGAGCATGAGGTCGATGAAACGCGACGCAGCGGTGTGTGTGCCGGCGACGTGCGCTCACCGCATCTTGGCCGAGGCTCCCCCTTTTGTTGCACCAGTGACACCTGGCCGCTGTAGATGAACTACAACAGCCGTAGGAACACCGTAGCCGACAGAGTTGACGGGTATGACAGCGCTCGATGCGGAGCGATGAGAAGGACTCCATTGAGTCGCGGAGATTCTTGCAAAGCCTGGCCATGATGGAGGTTCGGGTCCGGTCGGTGGAGGACCCCGGACCGCACCGGGCATCGATCGGTTGGTGGTGTTGGCGTGGTCCAGCGACTCGAGCCGAGCCTCACCACCTTGGCATCCATCCGCTGGGAGGTCGCGCGCCACGTTAGCGGGTTATTGGAGGGTCTTGCCGCTCTCGTTCTGTCGTGGAGCGACCGCCGGATGCATTCCAGGTCACGGAGCTCATCCTTGATAGACTCCACGTCCTCAAAGAACCAGGCTCGCACCCGTCGATGCCGCACGGGGAGGAGGAGGCGGTGGCGGTAGCGGACGGAGAGTGTGGGCCGAGGTAGTCCATGGACA
The DNA here is from genome assembly GCA_015847255.1 of Hyparrhenia diplandra. Lineage (NCBI taxonomy): Eukaryota > Viridiplantae > Streptophyta > Magnoliopsida > Poales > Poaceae > Hyparrhenia > Hyparrhenia diplandra. Next base: position 52,180 of record JADLZK010000403.1, on the reverse strand, counting down.
GTGACTTGAGCAGGTCGGAGGCGCTCCCATTCATCCGTGAGGTTCAAGGGCAAGATGGTGGTGGTCAAGTACGGTGGCGCGGCGATGAAGTCGAAGGAGTTGCAGGTGTCGATGATCCACGACCTGGTCCTGCGTCGACCTCCACCTTGTGCTCGTCCACGGGCGGGCCCGAGATCAACTCTTGGTCGGGCACGCCGGCGTGGAGCCGCAGCCTCCACAACGGGCTCTCCGGCGTCACGCACGCGGTCACCATGGAGGTCACGTGACGTGTCACAGCGGCGGCGGTAGCACATGGGCGAGGTGGGGCGGCTCGCGGCCGAGAGGGCAGTGCGGGCGACGAGAGGACGACATGACGCTGGTGACCTCACATTTTAGTCCTAAAAAGACTCTCCAATAGGGTTTTCTACATTTAGTCCCAAATATTGATTTAGTCCCAAATATTGATTTAGTCCCAACAGTCCCTCATGTTTGGTTACTCACAGACTAAAAGAGATTTTTTTTAGTCCCAAGAACTAAAAAGTCCTTAAACCAAGTAGCTCCATGGTATTATATCCGTAACACAGTGTGCAACTAAGTAAACTTGAAAATACCAGTACCCCGTATGGGTTTTCGAACCTAAACAGGGTTACATGTTCGTGGTCTTGAATGAGCATCCTGTCCTCGAGTTTCAGTACGTTTTCATGATAATTTTATTTACGACATTAAATAAGCTATCAACTTAGTAAATATGTAGATATGACATCATATTAATAAAGAGACTTTCATGAGAAATTTTGAGGACATTAAGTAAGCTATCAAAATAGTAAATATATTGATATTACATAAAAATATTAAGTTTCATAGAGAGTGTTTCTGTAGAGATGAAACTAGTTTACAATGTTTCCAATATATATGAATCTTGAAAACTCAGACCCGAAAACCTCACTAAGAGTGATCTAAGCTTCCTACAGCTAGACATTGTAGACTAAGACCCTATTTGGTTCATGGACTAGGGACAAGGGGACTAAATGAGACTAAAAATTAGTCTCTAGTCCCTCCCAAGAGTCTATTGAAATAGGGACTAATTGAAACTAAAAAATTAGTCACTAGTCCTCATGTTTGGTAATTAGGGACTAAATAGGCGCTCCCATTCACCCAGAGGTTCAAGGGCAAGATGGTGGTGGTCAAGCACGGCGGCGCGACGATGAAGCCATCGGAGCTGCGGGCGCCGATGATCCACGACACAGTCCTGCGCCGCCTCTACCCCTCGTGCTCGTCCATGGCGGCGGGCCCGAGATCAACTCCTGGCTGGTGCGTTGGCGTCGAGCTACAGTTCCACAACGGGCTCCGCGTCACGGACGCGATCACCATGGAGGTCACGTGATGCGTCACGGGGGGCCACTAGCGTAGCGGCGAGGTGGGGCGGCGCGGCCGAGAGGGCAAAGTAGGCGACGAGAGGACGAAAGGACGCGGGTGACCTCACATTTTAGTCCCAAAAAGACTCTCCAATAGGGTCTTCTACATTTAGTTCCAAATATTGATTTTAGTCCCAAAAGTCCCTCTTGTTTGGTTACTCATGGACTAAAAGAGATCTTTTTTAGTCCAGGGACTAAAAAGTCCCTAAACCAAGCAACCCCGTAGTATTATATCAGGGACAAAGTGTGCAACTAAGTAAACTTGCAAATACCACGTATGGGTTTTCGAACCTAAACAGGTTACATGTTCGTGGTTTTGAATGAGCATCCTGTCCTCGAGTTTCAGTACGTTTTCATGATAATTTTATTTACGACATTAAATAAGCTATCAACTTAGTAAATATGTAGATATGACATCATATTAATAAAGAGACTTTCATGAGAAATTTTGAGGACATTAAGTAAGCTATCAAAATAGTAAATATATTGATATTACATAATAAATATTAAGTTTCATAGAGAGTGTTTCTGTAGAGATGAAACTAGTTTACAATTTTTCCAATATATCTGAATCTTGAAAACTCAGACCCGAAAACCTCACTAAGACTGATCTAAGCTTCCTACGGCTGGACATTGTAGACTAAGACCCTATTTGGTTCATGGACTAGGGATAAGGGACTAAATAAGACTAAAAATTAGTCCACAGTCCCTCCCAAAAGTCTATTGAAATATGGACTAACTGAGACTAAAAATTAGTCACTAGTCCTCATGTTTGATAATTAGAAACTAAATAGAACTAAAAATTAGTCTCTAGTCCTTTGAAAACCAAACAAACCCTAACTAGTAGTGCTGCTGCCTAACTAGTAGCATTGCTAAAAACACGGCTCTGACTCGACCAAAATCAATTCAGAAAACAAAAGAGGTAATTAATAAGAGGACCTGCAACATGTGACAAATTGTGCAACTAAATAAACTTGCAAATACCACATATGGTTTTTTTTCAAACCTAAGCAGGTTACAGGTTCGTGGTGTTGAAATGGACATCCTCAACTCAGCCGCTACATCTACATTTGCAAAACCTGAGCCACACAGAACCCCTCCTATGGATTCTTAATGAGCCAACGGTAATTCTTCCATGGGCTCCATTGCTAGGTGCCTTATGTTTATTTGTAGGAATTCTTGAAAATTCTTACCAACCTTCCTCAAACCGCCAATGTCGGAATCTGAGGAAGTAGCGGTGCCCTTTGGGTATATATGTGCATCGGGCCGTGCCAGCCCGGCCCGGCGGCACGCCGTGCCGTGCGTTAAGGGCGTGCCTCGTGCGAGGAAGCGGCCCAAGCACGGCACGTCGTGCCACTTTTTTCGTGCCGGGCCGCCCGTCGTGCCGGGCGTGCCAAGGTCGAGGCGGCGAAAGCACTGAGGCGGGAGTGGGGCGACGCGGCTGTCTATGGCAGGGCAGCCATGACCGCCCCGCGGAAGCCGAGTCCGTTCGGGAGCCGCAGAGGCGCCGGCTGGGGTTGCGCTGCGCCGAGGAGCTGCCGGCCGCGCCGCCGAGTGCGTCGCGATCGCGGCGTGAGGCTGTGGGACGCCGGGGCTGCGAGCGCGGTGGCCGACCGCGGCCGCGCGCAGGCTGGCCGCATCCACCCGACCGCGTCGCCGGCCGAAGCCAACAGCCCCGTAGGCCACCCACCCGCCCCTTCCCCTTCTCCGACGCCGTGCTCAGATCTGAAGGGCGCGCCACTCATCCTCCGCGGCGATGGGAGCGGGAGAGCGGAGGAGGCGATGCGACGTGAGGAGCGGAGCTGCGCGCTGCTACGCGACACGAAGTCGCGGACTTGCGCCGATGTGGAGCGCACCGTGCCGCCGCGTCGCGTCACCGCCGTGCCACGGGCGGCATCGACGGCCCGTGCACGGCCCGATCACCGGCCGTGCCGTGCCTCGGGCCAGGATTTCCGTCTTGCGTGCCGTGCGCGGACCGGGCCAAATTACCGTGCCGCGGGCCGCGTCTTTGCATGCACATCTATACCTTTTTTGAAATGAACCGGCGGAAGAGCTGCCCGCTATATTAAAAAGAAGGAGAAGCCAAGAAGGCCGAGTACAACAAAGCAAAACACAACAAAAACACAAAAGAAAGAAAAGGAAAAACTCGCCCGCTTGGATTGGGACATCAACGCGGGTTACTCTCAACTATACTCAATGGCCGGTTGGATTGGGGCATCAACACGCCAAACACACTACACACAACGACAAAAAGAGGAGACACACAACCGCCGTTTCCACCCGCCAACCGCACACTTGCAAACATCGAAAACCACCGAAGTGATCGAGCACTGATAGGGGAACAAAGGGGTAGACATCACCACACCGAGAAGGCCACCGCCGTAGGGACCCTTCGCCTCGCCACATTTTTGCACCAAATCAAGTCACCCGACGGAGAGAAAAACACCGAGCCCGAGCAAACCAAACGCGCGGGGGCCTCGCCACATCCGCCGTTGGACACCACTCCCTCATGTGCGGGGACTCCCCCCGCCACACGGCTCCACGCTCCCGGCTCGTTTCTTGAATTGCCGTCGAAATAGCGAGATGAGATGCCCCACCCCCAAGGTGCTACCAAGCCGCCAAACCACCATCGTGGTTCGAAATCATCCTGTTGCATCCCCCAAGCACGTAGCCACCACCATCAAGTCAATAGACCAAGGATGTCGCTGCGCGCCGTCTTCCGACGTTGTACCACACCGGGTGGGTGCGGCCATGCTGACCAACCCGTCATGATCCGCTGCAGGCCAAGTCATCACCCTGTTGTCGTTGCCTCAAACGCCGTCCTTCAACGTTGTCCCACACCGCACTGGCGATTGCCAAGCAACACCAGGCGCCGTGGTTCGCTGCAAGAAGTCGAACAACACCCGAGCGATGACCCATGGCCACCAACAGGAGAGTAGAAGCCTTGGCGAGAGGTAGACAAGCCCCTGATGCATGCCGTGCGACGGAATTACCACCACCGGCCGGAGCGACCATAAGCAATAGCAAGGCCACGACACCGATCGAAGGGGGCCTCTAGAGACGACGCCTCCAAGGAGGTCACGACGCCGAGTGGCTCCGCCCGCCGCTCGTCCAAGAACCGGGACGGGGTTTTCACCCAGAGGCCACGTGCGGCGGGGTTCTTGCTCAAAAATGGCGCCCTCGGCAGGGAAAGCGACGTCAGGGGACGCCGCCATTCCACCAGAAGAGATGCGGCGGGGCTTTCGCCCGGCGTCGGGAAACTCCGCCGCACGCATTCGACACGACAAGCGACAATACTATCGCGGCCATCCCAGCCGAGGAGCGCCACCGTCGCAAATTCCCACGCCACACCAGCCCGCAACCGCATCTCGCCGCCGTCCTCTCCGCCCTCTCACACAGAACGTCCCAGGCAAGAGCCACCACCATCAGCAGCACGTGACACGCCAGCGGACGCAGCCCCAACCGCCTGCGCCGGCCAGAGCCGCCGTCCCCCGCCGGCGTGCGCGAAATCCGGCCTGGGCACCGGAAACCGCCGCCGTCGCCGCCACTCGCCCCCATCCTTCGCTGGCTGCGCGCGGCGCGTACGCCGCCCGGCGACACTCTGCGCCACGCACGCGCGGCGCGCCCGCCACGAGACCGCGCCGCCCGTCAACGAGGTCGGCCGCCGTTGAGTCCCCGGACGTCCCCATCGCCCCTCGTCGTGGATCCAGCGTGGGAAGGGGCGGATCCGCCTTGGGGGTGCCGGATCTGGGCCGCTGCGCGCCGCCGTCGCCGCCATGGCCGGGCGAGGTCGCCTCTCCCTCCGCCCCGAGCCCGCGCCGGTGACCGCCGAAAAGGCCCGCCGCCATCCCCGTGGCCCGCGGATTCCGGCAGGTCCTCCGGGCGGCGGGGTGGAGGGGAGGGGGAGGGTGCGCGAGGCGCGGCGCCGGGCGTCGCCGCCGGTCGCCCCAGGCGGGGGGCGACGCGGGGCCGAGCGGTCCTTTTTACATCCATCTATACCTTTGGGCGCCGTGCAACGACCATTTCTCCTTCTCACGGCATCATTTCTCTCCATCTTGTGTTTATTTGTGAGAATCCACGCACTCACGGCATCATTTCTCTCCATCTTGTGTTTATTTGTGAGAATCCACACAAGTTAATTCATCCAAACTTATTGTCATCCTCTCGACCAATTAAAATCAAATTGATCTTGTTAATCAATAGAGAAAGTACTTTGATCTTTCAGGCATACTGTGCATTACGTGGCCCACTGAGACTTTGCACTACTGCAGCTTTTCGATCCCTGCCGCCTATGTACAAGCCCAATTGTATAATCCATTCTTACAACATAAGGCCCACTAAGAAAAAACTAGTTTCCAGTGCAGGTGTTAGTTTTTTGTTTTTCTGTTCATGTATGTAGTGGCCGTATGCTATTGGTAAAAAAAAAAAAACCAGGATCAGAGTGGGAGGAGGGGCAACTATATTTTATTAAGAAGAAAGAGATTCTTCGATATAGCGGGAAAAAAAAAACCAAACCCTAGCCATGCCAGCGAGAGGATTTTTGTTACCCCTAGCCTAAACTTCACTCCCATTGGAATTCGAACTCAGGACTTGAGATCTAACCAATTGAGCTAGAGTCCTTTGGCCTATTGGTTTATAAGATATATCTTCAGTTCTTTGGTTTGAATAAAATGATACAATGCTGGTTCAGAATTTATGACCCCTCCGCAGAATAGTGTATATACACCAAATATATTTTCTTTTGCAGTTTCGAACATTCAAAGTTAGCTTATTAGCTAGCTCGTACATGCACAGAGCTGAAGCAACGCTGCACACGGTGGGTTCACAAGAAAGTTCCTTTCCAAGATTCCAAGTAACCTTACAAAAGAACAAACAACGCCCATGCTTTACCCAATCTGAAGGCTCAAGTGTCTTGGCCACTAAGGAACCTTAGCAACATCAAACCTAGGATTAACACGTACTCAAAGCACTGAAATAACCCAGTTCATGATTGGATCATCGAGCGGGAAAAGCTAATCGATGCAGCAATTATACCTCATCCTTTTTCCTGCAGATACATTGAGGCTTTTCTACCGCTTTTCCAGGCACCATTGGCACCATCAATTGCAACCTTGTTGTGTGGCCTTTCCAAATCACATGTCATCACACAATGAGAAAGATTCCTATCCATCATTAGTGATAATTAACTTGTAGGTCTCCAGTCCAACTAAGTTTCTTCCGATAGTGATTTATTCGCAAGAAGGAAACTCAACATCTCTTTCTTGCTTCTTGACAACATGAACCCTCAGGTAATCAAACTGACCCACAACTTTGACAAAGGGCTCAAAAAAGGTGACCAGACACTGTTGTCTACCAACTTTTTTTCAGAGTCACTTTCCATTTCTCAGTCTTTTAGTTCTACACGCCGATCGTTCCTGGTTCGACAAGTGCGTAGAGTATAGTATTTCAGTGTGAAGTTTATCATGATGTTAAGTATTATGATCCTTCACATTACACAGGATGACAAGAGCCAAAGCTTGTTTCTGGTGTGACAGCTTGCTTAGCTTGTGATGTGACAAAGATCTAACTCTTCCTGAAAAAGGTGAGACCCGCCGGACAGAACACTGTTGATCCATAGTTTATGCACATTGCAGATTTATGTCAGCTTGTTGTTTTGTTAAAAGCTAGCAGGTGGGGTGATGTACTGATGTCTCCTCTGGATGTTTGGCTCAAGCATATCTGAATGGCTATATAGCCTTTTTTTTCAGTGCCCTCTTGCTCTTGGCATTTTGTTTCTAGGGGTGTGTTTAGAGGCCAAAGATTCCCTCCAAAATTTCCTGCACTCCCGTCACATCTCCATCACATCCCATTACATCGAAACAATAAATGCACTAAAAGACGCATTTCTGGAGTATGAAATGTAGGTAAAAAATAAACTAATTACATAGTTTAGATGTACATTGTGAGACGATTCTTTTGAGCCTAGTTACCCTATGGTAGGATAATATTTAGCACAAACAAACGAAATGTGCTACAGTATTTTCAGTTTGCTACAGTGCCAGAATTCCAGAATTTTGGACCAAATTTCAGAATTTTGGCCCAAAACTTTGGCCTCTAAACACACCCTAGCTTGTTCAAAACTGCATCAGTGTTCTCAAGATAACATTATATTCTCAGAGATAATACGTGTACCTAACTTATTCTTGTCTCAAAAAATTAGTCATGACGTTTTCAAAACAGAGGATAGATAGCTACTATGTCAGGCGGTAGAGACTGATTGCGACATGTGGGGTTTTTATCTGCAAATTGGGATGCAAAGATAAACATTGCTCATTTTATTTTTCAAATGATTCAGCTGACTTTGTTCATCAGATTTCTCACATAGCTCTGATAATCTCTTTGCATTCCCATAACCTTTTCCATCTTCGAACTAACTGACTACTCTTGTTTAATCCCTCAAATAAACGACTTTATCTTTCAGACCGAAAAAAATGATTAAACTTAATTATTTTCACCTGATGTCCTGATTTTTTTATGTGCTAGCCTGCATTTTCAATTTGTAAATTAGTGCTCAAACTCTGAAAATCTACTGAACCAACTGTTGAGAGATCCATAGCCTGTGCCAACTTGATGTGGTACTGTTAGCAGCAGATCAAATCCAGACTTTTCTATTTGATGCCCTGAAACACATGCCAAATCCTGTGCTGGTATCAATCACTATTCTAGCACTGCAAATTGCAGAATACCATTATTTCAGATTCGAGACACATGCATCAGCTTGCTCCAAAACTGCATGGATGCCTGCACGTGGATGCAAAATCACCAAAAGGAATTTTGAACCGAGGAGATCGTAGCATGGACTCGACGAAAATGACAAATCAAAGAGTTATCCATGTCTAATCCTGAAACTATCCCTAATAATATACAAATACAATTCAATGGATCCAGCCCAGTTGATGACCCTGACTTCCACAACTGGGGCAAGCTGGCAGCAGCAAACATAAGGCCCCAGACGATCCTGACGACGGAGGCAACCTGCCCAAAATTTTGGTTCAGATAATCCTGTGTGTAACCCTACACCTAGGGCACAAGTGAATATCAACAGCGTTGAGCACCAATCCATGCCATGCATGTATAGCTCTCAAGCAATTCCCATCATATAAATTGCTGCTGGCAAATGGCTGTCAAAGCCATAAATAGCTCAAGTTCAGTGTATGAACACTATTTGGTTTCCCTGCAGCTCATGAAACACGCAGCAGCAGCTTGGACAGTGACAACCCAATCCATTTGTTATTTCTTGGAACAAATAGCTAATCCATTTGAATGTATGCCATGGAAAAAGCTCACTTCCCATGGGGTGGTGGTGTTGATTCGTGACTTGACCATCAGAAGGCTTTTGTGGGGTCCGGCCTCATATATTGTGGTGGGCAAGGATCTGGATTTCATTAAATCTGACAGGAATCAGGGGTCCGATCAAGAGCTGAAATGGACCCGGCTTAAACTGTTTTTGGAGATGGCAACCAGTGACTGTAAAACGATCATGTCCCCCATGTGAGTTCAATGGGTGAGCTGAGTAGATTATTGTGCCCAGTCCCATGCAGACTGTCTTAGGAATGCAGAAGGAAAGCAAGCTTTAAGTGATTCCTTGTTTAGTAGAAAGCATCAGGCAAAAATAGATATTTGTTATCCTCCTTTCCTCTGAAATTGACTCTATTATTGGAACGTCCATGTTAACCAACGTCAGTTGTGCTGCTCGTTTCATGGAAAATTTGAAGGAGCGTAACAGGAGGGACTTTGGACGGCAACTGCAGGATGCCGACGGAGCTACTTGCTCTCATCCTTGATGAGGCTGATTCCTGGATTGCAGCTGGCTTCCAGCTCCGCTGATCATGACAGTAGCGTAGCTAGGTTCGGTTGCACCTCTATAATCACAAAATTAGTTAGCCTCTTAGCACAAAAACTCTCTAAGCTCCATCATTCGAGCCGGTGCCTCCTGTCAGTGTGTTGCCCGTTATTAACTATGTCAGCTCGCCGTGAGGCCTCAATGAGATGTGTAACTTTTATCTTAACTTGCTCAATGAAGTATGTGCAATGCAAGCTTTTGAAAAAAAAAAAAAAAAACACCACACCTAAAGTTACAACCATGTGCATTGGATCGGATTAAATCTTAATTAATCTTGGTTCAAATATTAACCTTAAAGAACTTTTAAATCTTACCTCTCCATTTTAAATATATATGACGTTTAGAGAGCAACATAATTACTATTTAATTAGAAACATGATTTGACTAAAAAACGAAGATTCAGACAAGAAAGATTCCATGGATTTGGAGGTGTGTCGCGTGCGCGAGCCTTTCGGTGCGGCCACCCTGTGCCGCTGGATGATGATGGATGGGCATGCACCGCCCGCAGGCCGCAGCAACGAAAGCTGCCGAACAGGGCCCTGGATGCTGCACGGAATCGCGCTTTCCACGAAAGCAAACCTGTCCGCTACCACTGGCCGGCGGCTGATGCAGCAACATTGCCAATTTGCCATCAGCAGCGTACCTTCACATCGTCCATGCTAGTGGTTCCACATCTTTTTCCTTTCCATGTAGCTGCAATTTGTGTTCCTAGCTAATAGTTTCGGTTCTCTATCTATGTTATATGGATGAAGTTAGTATGTACAACTAAACAAAAAATATTATCTTATTACACTTTGTACTCTATAATCTCTATCTGACTACTGTGATAATTTCAATTTACTTTATGTGTGTTTATCGTTTGCACAGCACTATTGGTTTTTAATATGTATTTACTTAACACCTTAGCTAAGTTACATCACTTATTGTTGCATCTCCCTTCGTGATATCAGAATATATTTAGTTTTTCATCTTTCGTTCGACCTTTTCAACCTCAAGTTTGACCAATCGTCTAACTCAAAAAAAAAAAAAATTGTACAAACATAGTCAAATTTAAGTAATTCTTAAAGACCTTTTATTAATAAAGCATGCCACAACAAAAGATGTGATATTTTGCACAAATTTTTGAATAAGACGAGTGATCAAACTTGGAGTTGAAAAAAGTCAAACGGATTATAATTAATTTGAATGTTTGTTATATCTTTTTAATCCACATGTTAAGTTTAAACTCTAGTGTTTATTATATCTTTTATTAATTTTTTATTTTATATTTATTAGCCAATGGATTTTATTTCTAAACTCCACTCTTGTGCAATAATATTATTTTTATAAATAAAGTGCTTAAAATTAAACAACCAATATTAATTTGTACACTATGTCTTGGCCAAATAGTATAAAATCTCTATCTAAAGTAACGACTTACAGATTTATTACCGTACAATTCTAACATAATTTTAAATGAATTATTAGTGTCATTGGTACGTGGTTGTTAAGAAAACATATTTCACAACGATAAATTGTTTACTTATCACATTCCCTGTATAGATACTTTGTTCTTGAGAGTTTATTTAGGCCTTTTTTTTGGACTTCCATTCAAGTTACTTTGCTCTGCCTTTACCTTTATAATAAATAGGAAGTACTTTGAGTTGGCTACATCTCTAGTTTCTGCAAGCACAGCTCGCCGAATGGACAACGGACAATGGGGTAAGTGAGGAGACTAATCCCTAACAAGTGTTTGCGTTAATCATCACTATAACTTTAATATTTTACAAGAAATTATCATGGGGGTGAAGGAATGGTGATTGCTTCATAAAACTTGTGTGCTGAGAAAAAAAAAAAAAAAAAAAAAAAAACATGCTCAAATTTGTGGTTAATTAAGAAAATAGTTTACAATAATATGTCAATTATTTTAGCGCCCATGTACACCAGGTGACATTACCATGCATCTCTTGCTTAGCAACAATATTTAAGGATTAGCTTGACATTATCAAGTGTTAGCCGCAACACACACATTATTAAAATTTAGTTTCTTCGTGCGAACTCTTTGTTTTCCTCTTTTAATTCATTCTTGTTTAAAAAATGTAATCACATCAACTCCTTTCGCTGATCTCGTCTTGGACGAATATTATTCTTTTGAAGGTATCTTGCTCACCAACAAAACCATGCGGCTGATGCATGCCAAAAAGGCTGCTGCTTCACATGCTCGTTAGTTAGGTCTTTGGTGTTGCTTATCTATACCTAATCGTCAACCAACTGTCTCTTAAAGAGGTTAAATTTTTTTATTTTGTTATGAACTAGTGGTATGCTCATTGGTCGTTGCCGCAGCACTGTAGCCCGCAGCACATTGCACATGACTGAGCAACAAACTCATTATTTGTCATGAGATAAATATTAATGAAAAAACTTGTTGTCCATCAGTGATGACGTGCACACCATGAGTGATTCCTTTATCCAATATCTGATAAGACAACAAATTACACTAAATATATTCTCCGTCAAAGGACTACTAGTTTATGTAATTTGGACACGTTCAATAATATACTAATTGTTTGATTAATTCACTTTGTTACACGTGGACAAAAGTTTTTGTTTTCTGTTTGAAATGAGAAAAATATTTTTATGCCTATCAAGTTAGCTAAAACAAGCTACAGCTAGTGATGACATGGCTTCGTGCATGAATGACACAACTTGGAATAAAGTTTGAATAGACATCTTTGTTGTGGAAGAACCAATTATTTGTGTCTGATTTCTTGCGTCCCATTGTTGACCAACTGTTTCGCATTTCTTTCAGGTGGACCAGAAAATAATGTTTTCTATATAGTAGTATAAAGCAACAGCTAGCGAGGCAAAGCTGACATGGCTTCATGCATGCAGGACACAGCTTCTAATCTAGTTTGACCAGAAAATATTGGATAAATGAAAACTAGGAGTTTAGAATATTTGGTACCATGTAACGTACTAATGTGGCTTACGAGGTTATGAAATGTGCTACTTTTTTTTTTTTTTCTGACTCTGTGCTACCAATTGTGCATAGGCGCCCCGGCCCCAAACACCTTGGAGAGAACCCCCGACCGGAGAGCGAAGACCTTCACACAAACTTCTAGGAATATCATCATTTCTCAAAATGCAAAGCTTCTTCAAATTAATAGGTCCTTCAACACGCTCATACTCTAGGCAATCTTTGGATGCTGCACCACCACTCATTTTAGCTGATGAACAGATTTGCTCAAATGCTGAGCACCACCCTCTTCGGTGTCCTCTCCTTGTGACACGGCCTCATGTACAACTGCGGTCTGCTTGCAGCTAGACGCTGCTAATATAATTTATTTGTTGTCAAAAAAGAAAAAGAGAGGAAATGAATAAAGAATGAGAATTGAGGAATATGCTTTCTTTTTCTTTTTCATTTACATATATTATTATCTCTTATAGTCCAAGTTAATAATTAAGCCAGCAAATTCTTTGAATCTTCGCTGCCATGAATCTCTTTACTCCATATCACGCGACGACACGGATTGACTATTGAGAAATCGAGAGTCCGGACCCAAATAAAATTTGGAAAGGTAATAAGAAAAATGGTCCAAAGAAATATATGAATATATGGCGACCATCTCTTGTTAGCTAGGGCATCGGCCACAAAGCTTAGGTGAAACCCTAGCTCGCCTCTCGGGCACCACCTTCTTCCCCTCCCCCACCCTCCACCCACTTCCCCATGCCATCGCCACCACAACCATGCCCGAGCTCCCCGCCCGACATGTCCCAACCAAACTTGCCGCCTCCATCTCTCCTAAGCCACACATTGACCATCCCCATCGCTTTGCCTACCTACGCTCTCCAACGACCCGCCGTTCTATACCCCACCGAGTTGGAAGAGGTGATAGGGAGAGCTCACCAAACCTTGGCTCAAAGATCCAAGAGGAGAAGAAGAAAGGAGGGAGGCCTTACCCGGGCGCGATCCGCGACAAGCTATCTCTGCGGGATCCGCCCTGCATTATGAGTGCCCTTATACAGAGTAGTAAATTAAAATATATTGTTTGATGTTGATTTCCCTACATACTTTTTTAGAGAAAAGATAAATTATATTTCATCCTATGTAGAGTTTCGCACATAACCATCTATTATCACTACTAATGAAATGATTTTACAAGACACTACCAAATCTTTTCCGTAGTGGGCGTTAAGTTTGCCCAAGACGGTTAATGGCCCGAATAATCGTGGCGGGCGTTTTTTTTTTTTTTTATGATGGGCACTTTTGCTCGCCATGGATAATCACTTAACCGTGGCGGGCAATATAAAAATGCCTGTCACGGTAAATATCTATTAAGCGTGGCGGGCATCCTAACGTGCCCACTACGAAAAAAATAGATCAACCATGGCAGGCACCATTAAAGGCCCGTCCGCGAAAAGACAGAGGCCCAATAGGCCTAGTGTGGCCCGATTTCTATCATGGACTATAAAATACAGACTTAGGTTTCCACACACTCCATCCCTCCCTCTCCCTTTCTCAGCCAGCCTCCACCACCACCGGTCTCTTTCTCTCTCTCGGTGTTCCCTCACTCCTCTCTCTTCCTCCACACGCCCACAGAAGAAGAATGGGCCACACCGAGGCCGGCCTCACGGGGGGCGGCGTCCGCGCGCTTCGCCGGAGGCCGGGGCGCTCGTGGGGGCGGCGGCGCAGTCTCCGCTTTCGCCGGAGGACGGGCTCACGCCGGAAGGACGGCCTCGCGCGGGGACGGGCACGCCGGGGAGGACGGCTCCATGACATCGTCCCCGTGGCGGATCCGGTCGCGACGACGTCGATCCATAGCAGATCCGCCGGGGGCGGCCCCCACGAAGCTTCGTGGATCTGCCGGCGGCGCGCGGATCGGCGGTGGCTGATCCGGTAGAGCGCCTCCATCCCCGTATCCGCGGCGGGTGGGCCTTTCGGCGGTGGCCAGCCCGCGGATCCATCTCGGCTAGGGTTTCGCCCCTATCGGGCTTGAGAATGGGCTTTTACTCGCGGGCTGTGTATTTGTTTATCTTTTTTAACCATTTACCGTGGCGGGCATCCTAATGTGCCCGCCACGGTTAATCAATTTTGTGTGGCGGCACTTGCCACGCCCGCCGCAAGGAGGTCACGATTTACCGTGACCTTAGCGGCGTGACGGGCTACGGTGCCGCCACAAAAATCTGAAACACTCGTCACGTAAAAGATTTTTCGTTACTAGTGTATTACAACAATGTTTCTTTTATTCTGAAAAACTAGCAAAAGAGATAACTAAAAAGGCCAACCTCAAGTAGACATTCACTCATGCTTGGCAAATATCTCCAACACGGTTGTTTCTAAGAAAACGGCAAGCCCACTTCATTTTTGTTTTTAATGGATATGGATATTTTATTTCATTTTTGTTTGAAGAGTTTTTTTTTTTTTTATTGGACACCTCATGCCATTTTCGCCACCAATATATTGTGATCCACGTCGTCGTCTAGATTCTCTTCAATAATACCACTATATATAAGTGACCAAGAATTAAATAATCTCTTTCCCATTGTCGTCCTCACCTCACATCAGATTCCTCAAACATTTTAGTTGTGACCTGTTGCTTTTGATTTCTATCTAAATCCCCAAATTTGATATCCGACACACCCTCAGAAATATCGTTTGAATTAAAGGCCACAGAAATAACCCAAATTCTGAATATTAGAAGTTATGCAAGAATAATCAGAAACCGATAACACTAGAATTGCCAAGAGACATACACATACCATCATTCAGGTACGTTCTTTTCCAAATTCCTGATGGCGACTAACTGATCAGCCCTCTCCAGAAAATCTTCATCCTCCTACGCTTGCTCCAGCGAACATTAGTCTGTGGTAGTGTGTACCAGAAATTATAGGTGTTTGTAGCATTTTCGCATGCATGCATGATGCTTGCACCAACGTACTACGCGGGGCTTAAATCAAACACAAGTGTGGCCTTGGACTTCGACGCTGTACACGGCCATCTACATTCATAGCTAGATGAGAAAATGATGAACCAGCCGTGCCGTTCATGGCATGCACACACGAATCGCCACCGATCGATGGGCGATGAGCGATATGATCGATGCTTCCATTTGTGCGTGCCTTCTTCTCTCCAATCGGCGTGCCACCACTTGATGAGCCTTGTGTGCCTTGGGGTGCAGTGACAGTGAGATTGACAGTCAGCGACCCAGCGGTCAGCGCTCACCGTGGAAACTTGAACACCGGAGATGCTGCTATATGTAATTGTACTGTAATAATATATATACTACTGGCCTACACTGCACGGCAGGTTAAATATCGCTACCTAGTGTGATGTGTACGTAGCAAATAATCTGAGCGTACCACTCATCAGGCACGGCCACTATTAATTCTCAGTTGCCGAAAGACACGATGGCTTCACAGAAATCATTTTCAAGAAATGCTGGCCAACACAATTAAATCCGACTTCATAGCCGCAAGAAATAGCTTCTACCATATCCGCGCACTGTGCTGATCTAGACATAGCTTGTCAACTTGGAAAATATCGTCCTCATCCCAAAGAAAGATGGGGCCGAAAGCATCCAACACTTCAGGGATCCAGTCACAAAAATCTCATAACAAACAAAAATACGAGGAAAAAGCCAGCCTTGCTTATTATCAAGCTGGACATGCATCTCGATAGCAAAAAGTCTCATTCGCCTCGTCACTTGGGAAATTTGGAACAAAAGAAATGCCACAGAGCCTTCACACCCATCGAGAGGCCTCGATGAAATCCCTTATAAATATTATTAAAAAATATGAATTGGCTTGTAATCCAATGGCAGAACGGTTCAGTGAGACGCTACTCACTAGTGTTTAATTCTTGGTGCTCGCACCTTTTCCTGGGATTTTTTCAGGATGTACTGTCGTTATGCATTAAGTGGTAAGGGGCGTTTACGTTGACAACGAGACGCCAATGGTGACTTCGGAAATCTCTATATCTCCCCGGGTGCTCGCCCTTCCTTGGTGCTCATAGAGATAGGGTTTACGTACGTATGTCATAGGGGTGAGTGTGTGTGCGTGTTATTAGCGTCTATACTATACTACGTAATTCTAAAAAAATCCCTAAAAATAAAAATAAAAGCGACCGCCATGATGAAACAAATTAGCAGTTCTTTTAGTATGAGAATAGTTTCTCCTGTCTTCCCTCCCCTCCCCTTTAAGGGGAGTGTAAACTCACTTCTATATCTCAAGGAAATAGCCACAATCATGTGTCCTTTTTCTTTTTTAAAAAATCTAATACTTGTCACGTGTCGAATGGACCAGCCGGGGGACGGGCTAAAATGGCTCAACCTTTAGAGAGATTGTTTGAATTACAAGTCCCATAGGAAGGCCATATAAATAGGGAGCATGTAATCTCTTTGGGAGACAAACAAATAAAGATTAGTCCGTGCTTTCGGCTCTCATCGCCGCCGCCCCTTTCCCCCCCGCCGCCGCCGCCGCCACCGTGGGCAGCCTTCGCCGCCGTCGTGCCGCGCCCGCCGCCCGCCACCACCTCCTCCCTCCCGCCCCCCAACTCCACCGCCGTCGCCACCACCCCCATCTCAGCCGTCCGAGCTCGCCGCCGATCGTGTCACATTCGCCTGAATCCATCCGGTTTGTGACAAATACGTATTACATAAAGGTTTACAAAAATGAAGAAAAAGAAAACCCTAGCTTTCGATCGGACAATTAGTTACTACTAACTCCATTCTAATAATTTACAATTCTATGTTTGACTGACTTTTTAAAGCTTGATCAAATTAACATAAAACAATAATATGAATATTATATCTCCTAATATGTATACAGCTATATTATGAAAATATATATTTCATGATGAATTATAACAGTTGTTCTTATAATTACTTCTTCTGTGACATTTTTCCACATATATATGTCGTCTACACGTCATTTAAGCAACCAATTAAACCGTCGATAGTACGTAAACCAGCTCCCTCTCAGGCTGACAGGACTAACAACTGCTACTAGCCGTACACACGTATGCAGGGAGTATCTTGAGCTGCCAAGATTTTGAAATGTGTTACTGTTATGCTAGCACTGCCAAGATTGCTGACGGCATTGCTAACTAATTAACGCTAGCTAATTTTGATAGGACTGTGTATATATTATATGCATATCCATATGCTTCTTGTTTGACTCGATCGTCTATCCTATTTCCGGTGAATAAAAAATAAGCCACATTTACGGTTGCTGTCTAGCTACAAAGTAAGTACTTTGTAAAAATCATTCTATGTTTTAGAAGACTTAGAGCTGTATCTGTATTTTTCATGTTTAACAAGTGTTGGAGTTACAGATGATTTGTGCTCCTAGCTAGTTTCAATCTTTGGAACAGTCATGTAAAGCATCATTTCTTGTAGTGAAAAGACGCCCCTCCCTCGAGCGTCCTCTTAAGGGCGACTCGGGGGACCTCACTACTAGCCAAAGCGCACCACCTCTCGACCCTCCTTCTGACCGTAGTCGCCGCCCACTTGAGCGTAGTGGCGGCGGCCAACAGCGGGCCTAAAACGGACCTGCTCGCATCCTCCTCGCACCTCCCGCACGTGTACAGCCACCCCTCCACCTCCCCCACCTCCCCCCCCCCGACCTTCTCACCTTCGGCGGGTAGCACCGGGGGATCGGCCGGATCCGCCCCCCATGGGGCCTGATTTGGTGAGCATGGGATTGGAATCTCCTCTTGGGCGGCGGGTGGTGGCGGATCGGCAACGCTCCATCACCTCTGCCGGTGGATCTGCGATGGTGACCCTATGGGGCCGGATCGACCCCTAACTCCGACAAAGGCTACAGCCCGGTCGTTGTATCCGCCCTCCACCCTCTTCTCTTGCGGGTTTGCGGCGACGGCCGATGGAGCAGCCCAGATCCGCCCACCATGGGTCAAGCATGGCGTGCCAATGGCTAGGCGGGTGGTCGTCGGCCGGCGATGGCGACCACCGGCTCCGGAGGGGTGTTCCCGTGGAATTGTTCCCGTGAGCCAAAGTTGAAAGTCAAGACGCCAACCTCTCCTCTCACCGTCCCGCATCCATGGGCGATCCCAAGCCCCACCTCTCTCTCTCCCCCTCCGCTTCTTGTCTCCGCCGCGGCATCGCGCCCGAAGGCGGCGAACCCATTGCCGAACTCCAACCCGAGCAAGAAGCCCCGCCCGACGTTCTCGATCCCGGCCGGCCCCTATCCGTGGATGACGAGGTTGCCTTGGCCATCTCATCTGCGCGGCGCGGACCCCCGCCCTTGTCACCGTCCTCCTCCCTTTGCCCCCACCCTCATCTCTCTCACGTCGTCGGGCGGCGCTCCTCACGCGGACAGCATTTCTCCTCCACCACCATCGAGGCAGTGGCAACCTCCGTGAAGACAGTACCAAGTGCGGAAACATGAAGTCGAACTAGATTTTTCGTTTCCTGCGGCTACAATGAGAGTGAATCCTTTCCCGCGTGCTTTCCTCCAGATCGGTTTCTATGCTTTCCTCTGGATCGGTTCCTAGGAATCCAAAGAGGTGACGCGTCAGCCAAACTAAAGGATCCCATTCCTTTGTTTTTTCCTTCCTTTCCTCTACGATCCAAAGGGGCCCTAAATTGGTGTTCAGCAAAGGTTCCATTCAGAAAAAGAAATTTGGTGTTCGGCGGAGGTTTCATTCAGAAAAAAAAAAAGTAGCGGTGCACTCCTGCTGCTAATGTTAAAAAGTCCCCAGATTTTACTTTTATTAATTAGCAATTGCATACGACCATGCTAACCTAATCTGAGATGCAAGCCACAAACGAGATTGATGATATGGTTGTCCATCTATCCGACCATGACACAGTGCATCCACTTTCGGTTTTATGAATTCTGAATATTCTAGTGGATCTTAAATTCCCTTCCAATATAACTCGTTTTTTTTCTGACACCGACCTGTGTGTTGCCAATTTAATTGATGGCTGAATTTGCTCCTACCACGTATATATATTGTATAAAGTGCCTTTTGAAGGTGTGTCAATCACTCTCATCCAAGAGAGGTTACTCTAGGCGGAACCGCCCCAACTTTTGAGGGCTTGCAGCAACGCCTTTAGGAACACAGCCATCTAAATGTCTAGCAAATTGTTTGAGCAAAATAACGATTGATAATTAGATTGATCATGAATACTAACCTTTTGTTTCAAAAAAATACGAATAATAACCTTCGTTATCTTATTGGTCTCGTATGGTAGCATAGATTTGAGTAGCAATCATGTAATACTATCATGCTCTAAAGAAAATTTTGGCATATTTCCTTCCATAGAGTATGTTTGGATCCACTAGGATTATTATGAAAATTAGGTACTATAATCAGAATATAATCTAAATAGGCAAGATTATTACAATAATCCCTAATCCATCTTGGATTTTCTTTCATAATTATTATTATTTCACTAGAGTTAAGAATAATCGACCATAATAGTACATGAATCCGATTATTATAGGTTCCTAGTCTATATTATAATAGTCATATGCACTCTCTCCGTTTTGAAATACGACTTATAGAACATTTTGTGTCGTGCGCAATAGTTTGTTAATGTAAATGCTAAGATGTTACTCCCTTTGTTCCAAATTATAATTCATTTTTTTACATCTATTTTGTTGTTCATCTAGATGAAATAATATGTCTAATACTACATAGCAAAACCGATAAAAACGAAAAAAAAAGCTACTTGTAATTTATAGAACGGAGACAGTACCTTTTTGACTAATAGGGCTAAAAGTGCTCAAACGGTAAAAAGAATAAAAAAAATATATTCCTCATCTTTGGGTACCTTTTTTTACTTATTGCATATACAGTATATAATATCTTCAGACGTTACAAATCATCAATTAGCACCAAAACAAAATCTTTAGACATTACTCCCCATATTAAATTATTATTACTCCGCATTGACACTGAAGATACAGTATCGTATCCATACACAGTAGGAGTATTTATTAAATAAAATTAATTAAGATACAATATCATTTCTTAAAAAAGGAAGATACAATATCATAGTATCCATACACGGTATTTATTAAATAAAATAAAATTAATTAGTATAATCACATTCCTCTTTGGTTGCCCATTGTTTTTGTCCGAAAAGATACTGCTCCTCCATCACCGGCATTCTCCACAATTAACACCCCCGCCCCACCCTCCCACTCCTCTTTCCTTCCCTCCTCAACTCCGCCCGCCATTGCTTACGCAGACGCCGCTCGTCGCTCACCGGCGCTTCCTTCCACCACCCATTTCATCTCCGTCGGCCATGCTCTCCGCTTTCCCCACGGCCGCCAGAACCACTGTGAGCCCGCCAGCCGACGTGTAGCGCCCGCCGGCCGTACTGCACGGCGACGGCCCACCGGCGAGGAGCCGCCGACCTATGCCCCTCGACCAGTCCGGCATTGGCTGACCCCAAATGCCTCCCGCCGCCAACTAGCCGCGGCCTGTACATACACACACACACAGAGACAGACAGACATACACCGTGCCGGCTGCCGGAGGTTGGAGCGAGAAAATCGACACCGACGCTTCGCAGCGGCCGTCCCGTTCCCGTCGCCGCCGGAGAGGAGTTTTAGCCTCAAAGGCGTGATTTTTTTTTCTGGCCTTTTATTTTGCACTACCTTTTTCTCTTTCGTGATTTTTCGGACCGTGTTCTCGCGTCGTGCTCGCCGGAGAGATGGGAGTTGTGGACTTCTCGGTGCTGGGCGCTCTCAAGAAGGTCAGATCCTTCGTCGCCGGCGGCACGCCGGCTGAAACAGCAGACGGCCGCCCGCCCGCCACGCCGAGGTCGCGCAGCGGGGGCTTCCCAGAGAACTCGCCGCCGCCCGCGGCGATGAGATCCGGCGGCAGGCGCGCCATCGCCCTGCGCCGGCAGATCTCCTCGCCGCAGCTCCTCCGCTGCCGCGCTGTCAGGTACTGTGTGCTACTCCTCCGTTTCCGTCGCTTTGGAAAAGTTGTACATACAGTACTTACGTTTCAAGTTTCCATTTGACTTGCTATGGAGGAAAAGAGAAGAAAGGGGTGTGTGTGTGTGTGTTTTTCAATCTCAAGTGAACGGATTGATGAAGATTGCGTGGCGCCACCTGCTACGATCTAGTAATTATTAAGTTAGCTAAAAGTCTTTGCCTTTTTTATTTGGGGTAGAACTTGGTCTTGAAGAAGACAGAATGAAAGCTTGTGACTGGCAATGAACTGGTTGCGGGAGCAAGTAATTCTCACTGAAGTTTGGGCTTTTCATCTTGTCTTTACATTTAGTTATTATCTATTGAGCTGAGTTTTCCTTGAATTGGTTTGTATGAATGCAGGCGAGCAGATGATGAGGACGATGATGATGCCCGGGGTTCAGTTTTTCACCCTTGGGAATGACTTCTCACATGACTTTTCAGATACAGATTCTGTTAGTGTTAGTACCCCTAATGAGACCAACCGGTCCCTGAGCCCAAGCCCCTTGGAGAGCCCGACTTGGATGGTGAAGCAGAACGACAGATCACCGATATCCAGGAAGAATGGGCGTTTGAGCCCGGATTCTCCTGGATATGGTACAAAGGCAAGTTTAGGATCTGATGGTTCACTGCAACAGATCGATGGCAGCATCACTGACAGCGGTGGAGAAGGAAGCAAACCTCAGTATCCTGTTGATTTTGGGGCCGATATTTGGTGCCCACCACCACCAGAAGATGAGGGTGATGATATCGAATCGAGGTTATTTGGATCCGATGATGATGATGATGAGGTTGGGGAATCAAACGGGCTTCTTGTTTCTGGTAGCTTTAGTGCTAGCAAAATAACTGGTATTGATGAGGTCACAAACATTGCTCAGAAAGAGGGTCTGAAGACTGCAGTGCTCGGCCATTTCCGAGCTCTTGTGGCTCAATTACTGAAGGCAGAAGGCATCGATATGGGAAATGATGATGGGTCCAGTAATTGGCTTGATATTGTGTCATCCTTAACTTGGCAAGCTGCAAGCTATGTGAGGCCAGATACCAAGAAAGGAGGCAGCATGGATCCTACTGATTATGTGAAGGTCAAATGTATAGCATCAGGGGATCCAAGAGATAGGTTTGTTTTTTTTTCAATAGTATTTTAGTCGGCTAAAATTTACATGGCTGTTCTCACTATCATGTGGAACTAATGAGTAATTTCTTTTGTACAGTAATTTTGTTCGAGGAGTTGTTTGCTCCAAGAATGTAAAACACAAACGCATGGTCTCTGAGCACAGGAATGCAAAATTGCTGATTTTAGGGGGCGCACTTGAGTACAACAAGGTTCCTAATAAACTGGCGTCTATTAACAGGATACTTGAACAGGTCTGTGCCTAGCATACTCTTGCTGTATATTTGTTTGTGCAATTTATGCTTTTACTGAAGAAATGCCCTTAATACAGGAGAAGGAGCACATGAAAATGATTGTTGGAAAGATTGAGTCCCGGCGACCTAATGTTGTGCTAGTTGAGAAAAGTGTCTCATCTTCTGCTCAGGAGCTCTTCCCCAAAGATATTTCGTTAGTTCTGAATGTTAAGAGGACACTTCTGGACAGGGTATCAAGGTGCACAGGGGCACAAATTGTATCATCACTTGATAGTATTGCTTCAGCACGGCTAGGTCGATGTGAAGTGTTCAAGGTGCAAAAAGTTACAGAATTCCCATCAGCTAAAGAGACAAATAGGAGATCATGCAAGACACTGATGTTCTTTGAAGGCTGCCCTTGGCGTATGGGTTGCACGGTAATAATCCCTTTGCTTTTTTATGAGCGCCTGATTGGAGTGCACAGCTCATGTCATCAGCTAACATTAAATACTGTAGATGTTCAATCTGTTTTGAAGATTATTAGCACTACATATGTATTTAGTTGATATTCTGTTTATAGGTTTACTTTTTTAACTGAATTATAATAACCATGTCAATTTATTTAGGTTCTACTGAGAGGGTCATGTAGGGAGGAGCTTAAGAGGATTAAGCGTGCTGTACAACTTGCAGTCTTTGCTGCTTATCACCTTTCTCTTGAAACATCATTCTTTGAAGATGAAGGTGCCACACTCCCTAAACTCCCCTTGAGGCATGTGGTAGTTGAGCCAGATATAAGAAATTGCACAAATAGCAATTCTGCTGCATTGGCCACTGTTGGTATGCCTCCTCATGGACGTAAATCAGAACAGGAAAAACTCTCACAGACTGCTATGGTGAACATGATGTTTGAAAGTACCTCAGTGTCACCTGGTTCATTACCATTGAATGAGGAAGGCCACGTGTTTGTGGTTGCATGTGAGCGTAAAGAAACTGAATATCCTGTTGATCATAAGAACTCTTGTGAACATTGTGTATCCTGTGCAATTGGTTCATGCAATGAGCATGAAACATCTTTGTGTTCATTGGATCATGATTCAATGATGCAGAATCTAAATTTGCAGAACTCTGCAAAGCTTACATCAAACGGACACCAAGATGAGCTTCTTGCAAACAAATGTCAACAAGTAGATCACTGGAATAGAAAACCACATGATGATCACTCAGCAGATCAGCAAGACCTGAATGAATTTTCTGGTGAATACTTTCCTGGTACTGACAATCATCAGAGCATCTTAGTTTCGCTGTCCATTACTTGTATCCCGAAAAGCTTGGTATGCGGCGTTCCCATCTTTTCCGCATCAAGTTTTATGGTAGCTTTGATAAGCCACTTGGGAGATACCTCCGGGAAGACTTATTTGATCAGGTACATCCCATTTTCATCTTGAGTATGTACTGCCATGTTGGACTTCTTCTCATAATAGTTTTATAAACCTAATGGTTGACACTTTTCATATATTCATCAGGCATATTGCTGTCAGTCATGCAAAGAGCCATCAGAATCACATATCAGGTGTTACACTCACCAGCATGGTAGCTTAACAATTAGTGTTCGAAGGCTTCGATCTCTAAAGTTGCCTGGTGAACGTGATGGAAGGATATGGATGTGGCACAGGTGCCTCAAGTGCAAACCTAAGGATGGTGCTCCACCTGCCACACGAAGGATAATCATGTCAGATGCTGCCTGGGGTCTGTCGTTCGGGAAATTCCTAGAGCTAAGTTTCTCAAACCATGCTACTGCCAACCGAGTTGCAAGTTGTGGACATTCACTCCAGAGGGACTGCCTTCGTTTTTATGGGTACGTGTCTGCTATATTCTTCGCAGTATCATATTCTTCTGTGCTCCAGTGAGATTTCAACAATTGAAATAAAATTCCAGGTATGGAAACATGGTGGCATTCTTCAGATATTCTCCTGTTGACATTCTCTCAGTTAACCTTCCACCATCAATACTGGACTTCAATTGTCATAGTCCACAGGAGTGGCTAAAAAGGGTGGCAGTTGAGGTGTGCTTTTCTGTTAAATTTGAAACTATGTTCATCTTCTGCATCCTACACATCAGTTTTAGCATGAACAACATGTGCTCATGCATTTGTTTCTATAGATATTTGGCAAAATGGAATCGTTGCATGTGGAGGTGTCTGAATTTCTTCACCGTACTGAAAAGAACATTGTAAATGAGAATGAACATGTGAAGGATTGTGTTCAAAGGCAGATTATCGAGATGAAGGATTTGCTTAAAATGGAAAGAAATGAATATGAGGTGGCACAATCAGACTTTCCTGCCATATCATCTTTTGAACCTTTCCTGCCATATCATTAACTTTTATCAAGAGTTAACGATTTTATGTTGATTTATTGCCCCTTTTCTTGCAGATATTGCTTTTACCAGTCATGAGGGAAAGCAATCACCCCATGCAGACATCAATTGATATTCTGGAGCTCAACCGCTTGAGGCGTGGTCTTCTTCTTGATGCCTACATTTGGGATCGGAGGCTATGTCATGTGGACTCAGTTCTTAAAACACATGGCAATATTTCAAAAACTAATCCAGATAATCTTGATATTCTCCTATACACCAGACTGAAGGAATGGAAAGCTGATTTGCTCTGTGGGGATACTGAGATTGGAAAATCTTTAGGAAGTCCAAAGAAATCTTTGTTATCCAGAGAGGGCCATTTGAATGATAATGAATACAGTGTTGCTGATACAAATTTAGAGATTTGTTTGGAGGGTCATCCTGTGGATGATGCAGAGGATCTTGACAAAGTCTACAACAAATTCAATGGAGGGAAAAAGTTGCCTATTGCTGAACCTACTGATGGTTTGGAACCTGTTGAGAGGTTGCCCTCACTTGCATCCATTTTTTCTGATAATATCGATTTGGCATGGACTGGGTCTTGTGATTTGCAGTATGATCTTCCACAAGCTTTCACCAAAAATGATGGGAATGTATCCTTTAAGTTGGACAGTCCAAACTACAGCAATGTAATAACCCCTGTTAGAATTCACTCGTTTAATTCTACACTGGGGTTGAGGCAGAGAGGAGCTCCAGCTTCTTTGCATCTATCAACATTCAAATCTGCTGAGTACTTTGGGGGTATGACAAGCATCCTGAAGGACCCAATGCCAAATATACGAAGGGCCTGCTCTCAAAGGTCTCCTGGGGTGATAGAGAAATTAAATGTTGTTCTTGCACGTGCACCCACATATATCTCATCTGCTTCAAATATAATCGATGATGGGGCACGGCTACTGTTGCCCCAGACTGGATATGAAGATGGTGTCGTTGTTGCAGTATATGATGATGAGCCCACCAGTATCATATCATATGCCATGATATCAGAAGAATATGCACAACAAGTAACACACAAACTGAACTCTAGTTTGAGTTTTTCTCATCTGCCAAATACAAATGAGATCAGCAGCCAACCTTCTCAAGACCATCTGCATTCCAAGGGAACTCATTTTAAGTTTTCATTTGATGATGACTCACCGATTTCTCCAGATAAAACAAAGTTCTCTGTGATTTGCTATTTTGCAAAGCATTTTGCTGCGCTCAGAAAGAAATGTTGTCCCAAAGATATTGATTACATACGCTCTCTAAGTCGCTGCAAGAGATGGAATGCGCAGGGTGGAAAAAGCAATGTTTACTTTGCAAAGACAATGGATGAAAGGTTCATAATCAAACAAGTCACGAGAACAGAGCTGGAGTCTTTTTGTAGAGTTTGCTCCACAGTACTTCAAGTATTTAATGGAATCCTTGACTTCTGGTAGCCCAACTTGCCTGGCCAAAATAGTAGGGTTATATCAGGTTTGTTTTTCTTCAGTCATTGCATCATGTTTTATACAGCCATAGAGTGTAAGACATCACCCTGAATTCTATTTTGCCCTTTTTGCTTGAGTTCAGGTTAGTGTTAAGAGCTTAAAAGCTGCTAAGGAAGTGAGGATGGATCTGATGGTGATGGAGAATATTTTCTTTGAAAGGAAGATATCTCGGGTGTATGACCTAAAGGGTTCATTGCGCTCACGCTACACGGCTGGGGACAGCAAAGTCCTCTTGGATTCAAACCTCGTAGAGGCATTGCATACTAAGCCTATATTTTTGGGGAGCAAGGCAAAACGAAGATTGGAACGAGCTGTCTGGAATGATACTTCATTTCTTGCGGTATGCAACTACATCTTTGTGCTTACTATTTAACCAATATATTTGAATATTTAATCAATTTGCCAAGCTACTACATAAGAACTAAACTATGAATTCTAATTTATTTATACGTGTTATTGTTACACAATTTTGTTGGGATATTGCCAGATGCTAGCGCTTTTTTCATATTTTTTAGAGTACTCTTTTTCCATGTTTTTTTAGAATTTTCTTTTTCCAGATTGGCACAACATTGTATTTTGCAATGTGTTATCTTGCATGTCTCCCCCCCCCCCCCAGTTCTGTTGAAGTAGTTCACCCTGAGTGGCTATGTTGATTTACCTCATTTCCATGTATACCTATTGCAGATGGAATTTGCACTAT
The DNA here is from genome assembly GCA_015847255.1 of Hyparrhenia diplandra. NCBI lineage: Eukaryota > Viridiplantae > Streptophyta > Magnoliopsida > Poales > Poaceae > Hyparrhenia > Hyparrhenia diplandra. The sequence goes on along the minus strand of JADLZK010000403.1, from coordinate 25,048 downwards.
TTATATACTTTACGGCAGTGATTGCCCGACAGAGCATTTTTTAAATTTTAAACTAAAGTGGCATTTAGTATCCATTGAATTGAATAGGGGTCGTGTCCCTGCAATGGATGTGAAAACTTGGAGTTGTAATTCAGTCTGCTATGCTTTGCAGTTGGCAGATGTCATGGATTACTCTCTCCTTGTTGGAATCGACGAGGAGAAGAAAGAGCTCGTCATTGGCATCATTGACTACTTACGCCAATACACCTGGGACAAGCAGCTGGAGACCTGGGTGAAGGCCTCAGGCATTCTTGGTGGCCCCAAGAACGAATCCCCTACCGTCATATCTCCAATGCAGTATAAGAAGAGATTCAGGAAAGCCATGTCCAAGTACTTCCTCACTGTCCCTGACCAGTGGTCCTCTTGACGACTCACATTCTCTATCAATTATCGCCATAACCAGAAGTGTCACCGCGCCATAGTACATGTCCATTATTCTTTCTGTGCCTAGAGTGAGATATAGTCAATTCATTGTGTCCACCTGTAGCATCTGTAGTAGCCATAGATAGATAGATATAGGAGGGATCATCCTCCCGCTGGATGCCAAGCATGGTCAGTGTCCGGCTACAGACAGAGGTTTGTTCCATGACTCCATCACCATGTACATTACAGCCAGCATATATATAGAGCTGAAAAGGAAATTTGTTGACGAAATGCAGGAAATTCTTTTGATGCCCTTGTGGCATGTATGCAGACTGCTGCTACTTTGTATAGAAGAAGAGACATGCAACTTGGAAAAAAAAAACTTGTCTTTTCAAGCTGTCGTTTGCATACTTTTTTTAGGGGTGCCGATTGCAGACTTACGTGAATGAAATGGGGTTTGAAAAAGAGGAGACGGACTAAATGGAACTACCCATACAACCATCAGGTCGCTGTAGTGAGTCATGCCCATGTATGATACAGCTAGCGTCATTGAGTGAAAGCTATGGCATGTGTCATCACCGTAATTTCGTTGGGAGTAGTTGTTCCGTGAGAGTGAGACGACAAGGAGCTTTTAGTGCTTGTGTTCAACAACACCTGAGCACTGGACCATCTTTCTTGGATCCGGTCGTGGCATTCATGGGAGATCGGACCCTATGCGTTCGCTTTCTGATCTGGACGGTTCTTGGTAAATACCCCTAGCTAGATTCACACCACAAACAAGACATCTTCGACAAATACTAGTAGTTGTGACGCCAGTTTACTCTTTGGCATCGTAACATAGTAATGCCACAATTAGTTAAACTTAAAAAACTCTACCTACGAGGATAAGACGGCCCTGGCATTGCATTAGTACAATATATGTTCTCACGCAGGTCAACAAACAAAACCTCCAAACTTCTGCCCACACACATAAACATCGGTACTGGTTCTCATCAAATACTTCTGGCTAGTTTCACACATGAATTAGACATCTTCTATTAACCGAGCATAATTTAGCTAGGGGACAGTGGCAGCAAGGAGATAAGAGGTGTCGCTTTTGTTCCTTCAGTGAGAACATATAACATATATTTACTCTTTGACTGTCATGATGCTAAATTTAAATGGAGAATCATTCATATTTCATTCAACCTAAAATCTACAACAAGTGTAAACGATTTGTTTTCACAGGTTGGTTGAAAGGGTTAAATGGAAAAATGAAATCTCAAATTCTTGTATGTGCAAGTGCTATGTGTTGGTCACTTTGCTTAACACATAATGATGTGTTTGACAAAACCACAACACCATCTTATATACATGTTATCTTTAAGGAGACGTATTGGACCAGGTAAGAAGGGGGATCATCAGTTCATGAAGGAGGGTTATAGTACTATTAAGACAACCGCAATGGAGGCGTTTGCAAGATATGGATGGAGATTTAGAAACATAATTTTTCTAGTTTGTTCCTTTTGAAATCGTTATTGTCTTGATGGCTCAAAACTTTGTTTTTGAGATTACTTGGAATTGTTTTGTTTTCTTGTAATGATGAACAATCATATGCACTGGTCGATGCAGGAGCTGATGTTAATATATTCCCTTTTTAGAAAAACAATACTAGTAGTAGTTAAGTAGTTATAAGGCGACTGCCCCATCCATACACAACGACACTGATTCTTGTGCTACTTTCACATGTTAATCGGACATCTTCTCGTAGACAATACTAGTAGTTGTGACATCAGTTTGCTCTCTGACATCGTAACATAGTGCTGCCACAATTAGTTAAACTAAAAAAATAACTTTTAATGCCAGGTCTTAAACTTGTGTTTTGGCCAGACCTAGGAGCCGAGGAATGCTGGTCAGACCATCTAACCAACACAGATAGAGACCCTTTACCACAATTAGTTAAATTAAATATATACTCCCTCCGTCCCATTAAAAGTGACTTCTTATTTGACTATTCGTCTTATTAAAAAATATAAATATGTTTATTTTGTTATGACTTATTTTATCATTAAAGATACTTTGATGATGATTTATTTATTTTATTATTTGCTTAAAAGTTTTGAAAAAGATCCAGCGGTCAAACAAAAAGTATAAAACGACACTCTTGATGCGATGGATGGAGTACACACAAAGACACTTGAGTCACGGGGTTCAGGGATCAGGGTAGGAGCAATATTACATTCCCATTGGCTCCTTGCAATGGTAATGATTTCAGTGGCACACAAGCAGCAAACGTACCAAACGTACTTGGATCCCTACAGGATACAGTAGTTTCCCTAGTACACAACAGTCAGAAGCAGCTGTTTCTCGTCGAGAGAAAGGAGTCGCGCGCCCACAGTCCACAGCTAGCCCACCGTCGGCGTGAGGGGTTGGTGCTATCTGTAACGGCAAGCTCCGAGCCGAACGTGCAGTGGAGTGGTCAGCTACTAACCACGTGTGTCAGAGCCCAGCAAGCTGCACCCACAAGTCTAACCTAACCAGCCAGCGACCTTACCCCTTTTTTTTTTAGCTTAGCTCCCCAAGTCTCCAATATATATAGTGGACTGAAGAACAACCTCCAAACAGCCTTCAAGGCGTCGGCCGGTTCGGTTCACGGGCCTACAAAAATGCATAAAAAGCATCCTCCTCCTCCTGCTGCTGCTGGATCTCTCTAGTAGCTTTGGAGCTATTATGGACGTCTTCAGGTTATCAGGTAACAAACAACATCTACTGACGTCGTCTTAATTCAGAGCATCGGTTCATGCTTGTACTTAAAATGCATGTTCGTTGTAAGATCGATCTATCATCTATTGCTTGTCTTTTTTTTTTTTTTCCATTTTTTGTCGAAGTAGCGTAGCTTTGCAACAAGACAAGTAGATATATACATATACATACATACATATATAGATTTTTTAGAAAAGGTACATATATACATATATAGATAGATGTAGACATGTACTCCTATGGGTGACTGATCTCTCTCTCTCTTTATTTATGTTTGGTGTACTGATGACAGGTCTCATGCATAGCATACACGTACATGAGAATCATTGGGTGATGATGCGGTGCTCCGTGCTGGGCTCTTTGTCAGGTAAACAGTCCTTGGAATTGGGCTTCGAGTTCGTTGTCTGTTCGACCTCGCATTCAATTGAACCCACACTGCATGCAAATTTTCATCTTAACTTGGGTGGGGAAGCAAACTGGGGATGACAAAATACGTTAACCATTATATAGTTATTATTTTTATATATATGGTTGGAACCACATGAAGCATATTGTGAAAATGTTTTTTTTTTAATTTGCGATGAATAATACACACATAACAATTTCTTATCTACCTGTTTTCAATATATATATAATAATGGGCATATTATTGTAGATCTAACTCGAAGTTTTTGGATGCACAATATAAGGTGCACACATCTACTACTTTTCTGTGGTTTTGTAGCTAGGGAGTACTTTTTCTGTGGTTTGTAGCTCGGATAAAATAAAGTACCCACATCATGTAGATAATAATAAAGTTCCTTTTAGGCATCCATTTACTATGATCTAGAGATATAACAATATAAAAATTAATGTATCTAGAAAAGCCAAGTCTCAATTTGGAAACGGAGGAAAATACCCATAACAAGCAGTTAGTCTCGGCTCTCCCATTGCCCGTACATTAGCAAACCTTGCTATACCGAATTGATGTGGGGTTAATGTACGTAGGTTTTTGTTGTCAAAAAAAAAATGTACGGGTTTCTGTTGTAAAAAAAATATAGGTAGCTAGGTTTCTGTATTCTTTTCTTTTTAACAGAACTTAATTAGAAGATAATTTTGTACTCCCTCATTCAAAATTATAAAGATGTTTGACTTTTTAAACATATTTGTATAGGTGTATAACAAAACTTATTATAGCTAGAACATCTTATAGTTTTGCTCACTGCTCGCAAAAAAAAAAAAGAGAGAAAAAGAATATCTTATAGTTTGAAACAGAGAAAAGTACTAGAGAAACACCAACTTTAAGCATAAATGGAAGATACATCAAATAGATACTCTTCAGTTTTTTTAACTCCCTGCAACATATATAATATATTGATCATTTGCTTGTGTGTGTCCTTGTAGAAATGGACACATATCGATTTACTTACTTTCTTTTATCAGTAAAAGAGGACAAAAATGTGAATTGTAAGATTATTTATATCTCTAAGGAAATAAAATAAAATAAAAACAGATTTCCCTACTATATAGTATGCATTCTTCTCAATATAATAAGAGGTCGAATGGGCAACGAACTTGAGCGCCACAACAAAGGACTGTCTATTTGACAAGGCCAGGTATGGAACAACATGCATCATGTATCACTGCAACCTTTCGGCTTTCGTCATTGTTTCATTGATTGGATCCTGGTTCCCTATATACAATACTTCTTCTATTCTAAATTGAGTTTATAAGTTTATCTTTTTTTATTTAATAAATTACTTTTATTATATATCTAAACATAGTGTAACTATTTATCTATTTTAAATTATAAGATATTTTGGCTTCTGTATTTATTTATTTTTATATGTACTTAGATATACACCGCGTTTAGATACATACTCTCTCAATTATTATTTGGTAGGTGTAAACTGAACCTACCCAAGAGGCAAATGTCCAAACATCGAAAATTTACTCATACACAGAGAATACAAAACGTTTCTTTGGCGATGGATCAACGGCAAGCGAGCTTGGTTGATTTTGGTGGGCTACACACGTTAGTTAATTGCACGCATGAATATAGCAGCTCTTGAAGACTTCGTCAATGCTTCAATTCTCTATCTCAATTTTCTTGGTACCTATGACGAAACTATTCTCCACATCTGACCAATGATATATAATGGAGGGAGTATATAGTAGAAGAAATGTATTTAGAAAAGTTAAAACATCCTTTAATCTAAATCAAAGGGACATATAATTTGGGATGAAAGGGAGTATTTTGTAATGCAAATAACTTGAAATCAAGTTAAACAAACTTCTAGGTTTGCTTACCCCGTATGTAGTGGTAGAGGGAGGGAGGGAGGGAGGGAGGGAGGGGCTGAGGGGCCAATAAGCACCTCTTGTGCTAAAATGAATTTCTCTTATTCACTTGATATTTTTTTTATATAATTCAGCGAAAGTATCAAGTTCCTCCCCTAACAATCTATCTTATTATAACATTTGGTCCCTCATTTGTCTGCGCCCTGATTCTACGGTGACATGCCTTTCATACTTTGTCCATTTAGATAGTCTCACCACAGACAATTTCAATACACACAATTTCAAATTGTTATTGCAAGTAGTTTTCTAACCATTAGAGACTTTGTGCTGGTGTTTTACTAGCTCTTTTAAAATACAATGGAGCTTATCTAGTTTATCGTAACTAAGGTAAACTACCATAAGCCTATTTTGTGCCGCATCAGCACTAATAAAGTGAATGGAGCCACACCAAAGAACTTTCTACAGAGCTTTATTTTCGAAGATACTAGGGGGGAGGGCTTTATTTCTTAAAAAACAATATATTTTTTGACAAAAAAATAATGTTTGAAACGCAGCCACGAATACTACAAAATTTAATTTGTTTGGTTTCTTCATTTTGAAATTCAATGCCACTACAGTACAGTGCAATTCAATGCCCTGGTGGCTGCACAGTTGGGCCGTGGGGCAGCGTGACGAAAGACCAACAAGTGTGTACTCCTACTAGACTGTAGTAGCTGACTTAGCTGTAGTTGTAGCTGTAGGGGGGACCTGTCCGGCAACCGAGGCGGGAGGAGCGGATCAGGGGGCGGCCGAAAAACTCTCCGGCAAACACCTGTCGTCGTCCGGCCCGTACCTGCCCGACACGCCGGACCACGAGAGCCCGGGCCCCAGCAGTCAGTCAGTATACACGTTGTTTCTCTGGTAGTCTCGTCTCCGTCTCTGGTGTCCGAACTCCGAAGTGAAGCGTGCAGCCGCTGCCGCACCGCATGGGGCTTCCGTTTCCTCCGACGTGTGAGGTGAGGCACATCACATGCCTGCTTCGCATCGCTGCATCGATTTTTCCTCGCTGACGAGTGGCGTTTGGCGGCAGGCGGCAGCAATGCAAATGCGTCCAGCGCTACAGCGTACGGCGCCGGCCCGGCGAAATTCGACGGCCAAAAAACAAAAACTTCGAGGCCGAGGCTATACTCGATGGCGCCGCGAAATGTCGACTATTGGGGCTGTTTAAACCGTGGGCGCAAAATATCAAAGGTCATGAACAGGTGACGGATCTCAACATCCATCACGGCTCCTCCACGGCAAAAGAGGGAGATATGGTGACTCTCGTTCCCAACACCGGCGATGGCGACTCTTTCCTCTCCTCTCACCCTCTTTAAACCGCCGGCGGGAAATCTGTTCCCGTTGTCCCCTCACCTACCCCCTCCTCCAATATGAAGGAGACCTCACGCTCCTCAGCAACATCCCGTCAAACCCTAATTTTGTCGGAAAAACTGTGGCAGCGGATTTGGCGGCGCCATAGTACAAGTTCGAATTCCCACCGCTTGCAAGCAATGGTTGCGTTACAAGGCGGCAGAGGAGTTTTGTTCCCCGTCGACATCTCAACGAGACGATTCATGAACCGCTTCGGATCACAAGCTCGTCCCGTTTGAAGCCATTGGAAGGGAGGAGGTCAAGCTTAAGGCCATCCCCATCTCGCTCAAGTGGAGCTCCATTGGCGCGAACTCGGATGAGGAGAAGAGCGAAGCGAGCCGTAAGAAGGGTCCTGCATGTCAGCGGCCATGGTTCCGGCAAAGGCCAAAGGTCCGGATTGTCTCTGGACTGCTGGGAAAAGCTCCGATGGATGCGAGATCCATGGTTCAGGGTAAGGGCATTACCGAAATACCCAGTGTTGATGCCAACAACCCCCCTCTTCCCGATCTAGCCATCGTCTCTAACCCTAATCCCCTCTCTACGCCGCCACCTTCCACAAGACTTGATCTTGATAATTATTTTTATTTTCACAAGACTTATTCACAAAAAATGGGTTATATATTCTAGGTTTTTGACCTACCATCAGTCTAAATGTAATCTTAATGTTTGATTTCTCTTTTGTGAGCCTATCTTTTCTCACGGTTGATATACTTATTTGTCACTGAGTATATTTTCATATTATTTGTTTGGATTTAAATTTCTGTCATTCCTTTCTTTCTCTTTGCTAAATCTCAAACAAAATATCTCGAAATGAACAAAATGGGAGCAAGAAAAGGGAGCTTTGAATGCCCTTGAAGTAAGGCTCTTGTCTAAAGTTAGCTAGGCCACAATAATAGAAAAAAAAGATGACCATTTGGAGAGAAGGAATGGATTATAGGGATGACTTGAGTAGCACTCCTCGGCTTCTAAGTTTGAGTTGTCGTAAGAGCAAAGTTTTAAGCTAAGTCTGTCCCATGTCGAAGCATAGCCTATGGTCCGACCCCTATCATGATCAATCTCACATGTATATAGGTGGGGCAGGATTTGGGGTTTGGGAGTTTTCTTTAGTATTTTAGGGTCTATAGGTGAGAAGGGGTTTTCTTCTTAATGTAGTGGTTGAGCATTGGTTGTATTGTTGGACCGATGATGTCACCTAGAGGGGGGTGAATAGGCGTTTCTAGAAATTAACACCCTAAAAAACGCAAAAACAATTAGTGTGGGAGCTTCCAATTACTTGAAAGCTCCAAATCGAGAAATAAAAACCCATCAAGAGTAAAGGATAAATTTAGGAGCTACAACCCTACAACACAAAAGATTAGAATGATGGATAAATAAATTCAAAGACAAAAAGATACATACCGGACATGTCCGATAGGTCACTCGGAGACATGTCCGAGATTCACGACTCATAACGGCAAGCTCCAAATTTGCAACCTTCGACTTCAATCCTTTGCTCCAAGCCGGAGGAATGTACTAAGAGTTGTATCTCACAAAATACACTTGCACACGAGCTGGCACAATCCAAGTGGATCACAAATATCAAATGGAGACAAGTGACACAATATTTGTTTACCGGGTTCGATTCTCTACCGATAACCTACTCCGTTGAGGAGGCTACGGCTAAAGACAACGAGCCCTTCTTCACCACGAAGGTCACTTAGCCGAAGTCTTTTCCAACTCCTTTCCTCATCGTAGTAGATGATCCCTTGCGCGAATTGGGCCGGCTACAAACTTTCCAGACTTGTTATACCGACTTGTAGAGGCTATGAACCAATCACCGGAAGAGGATGAACCAATCAACACAATGAGATTGATGAACCATCACCAAGACAAGAGACACGCCGGATGTGTTGGACTCGAGTTCGCCAGGCCACGACACTTACTTCCTGCCAGTCAATAACACAAGGATGGTGCTTGAGCTAGCGTGCCCTTGCCAGCCTTCAACACACCACTGGCCGTGAGGTACCTTAAGACACGCAGCAATGTATTCCTTGCACTTTGTCTCCCGACGTGGAGTGCGTAATCCTCTCACAAATGTCGAGGGGTGGCCAAGAAAACAATCTTCTTTTCTGTGCCAACAACCTCAACACTGCCAGCACTGTTAGAAATGTCTCCAAGACAAACTGGAAACCATCGTAAGCCCTCAATAACGAAATCAAGTGCCTTAGACGGCACTGAGATGCAATGTATTCTTTGATCAATCCTTTCTTCCTCAAAGATGAAGCTCAAATCAAGAGGAAGAGAGTGGAAAGTTTGCTTGCCAGCCAAAGGTGCCAGGAGTGATTCAAAATGATCAAGAAGAGAAAGAGAAAGCAAAGGCACCCAAGGTATATAGGCCACACCACCTAAATGTGGTGGAAAGGGTGGAAAACACGTCTTCGCGTACCGACACGGGACGCATCGAAATGGAGTCACTGAAACCGCGTTGGCGGGTCTCGGCCACAACCGACAAGCCAAAACCGCCGCCGACTTCGCCCATGGAGCGTCCCGGCGTCGCAAGGTCCGATCGGGTGCTTCCGGCCGCTGACCGGAAGTATCCGGTCATCGCACCGGGCCGGGCTCCTACCAAAGCACCCAAACATGCTTCGCCACGCATCGATCGACCGTCCGGCCACTTCCTCCTCCGACCAGCCCCGCGCCGGGGCGTTCCGGCCACGCCGTAGTCAAGCGAAAACTGGCTAAAGCGAGAATGCCGTTTTTTTCACCTTTGCTCCAAAGCCCCATTTCCGTCACTTGTTTCTTGTTGCCGACACGCCGAAGAACACCTCGACACCATGTGTTAGCATTTTTCAAAACCATTTTCGACAGTGACCGGGTTACATTTAAGAGTTAGAATGCATGCATATGAGACCTTGAACCTAAAGTCGTGAGGATCGATATGCATGAAAGTTTTTTTTCCTCTTTTATAGATGGAAACGCCGATCCTATAACCACCCATTACCCTCTATGGTGTCTTGGGTGTGAATAAAAGCCCTATGGTCATACCTTTGCCTTGGGACCTTGATCCTGAAACTCCACGAGTTGCATGCTGATCAACTTTGGATCACCTTGACCCTTCATCCATGATCACACGTGTACACCAACTCCGTACGTCCAATCTCCAATCTAATCAAACACTTAGCGGAGAGATTGGTCCTTGGGTGTCACTAATTAGCTAAAAACCAAACTAGAGATCTTCAACAAAGCACAATCTCTTGGGTGCTCTTCGTGACATCTAGCCATCTAGGACCAAGAATCCAAGAGAAACAAATGCAAATCACGATCGACAATATGCACAAGTGCTCAACCAGGTGGTTTGCTCTCAATTTTGAATCTCACTCAACCCACAAATCAAATTTTGTAATTTGGATCACACACTCACTAAGAAAGGGTTGAGAGTGTTCTCAAGGCTCAAAACGTGTATGGAAGTCACCGAGAATCGCAGCCCCAAGATCTCTAGTTTGGTTTTGATAATTAGTGACACCTATGACTAATCTCCCTCGATGCTAAGTGTTCGACTAGTTTGAGATTGGTCGTGGTCAAGTCGGTGCGTGGTGATCATGGATGAGGGATCGAGGTGATCCAAAAGATGATCAAGCATGCAACTCCTGGAGTTTCGGAGATCAATTGTCCCCAAGGCAAAGGTATAACCATAGGGCTTTGATTTCACACTCAAGACACCATAGAGGGTGAGTGGTTATAGGATCGACAAGCCGTACTATATAAAAGGGAAACTTATCGTGCATATATCGAAACCATGCCTTTAGGTTCAAAATTCATATGCATGCATTCTAACCTAAAGAGCTAACTCCGCGCTTGTTGAAAAATGTTTCAAAATGCTAACACATGGTGTCCAGGTTCTTTTTCGACATGTCGGCAACAAGAAACAAGGCGACGGAAGTCGGTTTGGAGCAAAGGCGATGAACGACGACGAAACGATAAAAATTCACAGCTCGTAGTGACCGGACGCGCACTGATCGGAAGGTTGAAACCGACCGACGACCGTCCGCTGAGTCCTACGTAATTCCAAGAAGGGTAAACGGGTTCGCCCTTTGGGTCGATCGACGCCATCGAATCGGATAAGCCCGCCGGCCGACGACGATGATCGGACACGCGACCGACCCGGTCCGCCGGGGTCTCGGCCACATCGCTCGTTAGCCGGCATGTGACCGACCCACCGACCGACCACCGGGGTGAGTCCGGCCGCCCGTCCGGCCAAAGCCGCGTAAAACCGCGGGGTTTCCCAACGGCCACATTTCGGGTGAGGGGTATTTATACCCCCCTTGGTCGCTCTGCTCTCTCTCTTGGTCATTTGAATCATTCTAACACCTTTGAGCAAGCAAGAAAAGCCTCTCCCTCCTCTCTCATTCTGATTTGAGCTTCATTCTTGAGAGAAGAGTTGATCCTAGTGCATTGCATCGAGTTCTTGCATCCGAGGCAATTGGGGGATCAAGTGAGCCTGTTGGTTTTTGTTTCTCTTGGAGACACCGCCCCTAGCCGGCTTGAGGATTGGTGGAGTTGTTGGCAAGAAGAGGTGATTGTTTCTTGCCACCTCCGGTTGATTTGTAGAGAGGATTACGCACTCCTCGTCCGGGAAGACAAAAGTGCAAGGAATACATTGCTCGTGTCTTGGGTACCACGCTCTTGTTGAGTGGTGTGTTGAGGCTAGCAAAGGGCACCCCAGCTCAAACACCATCCTTGTGTTGGTCGGCAAGACAAATCGGGCGGTAGTAACTTGTCCGTACAAAAGCAAACCCTGTGAACAAATCGACTTGTTCATTGTTCTCGACGCGTGGATCATCACCTTCATGTGATTGATTGTTCATCTACTTCCCGGTGATTGGTTGACATCCTCTACGTGTTGGTATATCGCTCTCACTCTTGTATTTACCTTCCTAGTTTACCTTGAGTAGAGAGCTAGCTTTGCCTTGTGTAGTTGTTCTTTGCTAGCATAAGGACCATATTAGGGATTGTTCACTAGTTAGAGTAGTGACATAGACCTTGTGTGACTTAGAGATCATAACATATTTAGTCTTGTTACTAGAAGGCTTGCAAGACCACTAGAGCTAGTGCAAACCGCTACGCCGTGTTTTTATACTAATCGGTTTGTTGAGTTAAGTTTGTAGAAAATTTTTATAGGCTTTTCACCCCCTCTAGCCATCTAGGACCTTTTACACCCCCTAAGGTGGAGGCTTGGGGGTGGTATTTATAGCTCTTTTGAAAACTAGCCGCTTTCGCCGTTGACTACGGTCGGTGCATACCACACATGTCCCTAGAACACCTAAGACACGAAAGAAAAGCCCTTATCGGGTACAACCGGTCTTCTATCGGTACTACCGGGCACCATCGGTACTACCGTTTCAATGAACCAAAAAATAGAGAGAAGAAGGGAAATTTGATGCGAGCGCTTTAGGGCTTTGTTTTTCCTTTGGACGTACTATAAAGGGGCATGAATTAGTACCTTGACCTAGGTAAGTCTAGTGAGTTTGGTGTGGTGCACACTTGCCAAACTTAGCACTAGGTAGCTCAAAAATGCCTAAGAATCAATTGGAAGCAAAATCATCTTATTAAAAGGTTGGTTGAAAAGGAAGTGAATGGAGTGTTTATGGCACCATTTGATTGTTCCTATGGTGGCTATCAAGTTATATGCTACATGCAAATTACAACTAGTGTTTGGCATACCATCTATTTGATTTGATGGTCCGGCCAAGAGACCATTGAAGCATATGCCATAATCTAGGGTGTCGATATGTGGGACCAAGATACCTTACCGCTTCTATTCCTACCACGCATGACTAAAAGGTTGAAGAGGACTTGATTTTCCCACTTGACCATCAAAAATCCCAAGGAGCCACTATGTTTATTGAAAGAGGATTTGCTTGGAAAAGGTCAAACCTAAACCCCACCATTTTGTCACAATCTAAAGCTATTATAGGTCTTGACAGAAACAACTAAATACAAAAGTGGGGGTGTTGCCAACATAGGCAATTAGGTAGGCACCCTACCCTACCACATCCAACAAGCTCATGAGTTGTTCAATTTCATTTGTTAGCGATCTCTCCATTATATTATAACCAAGTCTCAACTAAAACTTAAAACCACTCCTACTTGAGATCCAAATCTAGGCCACTACCTCTAACTTTCAACAAACATATATGTACAAAAGCCAAAATAGATGTCATCTTGGTAAAAGAAATTGAATTGGAAGGTGAGTCGCAAAAACAAGGTACACCTAACAACATTTTTGTCACCTCTAACGTTATAAACTTTTAAATAGTATGTTTTCAACTATCAATATGAGTCCTTGATGTTTGTAAAAATCTTTGTAAAGACCAAGATTCTGAAAGACATATGACTTGTAGTCATTATCTTTGAGATTTTGTTTAATAATTTCACCAATTTGATTGAAATATTAATGGGGTTACATTTTATTTATCTTGTTTGAACCATTGTTTTCACAATGCTAATAGAGAAAGGTTATGATAAATGTGAATCTTAAAATATCCATGACTTACTCTAAAAAGCCAAGTAATGTGCAATATTAACATTGCCATGATGATTGTGTGATACGGTACACCTACCAAAGTTTTTGTCGCTTCTACGGTTATGAATCAAAATTACTTGTAGTTGTTTTGATCAATGTACTCAAATTATTTAGGTTTACAAAATTTTTATGTGAAGTCTTGTACCCCAATAGATATATGTGTTGTATGCCTGTCTTCAAGGTATTTATTATATTTCATCATCGGTTTAAATGAAACAGCTTGGCGTGATGATTTATTTTTAATCAGCCTTCAGGCATTACCAAAGGAAAAGCAGTTATTCTAAATGGAAAACAATAACATTATCTAGAAATTACAATGCTAGAAAAAACCCAAATCAGTGGTCATCTTGGTATAAAGGACTTCCAAGTAAGAGAAGGTAACTAATTCACCATATATACCGAATTTGCCATGATTTTGACTCTAACCAAGGTATATTAACAAGTTTTGTTTGCTTGAAATGTATAACTAAACTTAACATTATGATGTTTTGAATGATCAATAATAGATACATAGGTTTATAGAACATCTTCATGTGAATATGTTGGATCCCAACTAACTTATGGGTTCTTTTCGTTGTCTCTCATTGGATTCTTATGAGTTCTTTTCGTTGTCTCATTGGATTCTATATTTTTCTAAATATTTTAAATGAAACTAATTGGGGCAACAATGAATTAATGATTGGTGTTGTTTGAACCAATCTTTTCACATTGCAACTAGTAAAAAAAATCATAATTTGTTAAATAACTTTATTTAGTTAAGAATTTCCAACAAAACTAGAGTGGGAGGACACTCATGAAAGCTTAATATGAAAGACAATGGCATGAACTAGAAAAAATTGTGATGCACTTTCAAATAATGGAAATAATCAACTTTCATATGTATAAGTTTGCTCTTTTATTTCAATACTAACACAAAATTATCCATAAAGAAATTTTTAGCATTTGATGGAACACACCGATTGCAATTTTAAAGGATATCCATAGTGTTGAAACCAAAAGACTTTTCCACTTGAACACCGAATCCCAAGGCACTAATATGAACTTCAAAAGCATGTTTTATTTAATAAATGGTCAAACCGAAGCCTACCATTTCTTCCCTAATCCAAAGCTGGTGTAGGCCCAAACAAAAAGCAAACAAAAATTGCAAAATGGTGTATTCCGAAATGCAAGAAGGCATGTAAGCACCCCTTCCCTACCAAAACAATAATTTGTGTAACTTCGCCACCTACTCCATCTAATTATGCTGGTTGGAAAGATCCCCAGTGTTATCACTAACTTTCGTAAGAACTAAAATCATTTTCTACTTAACATTGAAATCTAGGCAACGACCACCAACTTCAACAAACAATACATAAAAAAACACAGTAAGTCATCTTTTGTAAAAAAACTACCATGGTAGGTAAGTTAAGAAGAAGGAGCACCTATCAAGATTTCGGTCACCTCTAATGCTATAATTAAATTAAATCTTATTTGTAATATGTTTTTAACAATCAACAATAGTTATTTAGTTTTTTACATAACTTTTTGTGAAATTATGGATTCCAAAGGCGTATTTGTCATTTACATTATGTTTGAGCTACTTTTCATATGGGGTTAAATATGATCTATTATTTTAAGCTATCATGTCTCGTGAAAAAATAATATTCATAACTTGTGAAATAATAATGTCATAATTGTTGAAAAGTTAATTCATGAAAATTGCCATGATAGTTGACTCTTAAATAAGGTAGGCCTATCAATGTTTTGTGGTATTTATTGTTGCCAACCAAAGTTATTTGTAGTTACCTTTGATCAAGCATTAAAAGTATTTGGGTGCACAAAACTTCTACACTTATTCTTGAACTCTAACAAATATATGAGTTGTCTCCATTGTCTTTGACCTATTTAGTACATTTCATCATCACTTTGACTGAAACTGGTAGCAGATGACCACTTGTTTGCATTGTCTATTTCTCCATTTATTAGAAATTTGTTATTATTAATTATAAAATAAATTTACCCTTTAGAGATTAGAACACCGATGAAAACATAAACTAGTTGGTCATCTAAAGCTAACTAATGTTCTATAAAAAGGAACTGCCATGATTGTTGAGTGTAAGACAAGTACTCAAACAAGTTATTTTTTGTTTGCAACAATTCTCTTAAATTTAAACATATTATGTTTGACAAAAAAAAAAAGATATTTATGTTTGTATAGAAAGTATTGAAGTCTTGTATCCCTAGATATATGTTTTTTCTCGTTGTTAGCTTTTGTCAAATTATTATATTTCTTGTTCACTTTAAGGAATCTAATGATGCTAGTGGATGATTGCTCTTGTTTATACCTAATGTTTTGACATTTTTAAAAAATAACATTGTCTTAACTGCTCAAAATTCATATTTTTATAATAAATAACTTTATTTTATGAAATAAATTCTAGCTGAACTATAGTGTAAAAATATGGGACACAATTTTATGAACAAGAAATTTTGAAATGCACTTTTAAGGAAATGCAGTGATCATCTTTCACATCTAAATTTGCTTTTATATTATAGTACCAACATTAGATTTCTAGAAGAGCACAAACCACCACATGTCTACTAAAGATATGGTTTGTGTTAAAAATGAAAGACTTTCCCATATGACCATCAAGATCCCAAGGCACACATCAATGTGAACTTCAAAAGACGATTTTCTCGAAAAATGGTCAAATCTAAGGGTCGCCATTTCTACCTTTGCCTAATGCTACCACGTGGCAAGACAAAAATAAACCAATATTTGAAGTGGGATGCTATGAGCATAAGCGAGATAGGTAGGTAATCTCTGTGTTAATCCTCCTTTGTCCAATCCCACTTGATTAGAGAGGTCTACAATGTAAATTCACATCTAAAGCATGAAGTCTCGCCACTTGAGATCTAGGCCACCGCCAATAATTTTCAACAACCATATGCATGAAAAAAGCCAAAATAGAGGGTCATATTGGTAAAAAAGAAACTATCATGTAAGGTGAGTCACATACAAGGTACACCTAGCAATATTTTTGTCACCTCTAACATTATAGTTGTTTTATAGTATGTTTTGAAGTATCAACATTAGGTCTCGAGGTTTGTAAAAAAACACTTTGTGAAGACCAAGATTCCTAAAGACATGACTTGAAAGTCATTATTTTGTGATTTTATTTATTAATTTTCACCACTTCAATTGAAATGTTAAGGTGACATATGATTTCTCTTATTTGAACCATACTCCCCCCCCCACAATGTTTGTCGTATTAGCCGATGACTTGGATGTCTAGGTTCAAACAATCTTTCATGCATCTGTACATAACTTCGGTCCGAGTACAAAGAATCTTTCCCCGCACTTCCTCGAAATCCGCATGATTGACATTGGGGGATGGATGGAGTATATGTGAAAAACCCAAACGGAAGTCAAATCTTCATAAAAAGAAACTGATGTGGTAGGTGAGTCACAAACAAGGTAAACCTACCAATGTTTTTGTTGTCTGTGACACATTATTTTAGATAGTTTTGAACTATCACCACCGGATGTTTAGGTTTGTAGGAACTCACTATGAAGACCCCGGATACCAAAAGATATATGAGTTGTGTTCATTGTCTTTTGCTATTTTTTTGTTCAATAGTTTCATCACTTCAATGGAAATCTTAATGAGACTATATATTATTTCTTATGCTTGAAACATTTTTTTCACTTTGCTAATGGGGAAATGTTATTATAAACTCGAGAAATTAAAGTAAGCCAAAAAGTCGTTTCAAAATCCAACGACAATGAACACATATATTCTCTCTATATATAATAATGCAATCAAGGATACAACGGATGATATTATTTTTTAATAAAAATTAAATTTTTTAAATCTATTAGAATGCAATACACCGAGTGACATGCAGTGGAGTGTGGGGGCGGCATGGCCTGGTCACACTAGCGGTCAATGGCGACATTATGTTTTTGTTGTATCTGCACGGTTGGTGTAACCAAAGTTGTTTGTAGTTAGCTTTGATCAAGCCACAAAAGTATTTAGATCCACAAATTTCTACATCAATGCTTTAACTCTAACAATGATATATGAGTTGTCTCCATTGTCTTTTGATCTATTTATTATATGTCATCACTTTGATCGAAACTTGCGGTAGATGACCGCTTGTTTGCATTGATCTTTTTCACATTTCTAATAGATATTTTAATAATTGTAAAATAAACTTATCCTTTAGATATTATGACGGTGAGAAAAATGTAAACTAGTTGGTCATCCTATTAACTAATCTTTGATCAAGGAAAAGCTAAATAATGTGCCATATAAGAAAACTGTCATGATTGTAGAGTCTAAGACAAGTACCAAACAAGTTACTCCCTCTATCATTTTTTATAAGGCGTCTAGGCCAATATCCCGCATACCAAGGAACTGCGCAGATAACAAGGAGGAAAGAGGACCACACAAAATGAATACAAACCGATGTTTGCATCTTGGGATGCAACCGACGTTTGAGCCAATGCAAACTTAGCATGTGCGCATGCATCGTGGATTCAAGCAAGATCGGTGAATGCATACCGTATTAAATGTTGCACACTTATTTATCTCCACCTCGATTAGAATGCTACGCCTAACAAAAAATCAAAACACCAAAATCGCCGGCGCCTTACATTTCGTAATGAAGGGAGTAGTTTTTGTTTGCAACACATCATTTAAATTTAAACATATTATGTTTGACCAAAAAAAAGAGATTTATGTTTGTATAGAAAGTATTGAAGTCTTGTATCCCAATATATGTGAGTTCTCCTTGTTGTCTTTTTTGTTAAGTTACTATATTTCTTATTCACTTTAATGAATCTAAATGGTGGTGGTGGGTAATTTATCTTTTGTACCTAATGTTTCCACATTTTTAATAAAATAGTGTTGTCATAACTTCTAAAAATTCATATTTTATCATAAATAACTTTATTTTATAAAAATTAATTCTAGCGAACCTATGGTACAAAAATATGGGACACAATTTTATAAACAAGAAAAATTTGAAATGCACTTTCAATGAAATCACGGTGATCATCTTTCACATCTAAATTTATAGAAGACCTCAAACCAATTGCAACTAAAAGACTTTTACCATTTGACAATCAAGATCCCAAAGCATCATTGTGAACTTCAAAAGAGAATTTGCTTGAAAAATGGTCAAATCTAAGGCTCACCATTCTGCCTTTACCTAATGCTACCACATGCCAAGACAAAACAAACTAAAAATTAAAGTGGGATGTTGCGAGCCTAAGTAGATAGGTAGGTAATCTATGTGTTTCACCTGCTTTGTCCAATCCCACTAATTAGAGAGATCTCCAATGTAAAGTCTCATTTAAAGCATGAAGTCTCTCCCACTTGCGATCCAAATCTAGGACATTGTTAATAATTTTCAAACATATGCATGAAAAAAACCAAAGTAGAGGTCATCTTGGTAAAAAGAAGCTGTCATGTAAGGTGAGTCACAAACAAGGTACATCTAACTATGTTTTTGTCAACTCTAACGTTATAACTGCTTTTGTGGTATGTTTTGAGCTATCAACATGAGCTCTCAAGGTTTGTAAAAATCTTTTTGTGAGGACCATGATTCACGAAGACATATGACTTGTAAGTCATCACTTTGAGATTTAATTTATTAATTTTCACAACTTTAGTTGAAATATTAATGGCTGACATATGATTTCTCTTGTTTGAACCATACATCGGTCGCGCCCCAAATGTCAATTGTTGTAGCCGATGACTTGGATATCGGGTTCAAGCAATTTTCCATGCATCATACACAACTTCCGTCTAGGTATAGAGAATCTTTCTTGTACTTCCTCAAAAGCCAAAATGACTGACATTCGGGGACGGAGGGAGTACACATGAAAAACCCAAACAGAAGTCAAATCTTCATAAAAAAGAAATGTGACATGGTTGGTGAGTCACAAACAAGGTAAACCTACCAATGTTTTTGGCGTCTCTAACACAATAATAACTTAACTCTTTTAGTATGTTCTAAACTATTGCCATGGGATGTTTAGGTTTTGTACAAACTCTATGAAGACCAAGATACCAAAAGGCAGATGAGTTGTGCTCATTATCTTTGCTATTGTTTTTAGTAGTTTCACCACTTCAATGAAAATCTTAATGAGACTATATATTATTTCTCACCAGTTGAACCATTTTTTTGCACTTTGCTAATGGGGAAGTGTTATTATAACTCGAGAAATTAAAGTATCCCAAAGTTGTTTTGAAATCCAACTAATATGCAATATAAATTAATCAAGACATATATTCTATATATAATAATGTAATTAAGAATACAACTTCTAGTATTGTTTTTTTATATAATTAGCAAAATTTATTTTTCAATCTATTAGAAATCAAGACGCCGAGAGACATGCGAAGGAGCCGGGCGTGGCATGCCCGCCACGCTTAGCGGTCAAAATCTACCGTAGTAGTATGTTGTTGTCATGTCTACAATATTGGTGCAACCAAAGGAGTTAGATTTGAAAGTCATTATGGTAGAATTAAAAAAACTATTACTAGGAAGTAAAAAGTACAAAAATCAAGTTATTTTAGTCAAGTTGTTTGGGTACATTTTTTTATCGCGTGTGTTTTGAACTATCAACATGAGTTCTTGAGGTTTGTAAAATAACTCTTTGTGAAGACAAGGATTCTTAAAGACATATGATTTGTAATTCATTACTCTAAGATTTTGTTTATTAATCTTCACCACTTTAATTGAAATAATTAATGGGCGACAACTAACCCTACTCGCTAGTTTGTTGACACACATTCTGACAAAAAAAATTACTAGGCAACTAAACATGAATAAATGTTTAAAATGAATATAAACATAAGTCTAGGGGTTTAACTAACATAATTCCAATGGCTTTGGTGATTTATACATTTTCGAGGACTTAACAGATAAATCTGCAGAAAAAGAATGGAGAAAGTTCTAATATACATCCAATATGATGACAAGACTTGACCGTGAAGTAACTCAACCCGAAAAGTGGACTAAAACATTCTAGAAGACACCCGAGGAAGACACGGAAGGAACCCAAAAGGAACCAGAGGCCAGGGACCGCCCGGGGAGCCCATTTGAAACCCGACGCGGTGGGACCCACCCCGGCCTCTCCCTCTCCTTTCTAGCCTGTTTACTACCGACTTTGAGGGTTGTATCTACTCGTTGCCAAGGTCGGTTTTTGATCCAAGGGTTCACGTTCATCGCCAAGGCTATATAAGAAGACCCCCGCCCCGGGGTTAAAACCTAATTCATTATCAATTCATTATCAATTCATTCTATCTCATTATCTCTTAGTTGTAGAGGGTCCCTTGTAAGGATCAACTCTCTCTAAGAGATTAGTGAATAGAATGTAATTAAAAGTATATTAGAACTACAATTAGAAGAGTTAGTAATCTTTAGAACAAGAGAGATAGAGAGGGGAAGGAATCGGGAGGGAAGTGCCGGCTTTGTCGGTGCTATCTCCATACTTGTACCTCGGTGGAAGTTAATCTACATTTGGAATTTACTCATAATCTACTTCTTCTTTTAGTAAGTTATATTGTTTATATTTATTCTTATTGGTCTATGAGTCTCTCTTTTGAGTACTTTAATCTATTGCAATAGATTAAGGTAATATTAAGTAATTAAAGCGTGGTGCTTAGGCTCGGGTATCTCATAGATACACCCTACCTTCCAGGAGCGTGGTAGTTCGTGGTAGTGACGGTACCATTGATTCCTTTGGATTCACATCCCGTTGGATAGGACTAAGTAGGAACAAGATTCTTTGGGGGAATAGTGAGTTTTCGGCCTTACTTTCCTTTTTAATACATCCCCCATAAGAATATTATCAACATCACTTACCAAATTAAGATTTAGCTATCTTAGTAAACCTCTCTATACCCTCAACCTTCTTAAGTCTTGTATTACTCCGGGTTAAAGATTAGATCATAGTCTCCCTCACCGTTTCCCTTGGATTCGATATTTAAACCCTCTCGGGTGAAGTGCTCACCGGTATCTCAGGTGCGTTGCGGATTATACAAATTATAAATATTTACATTGGCTTATCAAATACCAACACTAGCCACCCTCAATGTCTGACGTTCTGAGTCAAACTTGGATGTCAGGTTCAAACAATCTTTCATGCATCTGAACACAACTTAAGTCAGATACATATAATCTTTTTTTTACTTCCTCAAAAGCCAAACCTACCGACATTGGAGGGAGGAAGGGAGTATACATGAAAAACCCAAAGGAAGTCAAATTTTCGTAAAAAAACTAGCATGGTAGGTGAGGTCACCTCAAATACTGGCATGTTTGAACCAATTATATATGACTCCTTAAAAATGGTTCAAACACTTTGTGGGAAAAAATCCATTTTTTTCACAAAGTGTGTGAACCATTTTTTTCACTAAATGTTCAATTCATATGCAATATAAATTAAGCAAGACATACATACAAGTGCTAATATTACTTTTTTTTATAAAAGTAATCAAAATTATTTTTAATCTATTAGAAAAACAGGACCTGAGGGACATGTCATGGGCGTGGCGCGATATGTACGGCCGAGCTAGCAGCATTGAGTGTTGAGCCTTGGCGTGGCGAAGCATGCTCGGCCTGCCCCTGGGCCAGCGATGATGAGGCATGCCCGACCACGCTAAGCGGCATTGAAGAGTGGAAGCGTGGCGGCGGCATGCCCAGACCATGCTAAGCTGTCCAGCGGCGTGGCATGCGGCCCACGCCCTGCACCTTTGAAGAGTGGAGAAAAAGTGGCGCGGCATGCAGCCATGCTGCTTGTGCGGGCGGCATGCCCGACCCGCTGCGGCATTGAAAGAGTGGGCGTGGCGCGTGGCATGCCGAGCCATGCTAAATTTGTCAACGGCGTGGCATGCCGGAGCAAACGCTAGCAACATTGAAGAGTGGAGTGTGGAGGTGGCATGCCCGACCATGCTTGTCAACATGACAGACATTCCTAGCCATGCTAGCGACATTGAAGAAGAGTGGACCGTGGTGTAACATAAACCATGCTAAACTGTCAACGGCGAGAGGGGACAAATAGTGCAACATGGACCATACTAGGCAAACGACGCCTCATGGTAGCGACCACACTAGTGCATAGTTGGTGCGGCGAAAAGATTTGTGTTGGAAAAAAAAAATACCGTTTTAGTTAAAAAAATAACATTAATGGGAATTAAAAATGAAAAATTGAGTTATTTTTGGTCGAACCGAGAATAGACCACTGCAAAAAAAGAATAAAACACTTGTTTGGAAAAAAAATAGGAGGCGAAACCGGAGGTCATCCCGGTCATTTCCTTGTCTCAGTCTAAAAGCAGTGCAGGCCCAGACAAAGCGTGCAAAAGCAAAGCGGGGCTGGCGGGCTCGCGCGCGAACACCGTCCCCCGCCACGTCAGCGATCCGCGTGCTCGCCCTCCTGCCGTCGTCCGATCCCGCCGGCCCGATCGATCCAGGCCGTCCGCGCACGGCCGCGTCCTCATCTGCTCACTCTCACTCTCCTGCAGACACATCCGAAAAACCAAGGGGAAAAAATAGTAAAGAAAGCAGGCAGGGGGCGAGGCTCCTCTCACTCTCACTCCTCCCTATCCCTGCCTCTGCCTCTGCCTGATCCAAATCCGCTTTCATATATCCTCCTCCGAGAGCAAAAATAATTCGTCCCGCACCGCATCTCGGCAAGGAGAAGGGGCTCGTCGTCGTCTTGCTCGCCGCCTCCGTCCTGCCGTCGGTCGTCGTCGTCGCCATGGCCACCGAGGAAGCCGCCAGCTGTCCCTCGATCCCGCCCTACCCCGAGGTGAGGAGACCTCTGTCCGCTTCTTTCTACGCCGCTCTCTCTCTCTCGTTCTTGCGCTGTTCTGCGCCGGGATTCGTTCTGGTCCTCCGGATGTAGCCGATTCGTTGCGCCGCCTTGCTCGATGCGTTTTCCATGGTGGTTTCTTTCGCTTCGTTCCTGTTCGTTTGTTGTACCAAAAATAAGCAGCTTTTTCTTTTCCCGGTTGTGGCTTCGTTTCTTGCGATGCGAAATGGAGTGAGCTTCTTCCCTCCCACGTGCGGACGGTGCGCCGTGTTCTCGCTTGCTATCCACAGATGATCCCTGGCGGCGATCGACGGTCTGGGCGACAAGAACGGGCTCCAACAAGTCCGCCATCAGCAAGTTCATGGAGGAGAAGTACGGCGAGCTCCCACTCCGCACACTCCTCTCTCCTGACGGCGCACCTCTCCCGCGCATGAAGGAGTCAGGGGAGCTAATCTTCATGAAGAACAACTATTTCCGCGCCGACTCCCCCGACGCGCGCCGCAGAAGCGCGGGCGCGGGTCGCTCCGCCCAAGGACCCCAACGCCCCGCCGCCACCCAAGTCGCCGGCGTCGTCCACGGGAGGGACGGGGCGCGGCCGTGGGCGCCCGCCCGGCCCAAGAACTCCGCTCGAGGCGGCCGTCAAGCAGGCCACGGCTGGCATGCCCAGGCCCGTGGACGCCCGCCCAAGAAGGCCAAGACTGAGGGACGGCGCCGCGGCGGCTCCCGGGGCCAAGCCCGCACCGGCTCCGGCTCCCGCTGGAGATGGATCCACACCCGTCAAGCGTGGCCGTGGAAGGCCACCTGGCGTACGCCCCGTCGTGCCCCAGCGAGACGGCCGCGGCTTGATGCTGCTGGTCTGAGGAGGACGGATTGGCTGGTTGGTTGGCTGGCTGGTTAGGAGTAGCAATTCGTCGTCCCTGCTGCTCCTGCGGCTGCTGTTGGTAGTAGACTTGGTTTCCTTGCTTCATCTCAATTGTCGTCGTCGTTCGTTCGTTCGTCGGATGAATTAATGGAGTAATTAGGAGGATGGATTTGATGTCGTGTTCAGTTGAGGTACTCTACTACCATTGTGTGTTCCTGTGTCGTGACGTGCTGCTGCTGTGACGGCTGGATCTCTGTTGTAAGCTAGTAAGCTGCTTAGGGGAAGCTTGAGTGGGTGCTGTGCTGTCCTGTGTTGATTAGTAGTGAGCTGCTAATGTGGATGTGTACAATTTAATTTAATTAGCGGATGGTGATGAACTGATGATGTTCGTGATGTTGATTTGAGGGTTGCATTCCATTCCATTCCGTCCATTGTGTATACTACTGTGCCTGATCTGATCGCACTCGCTTTGTACTGCTGATGACGACGACGGCGTTGCTTTGGTTTGGCTGATTGATGCTTCAAAGTACAGCAGGAGTATATGCTTGCGTGCTAATGGTTGAGAACGACTAGTATACTAGTGCCGCCCTTGCAGACACACACACACTCATGAGGTTGGAGTCGGTCACTCTCACACTCACTCACTCCAGTGTGGGAGGAACTGAACCTGAACGGACGGACGGGTGCGTTTGCTTTGCTTTGGTTTGTCGGGTGTTGGCTTAGGCAGGTGGCTGGCCGCGTGCGCTGTGTACTTGCAGGACAGGGTCGCATCTCACTCATCACTCCGTGCTTGGCATTCATGTGTGTGTGCGTGGTGAGGTGTCAAGCCTCCGCAGCAGAGCAGCCCGCCGCCTGCGTTCAAAGTGATTGATTGATTAGCTGCCAGGGCGAAAATGATGGCGCCGGATCCGGGCCTGAGCGGAAATGTCGTCCCTCTCCCTCCCAGCTCAAAATGGGAAATGCTTTTCGGAGTAGAATTCGGCTGCTGTGCGCAATGCTTTGGGGCAAT